>CM029470.1:25531546-26150445 GCA_017140325.1 Eucalyptus leucophloia subsp. euroa | reverse complement strand
CTGGTTCTTGTTAGTGCTTGGATAGTGGGATCTTCATCCTCTTCATCTTCATCTTCATCTTCCAGGATGAGAGTTCTTTTCTTCTTTTTCGATGGAGCACCAATGGCCTCTTTTCCTTTTCTCTTTGAGGCAGACTGAACTGGTGATTTCACTCTGAATTTCTCCATTGCCTTGGAAAGTTCTTGCGAGACGCATCTTCGTTAACATCTTCAAACCTACCACCATTTTATCACACGGTCGAACACAAAATGTTTGTGGCGGTTCAATATTCATGTGTCTGAAGATCTTGGTCACCCACTCACCAGGATAAGGCAATTGTCCTTTGTCTTTCGACATTGCTCGTACATATGGAAGAGAATAGTGTGCGAGAGAGAAAACTTTCGTCCTGAGTTGATCACATACATCAACTTTTCTTCAGAAAGAGACACAGAAGTCTTTGACGTAGACTTCGGTCTGAGACAGTTGATCACAATCTTATGAAGCATGATGTTGATGGCCTTCATCCTTGAGTAGGTAATTTTCTTCTCTATGTCAAGATCCAGAGTAGTACGAGCAGGTGAGACTTTGATTGGTAAATATCGTCCTCGTTCAACTCCAACTATGTCCGCCAACATATTCACATCTACCACGTAGACTTGGTCTCATACACTGAATGAAATTCTATTCGCATCCAAAAAGCTAAGATTTGAATAGAAATAAGCGGTAAGTTGAGCATACCCGTCCGTAGAGTCAGAGCAAAAATTCTCAAGTTGAAGCAAATTCAACTTCTCTCTTAAGTTCATGTTGATGGCGTCCAGGAAGTCAAAATCAACACTTCTAGGGTTTATCACCCCTCTTTTCAACAGCCTGAAATACACTTTTTCCTGTTCCTTTGATTTGAACAAATCCATCCGATTTCCTTTCACCTTTGCTGCCACACCCATTTTAGGTTGAAATTCAAGGAACATTCTGTCATCATCGTTCCCTTCAATCAGATTTTGTCCTGGCAAACGAGGGTCACTTGGAATGTTCGCAAGTGCCTCCTCTGCCCTTCCTTTCGGAGCAATTCCCAATTCCTCCATTTTCCGCAGAAAAAGATACTCATTCCCTTACTTGGGTCGGCTTCCTCGATTATCTCTTCTTCCAGGATGTTGACTTGCACCTTGTGGGGGCGGAGGTGTGGAATGACGTGGAGGAGAGCGAATCGGACTTTGTCGTGACTTGATAAGTCTTCTTCCTCGATGCAAGATCGAAGTGAGTCGGTCCCTTCTCCATTCTTTGTGGTCCCCTGCTTGCGATTCTTGATGATTTCCTCGAAGACGACATCTTACTTTGTCTATTGGAAGATTCCTTCACTTGCTTTTCCCAAGAAAAAATGACCACTTTCTCGACGACGAACAAGAAGTAGAAACGATTGGGAGGAGAGTGCCTTTTAGGGTTTTGAAGATTGGGCGAAGAGAAACGTATATATAACTCGGTTTTTGAAAAGGAAAGTTCAATCGGTACAAGGAAAATGTACGAACACTTCTTTTCAAAAATCAATAACTGCCAAAATTAATCCTTTTTTTTTTAAAAAAAATAAGTTTTTGAATTTCACACGAATTATAACCGAACGAAAGATCGTACCTTTTCAAATTTAGATAAAATAACTAAATGAGAATTCGTACCTTTTAGATAAAATAGCAACTTACAGTCTTTAGCCATGAATGTTTGAGTCTCATGATTTAAAGTCTGAGAGATCAAAGTCTCAGAGTTGGTGAGTCTCTAGACTTTAACTTCTTCAGGCTTCAAATGTTGAGTCTTGAACGGATAAAGTCGAATTGATTTTTCTCCAAAGGCTTTGTGAATATATCCGCTAGTTGACTCTTTGAATCAACAAATTGAATCGAGATTTCTCCATTTTGAATATGATCTCTAATGAAGTGATGTCGAATCTCAATATGCTTTGCTCTTGAATGAAGGATTGGATTTTGGTGAGATTGATCGCTGGTGTTGTCACATCTGATTTCGTGCATGAGTCTTCAATGCCAAAGTCTTGTAGCTGTTGCTTTATCCAAAGAATTTGCGAACGCAGCTTCCAAGAGCTACATACTCTGCACATCGTTGAGAGAGCTACGGTGCTTTGCTCCCTTGAAAACCAAGACACTTTATCCTGTTTCCAAGCGAGTTGACAAGTTCCGGAAGTACTCTTTCTATTGACTCTGCAACCGGCCAGATCTGCATCTGAGTATCCTATAAGATTAAAGTCTCCCCTCTTTGGATACCAAAGACCGATGCTTGAAGATGAGGCAACGTATTTGATAATACGTTTCACAGCAATGAGATGTAATTCTCTAGGATCTGATTGAAACCTAGCACGATGCAAACACTCAACAAAATATCGGTCTAGAAGCGGTAAGATAAAGAAGTGAACCGATCATGCTCCTGTACAGCTTTTGATCTACTTTCTTCCCTTCTTCATCCTTGTCTATCTTCTGAGAACATGACATTGGTATGTTGGTCTTTTTGCACTTTCCCAATCCAAACTTTTTGACAAGATCATTCGCATATTTTTCTTGATGAATGAAAGTTCCTTCCTTCATTTGTTTTACTTGGAGTCCAAGAAAGAATGTTAACTCTCCCATCATACTCATTTCAAACTCATCCTGCATAGACTTAGAAAATTTCTTGCATAGACTTTCATTAGATGATCCAAAAATAATATCGTCTACATATATTTGAACAAGTAAAAAGCTTTTGTTTTCCTTTTTGATAAACAAAGTAGTATCTACTTTACCTTTGACAAAACCATTACGTAATAAAAACTTACTTAGTACGTCGTACCAAGCTCGAGGTGCTTGCTTTAAACCATACAAGGCCTTTTTCGATCTAAAGACGAGTCTGGTTTCTTTGGATCTTCAAACCCAGGTGGTTGTTCCACATAAACTTCCTCATGGATAAATCCATTTAGGAATGCACTTTTGACGTCCATTTGGAATAACCTGAAATTTTTATAACAAGCAAACGCAAGTAATAGACGAATAGCTTCTAACCTTGCTACGGTGCGTAAGTCTCGTCATAGTCTATTCCTTCTTCTTGCGTATATCCTTTGGCCACGAGTCTTGCCTGTTTCGTACGACTTTTCCTTCTTCATTCATCTTGTTCCTGAATACCCATTTTGCTCCAATGACAGTTTTACCTTTTGGTTTAGATGTCAATTCCCAGACATCATTGATGTTCAACTCTAATGTCGAGTTCTTCTTGCATAGCTTCGATCCAACTTTCATCGGATAAAGCTTCTTCTATGCTTTTTGGTTTAATTTCAGAAATGAGAGCCACAGCACTAGATTCTTCACGCCTTTTTGATCTGTGCGGATTCCTTCATTGATTTCGCCAATAATGAGATCTTTGGGATGACTGGATTTGTGCTTCCGATTACTAGTTGATTTGCCTGGTTGATGATCTCTTTCTTTATTTGAATCTTCATGAGTATCTTGATGATGGACTTCTAGAGTCTGAGATGCTTCTTGAGTTGAAGACATTGGAAGGTCTAGAGCGGGTTCAGACTCTTCATATTGAGTCTGGCTGGATTCATCTTGCGTTGAGTCTTGGAATTTGACATTCATTGATTCCTCCACAGACTGGCTTTTCTTGTTATAGACTCTATAGGCTTTACTTGATGTAGAATATCCAAGGAAGATGCCTTCATCTGATCTTTCTTCAAACTTACCAACTCGATCATTTGCATTTTTCAAAATAAAGCATTTGCAACCAAACACATGAAAGTATGAAACAATAGGCTTCTTACCTTTGAATAATTCATAGGGGTTTTCTCTAAAATAGGTCTTAGAAAGACTCTATTTATAATATAGCATCTTTGTTGAAATGACTTCAGCCCAAAATCGTGAAGAAATTTTACTTTCAATTAAAAGTGTTCTAGCCATTTCTTGAATAGATCTATTCTTTCTTTCCACAACTCCATTTTGCTCTGGAGTATATGGAGAGGAAAACATATGATTAAAACCAGATTTATCACAAAATTTCGTAAAATCTTGATTCTCAAATTCACTTCCATGATCTGTTCTTATACTTGAGATTGCACATCCTTTTTCATTTTGAACCTTTTTATCAAACTTCTCAAAGTACGAAAAGGTTTCTGACTTACTTGCAAGAAAATATACCCAGGTAAAACGAGAGTAATCGTCTACAATTACTAGACAATACTTCTTACCTCCAATGCTCTGGGTTCTTGTTGGTCCGAAGAGATCCATATGAAGCAACTGTAGTACATGATTAGTAGATACATGATTTATTGGCTTAAATGAATTTCTTACCTGCTTTCCCAGAATGCATGGAGTGCAAAAGTCAGACTTTTGGTATGGCAATTTAGGTAGACCTCGAACAAGCTTCTTTGATGAGATTTTGGCTAATTGCTTCATGTTGACATGGCCAAGTTTTCTGTGCCATAGGACTGCTTCATCTTGAATTGAGATTAGGCATTGTGCTTCATTTGGTTTTACATCAAAGAGGTAGATATTTCCATGCCTTCGACCCATGAAAGACTGAGTTGAATCTTTACTAATTCCAGAACATATGCCTTCTTGAAAGGAGATCTTGAAACCGGTATCACACAATTGGCTAATGCTGAGAAGATTGTAATTGAGTCCATCCACTAGAGAGACATTGCTTATTGTGAGATTTCCAATTTTCACAGTTCCAAATCCCACAATGCTTCCTTTACTGTTTCCTCCAAATGAAACTTTTCCACCATTTACTTGAATAAGCTTTATGAAACAATTTGAGTCTCCTGTCATGTGTCTTGAGCATCCGCTGTCAAGATACCACTTTACCTTCTTTTGACAGACCTGCATTCAAAAGAGAGTCTCAAGCTTTCTTTGGTACCTAAATTTTCTTGGGTCCTTTGGTGTTAGTAGGATAAGCATTATTAGGCCATACTTTCTTAACAGGCTTCCAAACCATAGGACATTCTTTTTCAAAATGATCCTAACTGTTACACTTTGAACACCTTAAGCATTTCGACCTATAGACTTTACAAAGACTTTCTTGAAATGATTTTTATAAGCCTCTCTCGACGGTCTTTTCTTAATTCTTTCTTTTACTTTCGGAAAATCAATCAAAGGGATTGTTTCTACTGTCATGTCTAGACCAGACTTATTAAAGTAAGGTCTTTGGACTGAAAGAACTTTTTCGAGTTTTTCAGATCCTATTGAAAATTTCTTTGAAATATTTGATAAGTCAGTTTTTAAGAAAGCATTTTCTTTTGAAAGTTTATCTTCATTCTCTTTAAGAGTAGAAACATTCAAGTTTAAACTTTCCACTTTTTCTTCTAAAATGATTTCCTTTTGTTTTAAACTGAGTTTTCCTTCTTAAGTTCGGAAATCTTTTTGAGAGAGGTCTTAAGACTAAAACATAATTCATCAATGTATTTAGAGACTTTGACAGGGATTTTATAATCACTTACCTCAAATTCACTGTCTAAGTCTGATCCAGAGTCTGAGTCTGATTGCGCCATCAGACACAGGTTAGCATATTCCTCATCACTTTCTTCACACTCAGACGCTCCCGTTTCAGCTTTAAGAGCTTTTCGAGACTTCTCGGGCTTTCCTTTTTTCTTCTTGAAGAGGACAGTTGGGTCTGATGTGTCCCTTTTTCTTACACTCGAAGCAAATTACATCTTTGTTTGGTTCTTCATTATCAACAAACTTGGTTTGCTGTTTCTGAAAACTTTGTTTCTTTGAGTTGAACCTTCTTCCTTTTCTATTCAGCTTTCTGAACCTTCTGATCATAAGAGCAAGCTCCTCATCGTCTAGATCTTCTTCAGAATCTGTATCATCAGAATCATCATTAGATCTTAATGCAATGGATTTCTTACCTCTTGGATCTTCGTCTTCATTAATTCGTTCCACTTCGTAAGACTGAAGAGTTCCGATCAGCTCGTCTATAGATAATGGCATAATTCTTTGCGTCTCTCTTATTGAAGTCTTTATATGATTCCAATCCTTGGAGAGTCCACGCAGTAGCTTGTCCACCTTCATAGGATCAGAAATTTTCTGTCCTTGATTCTCAAGACCATTGACAATATCTGTAAAACGGCTAAACATGTCGATTATAGATTCTCCTGGTTTCATTTTGAAGGCTTCATATTGACCAAGGAGAATGTTAATTCTGGTTTCCTTCACTTTCGTCTGTCCCTTCGTAAGTGATATGTAATCTGTCCCCAGAGACTTCTTTTCTTTAACACAATAAGATATTCTGTTATATTCAGTTGGTGACAAAGCACAATATAAAGAGTAAATTGCTTTAGCATCGAGCGCTTGTCTCTTGTTTATCTCTTCTTGAGACATTCCGCTGGCTTCAACGGTTTCTTTCCCTCTTTCGGATATTGATGCAGCGGTAGGGAGTGATTCCTTTTTCCACCACATCCCATTCCGGAGGATCCTTTGACTGTAGAAAAGCTTTCATCTTGTTTTTCCAGATGTTGTAATCTTTTCCATCAAAGTAGGGTGGTCTGGTATTGCTTTGCCCTTCCACCAGCCCTGGTGCTAGCATACTAGCCATGGATCTTTTACTCTCAAATAAAGTAAGAACACGAGCTCTGATACCAATTGATATAGCTAGTATGAGAACCTAGAGGGGGTGAATAGGTATATAAAAATTTTATTGAAGATTGTACAATATTTAAACAGTTAGAGGATTTGCAACGATTAAAAATTCAATCGCAAGGCGAGTAAGGAAAGAGAGAATTGAACACGCGGTTTATAGTGGTTCGGCTTGATTCAAGCTTATGTCCACTCTTCTGCACTGACAGCCAATTGGCTGGATTCCACTATGATCAAAGAGATGTTACAGTGTTGATCTTCCTTGATTTCTAGGTGTAGATGATCTACCACACTCGCTCAAGGTGTCACTAAGTATAAACACTCTCTGTGTATACAATTTCGCTCGAACTGTATCGACTAACAATCAAGGTTCTTCAGACTCTGGAATTTTTCTATCAATCACACTCTTAAAACCACTAGAATGTCTTCCTTTTATACTCCTTTATGCCATCATAGCCGTTGGCACTTACCAAATGAATTCCTCCAATCTACCCGTTAGACGGAATCAATCAAGAAGATCATCCGAGCTATTTAAGGAATCGATGATAGCCCATCAATCCCGTTCGCCCATACAATCGGGATCTTGGTTTCCAAGAATAGAACATTCCAAGAATATTTCGTCGACCATTGGATCTTCAATCGATCTTAGATAAGAATCAAAGAATCCGAAATATTTATCCAACCAAAGAATCTTTTCCAGAGGATAGGATCGAATTCTCAATCATATACTTCGGCTTTGGATTTCCTTCGTCACTGGATTAGAAAGACTGTCAGTGAGAATAGACTTAAGTCTTGAGTCTTGAGTCTTAAGTCTTGAGTCTTAAGTCTTGAGTCTTGAGTCTCGAGAATACAAAGTCTTCAGACTTTAAACTGTCGGTCTCCGAACATCCAGACTTAGACTGATAGAAACATTTTGTCAGCTTCAAAATATTCTGGAAAGATTTCTCCAACAAATAGAGATGTAGTTTGTTTTGAATGTAAGAAAAAAGGGACACATAAGACCCAACTGTCCCCTTCTGAGGAAAAAGAAAGGAAAAGCTAAGAAATATCAAAAGGCACTCAAAGCAGAAACTTGGAGTGATACAAAATGTGAAGGAAGTGATGATGATTATGCCAATATTTGTCTCATGGCACAATTAGACTTAGATTCAAACTCCGAGACAGACTCAGATTTAGAAAGTGAATTCGAGGTAAGTAATTTGAATATTCCTTCTAGAGTCTCTAGATACATTGATGAATTATGTCTTAGTCTCAAAACTTCTCTCAAAAGGATTTTCGAACTCAAAAGAGAAAATACTGCACTAAAATAACAAGAAAATGTTTGGAAAGAAAATGTCAAAAGTCTAGACAAAAGTGTTACTACTTTGAAAGAAAATGCAGACAATCTTTCAAAAGAAAATGCATTCTTAAAAAATGACATCTCAAATATTTCTAAAAGATTTTTTATAAGATCTGAGAAACTTGAAAAAATTCTTTCAGTACAAAGACCTTACTTCAACAAATTAGGTTTATGAATGACTGCTGAAACCATTCCTCTAATTAATTTTCCTAAAGTAAAGGAAAGAATTAAACAAAGACCTACAAGAGATGCTTACAAAAATCATTTCCAAAAAGTTTTTGTAAAACCAGTAGGTCGCAGTGCTCTTAAATGTTCTAAGTGCAATAGCTCAGATCATTTTGAGAAAGAATGTCCTATGGTTTGGAAACTTGTTAAGAAGGTATGGGCAAAGACCGTATATTACACTAACACCAATGGACCCAAGAAAATATGAGTACCAAAGAAAGCTTGAGTCTCTTTTCTAAATGCAGGTCACTATCAAGAAAAAGATTAAATGGTACTTGGATAGTGGATGCTCAAAGCATATGACATGAGATTCAAATTGCTTCATAAAGCTTGTTCAAATTTATGGTGGAAAAGTTTCATTTTGAGGAAACAGCAAGGAAGAATTGTGGGATACGGAACGGTAAAGATTGGAAGCCTCACGATTAGTAATGTTTCCTTAGTGAAAGGACTCAACTACAATTTGCTAAGTATCAGTTAGCTATGCGACACCGGTTTCAAAATCAATTTTCAAGAAGGAATATGTTTAGGAACCAGTAAAGACTCTTCTCAGTCTTTCACGGGTCGAAGATATGGAAATATCTACCTCTTGGATGTCAAATTAGATGAAACCCTATGTCTAATCTCAATTCAAGAAGAAGCAAATTTATGGCACAGAAAACTTGGGCACATCAACATGAAGCAAATAACCAAAATTTTAGCAAAGAAGCTTGTTCGTGGACCACCCAATCTGTCATATCAAAAGTTTGATCTATGCACACTATGCGTGTTGGGAAAACAGGTAAGAAACTCATTCAAACTAATAAATCAAATTTCCACTAATCGTGTACTGCAGCTCTTGCATATGGATCTATTTGGACCAACCAGAACTCAGAGCATTGGAGGTAAGAAATACTGTTTAGTGATTGTGGATGATTATTCACGATTCACTTGGGTATATTTCTTGGCAAGTAAGTCTGAAACTTTTTTTATTTTACAAAGTTTGCTAAAAATGTCCAAAATGAGAAAGGGTATGTTATTTCAAGTATATGGACAGCCCATGGAGGTGAATTTGAAAATCAAGACTTTACAAAATTCTGTGATGAATCTGGTTTTCAGCATGTGTTTTCTTCTCCATATACTTCAGAGCAAAATGGAGTCGTGGAAAGAAAGAATAGGTCGCTTCAAGAAATGGCTAGAACTCTTCTAATTGAAAGTAACATCTCTTCACGTTTTTGGGCTGAAGCAGTTTCTAGAGAATGTTATATTATTAATAGAGTCTTTCTAAGGCCTATTCTAGAGAAAACTCCTACGAGTTATTCAAAGGAAAGAAGCCCATTGTTTCATATTTTCATGTGTTTGGATGTAAATGTTTTATATTGAAAAATGCAAATGATCGAGTTGGTAAGTTTGAAGAAAAATCAGATAAGTGTATTTTCCTTGGATATTCTATCACAAGTAAAGCTTACAGAGTTTACAACAAGAAGACTCAATCTGTGGAGGAATCAATGAATGTCAAATTTTAAGACTTTATGCAAAATCAATCGATTCACACTCATCTTGAAGAATCCGAACCAGCTCTAGACTCTACAAAGTCTAAATCTCCAGAAGCAGCTCAACCTTTAGAAGACGAGCAACAAATGATCAACGAAGATTCAAATGAGGAAAAAAATCAATAGTTTGACAAATCAACCAGCAACTGGAAGCATAAGTCCAGTCATCCCAAAGATCTCATTATTTGTGATATTAATAGAGGAATCCACACAAGATTCAAAAGGCACGAAGAGTCTAGTACTTGTGGCTCTTATTTTTAAATAGAACCCAAGAGCATAGAAGAAGTTTTAACTGATGAAAGCTGGATTGAAGCTATGCAAGAAGAACTTAGGCAATTCAACATTAATGATGTCTGGGAATTGACTCCTAAACCGAAAGGTAAATCCATCATTGGAGCTAAATGGGTTTTCAAGAACAAGATGAACAAGAAAGGAAAGGTCGTGAGAAACAAAGCAAGACTCATGGCCAAGGGATATACGCAAGAAAAATGGATAGACTATGATGAGACTTACGCACCAGTAGCAAGGTTAGAAGCAATTAGATTATTACTTACTTTTACTTGTCATAAGAATTTCAGGTTATTCCAAATGGACGTCAAAAGTGCTTTCCTAAATGGATTTATCCAAGAGGAAGTCTACGTGGAACAACCAACCAGTTTTGAAGACCTAAGGAAACCAGACTATGTATTCAGACTGAAAAAGGCTTTATATGGTTTAAAGCAAACACCTCGAGCTTGGTACAACAGACTAAGTAAGTTTTTAATTCAAAATGGTTTTGTCAAAGGTAAAGTAGATACTACATTGTTCATCAAAAGAGAAAGCAAAAGTTTTCTACTTGTTCAAATTTATGTTGATGATATTATTTTTGGATCTTTTAATGAAAATTTATGCAAGAAATTTTCTAAGTTTATGCAGGATGAGTTTGAAATGAGCATGATGGGTGAGTTAACCTTTTTTTCTCGGGCTTCAAGTGAAACAACTAAAGGAATGAATCTTTATTCATCAAGAAAAATATGCTAAAGATCTTGTCAAAAAGTTTGGACTAGAAAATTGCAAAAAGACTGATATACCAATGTCAAGTTCTTTGAAGCTGGACAAGGATGAAGAAGGAAAGAAAGTAGACCAGAAGTTATACAGGAGTATCATTGGTTCACTTCTTTCTCTAATTGCTTCTAGACATGACATTTTGTTTAGTATTTGTATTTGTGCTAGATTTCAATCAGACCCTAAAGAATCTCATTTAAGTGCTGCAAAGCGTATTATCAAATACATTGCCTCAACTTCAAACTTGGGTCTCTGGTATCCTAAAAAAGGAGACTTCACTCTTCTTGGATACTCAGACGCAGACCTAGCCGGTTGCAGAGTTGATAGAAAGAGCACCTTAGACACCTGTCAACTACTTGGAAGTAGGATAATATCTTGGTTTTCAAGAAAGCAAAGTACAGTAGTTCTTTCTATGGCAGAAACAGAGTATGTACCTCTTGGAAGTTGTTGTTCACAAATTATGTGGATAAAACAACAGCTGAGAGACTTTGGAATTGAAGATTCATGTACTGAGATCAAATGTGACAACATCAGCACAATCAATCTCACCAAGAATCTGATTATTCATTCAAGAGCAAAACATATAAAGATTCGACATTTCATTAGAAATAATGTTCAAAATAGAGAAGTTTCGATTCAGTTTATTGATTTAAAGAATCAACTGGTGGATATATTTACAAAGCCTTTAGAGAAAAATCAATTTGAAGTTATTCATTCCAAACTTAATATCTTAAAGTCTAAGGAAGTTCAAACTCAGGACTGAAAGTCTAAAGGCTCTCAGACTCAAACAATCAAGATCTACGACTGTAAGTTATTTCTATTTTAGAAATTTATCTCTCGGATCAAATCTTGAAAAGGTACGATCATCCGAAATTGATTAGTGTTATTTCCCAGTTTTCGTAATTATTGCAAACCTTCCTTTTCGAAAAAGAAGTTATTTTTAAAATGACAGTTATTTAATTGTTGAAAAGGCAGTTATTTTTAAAAGGCATTTTTATATTTACTTTTTATGGCGTTCCATATGCCTCGTTTCGACTGCCTTATATACTGTCGGTTCTTCTTCGTTTTACTCACAAAAACCTTGAGAGAAGCATTGATCTCCCACTTCTGTCTTCTTCTCTTGTTTAATCCTCGAAAAATTTTCATCTTTCTTGGGAAACAAGCTTGGAATCTCTCAAAGACTGTAAAAGATGTCGTCTCAAAGAGAGTCGTCGAGGATCGCGAACAGGGGGACCACAGCAAATGCGTGAGGGGCCTATGTACTTTGATCTCACCGAGGAAGAAGAATCTCCTAGATAGTAGCAGAGCCCACAACATTCTCAGTAGCATCCATCTCCTCCATCTAGACCTTAGGATATTGCACATCGAGAAGAGGAAGAAATCATCGAGGATGCAGAGCTCGTAAGTACTCATAAGCCCACTTTTACCTACAAACTTTACTGTGCTTTGAAAAGGAGTGGTACTCCATTGAACTACATTAATGAATTTCTTAAGGACAAAGGGTATAGAAATGAAACTTTCTTCTTACGCACGATGGAAGGATTGGGAGTTGCCCTGCGGGGTCGGTGGAAGAAGCTTTGGCAAATATCCCAAGCGATCCACGTATTGGAGGGTTGAATCAACCAGATGAGAATGACGATGATAGGATGTACAATCTGTTTAAACCTAGAATGGGTGTTGCAGCAAAAATCCGAAGCAAAAGGACGGATTTATTTCGATCGGAGAAACACAAGCAACTGTACTCTAAGTTGCTGAAGCGTGGGGTGATAAACCTTAGAAATGTGGACTTTGATTTTCTTGACTTTATGAATGTCAATCTGCGGGAAAAATTCAGTCTTCTTCAACTCGAACAGTTCTATTTTGAAACTACAGAAGCTTATGCTGAACTTACTGCCTATTTCTATTCGAATCTCAGTTTCTTGGATGCGAATAGATTCTCTTTTAATGTTCGAGATTAGGACTATGTGGTTGACATGAATACGTTGGCTGATGTGATTGGGGTTGAAAGAGGGAGATATGAAATAGCTAGTGCGAGTACCTAGAGGGGGGGTGAATAGGTGTACAAAAATTTTCTCGAAACTTGTACGATATTTAAGCAATTAGAGGATTTGCAACAATTAAAAATTTAATCGTAAGACTGAGTAAGGAAAAGAGAGAATTGAACGCTCGGTTTATAGTGGTTCGGCTTGATTCAAGCCTACGTCCACTCTTACGCAGACGGTAGATTGGCTGGATTCCACTATGATCAAAGAGATGTTACAAAGTTGATCTTCCTTGATTTCTAGGTGTAGATGATCTACCACACTCACTCAAGGTGTCACCAAGTATAAACACTCTCTATACAATTTCGCTCGATCTCAACTAACAATCAAGGGTCTTCGGACTCTGAAATTTTTCTATCGATCACACACTTAAAACAGCTAGACGTCTTCCTTTTATACTCCTTCATGCCGTCATAGCCGTTGGCACTTACCAAAGGAATTCCTCCAATCTACCCGTTTGGACGGAATCAATCAAGAAGATCATCCGAGCTATTTAAGGAATCGATGATAGCCCATCAATCTGTTCGCCCATACAATCGGGATCTCGGTTTCCAAGAATAGAATATTCCAAGATTGTTTAAATCGACCATCGGATCTTTAATCGATCTTAGATAAGAATTAAAGAATCCGAAATGATTATCCAACCAAAGAATCTATTCCGAGAAGATAGGATCGAATCCTCAACCATAAACCTCGGCTTTGGATTTCCTTCGTCTGGATTAGAAAGAGCTGACAGTGAGAATAGACTTAAGTCTTAAGTCCACGAGTCTTAAGTCTTTGAGTCTTGAGTCTTGGGTCTTGAGTCTTGAGTCTTGAGAGAACAAAGTCTTGGACTTTAAACGACGGTCTCCAAACATCCAGGACTTTAGATCGAAAGAAACGTTTTGTCGGCTTCAAAATATTCTGGAAAGATTTCTCCAACAATCTCCCCCTTTTTGATGGTGACAAAACTTTCTTGAAGATTTGAACAACTTTGACCTGCAAAACATTTCTCAAGTAATATGGCTAACTCATAAAGATTAATAAAACAACCGGACTACGCATCCACAGAAAATTGGTTAGTCTTTCATGAGAAACACCACATAACAACACTTGAATAAATGCAACCAGTCAAGTTCATAATCAAATCCATGATCAATTCGATCAAATTCACACCCAAGTTCAAGTTCTCAAGTCATAAACATAACCACAAAGGTCAAAGATTAAAAAATGAAAGTTCAAATTGATTCTCCCCTTTTTGTCGCATTGAAAAGGGTGAGAAAGGAGTCATGTCGCAGGAATGCGCACGATCTGGAAATCCCCAATGGACTGGACTACTCCTTCAAGCTTCTTCAGGTCTTCTCGCAGACGAGCTACCTCTTCTCCCTTGGCATTGGCTTGGAGTTGCTGAGCGAGGTCTTTGAATTTATCTTCCAGAGAGACGAAGATTCTTGTCCAGCATGCTTTAAAGCTTGGATTTCACGATCCGAACATATATCGTTTACGCATTTCCGAGAAGAATATTCATGATACTTGTGAAGATCTGCAGAATTATCCGTACGTATGTGGCATTGACTTTCTCGGCGAGACGATGGCGCTTCTGCATTTGCGGTCCGGTGCAGATTTCGAATCGACGTACCACCTTCTTCGGGCAATGGAGAGACTGAACTTCTTGCGGTCTTACGGAGATTGTCGAAGATCTTCAGCGGCATGAGGTGTAGACCTCTCTTGCTCACTAACTCCCCTGTCTCTAGGACATCGAGAGGGGAAGAATGATGATCATGCTTTTGATTTCCCTTCTCTCCAGATTTGTCGTGACTTGTTCTTGTTCTTCTTCTCCTTCTTCCTCAACTTCTTTCTCCTTCTCTCTCTGTTCTTCTTCTTCTCTTTCTGCTGAAGTTCATTGGATAAGACACGAACGTCTTGTTCTTGTCGGAGCTGGAATAGTGGGGTCTTCATCATCTTCATCTTCATCCTCATCCTCCGGGACAAGAGTTCTTTTTCTCCTTTTCGATGAGACACCAATGGCCTCCTTCCCTTTCCTTTTGAAGCGGACTCGGATGGAGATTTCACCTTGAATTTCTCCATTGCCTTAGAGAGTTCTTTCGGACGCATCTTCATTAACATTTTCAACCCTACCACCATCTTGTCACACGGTCGAACACAAAAAGTATGTGGCGGTTCAATATTCAGATGTCTGAAGATCTTGGTCACCGAGACCGGGATAAGGCAATTGTCCTTTGTCTTTTGACACTGCTCCGTACATGTGGAAAAGGATAGTGTGCGGGAGAAAAATTTCCTTCCCGAGTTGATCGCATGCATCAACTTTGCTTGAGAAAGACACGAAGTCTTTGACGTAGACTTGATCCGAGACAATTGATCACAATCTTGTGAAGCACAATGTTGATTGCATTCATCCCGGAATAGATAATTTTCTTATCTACATCCCTATCTTTGACAAGACCCGAGTAGCGCCAGCAGTGAGACTTTGATTGGGAGATAACGTCCCTTTCAACTCCAATTATGTCCGCCAACATATTCACATCTACTACATAGACTTGGTCTCGGACATTTGAATGAAATTCTATTCGCATCCAAAAAGCTAAGATTTGAATAGAAGTAAGCGGTCGGATGATCATACCCGTCTCAGAGTCGAGCAAAAAGTCTCAAGTTGAAGCAAATTCAACTTCTCCCTTAAGTTCAAGTTGATGGAATCCGGGAAGTCAAAGTCGACACTTCTAGGGTTGATTACCCCTCTTTTCAACAGCCTTAGATACACTTTTTCCGATCCTTGGATTTAAACAAATCCATCCGATTTCCTTTCACCTTTGTAGCCACACCCATTCTAGGTTTAAATTCAAGGAACATTTTGTCATCATCGTTCCCGTCAATCGATTACGTCCCGGCATACGAGGATCACTAGGAATGTTCGCAAGAGCCTCCTCTGCTCTTCCTTTCGGAGCAATTCCCAACTCTTCCATTTTCCGAAAAAAGATACTCATTCCCATAATTTTTGTCCTTAAGAAAGTCATCTATATACTTTAATGAAGAACCGGTGCTTTTCAACGCACGATAAAGCTTATAGATAACGAGGGTTTTTGGACTCTTCTTGGTCGGCATCCTCGATTATGTCTTCTTCTAGATTTTGACTTGCACCTTGTGGGTCGGGAGATGCTGAATGACGTGGAGGAGAGCGAATCGGACTTTGTCGCTGACTTGGAAAGTCTTCTTCCTCGATAAGATCGAAGTGAGTCGGTCCCTTCTCCATTCTTTGTGGTCCCCATTTGCGATTCTTGATGATTTCCTCGAAGACGACATCTTTCTTTGTCTATTGGAGGATTCCTTCACTTGCTTTTCCCAAGAAAAATGACAACTTTCTCGACGATGAACAGAGAGTAGAAACGATGTCGGGAGGAGAGTGTCTTTTTAGGGTTTTGAAAATTGGGGAAGAATGACTTGTGAATTTATATGTGCCTCGGATTTGAAAAGAGAAGATTAAACGGCACAAGGAAAGTGTACGAACACTTCTTTTCAAAGATCAATAACTGCCAAAAATAACTTCCTCTAAAAAGACAAGTTTTCAAATTTCACACGAATTATAAAAGAACGTACCTTTTTGAGATAGAATAAGCGAGAATTCGTACCTTTTAGATAGCAACTTACGAGTCTTTAGCAATGAATGATTGAGTCTCGGGATTTAGAGTCTAAGAGATCGAGTCTTTAGAGTTGGTGAGTCTCTAGACTTTAACTTCTTCAAGCTTCAAAATGTTGAGTCTTGAGCGGATGAAGTCGAATTGATTCTTCTCCAAAGGCTTTGTGAATATGTCCGCTAGTTGACTTTTTGAATCAACAAATTGAATTGAGATTTCTCCGTTTTGAATGTGATCTCTAATGAAGTGATGACGAATCTCAATATGCTTTGCTCTTGAATGAAGGATTGGATTTTTGGTGAGATTGATCGCGCTGGTGTTGTCACATCGATTTACGTGCATGAGTCTTCAATGCCAAAGTCTTGTAGCTGTTGTTTTATCCATAGAATTTGCGAACAGCAGCTTCCAAGAGCTACATACTCCGCTTCTGTCGTTGAGAGAGCTACAGTGCTTTGCTTCCTTGAAAACCAAGACACTGTCCTGTTTCCAAGTAGCTGACAAGTTCCGAAGTGCTCTTTCTATCGACTCGCAACCGGCCAGATCTGCGTCGAGTATCCTAGAAGATTAAAGTCTCCCCTCTTTGGATACCAAAGACCGATGCTTGAAGATGAAGCAACGTATTTGATAATACGCTTCACAGCAATGAGATGTGATTCTTTAGGATCGATTGAAACCTAGCACGAGATACAAACACTAAACAAAATATCGGGTCTAGAAGCGGTAAGATAAAGAAGTGAACCGATCATGCTCCTGTACAGCTTTTGATCTACTTTCTTCCCTTCTTCATCCTTGTCTATCTTCGAGAACATGACATTGGTATGTCGGTCTTTTTGCACTTTTCCAATCCAAACCTTTTAACAAGATCATTCGCATATTTTTCTTGATGAATGAAAATTCCTTCCTTCATTTGTTTCACTTGAAGTCCAAGAAAGAATATTAACTCTCCCATCATACTCATTTCAAATTCATCCCGCATAGACTTAGAGAATTTCTTGCGAGACTTTCATTAGAGGATCCAAAAATAATGTCATCAACATATACTTGAACAAGTAAGAAGTTTTTGTTTTCCTTTTTGATAAACAAAGTAGTATCTACTTTACCTTTGACAAAACCATTCTGTAATAAAAACTTACTTAGTCTGTCGTACCAAGCTCGAGGTGCTTGCTTTAGACCATACGAGCCTTTTTCGGTCCCCGAAGACCGAGTCGCTTCTTTGGGTCTTCAAATCCAGGCGGTTGTTCCACATAAACTTCCTCATGGATAAATCCATTTAGGAAAGCACTTTTCACGTCCATTTGGAATAACCTGAAATTTTTGTAACAAGCAAATGCAAGTAATAGTCGAATAGCTTCTAACCTTGCAAGCGGTGCGTAGGTCTCGTCATAGTCTATTCCTTCTTCTTGCGTATAGCCTTTGGCCACGAGTCTTGCTTTGTTTCGTACGACTTTTCCTTTTTCGTCCATCTTGTTCCCCGAAAACCCATTTGGTTCCAATAACGGTTTTACCTTTTGGTTTAGATGTCAATTCCCGGACATCATTGATGTTGAACTATCGAGCTCTTCTTGCATAGCTTCGATCCAGCTTTCATCGGATAAAGCTTCTTCTATGCTTTTTGGTTCAATTTCGAGATGAGAGCCACAGCACTAGATTCTTCATGCCTTTTTGATCTGGTACGGATTCCTTCATCAAGTTCACCAATAATAAGATCTTTAGGATGACTGGATTTGTGCTTCCAGTTGCGATTGATTTTCCGGGTTGATGATCTCTTTCTTTATTTGATTCTCCATGAGCGTCTTGATGATGGTCTTCCGGACTACGAGATGATTCTTGAGATGTAGACATTTGAAGATCTAGAGCGGGTTCGGTCTCTTCGTCGAGTCTTCTTTGGATTCATCTTGCACTTTGAGTCTTGGAATTTGACATTCATTGATTCTTCCACATACTGACTTTTCTTGTTGTAGACTCGTAGGCTTTGCTTGATGTAGAATATCCAAGGAAGATACCTTCATCGATCTTTCTTCAAACTTACCAACTCGATCATTTGCATTTTTCAAAATAAAGCATTTGCAACCAAATACATGAAAGTATGAAACAATAGGCTTCTTACCTTTGAACAATTCATAGGGGGTTTTCTCAAGAATAGGTCTTAGAAAGACTCTATTTATAATATAGCAAGCGTTGAAACAGCTTCAGCCCAAAATCGTGAAGAAATTTTACTTTCAATTAAAAGTGTTCTAGCCATTTCTTGAAGAGATCTATTCTTTCTTTCCACAACTCCATTTTGCTCGGAGTATATGGAGAGGAAAACATGTGATTAACACCAGATTTATCACGAATCTCGTAAAATCTTGATTTTCAAATTCACTTCCATGATCTGTTCTTATGCTAGAAATAGCACATCCTTTTTCATTTTGAACCTTTTTAGCAAACTTCTCAAAGTACGAAAAGGTTTCTGATTTATTTGCAAGAAAATATACCCAAGTAAAACGAGAGTAATCGTCTACAATTACTAGACAATATTTCTTACCTCCAATGCTCTGGTTCTTGTTGGTCCGAAGAGATCCATATGAAGCAAGCTGCGAGTGCATGATTAGTAGATACATGATTTATTTGCTTAAATGAATTTCTTACCTGCTTTCCCCGAATGCATGGAGTACATAAGTCGAGACTTTTGGTAAGGCAATTTAGGTAGCCCTCGAACAAGCTGCTTTGAAGAGATTTTGGCTAATTGCTTCTTGTTGATATGGCCAAGTTTTCTGTGCCATAGAACTGCTTCATCTTGAATTGAGATTAAGCATTGATCTTCATTTGGCTTTACATCAAGGAGATAGATGTTTCCATGCCTTCGACCCATGAAAGACCGAGTCGAATCTTTGCTAATTCCAGAACATATGCCTTCTTGAAAGGAGATCTTGTAACCCCAGTATCACACAATTGGCTAATCTTGAGTAGATTATAGTTGAGTCCTTCCACTAGAGAGACATTGCTTATTGTGAGATTTCCAATTTTCACGCTTCCGAATCCCACAATGCTTCCTTTGCTATTTCCTCCGAATGAAACTTTTCCACCATTTACTTGAATAAGCTTTACGAAACAATTTGAGTCTCCTGTCATGTGTCTTGAGCATCCGTCAAAGATACCACTTTACCTTCTTTTTGACAAGAGACACGCATTCAAAAGAGAGTCTCAAGCTTTCTTTGGTACCCAAATTTTCTTGGGTCCTTTGGTGTTAGTAGGATGAGCATTATTAGGCCATACTCTCTTAACAGGCTTCCAAACCATAGGACACTCTTTTTCAAAATGATCCACGACTATTACACTTAGAACACCTTAAGGCATTTCGACCTACGGGTTTTACAAAAACTCTTTTAAAATGATTTCTATAAGCCTCTCTCGATGGTCTTTTCTTAATTCTTTCTTTTACTTTCGGAAAATCAATCAAAGGAATTGTTTCAGCTGTCATACCTAGACCCGACTTATTGAAGTAAGGTCTTTGGATTGAAAGAACTTTTTCAAGTTTTTCAGACCCTATTGAAAATTTCTTTGAAATATTTGATAAATCAGTTTTTAAGAAAGCATTTTCTTTTGAAAGATTGTCTTCACTCTCTTTAAGAGTAGAAACTTTCAAATCTAAATTTTTTACTTTTTCTTCTAAAGTATTTTCCTTTTGTTTTAAAACTGAGTTTTCCTTTTTAAGTTCGGAAATCTTTTTAAGAGAAGTCTTAAGACTGAAACATAACTCATCAATATATTTAGAGACTTTGTGGGATTTTATAATCACTTACCTCAAATTCACCGTCGAGTCGATCCAGTCGATCCAGTCGAGTCGATTGTGCCATTAGACACGGGTTGGCATATTCCTCATCACTCTCTTCACACTCAGATCGCTCCGTGTCTCGGCTTTGAGAGCTTTTCGAGACTTCTCAACTTTTCCTCTTTTCTTTTCGAGAAGAGGACAGTTGGGTCGATGTGTCCCTTCTTTTTACACTCGGCGACTACATCTTTGTTTGGTTCCACATCATCAACAAGACTTGGTCTGCTGTCTCGAAAACTCTGTTTCTTTGGAATGAACCTTCTGCCTTTTCTATTCAGTTTTCTGAATCTTCTTATCATGAGGGCGAGCTCCTCATCATCCATATCATCTTCGAATCTGCATCATCGAATCATCATTTGATTTTAGTGCAATTGATTTCTTACCTCTTGGATCTTCGTCTTCATTAATTCGTTCCACTTCGTAAGACCGAAGAGTTCCAATCGATTCGTCTACGATAATGGCATGATTCTTTGCGTCTCTCTTATTGAAGTCTTTATATGGTTCCAATCCTTGGAGAGTCCACGCAGAAGCTTGTTCACCTTCATGGGATCAGAAATTTTTGTCCTTGATTCTCAAGACCATTGACAATATCTGTAAAACGACTAAACATGTCAGTTATAGATTCTCCTGATTTCATTTTGAAGGATTCATATTGACCAAGAAGAATGTTAATTCTGGTCTCCTTCACTCGATCTGTCCCTTCATAGGTGATATGTAACCTGTCCCCGGACTTCTTTTGCTGTAACACAAGAAGATATTCTGTTATATTCAGTTGGTGATAAAGCACAATATAAAGAATAAATCGCTTTTGCATCGAGTGCTTGTCTCTTGTTTAATTCTTCTTGAGACATTCCGCTGGCTTCAACAGTTTCTTTCCCTCTTTCGAGAGATTGATGTAGCGGAGTGATTCCTCTTTCCACAACGTCCCATTCCGGAGGATCCTTTGATCGTAGGAAAGCTTTCATCTTGTTCTTCCGGATGTTGTAATCCTTTCCATCGAAGTAGGGAGGTCTGGTATTGCTTTGCCCCTCCATCAGCCCTGGTGCTAGCATACTAGCCATGGATCTTTTACTCTGAAGTAAAATACTTCAAACAAAGTAAGAACACGAGCTCTGATACCAATTGAAATAGCTAGTGCGAGTACCTAGAGGGGGTGAATAGGTGTACAAAAATTTTCTCGAAACTTGTACGATATTTAAGCAATTAGAGGATTTGCAACAATTAAAAATTTAATCGTAAGACTGAGTAAGGAAAAGAGAGAATTGAACGCTCGGTTTATAGTGGTTCGGCTTGATTCAAGCCTACGTCCACTCTTCTGCACTGACAGCCGATTGGCTGGATTCCACTATGATCAAAGAGATGTTACAAAGTTGATCTTCCTTGATTTCTAGGTGTAGATGATCTACCACACTCACTCAAGGTGTCACCAAGTATAAACACTCTCTGTATACAATTTCGCTCGATCTCAACTAACAATCAAGGGTCTTCGAGACTCTGAAATTTTTCTATCGATCACACACTTAAAACAGCTAGACGTCTTCCTTTTATACTCCTTCATGCCATCATAGCCGTTGGCACTTACCAAAGGAATTCCTCCAATCTACCCGTTTGGACGGAATCAATCAAGAAGATCATCCGAGCTATTTAAGGAATCGATGATAGCCCATCAATCTGTTCGCCCATACAATCGGGATCTCGGTTTCCAAGAATAGAATATTCCAAGATTGTTTCGTCGACCATCGGATCTTTAATCGATCTTAGATAAGAATTAAAGAATCCGAAATGATTATCCAACCAAAGAATCTATTCCGAGAAGATAGGATCGAATCCTCAACCATAAACCTCGGCTTTGGATTTCCTTCGTCCGGATTAGAAAGATCGACAAAGAGAATAGACTTAAGTCTTAAGTCCCGAGTCTTAAGTCTTTGAGTCTTGAGTCTTGGGTCTTGAGTCTTGAGTCTTGAGAGAACAAAGTCTTCGACTTTAAACCGACGGTCTCCAAACATCCAGACTTTAGACTGAAAGAAACGTTTTGTCAGCTTCAAAATATTCTGGAAAGATTTCTCCAACAAGATATCAACCTATCAATGTGTCTATTGCTCGTGCAACGTTGGAGCTTGTTCAGGATAGAAGGACAGAAGGAAAGATTTCCTATTTGAGAATGAATGCGTCCAACATTTTGCTTCACAAGATAGTGATTAACTGTTTTAGACCAAAATCAACTTCAAAGACCGACGTTTCAAACTCGGAGGCAAAATTGATGTACGCCATCAATGCTGGTAAAAAGTTCTCTCTTCCACACACTATTATGTTCCACATGTACAGAGCAGTGGTGAAGGACAAGGGTCAACTTCCTTACCCAGCTCTTGTGACCAAGTTATTCAGACATTTGAACGTTTAGCCTCCCCGGATTCTTTGTGTTCGAACGTGCGATCAAATGACTGAGAATGGTCTCTAAAATGCGTCTGAAGGAACTTTCCAAGGCTTTGAAGCAGTTCAAGGAGAAAACACTTGTCAAGACTCATTCGGTCTCTTCGGCGACAAAGCGAAAAGGGAAGGAGCCCATGGTTGCTCCCTCCAAGAAAAGAAGAGCACTCATCATTGAGGATGAAGAGGATGAAAATGATGTCACCATTTCTATGATGGCATTGAAGAACTTGAGTCGTTCTATTCCAGAATCAACGGAGAGACAAGAAAAAGACAAGGATGAGACAGAACAGAGGACTGGAGAGAGAGAAGATTTGGAGAAAGAAGTAGAGGAGAGAGATGCAGAGGAGGAAAGAATTGAGGAAGAAGAAGAGGAAGCAGAGCATGAGGAACACTTTTCTACACCTAAAGACATGGAAATAGGGGGAGATCCTGAGAAAAGAGGAATGTCCTCATTCCCTGCCACTAGTGATGGAGTAAGTCGTTCTCCAACAGATCCAGAGGACATCTATGTCACTCAATTTCCTGAGGAGGGACATGAGGTTTCATCGCCCAATCTGCGTGATCGTGCTAAATTGCCATCATCTGCAAATACTCCGTCTGATCGTGCAGAAGCAAGTACTCAGACAGACAATTCGGCAGACTTTCATAGAATACTTGATGTTCTTTTGGAGATGCGCGGCCAAATTTATGCTCTAAGATGTGAAGTATAGAACTTGCAAAATGCAGGTCAAACCTCTTCAGTTTCTTTGCATGATCAGATCAATGCCCTTGCTATTCAAGTTCAAGCCAATGCTAAGGGTGAAGATGTGGCGCAACTGAAGGAGGATTTAAAAAAGCTGGAAGAGATTGTCCAGTCAATCGGAGATTTCCAGCTTGTTCGTGTTCCCAAGCAATCTTAAAGCCATTCTCTTTTCATCTCTACTTTTTTTTAATGATGACAAAAAGGGGGAGGGATGTGGTGCAGATTTGATTTTGAATTTTGAACTCACTTTTTGTCGATTATGTTTGATTGACTTGACTTTTGTGTTTGGTTGTTTGGATTTGGATTGGATTTAGATTTGACTGTTTGAACGTTTGTTTATCTTAAGCACTATTGATATCTCATGGCTTTGCTCATTTACAGAACTAACATGTTTTTTGTGGATGCAGATTCTAATGATATCTTTATTAAGCCATTTATCTTTTGTGAGATACACTTGTTTGCTTGAGTAATATTTTGCAGGTCAAAGTTATCCAAATCTGCAGGAAAGTTTTGTCACCATCAAAAAAGGGGAGATTGTTGGAAAAAACTTCCTTGAGTGTTTTGAAGTTGACAAAACGTTTCCATCAGTCTAGTTTGAAAACTTGCAGACTCTACTATCAAAGTCTGAAGTCCTCCAGACTGCTAGACTCAAGACTCAAAGTCTATCCTCATTGATAGTTTCTAAGACCGTCGAAGAAAGCTTATCCAAAATGAAGTATTTCATTAAGGATTTGATTTTGTCGATTGCAGAAGATCTCTTGGCTGGATATAGCATGTCGGAATCCATTGTTCAAATCAAGATAGATTCAGGGATTTTGGATCCGTTGATTGGCGAAGTATACTTGGAAGGTTCTACTTATGGAAACCTAGATCCTGATTGTATGGGCGAGCAGGATTGATGGGCTATCGTTATGTTCCTTAAATAGCTCGAAGATCTTCCTAATTGATTCTGTCCAATGGGTAGATTGGAAGAATTCCTTTGGTAAGTGCCAACGGGTGTGATGGTATAAAGGAGTATATAAGGAAGACGTTCCAGTTGTTCGAGTGTGTGCGCGATAGAAGAATTCCAAAGCCTGAAGCTCCTTGTTCTTTGTCAATTAAACTGTTGAGCGAAATCTTGTACGCAAAAGAGAGTTTATATCTTTGAGAGACATTGAGGAAGTGTAGTAGAGTCTCTACACTGTGGAATCAAGGAAGAGCTTTTCTGTAACAACTCTTTTGTTCATAGTGAAATTCAGCCGGTGGGCTGTTAGTGCGGAAGAGTGGACGTAGGCTTGGATTAAGCCGAACCACTATAATCTCTGTGTTCATATTCTCTTCTCTACACTCTTTTACTTTGATCGTAACTCGTTTTGTTTACAAGAGACGAATTCCCTTTTCGTAATCTATTGTTAATTAGTGCTGTACACTTATCTCGTAAAATTGCTTTTACACCTATTCACCCCCCCTTTAGGTGCTCATTCTAGCTTTCACAACGTCAACATTGCCAAAACAAATATCTTACTTAAAACCTTCAAAAACTCTAGAAGAATGATATATTGTTGCTAATTAGGGGCCAGCATGGTTCTAAAGTAGAACCTAAAACCTGATAATTGAACCGATGGGAACTTGTAGGTTCTAGGTTCCAATATATGCAAGGTAGGTTACAAGTTCCAAAAAATCAGTAACCTATTGGAACGGGTAGATTCAAGGTTCTTGATTGGAGAAACCTAGAACCTAAAACAAGTTTTAATATTTTTATCGGTTCATGTCTTGCGCGATCCTCCAATTTTCCATATCACTTGATGATAAATGTATAATTTGGAAGTACTAATCTAAGCTTTTATTTTATGACTGAGACTTTTACCTTTTAATGTTCATATTTTTCGTATGTCTATATGGTCAATGAATTGTAACAGCAAATTGAGGTCATTAAAGGTTTTAATTCACTGCAATTGTTTAATTAATAATATAAGTGGAACCTAGGTAAACCCTAAAACTTGTGATAGGGTAGGTTTCAAGATTAATTGTATGTAAGGCAGGTTCCAAGTTCTAAAAAATGAGGAAAGTGCTCCAATGGGTAGGTTCTACGTTTCAAATGAAACCTATATGGAAACTGGAACTGTTTACCTCCATTGCTAACAATAGATAACAAAATACTACTATTTACCCACAACCATGCAAACAACTTTATATTTTCAGTCGATGGTTAACACCACAACGTATACATTTACATAAGAGGAAAAGGATTCCAAGAACATCAAGAAGAAGCCCCACCAAAAGACAACTGAACCATAGTGAAACAAGTGTCATCGAATATCATTTGCCTTCTCTTATTGAACTTACTGGTGTCGGCCATCACTGCTAGACCTTCAGTAGATGAAGCAGTAAATGCCAAGATTACGGCATTACCTGGACAACCTATGGACGTGAGTTCTGCTCAGTATTCGGGACGTGAGTTCTGCTCAGTATTGGCTGGTTGAAGCGTCATCGGATGCAGAGTCTAAACCTCTTCTTCTATGGCTCAATGGACCCAGCGCCTCGACCATCGGGTACCGAGCCTTTCAAGAGATTGGACCCTTCTAGATCTTGCCCGACGGGAAGCTTTTTAAGAGACAATGGAAAATTCCTAGGGAATGATAAATCATGTGGTTTCGCTTACACAGTGACCTGGTTTGACAGAACACTACATAGAAAGCGACACATAATCATCGATGTTGCCGATTCTAAAAGAACTCATAGAGACCCAATTGCAGATTTGCATATATAGGTAAGGCGTATTAGATGTTAGAAAGAAGAAGAAAATCATGCCAATGCATTTAATCTTGAGTTTGCAACGTTTAATTAATTTGAGATATAATCATGATTGTATTACAATTGGTAGAATTAGCGCATAAACATTAATTAATTATGGAAGTTATATATTCATTCATCATCAAGATGTCTTTTTTGGTTTTAGACATTAATAGTACCAAATATTTACTTTCACAGATTAAACTATTATCTTTTTGAGCAGTGGGACTACAGATATAGCCATTCCTTTGTCAACGGCTCGGCGCAACGTTAAAGCCCCTGAGCTCAAACTACAGGATAAATGGTACCCTTGGAACCAAAACAATCTGGTAAGCGCAATTCAAATCAAGCTGAAGAAAAGCTTTCGTGCAGTAATTCACATTAAACAGAAACAAGACTCTTTGGTTTCTGATCAGCTCGGAGGTTGGATCGAGGAATACGAAGGGCTTACGTTCGTTGCTGTGTTGGGATCAAAATACGAAGTCCCAATGTATCTCCCCTCTCACGCACATGCTTTGCTCAAGAGCATCCTATCGAATACACCCATGCCACAGGCACCAAGTCAACAATGAGAAGTTGGACACGGTATCGCTCAAGTGACGGCTCAAGAAAATATCCATGCTTGATTTGATGAAGCCATTGATGTGGATCATTTGTGATTTTCTAGGTCAGCCTGGAACAAGTGAAGTGCTTTCAAACACGCGACCGGCCAAGAAATTCATGTTTCTGCAGTTAGAGTGATGGATAATTCCTGTTGGTTCTTGATTCCAAGTTCTCAACTGCAATGAGGAAGGTTATTGTGTTTCATTCCTCTACTTTTACCTCTCGACTTTGCTTCTTTCTATTTTTTCCTCTACCACAAGAAAATAAACTGAGATGGGCATGCAGCTTGCTCCTGGCCGATTCGAGAAAGGAAAACGAAAATTTATGAAAAGCCAATATTTTCTGATTTTTAAAAAGAAAATCATTTTCCTGAATGCAAGGTATAGGCCTCTTGCTGACTATGAAATGATAGTGCATTATCTCATTTTCCTAGATGATCTAAACATCAAAAAATGAGAAAAATGTTATCCAACAGAAAACTATTGAAAGTTCGCTGTCCAGCCACTTTTATGGTTTGAACGGCAGGCTACGGACCTCATCTCGCACGGCACACAACCCCAAGCAAAGGCCAAGACACCTCAATGCATCTACGTGCCACTGGGCTCATGAGGACCAGCCCGAGACACTTCACAATAATGTTAATGAACCAATAGCCTTGCAAATGCCCACTATCCAGCATGCACACAATTTTGACAGCTTATTGAAAGTCATAAATTCTTGAAAGGGTAGAATCTACAACCATTTATAATTATTTATTTATTAGTTTTTATAATTTGTAATATATTGTTATTCTCACAGTAAATTAAAAATTGTCATCTAATTATTTTTCTTAATTTTATTTTAACTCAAAAACGGTTTAGAAAAGTTCAAAAAGTCGAGGTGATGCACCCCAAGCCATAAGGACCCATGAGGGCTGGCTTGGGGTTCATCAAATGACTAAGTCAAGACCAACAACTCGCCAGCCATAGCTAGAACAACGGCATATAGCTTGTTGCGAAAAAATGCCAAAAGATGCACCAATCAAAGCATAAGTAATAAATGATGAAAGCAAAATCGAAATCACACAAAACACAAAATTTATGTGGAAACCCAAAATGGGAAAAACCACGAGAAAAGAGATGGATTTTACTATTTTCAACAAAGAGTATGAGAGTACAATTCAAAAGCTCTAAAAACCACTTGGTGAGCCACAAGATTTAAAGATCTAATAGAAAGATAATAATAAAAAGAAAAGAAAATAATATGGAGGCTAGGATGTTTGATGTGTTATTAAACACATTCCTTTTAGTCTCCCTTAAAAAAACCCTAAAACAAAAGTGCAAAGTCTAAAATACCCTTATTTTTATTTTGAAAGTCAAAACTCAATAAATCTCCACATTGGCTTCAAATCTCCAAAAGAGCATCATACCAAATACCACATGACCTCTCTCCTTCACCACCAAAAGTGAATATACAAGGCTATACTTAAAATGGCGGAATCGACAATGCACACCCCTAAGCCTACGTGAGCATACTCAGTGCAAGAAACAAGGGATAAAACGTCACCAACTCCATCTAAGCAAATCAAATAGTTAAAACACCAATCAAGTCCAAGCAACGCTTGAACTTGGTCAAAGAAACTAGTTTGGTCAACATATCTGCCGGATTATTCGCCGCAGATACTTTCTTCATCATACCTATACTCTTGGTAACCCAATCACGCACAAAGTAATATCGTATGTCGACATGTCTTGTGCTCTCATGATACATCGTACTCTTGATCAACTGGATCGCACTTTGGTTATTACCAAAAATAATGGAAGCTCCCTCCTACTTCACTCCAAGTTCTGTAATCAAATGCTTAAACCAAAGATCTTCTTTTACCATTTTCGTTATTGCCATATACTCTATTTCGGTGGTAGACAAAGCAATTTTATCCTGCAAAATTGCTCTCCAACTAACCGAAATCTCTTACGTAGTCAGAATCAACAATAGAATGTCCTATATTACAATCTTTATTAAAGACTAGACCCATATTTGAGGTACCTTGGATGTACCGAAAAATCCATTTCATGGCTTGCCAATCAGCTTTACTCGAATGTGCCATATATTTACTCACAACACTAACAGACTATGAAATATCTTGGCGAGTGCAAACCATAGCATATATGAGACTATCTACAGCATTAGAATATGAAACTCTGGACATTTCATCTTTCTCTTCTTTAGTTTTAGGCAATAAAGAAATTGAAAGCCTAAAATGGAATGCCAAAGGAGTATTACCGGCTGGGCAATCTTCATACCAAAGCGTTCGAGCACTTTTTCAATATACTACTTCTGCGAAAGGTATAACTTCCCAACCTATTTATCTCTCTATGAATCTCCATACCAAGAATTTTCTTGGTAGCTGTAAGATCTTTCATCTCAAATTCCCTACTAAGTTGCCTCTTCAAATTTTGTATTTCACATATGTTCTTTGATACAATAAGTATATCATATACATATAATATCAAATAAATAAAAGAGCTATCATGCAATCTCTTATAATACACACAATTGTCATGCGTAATTCGTGAATAGTCATGAGTTAACATAAATCTATCAAATCTCTTGTACTATTGCCACGGAGATTGCTTGAAACCATAAAAAGAACCTTTCAACTTGCAAATGTGATCTTCGTTACCCTCAACAACAAATTCCTTGGGTTGAGATGTATAAGTTGTCGCTTTAAGGTTGCCATATAAAAAAGTGGTCTTAAAATCAAGTTGCTCAAGTTTCATATCATAAATGGCTACTAACACAAGTAACACATGAATGGAATTATGTTTCACAACTAGAGAGAACACTTTATTGATGTCATGCCCTGAACCTCGAGCGTGCGCACATCCCTCTACGGTCGATACAAATGCGACGTTCCTAGGACACATCACCGACCCATTCATTTCAAATGCACATGCGGAAGCGAAATAAATACCCCTGACAACAAACCGCATGGGATAGGAAAGTAAGGCACATTTCACAAAAGCATACTTTTATAAACAATGGGTTTAGATACAAAAAGAGTCTGGTTAAAAGCCTACAAGAAGGTCGGCTCTCAAAAAGGAATTGTCCTACGACATACTAGTCGGACACAAACGCCAATCCTTCAAACTCCACCTCCGTAGACTCTGGGGCTTCGGTCCTTCATGACCACCTTCTAAAGACCTGAAAATGGTTATACAATAACCAGTAAGATAATGTCTCAACAAGTCCACCCCTTAAACCCTTATTAGGAAGGAAATACGCCTCAGGGCACTTTAGCTACACAACCACACAATTAGAACAGAAGACTGATGATGTGGACATCAAGCCATATCGAGGAGGAGGTGCTAGGGACCCATTGTTTATTTTGACTAGTTCAATCACTCGAGCGTGGGTCAAGCAATTTAGGCAAGCTGTTGGCATCATGGTTTGTGATCTTCGGTGAGGAGATGACCTTGGATCAAATCTTGAAGAATCTTGAATATCTTGGCATTATCTTTGGCGTGGAGATGACCTTGGATCGAATCGTGAAGAATCTTGGAAATCTTGGTGCAATTTGATTATCTAGTCACCAAATATTTGACCAAATCAATATATATATTATTGTTTAGGTATATTCTAGAATATGACGCATTAAATTTCTAGGGTTGGTTTTAGGGTTTGTGTGGTGGCTAGAAGGCCTATATTAAGGACTGGCCGACTTTCTTTGGGAGACAGATATATTTTATTTTTGAGGAAAAGAATTGAGAGGTTCTCTTTTACTGTTCTTTTGAGGACTTGACCTTATCAAGATTCTCTTGTGGCGATCGATTCGACTTATCGAGCGAGATAGCAAATACTTTCACTCGTGACGTTTATAATGTTGGTTGGTTGACATGCATTCGTCAACAGGTCACGTTCATATTGAGGTTGCCAATCACAGGTTTGATTGGAGGTCGCGGTTCGCAATTTGCACCATCCGGACCTTTGTAGAACGATCTTTCCGCAACGATTCACATCATTTGGTATCAGAGCCAGGTTCTACAAGGTCTATTTATCTTTAATTTTCTGTTTATATATAGCAATTTGAGATTTATTGAGCTAGGGTTTCGATTTTAGCCAATTTAGGGATCCGATTGCTTTTGTGCTTCCATACATAGTTGTTTGCTATTAGTTTTAATTTTTTTTCCTAGCACCTCAAGTTGTATCTGAGTTCGTCAAAAAAAAAGAAAAAAAAAGAGAAAGTTTGTCAAAAAAAAAGAGAAAGAAAACGCACATAAAAAAAAGTGCACAAGAGAAGAAAAAACAAATTCGACAGAAAAAAAAATCAAGAAGGCGACTCGTTTGTTAGTGTACCAAATTGAAACAAAATCAGTAGTGATTTGCGTTTCAATTGGAATTTCGAAAGTTATACTTGTTGGTTTGAAATTGTTACTTGCTGAATCAAAATCAGTAGTGATCTAATCTTGTCTGATTAGTTTGATTGATTGTCGTGAGGGGGTTGAGAGACGGGTTTTGAGTTCAATAAAAAGCTTATGAAAAGAGAATACGAGAGGGAAAAGACAAGAGTGTGTGAGCTTAATTGAGGGTGGAAAAAGCCTAGACTTGAGTTAAACACGAGGGGAGTGACAAACACCTTGAGAGAAACACGTGAGGGAGCGATTGGTGAGGATTTTTGTGACTAACATTTACTTGCAGGTCTAAAATATGTTGCGTGAAGAAAGCATGAATCAAAGGGAGGTTGACTTCATACGAAGGGATGAAGCGCTCATGGAAAGCATCCAATAATTGAGGGCCATAGTGGAGGAGCTTAGTGGCCGAATGATGGGGAATGGCATGAGGGTTGATGGTGACCGAGAGCTACCTTGGGGAAGGCCGCAACATCAGTGAGACGCCTCTAGAACATAACATAGAAGGTGGCAACATTATGATTGAGATGCTCAATTTGAAAGGTGGAATGGAGCCCGAGGGTTTAGACATCGAGAAGATAATAAACATGGCAATATCAAGATGAAGATTCCTTCTTTCCAAGGGAAGAATGATTCCGATATGTATCTAGAATGGGAGAAACGCATGAAGATGGTATTTGATTGCCAACAATACTCCGAGCTCAAAAAGGTAAAAATTGCAGCTGTTGAATTTACTGATTATGCTATAATTTGGTGGGATCAACTTGTGACTAGTAGGAGGCGCAATGGTGAAAGACCGATAAAGACGTGGGATGAGATGAAAGTGATGATGAGGAGGCGTTTTGTACCAAGTCATTACCATCGAGATTTGTTTCAAAAGTAACAAAATCTCACATAAGGCAATAAGAGCGTGGATGAGTATCATAAAGAAATGGAGATTGACATGATCCGTGCTAACGTAGTGGAGGATCGTGAGGCCACAATGTCAAAATTTTTGAGTGGTTTGAGTAGAGACATAGCAAGGGTGGTGGAGCTGCAACACTATGTTGAATTGAAGGAATTGGTGGACAAAACCATCAAAGTTAAGCGGTAATTGAAGTTGGACCAAAATCACAAGAGTGGAGGAGGTTCAAATCAGAATCGGAGATCCAATTGGAAGAGAGATGAGAAACCAAATTGGAGAGGAAACAACACCAAAATCGAAACCTCAAAGGAGAAAGAGAGGGATGGTGAAGTTGGAATGAATCCGACTTCAGGTAAAACCGAAAACCCTAACACGAGAACTCATGAGATTAAATGTTTTAAGTGTTTGGGCAGGGGTCATATGGCGAATCAATGCCCTAATAGGAGGGTGATGATCATGACTAGACATAGTGTTATTGAGTCCAAAAGTGAAAGGGAAGAGGAGGATGATTAGATGCCACCGTTGGAGGATTGTAGTGATGGAGAAATAGCTATAAAAGGAGACTTATTGGTGGTTAGGTGTTCTCTTAGTGTGCAAGTAAAGGAGGAGGAGCATCATCAACAAAGAGATAACTTGTTTCATACAAGATGTGTGGTGAATGGTAAGATATGTAGTTTGATAATTGATGGAGGTAGTTGTGCAAATGTGGTAAGTTGTATTATGGTGGATGTTGACACCTAAATTTTGGCGACCCGTTTATTCAATAAAAAATTAGGGATTAATTTTAACCCCTAAAAAAATTAACTAATTAATTAATTGCATAGCATATAGATTTAGGTGCATTTGCATTTTTTACATTTATTGGACCGGTGGTGGATGAATTCAAATTAGTAGTTCTGAGCTTTAAATTGACAGGTTGGACTAAGTCCACGAAGCGAGCAAATTGGCCCAAGCCCCTTTTTTTATGATCGAAAATTATCTTGTGAAAATAAGAATTTAAAATTTTTCGAAATATGATGGAATTCTTTGGATAGAGCAAGTGGAAAAACGAATATTGCGTTCGGCAAAATGAATATTGCATTTGGAAAAAGAATCTTTGTTGGTACCAATTTGGAAATATTAAAAACCCTAATTCGCGGTCTATAAATAGATTAAAACATATAGGGTTTAGGGGGCCACACATATTGATACATACGACCATACAAAGGGGCTTCTCTTTTATCACTTCTTAGGGGTTAATTTTCTCTAGGTTTTGCTAGGTCAAAAGTTCAACACAAAGGGGAAAAATTCTTTTCTGGTTTTCTTTAGGGGAGGTGTTGAAGTTAGCTGCTCCTTCTGCTAAAAAAACAAAAGTGCAGCAACAACAGTGAGATAGAGGGAGAGAACACGTGAAGAGACATGCGTAGCAAAAAAAAGAAAAGAAAGAAAAAAACTAGTCTTCTTCTTCAGGGTGCTAGTCTTCTGCCTGTTGCTGGAGTCGCGTCCCTGCACAATGTTGCCGCCACTGCCCGTTCCCCCCGTGTCAGCTACCGCCGCTTTTGTGGCTCGCCTTCGCTACTCCCGACACCCGAGCGACTATCGGTCAACCCGCTCGTCACCGCCCAACAGCTGGAGCTTGGTTCGCCCATCGGTGCCTCCACCCGCAACACGACATTGCGCTAGCACCGCCCGCCGGTGCCACCTCCGAACCCTACAACCAGCAGATCTCGTGTCTTCAAGACCACTCCGCGCTCGCCCGTTTGACGACCACTGCTGTTGCTCCCGTGACACCCCTGCATCGCGCGCCTCTACCCCGCTCACTCGACATCCTACGACCGTCGCCCTTGCTGCCCTACTACCCGAGTTCTCCACCAGCAACTCGAGCCGGCTTTGCACCCGCTGCCCCCTCTTCGAAATTCGATAGCCGAGCTGCTCAGCCCTCCGCCTGCTTGCTCTTGCGAAAAGCTTAATCTCCTAGTCTAAGTTGTTCCCCTGTTCGTCGCTGTCCTACCCACTACCATCAAAGCCGAAGCTTGAGAGATTCCCCTGCTGCCCGAGCCTTTCGCCGACGTTGTGCTTCCGACCCAAAGAGCCTACCTTTGCTGAGCCCATCGCCAAAGCTCTGACCACTGGGACCTCTGATCAGTGGTGATCAACGACACCATAGCCGCTGCCCTTGCACCGTCATTAGCCATGCCGAGCTTCTATCGCGATCTACCCGTTCAGATTTTTGGAAAAAAAATTCAATTTAGGTAGAGATTTTTATTTTTAGGTAGATTTGTTTTATTTTAGGTTTTGGTATTTTATCTCTTTATTTGAATTTTTTCCAATGCATGATTGAAATTCAATGATGTAGAATCTAATTCGCAACTGCATGAATTTTTATTCTATTTATAAGGTTTTAGATGGAATAATTATTCACGCTGAAGTAAAATTGATATCTTGATCTTTAAGGCTTAAGGTCAATTTATCGATTTTATTAGCAAAATAATCAAGTTTGAATTTCAATTCGAATGGGGGATAGCATTTTTTATGATTATGAATGTTTTGATGTTTATCTCTTAATTGTTTTGTTTATCCCAAAAATACAAAAAAAAAAAAAATTGCATTCGCATCACATGTAGATTAGGATTGATTACATGATAGGTTAGTTATTTTTTTTTAAAATGCATGTTTAGAAGGTATTTAGAATAGATAGCATTTCACTTTAGTTAGATTTTTATCGTTAGTGATTTTAATTAGGAATTTTCATAAAAAAAATACAAAAAAATCGTGTGCGTGTCATATAGGATTAGATTCATGAAATGCATGTCATTTAGAGATTTTTATAAGGTCCATTTAATTAGAACTTGCATGTCATTTAGAGATTTTTATAAGGTCCATTTAATTAGAAATTGCATGTCATTAGAATTATGTCATTTAGTTATATTGCACTGCATATTGCATGATTTTTATAAATAAGTGAAAACAAATAAAAAAGAAATTGCGTGTTAATTAGAAATCATATTTAGGGTTGTTGATGTGGATTTTGATTTAACATTGCAAGTGCTTTCATTGCTTTGAGGTAAGTTTTTTTTTTTTTTTGCAATTTATTCATTATTTATCAGGGTGTTAAATTGGTGGTTTGCGCACCCGCATGATCACCTCACATGTTAGGAAATTAGATTTAAAATCAATTTAAGCTACCAGCAAAAATATTTTTCAAAATAAAAGAGAAAGGTACCGAAAGGGTGTTAGAGAAATCTAGCGTAACCAAGTCTCCGAACTCATAAATCTCTGGTTCGTAGGAGTAAAATAAATCTCCTGTTACTTTACTTGAGTTTCTAATCAACCCATCAAAAATAGATTAGCGGCGACTCCTAATTGAAAATCAATTGCATGTTAAGAACTTGAACCGAAAGTCGTGAATTGGTATGAGCTTGGGAGAGCCTGAGTTAAGTTTAGGCTTAACAATCCATTAGCCAAACCTTAGGTGGTTCACATTCGAAAATTTGGTCGCGACAGTGGATAAGTTGGGTTTGAAGATGACAAAGCATCCTAGGCGTTATAGACTTCAATGGTTAAATGATAGTGGAGATGTGAAATTGTCGAAGCAAGTTCGAATCCCATTTGACATAGGGAGATACAAGGACGAGGTAGAGTGTGATGTTGTACCTATACAAGCGGGTCGTATCTTACTTGGAAGACCATGGCAATATGATCGAAAGGTACATCATGATGGATATACTAATCGCTATTCATTGGTGATGAATCAAAAGACTTATACCTTGGTACCAATGACACCTAGTGAGGTGTATCAAGATCAGTTAAAGTTACAACGAGAAGTCGAGAGAGAGAGAAAAGGTGAGAAATCCGAGGGCTTGCGTGGTGTGTTTGAGACACAAGGAAAATGAGAGGCCGAGAGAAGGATTGTGGTAAAAACCGAGAGAAAAGACGAGAGAAAAGAAAATAGGCAAAATAATTTTTATGCAAAATCGAGTGAGGTGAGGAGAGCTTTAGTTCTAGACTAACCAATGCTTGTACTTTTGTACAATGAGGTTTTGTTTTCTACTAATGATCTTGACCCAAGTTTGCCTAATCCTATTGTGTCTTTATTGCAAGAATTTGAAGATGTCTTTCCTGATGAACTTCCTGGAGGGATACCACTTATTTGAGGCATAGAACATCAAATTGACTTGATTCCTGGTGCGCCATTACCTACCCAACCCGCATATCGAAGCAATCCCGAGGAGACAAATGAACTTCAGCGGTAAGTTAGCGAACTATTGGAATGGGGGTATGTGAGAGAGTCTTAGCTCATGCGTTGTCCCTGTTTTGTTGGTGCCAAAGAAGGATGGAACTTGGCGAATGTGTGTTGATTGCCGAGCAATTAATAACATTATGGTAAAGTATCAACATCCTATTCCTAGGTTAGATGACATGTTGGATGAGTTGCATGGTTCTTGCATTTTCACTAAGATCGATTTGAAAAGTGGCTATCATTAAATTAGGATGAAAGAATGTGATGAATGGAAAAATGCATTTAAGACCAAGTATGGATTAAATGAGTGGTTAGTCATGCCATTCGGATTAACTAATACATCGAGCACATTTATGCAACTTATGAATCATGTTTTACGTGCTTTTATTGGTCGATTTGTGGTTGTCTATTTCAATGACATCTTGATATATAGCCAAAGCCCTGATGACCATATTGAGCATGTGCGAGTTGTCTTGCAGGTTTTAAGTGCCGAGCAATCATACGCTAATCTAAAGAAGTGCTCTTTTGTTACCAACAAATCAGTATTTCTAGGATTTGTTGTTAATGCTGATGGTATACGGGTTGATGAAGAAAAGGTCAAAACAATCCGTGAATGGCCAACGCCTAAGACCATAGGAGACGTGCGTAACTTTCATAGATTGATGAGTTTTTATTGGTGATTTGTGAGAAATTTCAGCACCATTGCCACACCTTTAACTGAGGTTATCAAGAAGCACATGGGTTTCACTTGGGAAGAAGAGCAAGAGAAAGCATTTAATTGGCTAAAAGATAAGTTGACTAATGCTCCTCTGTTATCTTTGCCAAATTTCAGTGCTACTTATGAGATAGAGAGTGATGCTTCTGGTACAGAAATTGAAGCCATGTTAATGCAAGGAGGGTGTCCCATAGCTTATTTCAGCAAGAAATTGAGTGGAGTAACATTGAATTATCCTACTTATGATAAGGAGATGTATGCTTTAGTGCGAGCTTTGGAGACTTGGCAACATTATTTATGGCCGACGGAGTTTGTGATCCACACTGACCACGAGACCTTGAAGTACTTGAAAGGGTAGCAGAAGTTGAATAAAAGACATACTAAATGGATGGAGTTCATTGAGACTTTTCCATATGTGATCAAATACAAAAAAGGTGAGGAGAATGTGGTAGCCGATGCACTTTCTTGAAGGTACGCGATTCTAACTACTTTAGAAGCAAAGTGTTTAGGTTTTAAGCATATCAAAGGCTTATATATTAATGATGATGACTTTGGGAGAGTATTTGAAACATGTGAACATACTACATTTGATAAATTCTATAGACGTGAAGGTTATCTTTTCCGTGAAAACAAATTATGTTTGCCTAAGTGTTCTTTGCGTGAATTGTTGGTGCGAGAAGTGCATAGTGGTGGTTTAATGGGGCATTTTGGCATTAATAAGACTTATGAAGTGTTGCGTGAACATTTTTATTGGCCACATATGAAGAGAGATATCACACGTGTCTATGAGAGATGTATTGCTTGTAAGCAATCGAAATCTACAACTAAACCGCATGGCTTGTATATACCATTACCTATTCCAACACATCCTTCAACTGATATTTCTATGGATTTTGTGTTAGGATTGCCTAGATCTAAGTGTGGTAGAGATTCTATTTATGTGGTTGCTGATTGGTTTTTAAAGATGGCTCATTTTATACATTGCCATAAAACTGATGATGCATCTCATATTACTGATTTGTTCTTTAGGGAGCTTATATGTTTGCATGGTATGCCTAGATCGATTGTTTCAAATCGAGATTCTAAATTTCTTAGCTACTTTTGGAAAATATTGTGGAAAAAACTAGAAACACAGTTGTTATTTTCTACTACTTGTCATGTGACATCCGGAATTTTTCAATCTGTTTTCTACTGAATTAATTAAGCATTTCATTGATGCGTTTATAGGGCTATTCTTAGAGCTGATCAATCTCCCTAAACTGGACTAACTGGAGAAGCTATTAAGAACTTTAAAGCACATAGACTTGAGAATTCGATCAGAAATCGGCTTCTCAACCGTGCTTATCTTTAGAGGTCATTATGGTACAGTTAAAAATCGAATTGAAATCGGAGATAGGTCTGATTGACTGAGATGTGTGGCCAATCGTGGGTGACTCTACTAAATTGGAAAATTCTCGTCGACCAACACTAATTTGATTTTACTGTTGTTTTGGTACCCCGTGTTCGTAATTGAATCCTCGAGATTTTCATGACAATCGAGAGTCACCATTGAGTCAAGTGGGTTCATAGTGGCTTGAAGAAAATCGACCACAGATCATTTACCCTAAAAAGTCTTGAAAACTACTCGGTAGCCTAGGTCACGCTAAAAACGCGTCAATGCAAATTAACCGCCAATTCAAATCCGATTTCAAAAATTGAAGATTTTGTCATGTCACAATAAATTCTAGGACCCATGACTCGCCTCGAAGATTTTTCTGACAACCGAAACTTTTTGGGAAAAAGTCGTCACATGATCTTTTTGGTGCAGAACAAGCCAAGGATTGTTTTGATATGCAAGATAAATTGTTGTGTGAGGGAATTAGATGCAAAAACGCAAGTGGGAACCGAGTGCTCTAGTTTGGAATTTCTTTTTGGGAATCAATTAGCTTATTTAAAAGCAAATGGGATAAGAATTTTCAATTATAGGAAAATTCTTTTCTTTTAAGTTTTCTTCCCATTTCCTTTTTCCCTTTCGCTCCCCTTTGGCCGCAAGTCTCTCTCTCTCTCTCTCTCTCTCTCCTCCCTCGTGCGAAGCCCCCCCCATCGACTGCCTTCTATCGTTTCCCACTTTGCTTCATCTACTTTCTTGACTTTTCAACCCCATCTCTCCACGTTCTCTCTCCCTCTCACCGTGCAAACAAGCTAGCAAAAGCAGAAGCAGTAGCCATCGTTGCCTAGAGCCGAAGCAAAAACCGCCAGCCGCACGCCGCCTCACCGAATCGCCGGTCGCACCACCACCTAGCTGTGTGTGTTGTCCACCTGTGACCCCGACCCCTACAGCTTTTGTTCATCCATTGGAGGGACCGGCCAACCACCATGAGCGGCTGAACAGGCCACCGAAGTCGCCATGTAGCCCCATCGAACCACTACTTGCTTCCTCCTTAGCCTTGCCACCCTAGCCGAGTTGGTTCCCCTCTGTTTTGCAACAAGAGCAGCAACCCAGTGAGTGGGCTTTCAACAGGTTCGTGAGCTCGTTTTGAGGTGTTCCGGGCCTCAAACACGAGGCTCGCTTTGGGAAGAAACGACCCTCGTGTTGTCCCCGTTGGTTTGATCCAACTTGCGCGAAATTCCGGTGAGTAATCTCACTAATTCTTGCTTAGTAGACTAATTATGCTTAAGGGTTGATTAGTGTTAATTAAGTAGGATTATGTGCTTAGATTAGAATGGATTAGTAATTATTAATTAATTGCATTGCATATTAGTTAGGTGGTTAGTGTACTTAGCTAGAGAATAGTCTATACTATTTATTGAATGCATCTTGGGATTTTTCCCGGCCCTTATCGGGCTTCAATTAGGCATTATGAGCCTAAATTGGTTTTTTAGTATATTTTTATTAATTTTTGAAATTAATTTAATTATTTATTTATTTTTAAAAAAGTTAGGCGGGGATAGTTGACGACCGAAATTTCGTGCTGATTGTCGTGGTGCAGTCCGTTTATTTATTTGAGCTCTACGTTGCATGGAATTAAATTAATTGTGATATTTTAGGAATTTATCCTAAATTGAGTGAAATCAAATGATTGATTGGTAGATGGCCAAGTATGATTATTTAGCATTTATAATGCTTTGACGAGTTGTAATGCAGAGAGAATTGTGAGAGTGAACTGGAAATACTCTTGGCTAAGGTCAATTAGGTTCGATGTGATTGGACATACGTAGGTCGGTGATGGGGAATATCACTAGTGAAAACGGCGCCTTAAAGAACGCACGTAAAAATATGTCACGTTGGCGAAAACAGCGCCAAAGAAAAAGAATGTATGTGACTTATGGACAGACGTGGTTCGGTGATTAAGGATATCACTGTGCGAAAACGGCGCCTTAAAGAACGCACGTAAATTGTCTATGACTTATGGGCAGTCGTGGTTCAGTGATTAAGGATATCACTGTGCGAAAACGGCGCCTTAAAGAACGCATGTAGATTGTCTATTACGTACATCACCTTGGTGAAAATGATGCTCTAAAAAAGACACGTGATTCAGTGATTGAGGACATCATTGGTGAAAATGGCGCCTTAAAGAACGCATGGGGTCGGTGATGGTATGTCATTTGGCGAAAACGACGCCCAAGAGAGTACGTGTGATTTGGTGATTGGAAATGACCTAGAAATGGTCCGACTAACATGTAATTGACTAGGTCAATTGATCAATGATTTGATCCATTTGTCGTGAATCGATTTATTGTTTGATGTGATATATGAGGCATATGCGTATAACCTTGAATTGCAGGTTGGGACTGATGCTAAGGTAAGTCTTCTGACTCGTCCTGTGCTTAGGCAACCATGTGGTGTATTAGTTTCCTAATCGAGTCTTAGTGGGGTAGAACTTGCTTAGACATAGTCTCAATGGTTATTGTATAACCATTTCAGGCCCCTAGATGGCAGCATCGGTACCTCCTCCTCCTCTAGAGCAGTTTGGAATTCTAGTGGATATCTCCGAGAAAGAAACTCACTTCCATGTTCATCCTCATCCAGAAGAATTGTAGTACGTTTTAATTGAGTTGACAATGTGGGTTGATGCCGGCCAAGAAGACCTAGTGAGATAGCTAGTATAAGCACCTAGAGGGGGGTGAATAGGTGCAAGAACAATTTCTCGAAATGCGGAAGCAATTCTTGGCAAACGATAGAAAGGAAGTTCACTATAGATTAACAAAAATGAAGTACGATCAAAGTAAAGAGAGTAAGGAAGAGAGAATTGAACACAGGGTTTATAGTGGTTCGGCTTATTTCAAGCCTACGTCCACTCTTTTGCACTGACAGCCCATCGGCTAGATTTCACTATGATCAAAAGAGTAATTACAGCACAGCTTTTCCTTGATTCCACAGTGTAGATGTTCTACCACACCTCCTCAAGGTTTCTCACAAATATAGACTCTCTTTTGAATACAATGTTTATCACTCAAAGTAATTGTCTAAACAACAAGGAGCTTCAGACTTTTGAAATTCTTCTATCGCGCACACCTCGAACAACTTAGAACGTCTTCCGTATATACTCCTTTATGCCATCATACCCGTTGGCACTTACCAAAGGAATTCCTCCAATCTACCCGTTGGACATAATCAATTAGGAAGATTGTTCGAGCTATTAAAGGAACGTGTCGATAGCCCATCAATCATGTTCGCCCATACAATCAGGATCTCGGTTTCCATAAGTAGAACATTCCAAGAATATTTAGGCAATTATCGAATCTTCAATCATCGAATCAATTTCGATCAATCAAATGATTCCCTTAAGTCTTTTCCAGCCACGAGATCTTCTCAAGTTGATAAGGTTGAATCCCTAACAAAACATCCAGTTCTGGATAACCTTTCTTCAACGAATTAGAGACTGTCAATGAGGATAGACTTTGAGTCTTGAGTCTGGCTATCCGGAGGTCTTCAGATTTTAAGTAGCTGAGTCTGCAAACCTTCATACTAAACTGATGGAAACGTTTTGTCAGCTTCAAAACACTTCAAGAAGATTTCTCCAACAATCTCCCCCTTTTTGATGGTGACAAAACTTTCCTGCAGATTTGGACAACTTTGACCTGCAAAACATTTCTCAAACACATATGCATATCTTATAGAGATAAATGGCTAAATGAATAACACTAGAATCTGCAACCACAGAAAATAGGTTAGTCTAATATGTGATAAAGCCATCCATAAGATACCAATGATAGTTAATAAAAGCAATCAAGTCCAAGTCTAGTTCAGTTCTCATCCAGACACAAAAACAAAATCAAACAGGTCAAGACAATCAAAATCCAACAAACCGTAACCACACAGTTAAAAAACCATATGATTTAAAAGTCAAATTGTTCAAATCTTGCATCTCTCCCCCTTTTTGTCAGCATTAAAAAGGTTGAGATGAAAATGGAATGAAGTCAAGATGGCTTGGGAACGCGGACAAGCTGGAAATCTCCCATAGATTGAACGATACCTTCCAGCCTTTTCAAGTCTTCCTTCAGTTGTGCAATCTCCTCACCCTTGGCATTGGCCTGAATCTGAACGGAGAGGGCTTGGATTTTATCATTCAATGAACATGAAGAAACTTGATCCGCAGTTTGCAAGTTCTGAACCTCGCATCCCAAGGCATAAATTTGACCTCGCATCTCCAAGAGAATATTCATGATTCTGCGAAAATCGGCTGAGTTATCAGTCTGCGTACTAGCTTCAGCACGTTCTACAGATGATGGCATATCAGAATAATCTCGCAGGTTTAGCGATGAAACTTCATGACCTTCTTCTGGAAATTGAGAGGCATAAACATCCTCTAGGTCTGCAGATGAGCGACTGACTCCTTCACTTGCATCAGGATATGAGGACTTCTCTTCTTTCTCTTGATCTCCCCCGTTTCCATGCCTACAGGTGGAGAAGAGTGTTCCTCAGTTCTCCTTCTTCTCTTCTTTCTTCTTTAGGTCGTTCCGCCTCTGCTTCTTTCTCGCCAACTGCTCTTTCTTCTTCTTTCTCTTGTTCTTCTCTTCCTTCTTCTTCTCTTTCTTCTTCCTCTCTTCCTTCTTCCTGTCCTTCTCTTTCCTTCTGGCCTTCTCTTTCCTTCTCTTTCTCCTCACGATGTTCCATTCACTCTGGAACAGTACGACTTAGCTTCTTCAAAGCTATGGCCGAAATGGTAAGGTCATCATCTTCTTCATCTTCCACAATAAGAGCTCTCCTTTTTGGTTTTGAAGCAACCAAAGGCTCCTTTCCTTTCCTTTTTGAAGAAGTTTGATGAACTTTGACTGGAGTCTTCTCCCTGAATTTCTCCAACTCTTTGTTCAGTTCCTTCAGACGCATTTTGGTTACCATCTTCAGTCCTACCACCATATGATCGCACGATCGAACACAAAAGATTTGCGGAGGCTGAATATTCAGATGTCTGAATAACTTCGTAACAAGGCTTGGGTAAGGGAGTTGACCTCTATCCTTCATCATCGCTCTATACATGTGGAACATGATAGTGTGAGGGAGAGAAAACCTTTTCCTAATGAGAATGGCATACATCAGCTTTGCCTCTGAACTTGAAACATCGGTCTTGGAAGTTGATTTTGGTTAGAGGCAATTGATCACAATCTTGTGAAGCAAGATGTTGAATGCACTCATCCTTAGGTAGGTGATCTTCTCATCTGTTCTCCTATACTTCACCAGTTCTAGTGTAGCTCAAGCAATGGAAACTTTGATCGGTTGACATCTTCCTCTTTCAACTCCTAACACATCTGCCAGCATATCCATATCCATAACATAGTCTTGATCTTTGACACTGAAAGAGAATCTATTCGCATCCAAAGAGCTAAGATTTGAATAGAAATATGCGGTTAATTCAGCATATGCCTCTGTAGTGTCGAAGCATAACTTTTCATGTTGAAGAAAACCGAACTTTTCCCTCAAGTTCACATTCACAGCATCCAAAAAATCAAAATCCACACTTCTAGGGTTTATTACCCCACGCTTCAGCAATTTTGAGTACAAATCCTTTTGTTTCTTCGATCTGAACAAATCTCCCATTTTTCCTCGACTTTCAACCGCAACACCCATTCTCGGTTGAAATTGACTGTACAACTTGTCATCATCATTCCCATCTACAGGATTCGGTCCCCAATCACGAGGATCACTCGGGATATTCGCAAGGGTTTCTTCAGCCACCCCTTTACGAGCAATTCCCAAACTTTCCATTTTTCGCAGAAAGATATATTCGTTCCCATATCCTTTGTCTTTAAGAAAATCATCGACATAGTTCAAGGGAGTACGAGTTCCTTTTAAGGCACGATATAGCTTATAAATATAAGCGAGCTTTTGAACTCTTACCAGATCTGCATCCTCAATGATTTCTTCTTGTTGTTGATGATCAACGCCTTGAGGACTAGAAGGAGGAGAATGACGCTGCTGAGAATGTTGTGAGCTCGGTTGCTGTTCTGGAGACACTTCTTCTTCAGTGAGATTGAAGTGCGTAGGCCCCTCACTCATTCACCGTGGTCCTTTGCTTGCGATTCTCGAAGACTTTCTTGAAGATGACATCTTTCTCAGTTTTTGGAAGATTCCTTGCTTGACTTTCCCAAGAAAGATGACAACTTTTTGAAGATTAAACAAGGGAAGAAAACGTGAATGGAGGATCGATGCTTTCTAGGGTTTTCGAGAGTAAAGTGAAGAGGAATCAACAGTGCACGATCGTTTAAAAAGAGATAAACGAACCGTCACAAAGGAAAGTAAAAGATGCCTTTTTTTATTAAAAAAAAATAATAACTAACCTTTTTCTGCGAAAATAGTCATTTCAAAAACTAACTTCTTTTTCGAAAAGGAAACGATGCAATAATTACGCCGATTAAAGATAGCAATAAAACATGGTTGTCAATCGTACCTTTTCAAGATAAGATTCGAGAGAGAGAAAGACTTACTTACAATCTGACGGTCGTACCAAGACTAACTTACAGTTATAGTCTTGTATGTCTGAGTCTGAGAGTCTTTAGATTTTGATCTCCTCATACCTTAAAATGTTGAGTCTGAAAGGATGGTTTCAAACTAATTTTTCTCCAAAGGCTTTGTGAATATATCCGCCAGTTGGTTCTTTGAGTCAACAAATTGAATTGAGACATCTCCGTTTTGAACATGGTCTCTAATAAAGTGATGTCGAATCTCTATATGCTTCGCTCTTGAATGGAGTATTGGATTTTTGGTGAGATTGATAGCGCTGGTGTTGTCGCAATTAATCTCTATGCATGAGTCTTCAATTCCAAAGTCTCTTAGCTGTTGTTTTATCCACAGAATCTGAGAACAAAAACTTCCGAGAGCTATGTACTCTGCTTCTGCTGTAGAGAGAGCTATTGTACTTTGTTTTCTTGAAAACCAAGATACTGTCCTGCCTCCAAGTAGTTGACAGGTACCCGAGGTGCTCTTTCTATCGACTCTGCATCCAGCAAGGTCTGCGTATGAATATCCAAGAAGAATAAAGTCTCCCCTTTTTGGATACTAGAGACCAAAGCTTGAAATTGATGAGATATATTTGATAATACGCTTCGCAGCATTTAAATGAGATTCTTTTGGGTCTGATTGAAATCTGGCACAAATGCAAACACTAAACAGAATGTCAGGTCTAGAAGCAGTAAGATAAAGAAGTGATCCGATGATACTCCTGTACAGCTTTTGATCGACTTTCTTTCCTCATTCATCTTTGTCTATCTTCAAGGAACTTGACATTGGTATGTCAGCCTTTTTGCAATTGCCCAGTCCAAACTTTTTGACAAAATCATTTGCATACTTTTCTTGATGAATGAAAGTTCCTTCCTCCAATTGTTTTATTTGAAGTCCAAGAAATAAGGTTAACTCACCAATCATGCTCATTTCAAATTCTTCCTGCATAGTCTTAGAAAATTTCTTGCACAGACTTTTATTAGAGGATCCAAAGATAATATCATCGACATATATTTGAACAAGTAGAAAACTTTTGCTTTCTCTTTTAATAAAAAGAGTAGTGTTTACTTTACCTTTAACAAATCCATTTCGAATTAAAAACTTACTTAATCTGTCGTACCAAGCTCTAGGTGCTTGCTTTAAGTCATACAAGGCTTTTTTGAGTCTGAATACCGAGTCTGGATTCTTTGAATCTTCAAATCCTGGCGGTTGTTCCATATAGACTTCCTCATGAATAAATCCATTTAGGAAAGCACTTTTGACGTCCATTTGGAATAACCTGAAATTTTTATGACAAGCAAATGCAAGTAATAAACGAATTGCTTCTAACCTTGCTACCGATGCATAAGTCTCGTCATAGTCGATCCCTTCTTCTTGTGTGTATCCCTTGGCCACAAGTCTAGCCTTGTTTCTTATGACTCTTCCTTTCTCATCAATCTTGTTCCTGAAAACCTATTTAGCTCCAATAATTGATTTGCCTTTTGGTTTAGGAGTCAGCTCCCAGACATCATTAATTCTGAATTGTCTGAGTTCTTCTTGCATAGCTTCAATTAAGCTTTCATCGGATAAAGCTTCTTTTGTGCTCTTGGGTTCTATTTCAGAAATAAGTGCCACAACACTAGACTCTTCTCGCCTTTTGGATCTTGTGCGGATTCCTTCATTAATGTCACCAATAATAAGATCTTTAGGATGACTGGACTTATGTTTCCAATTGCTTGTTAATTTGTCAGATTGATGGTCACTTCCTTCACTTGAATCTTCAACAGTCACTTGTTGCTGGTCCTTTAAAGTCTGAGCTGCTTCTTGAGATTTAGACTTTGTAGAGTATGGAGCAGATTCAATCTCTTCAAGATGAGTCTGAATAGATTCATTTTGAATAGAGTCTTGAAATTTGACATTCATTGATTCTTCCACAGTTTGAGTCTTCTTGTTGTAGACTCTGTACGCTTTGCTAGTGGTTGAATATCCGAGGAAAATGCCTTCATTTGACTTTTCTTCAAACTTACCAACTCGATCATTTGCATTTTTCAATATGAAACATTTACATCCGAATACATGAAAATATGAAACAATGGGCTTCTTTTCTTTAAATAGTTCATAGGGGTTTTTTCTAGAATAGGCCTTAGAAAAACTCTATTGATAATATAACATGATGTTGAAACCGCTTCAGCCCAAAACCGTAAAGAGATATTGCTTTCAATTAAGAGAGTTCTAGCCATTTCTTGAAGAGATCTATTCTTCCTTTCCACAACTCCGTTTTGCTCTGGAGTATATGGAGAAGAGAACAAATGCTGAAAACCAAATTCTTCACAAAATTTAGCAAAATCTTGATTTTCAAATTCACCTCCATGATCTGTTTTTATACTTGAAATAACATACCATTTTTCATTTTGAACCTTCTTAGCAAATTTTTCAAAGTAAGAGAAGGTTTCAGACTTACTTGCCAAGAAATATACCCAAGTAAATCGTGAGTAATCATCCATAATTACTAGGCAATATTTCTTACCTCCAATGCTCTGCGTTCTTGTTGGTCCAAAGAGATCCATATGCAAGAGCTGCAAAATACGGTTAGTGGAAACTTGATTTATTGATTTAAAGGAATTTCTTACCTATTTTCCCAATATACATGGTGTACATAGATCAGACTTTTGGTATGATAAATTGGGTAGACCACAAACAAGTTTCTTTGATGAGATCTTGGCTATCTGCTTCATGTTGATATGCCCAAGCTTTTTGTGCCATAAGTTCGCTTCGTCTTGGATTGAGATTAGACATTGCGATTCATCTGGTTTCACGTCCAAGAGGTAGATATTTCCATGTCTTCGACCCATGAATGACTGAGTAGGGTCTTTACTGGTTCCTGAACAAATACCCTCTCGAAAGTTGATTTTAAAATCGCCATCACACAGCTGGCTACTACTGAGCAGATTGTAATTGAGCCCTTCAACTAAAGAAACATTGCTTATTGTGAGGTTTCCAATCTTTACAGTTCCAAATCCCACTATTTTTCCTTTGTTGTTTCCTCCAAATGAGACTTTTCCACCTTTCACTTGGGCAAGCTTTATGAAATAATTTAAGTCTCCTGTCATGTGTCTCGAGCATCCACTATCCAGATACCATTTTACCTTTTTCTTGATAGTGACCTGCATTTAAAAAGAAACTCAAGCTTTCTTTGGTGCCCATATTTTCTTGGGTCCTTTTGAGTTAGTCTGATATACGGTTTTTGCCCAGACTTTATTGACAGGTCTCCAAACCATAGGACAATCTTTCTCAAAATGATCTGCACTATTGCATTTTGAACATCTAAGAGCATTACGACCTACTGGTTTTACAAAGTTCCTTTCAAAATGATTTTTGTAAGCATTTCTTGTGGGTCTTTGTTTAATTCTTTCTTTTACTTTAGGAAAATCAATTAAAGAAATGGTTTCAGCAAATCATTCCTAAACCAGATTTATTGAAATACGGTATTTGAACAGAAAGTATTTTCTCCAGTTTTTCAGATCCTAGAGAAAATCTTTTGGAAATATTTGAAATATCATTTTTCAAAAATGCATTTTCTTTTAACAGATTATCTTTACTTTCTCTGAGAGAAGAAACATTATGGTCTAAGCATTTCACTTTTTTTTCCAAAACATTCTCTTGTTGTTTTAAAACAGAATTTTCATTTTTGAGTTCGGAAATTCCTTTAAGAGAAATCTTAAGACTAAAACATAATTCATCAATGTATTTTGAAACTTTAATAGGGATTTTAAAATTACTTACCTCGAATTCACTTTCCGAATCTGAATCAGTCTCGGAGTTTGATTCTGAATCTGATTGAGCCATCAAACATATGTTGGCATAATCATCATCACTATCTTCGCACTCCGTATCGCTCCAGGTTTCAGCTTTGTGAGCTTTTCGATATTTTTCAGTTTTTCCTTTCTTTTTTCTCAGAAGAGGATAGTTAGGTCTGATGTGTCCATTTTTCTTGCATTCAAAGCAGACTACATCTTTGTTTGATTCATCATCTTCAGCAGACTTGGTCTGTTGCTTTTGAAAACTTTGTTTCCTTGAATTGAATCTTCTTCCTTTTCTATTCAGCTTTCTGAATCTTCTTATCATGAGAGCAAGTTGATATAGCTAGTACGAGAACCTAGAGGGGGGTGAATAGGTATATAAAAATTTCTTTGAAGATTGCACAATATTTAAACAGTTAAAGGATTTGCAACAGTTAAAAATTCAATCGCAAGACTGAGCAAGGGAAAGAGAAAATTGAACACGCGGTTTATAGTGGTTCGGCTTGATTCAAGCCTATGTCCACTCTTCTGCACTGACAGCCAATTGGCTGGATTCCACTATGATCAAAGAGCTATTACAGTGTTGATCTTCCTCGATTTCTAGGTGTAGATGATCTATCACACTCGCTCAAGGTGTCACCAAATATAAACACTCTCTGTGTATACAATTTCGCTCGAACTGTATCGACTAACAATCAAGGTTCTTCAGACTCTGAAATTTTTCTATTAATCACACACTTAAAACAACTAGAACGTCTTCCTTTTATACTCCTTTATGCCATCATAGCCGTTGGCACTTACCAAAGGAATTCCTCCAATCTACCCGTTGGACGGAATCAATCAAGAAGATCATCCGAGCTATTTAAGGAATCGATGATAGCCCATCAATCCTGTTCGCCCATACAATCAGGATCTTGGTTTCCAAGAATAGAACATTCCAAGATTATTTCGTCGACCATCGGATCTTCAATCGATCTTAGATGAGAATCAAAGAATCCGAAATATTTATCCAACCAAAAAATCTTTTCCAGAGGATAGGATCGAATCCTCAACCATTTACCTCGGCTTTGGATTTCCTTCGTCACTTGGATTAGAAAGACTATCGTGAGAATAGACTTGAGTCTTGAGTCTTGAGACTTTAAACTGTCGGTCTCCGAACATCCAGACTTAGACTGATAGAAACGTTTTGTCAGCTTCAAAATATTCTGGAAAGATTTCTCCAACAATCTCCCCCTTTTTGATGGTGACAAAACTTTCTTGTAGATTTGAACAACTTTGACCTGCAAAAACATTTCTCAAGCAATATGGCTAACTCATAAAGATTAATAAAACAACCAGACTCTGCATCCACAGAAAATTGGTTAGTCTTTCATGAGTAACACCATATAACAACACTTGAAATAAATGCAACCAGTCAAGCATCACAATCCACAGCCAACTCAGTCAAATTCACACTCAAGTTCAAGTTCTCAAGTCATACTCAAACATAAACATAACCACTAAAGTTTTAAAAAATATTGAAAAAGTTGTTGGTTCAAATTGGTTCTCCCCCTTTTTGTCAGCATTAAAAAGGGTGAGAAAGGAGTCATGTCTGCTTGGGAATATGCACGATCTGGAAATCCCCAGTGGACTGGACTACTCCTTCGAGCTTCTTCAGGTCTTCCCTCAGTTGAGCTACCTCTTCTCCCTTAACATTGGCTTGAAGTTGCAGAGCGAGGTCTTTGAATTTATCCTCCAGAGAGACTGAAGATGCTTGTCCAGCATTCTTCAAGGCTTGGATTTCACAGTCCAGAGCATATATCTGGCCACGCATTTCCAGAAGAATATCCATGATACGACGAAAATCTGCAGAATCTTCCGTCTGTGTACTAGCATTGGTTTTCTCAGAAGGTGTGTATGCAGACGATGGTGCTTCTGTTAAGTCTTGCAGATTTGGATCTGACGTATCGTGACCTTCCTCAGGCAATTGAGAGACCTGAACTTCTTCTGGGTCTTCTGGAGATTGTCTTAGATCTTCACTGACAGCAGCATGAGGTGTAGACCTCTCTTGCTCGCCAACTCCCCCTGTCTCTAGGACATCAAAAGAGGAAGAGTGATGATCATGCTCTTGATTTCCCTTCTCTCCAGATTCATCAGCAGACTTTTCTTTTTCTCCTTCTCCTTCTTCTTCAACTTCTTTCTCCTTCTCTCTCTGTTCTTCTTCTTCTCTGTTCTGCTCTTCTTCTTCTCTGCTCTGCTGAAGTTCTGTCGGTTGAGACACAGAACGTCTGGTTCTTGTCAGTGCTTGGATAGTGGGATCTTCATCATCTTCATCTTCATCTTCATCCTCCAGGATGAGAGTTCTTTTCTTCTTTTTCGATGGAGCACCAATGGCCTCCTTTCCTTTTCTCTTTGAGACAGACTGAACTGGAGATTTCACTTTGAATTTCTCCATTGCCTTGGAGAGTTCTTGCAGACGCATCTTCATTAACATTTTCAACCCTACCACCATCTTATCACACGGTCGAACACAAAATGTATGTGGCGGTTCAATGTTCATGTGTCTGAAGATCTTGGTCACCAGACCAGGATAAGGCAATTGTCCTTTGTCTTTTGACAATGCTCTGTACATATGGAAGAGAATAGTGTGCGGGAGAGAAAACTTCCGTCCTGAGTTGATCGCGTACATCAACTTTGCTTCAGAAAGAGACACAGAAGTCTTTGACGTAGACTTCGGTCTGAGACAGTTGATCACAATCTTATGAAGCACGATGTTGATGGCCTTCATCCTTGAGTAGGTAATTTTCTTCTCTGCGTCCACATCTTTGACAAGATCCAGAGTAGTACGAGCAGGTGAGACTTTGATTGGGAGATAGCATCCCCGTTCAACTCCAACTATGTCCGCCAACATATTCACATCTACCACGTAGACTTGGTCTCGAACATCGAATAAAATTCTATTCGCATCCAAAAAGCTAAGATTTGAATAGAAATAAGCGGTCGATTGAGCATACCCGTCCGTAGAGTCAGAGCAAAAAGTCTCAAGTTGAAGCAAATTCAACTTCTCTCTTAAGTTCATGTTGATGGTGTCCAGGAAGTCAAAATCAACACTTCTAGGGTTTATCACCCCTCTTTTCAACAGCCTGAAATACACTTTTTCCGATCCTTGGATTTAAACAAATCCATCCGATTTCCTTTCACCTTTGCTGCCACACCCATTCTAGGTTTAAATTCAAGGAACATTTTGTCATCATCGTTCCTTCAATCGATTTTGTCCTGGCAAACGAGGGTCACTGGGAATGTTCGCAAGAGCCTCCTCTGCCCTTCCTTTAGGAGCAATTCCTAATTCCTCCATTTTCCGCAGAAAAAGATACTCATTCCCATAATTTTTGTCCTTAAGGAAGTCATCTATATATTTTAATGAAGAACCGGAGCTTTTCAACGCACGATAAAGCTTATAGATAAAGGAGAGTCTTTGAACTCTTACTGGGTCGACTTCCTCGATTATCTCATCTTCCAGATGTTGACTTGCACCTTGTGGGGCAGGAGGTGTTGAATGACGTGGAGGAGAGCGAATCGGACTTTGTCGCTGACTTGATAAGTCTTCTTCCTCGAAGTCGAAGTGAGTCGGTCCCTTCTCCATTCTTTGTGGTCCCCTGCTTGCGATTCTTGATGATTTCCTCGAAGACGACATCTTTCTTTGTCTATTGGAAGATTCCTTCACTTGCTTTTCCCAAGAAAAATGACCACTTTCTCGACGACGAACAAGAAGTAGAAACAATATCGGGAGGAGAGTGCCATTTAGGGTTTTGAAAATTGGGCGAAGAAAAACTGTATATATATATACCTCGGATTTGAAAAGAGAAGTTTAACCGGTACAAGGAAAGTGTACGAACACTTCTTTTCAAAATCAATAACTGCCAAAATTAATTCCTTAAAAAAGACAAGTTTTCAAATTTCACACGAATTATATCTGAATGAAAGATCGTACCTTTTCGAGATAAAATAACTAAATAAGAATTCGTGCCTTTTAGATAAAATAGCAACTTACAGTCTTTAGTCATGAATGTTTGAGTCTCATGATTTAAAGTCTGAGAGATCAGAGTCTTAGAGTTGGTGAGTCTCTAGACTTTAACTTCTTCAAGCTTCAAAATGTTGAGTCTTGAGCGGATAAAGTCGAATTGATTTTTCTCTAAAGGCTTTGTGAATATATCCGCTAGTTGACTTTTTGAATCAACAAATTGAATCGAGATTTCTCCATTTTGAATATGATCTCTAATGAAGTGATGTCGAATCTCAATATGCTTTGCTCTTGAATGAAGGATTGGATTTTTGGTGAGATTGATCGCGCTGGTGTTGTCACATCTGATTTCATGCATGAGTCTTCAATGCCAAAGTCTTGTAGCTGTTGTTTTATCCATAGAATTTGCGAACAGCAGCTTCCAAGAGCTACATACTTTGCTTTTGTCGTTGAGAGAGCTACAGTGCTTTGCTTCCTTAAGAACCAAGACACTGTCCTGTTTCCAAGCAAAGTTGACAAGTTCCGAAGTGCTCTTTCTATCGACTCGCAGCCGACCGATCTGCATCCGAGTATCCTAGAAGATTAAAGTCTCCCTCTTTGGATACCAAAGACCGATGCTTGAAGATGAGGCAACGTATTTGATAATACGTTTCACGGCAATGAGATGTGATTCTCTAGGATCTGATTGAAACCTAGCACAGATGCAAACACTCAACAAAATATCGTCTAGAAGCGAAAGATAAAGAAGTGAACCGATCATGCTCCCGTACAGCTTTTGATCTACTTTCTTCCCTTCTTCATCCTTGTCTATCTTCTCGAGAACATGACATTGGTATGTCGGTCTTTTTGCACTTTCCCAATCCAAACCTTTTGACAAGATCATTCGCATATTTTTCTTGATGAATGAAAGTTCCTTCCTTCATTTGTCTCACTTAGAGTCCAAGAAAGAATGTTAACTCTCCCATCATACTCATTTCAAACTCATCCTGCATAGACTTAGAAAATTTCTTGCATAGACTTTCATTAGGTGAACCAAAAATAATATCGTCCACATATATTTGAACAAGTAAAAAGCTTTTGTTTTCCTTTTTGATAAACAAAGTAGTATCTACTTTACCTTTGACAAAACTATTATGTAATAAAAACTTACTTAGTCTGTCGTACCAAGCTCGAGGTGCTTGCTTTAAACCATACAGGACCTTTTTCATCGAAGACGAGTCCGGCTTCTTTGGGTCTTCAAACCCAGGTGGTTGTTCCACATAAACTTCCTCATGGATAAATCCATTTAGGAATGCACTTTTGACGTCCATTTGGAATAACCTGAAATTTTTATAACAAGCAAACGCAAGTAATAGACGAATAGCCTCTAACCTTGCTCTTTGGTGCGTAAGTCTCGTCATAGTCTATTCCTTCTTCTTGCGTATAGCCTTTGGCCACGAGTCTTGCTTTGTTTCGTACGACTTTTCCTTCTTCATTCATCTTGTTCCTGAATACCCATTTGGCTCCAATAACAGTTTTACCTTTTGGTTTAGATGTCAATTCCCAGACATCATTAATGTTGAACTGTCTGAGTTCTTCTTGCATAGCTTCGATCCAACTTTCATCAGATAAAGCTTCTTCTATGCTTTTTGGTTCAATTTCAGAAATGACTAGATTCTTCACGCCTTTTTGATCTGGTGCGGATTCCTTCATTGATTTCGCCAATAATGAGATCTTTGGGATGACTGGATTTGTGCTTCCAGTTATTAGTTGATTTGCCTAGTTGATGATCTCTTTCTTTATTTGAATCTTCATGAGCATCTTGATGTTGGACTTCCTGAGTCTGAGATGCTTCTTGAGTTGAAAACATTGGAAAGTCTAGAGCGAGTTCAGACTTTTCATATTGAGTCCGGCTGGATTCATCTTGCGTTGAGTCTTGGAATTTGACATTCATTGATTCCTCCACAACGGCTTTTCTTGTTGTAGACTCGTAGGCTTTGCTTGATGTAGAATATCCAAGGAAGATGCCTTCATCTGATCTTTCTTCAAACTTACCAACTCGATCATTTGCATTTTTCAAAATAAAGCATTTGCAACCAAACACATGAAAGTATGAAACAATAGGCTTCTTACCTTTGAACAATTCATAGGGGTTTTCTCTAGAATAGGTCTTAGGAAGACTCTATTTATGATATAGCAAGCTGTTGAAACAGCTTCAGCCCAAAATCATGAAGAGATTTTACTTTCAATTAAAAGTGTTCTAGCCATTTCTTGAAGAGATCTATTCTTTCTTTCCACAACTCCATTTTGCTCTGGAGTATATGGTGAGGAAAACATATGGTTAAAACCAGATTTATCACAAAATTTCGTAAAATCTTGATTTTCAAATTCACTTCCATGATCTGTTCTTATACTTGAAATAGCACATCCTTTTTTATTTTGAACCTTTTTTGCAAACTTCTCAAAGTACGAAAAGGTTTCTGACTTACTTGCAAGAAAATATACCCAGGTAAAGCGAGAGTAATCATCTACAATTACTAGACAATACTTCTTACCTCCAATGCTCTGGGTTCTTGATGGTCCGAAGAGATCCATATGAAGCAACTGTAGTACATGATTAGTAGAGACATGATTTATTGGCTTAAATGAATTTCTTACCCGCTTTCCCAGAATGCATGGAGTGCATAAGTCAGACTTTTGGTATGGCACTTTAGGTAGTCCTCAAACAAGCTTCTTTGATGAGACTTTTGCTAATTGCTTCATGTTGATGTGGCCAAGCTTTCTGTGCCATAAGACTACTTCATCTTGAATTGAGATTAGGCATTGTGCTTCATTTGGTTTTACATCAAGGAGGTAGATGTTTCCATGCCTTCGACCCATGAAAGACTGAGTCGAATCTTTACTAATTCCAGAACATATGCCTTCTTGAAAGGATACCTTGAAACCGGTATCACACAATTGGCTAATGCTGAGAAGATTGTAATTGAGTCCTTCCACTAGAGAGACATTGCTTATTGTAAGATTTCCAATTTTCACAGTTCTGAATCCCACAATACTTCCTTTGCTATTTCCTCCAAATGAAACTTTTCCACCATTTACTTGAATAAGCTTTATGAAACAATTTGAGTCTCCTGTCATGTGTCTTGAGCATCCGCTGTCAAGATACCACTTTACCTTCTTTTTGACAGAGACCTGCATTCAAAAAAGAGTCTCAAGCTTTCTTTGGTACCCAAATTTTCTTGGGTCCTTTGGTGTTAGTAGGATGAGCATTATTAGGCCATACTCTCTTAACAGGCTTCCAAACCATAGGACAGTCTTTTTCAAAATGATCTTGACTGTTACACTTTGAACATCTTAGAGCATTTCGACCTACAGACTTTACAAAGACTTTCTTGAAATGATTTTTGTAAGCCTCTTTTGACGGTCTTTTCTTAATTCTTTCTTTTACTTTTGGAAAATCAATCAAGGGGATTGTTTCCGCTGTCATACCTAGACCGAGACTTATTAAAGTAAGGTCTTTGGACTGAAAGAACTTTTTCAAGTTTTTCCGACCCTATTGAAAATTTCTTTGAAATATTTGATAAATCACTTTTTAAGAAAGCATTTTCTTTTGAAAGTTTTTCTTCATTCTCTTTAAGAGTAGAAACATTCAAGTTTAAACTTTTCACTTTTTCTTCTAAAATGTTTTCCTTTTGTTTTAAAACTGAGTTTTCCTTTTTAAGTTCGGAAATCTTTTTTGAGAGAAGTCTTAAGACTAAAACATAATTCATCAATGTATTTAGAGACTTTGACAGGGATTTTATAATCACTTACCTCAAATTCACCGTTCCCCGAGTCGATCCAGTCCGAGTCGATTGCGCCATCGACACGGTTGGCATATTCCTCATCACTTTCTTCGATCAGACGCTCCAGTTTCGGCTTTAAGAGCTTTTCGAGACTTCTCGAGGCTTTCCTCTTTTCTTCTTCAGAAGAGGACAGTTGGGTCTGATGTGTCCCTTTTTCTTACACTCGAAGCAAACTACATCTTTGTTTGGTTCCTCATTATCAACAAACTTGGTTTGCTGTTTCTGAAAACTTTGTTTCTTTGAGTTGAACCTTCTTCCTTTTCTATTCAGCTTTCTGAACCTTCTAATCATAAGAGCAAGCTCCTCATCGTCCGGATCTTCTTCAGAATCTGTATCATCAGAATCATCGTTAGATTTTAATGCAATGGATCTCTTACCTCTTGGATCTTCGTCTTCATTAATTCGTTCCACTTCGTAAGACTCGAAGAGTTCCAATCAGCTCGTCTACGAGATAATGGCATAATTCTTTGCGTCTCTCTTATCGAAGTTTTTATATGATTCCAATCCTTGGAGAGTCCACGCAAGTAGCTTGTTCACCTTCATAGGATCAGAAATTTTCTGTCCTTGATTCTCAAGACCATTGACAATATCTCGTAAAACGGCTAAACATGTCGCTTATAGATTCTCCTGGTTTCATTTTGAAGGCTTCATATTGACCAAGGAGAATGTTAATTCTGGTCTCCTTCACTCGGTCTGTCCCTTCATAAGTGATATGTAATCTATCCCAGACTTCTTTTGCTGTAACACAAGAAGATATTCTGTTATATTCAGTTGGTGACAAAGCACAATATAAAGAGTAAATTGCTTTTGCATCGAGTGCTTGTCTCTTGTTTATCTCTTCTTGAGACATTCCGCTTTGGTATCAACGGTTTCTTTCCCTCTTTCGGATACGATGCAGCAGTAGGAGTAATTCCTCTTTCCACCACATCCCATTCCGAGAGGATCCTTTGATCGTAGAAAAGCTTTCATCTTGTTTTTCCGATGTTGTAATCCTTTCCATCAAAGTAGGGTGGTCTGGTATTGCTTTGCCCTTCCACCAGCCCTGGTGCTAGCATACTAGCCATTGATCTTTTACTCTGAAGTAAAACACTTCAAATAAAGTAAGAACACGAGCTCTGATACCAATTGATATAGCTAGTACGAGAACCTAGATGGGGTGAATAGGTATATAAAATTTTTTTTGAAGATTGCACAATATTTAAACAGTTAAAGGATTTGCAACAGTTAAAAATTCAATCGCAAAACTGAGTAAGGGAAAGAGAGAATTGAACACGCGGTTTATAGTGGTTCGGCTTGATTCAAGCCTACGTCCACTCTTCTGCACTGACAGTCAATTGGCTGGATTCCACTATGATCAAAGAGCTGTTACAGTGTTGATCTTCCTCGATTTCTAGGTGTAGATGATATACCACACTCGCTCAAGGTGTCACCAAATATAAACACTCTCTGTGTATACAATTTCGCTCGAACCGTATCGACTAACAATCAAGGTTCTTCGACTCGGAATTTTTCTATCAATCACACACTTAAAACAACTAGAACGTCTTCCTTTTATACTCCTTTATGCCATCATAGCCGTTGGCACTTACCAAAGGAATTCCTCCAATCTACCCGTTGACGGAATCAATCAAGAAGATCATCCGAGCTATTTAAGGAATCGATGATAGCCCATCAATCCTATTCGCCCATACAATCAGGATCTTGGTTTCCAAGAATAGAACATTCAAAGATTATTTCGTCGACCATCGGATCTTCAATCGATCTTAGATGAGAATCAAAGAATCCGAAATATTTATCCAACCAAAAAATCTTTTCCAGAGGATAGGATCGAATCCTCAACCATTTACCTCGGCTTTGGATTTCCTTCGTCACTTGGATTAGAAAGACTGTCAGTGAGAATAGACTTGAGTCTTGAGTCTTGAGTCTTGAGTCTTGAGTCTTGAGACTTTAAACTGTCGGTCTCCGAACATCCAGACTTAGACTGATAGAAACGTTTTGTCAGCTTCAAAATATTCTGGAAAGATTTCTCCAACACAAGTTCTTCATCATCCATGTTGTTTTCGGAATCTGTTACATCAGAATCATCATTAAATTTTAATGCAATAGATTTCTTACCTTTAGGATCTTCGTCTTCATTGATTTGTTCCACTTCATAAAACTGAAGGGTTCCAACCAACTCATCGACAGACAGTGGCATGATTCTTTGGGTCTCTCTGATTGAGGTCTTTATATGATTCCAATCCTTGGAAAGTCCACGCAATAGCTTGTTCACTTTCATGGGATCATAAATTGGTTGACCTTGATTTTCAAGACCATTCACGATTTCTGTAAAATGACTAAACATGTCAGTTATAGATTCTCCTGGTTTCATTCTGAAGGCTTCGTATTGGCCGAGAAGAATGTTGATTCTAGTCTCTTTTACTCAATCGGTTCCTTCATAGGTAATGTGTAATCTATCCTAGACTTCTTTGGCTGTATCACAAGAAGATATTCTATTATATTCAATAGGTGATAAAGCACAATACAAAGAATAAATTACTTTTGCATCAAGAGCTTGTCTCTTGATTATCTCTTCCTGACTCATTTCGCTGGACTCAACAGTGTCATTTCCTCTTTCTGAGACAGATGCAGCTTTAGGAATGATACTCTCTTTTGAATACAATGTTTATCACTCAAAGTAATTGTCTAAACAACTAGGAGCTTCAGACTTTTGAAATCCTTCTATTGCGCACACCTCGAACAACTTAGAACGTCTTCCTTATATACTCATTTATGCCATCATACCCGTTGACACTTACCAAAGGAATTCCTCCAATCTACCCTTTGGACAGAATCAATTGAAAGATTGTTCGAGCTATTAAAGGAATGTGTCGATAGCCCATCAATCCTATTCGCCCATACAATCAGGATCTTGGTTTCCATAAGTAGAACATTCCAAGAATATTTAGGCAATTATCGAATCTTCAATCATCGAATCAATTTGGATCAATCAAAGGATTCCGTTAAGTCTTTTCCAGCTACGAGATCTTCTCCAGTTGATAAGGTTGAATCCTTAAGAAAACATCCAGTTCTGGATAACCTTTCTTCAACGGATTAGAGACTGTCAATGAGGATAGACTTTGAGTCTTGAGTCTGGCTATCCGGAGGTCTTCATACTTTAAGTAGCTGAGTCTGCAAACCTTCAGACTAGACTGATGGAAATGTTTTGTCAGCTTCAAAACACTTCAAGAAGATTTCTCCAACACCTAGTACCCCATGAGTATCGGTCTTGGTATCATTATTATTTTGATGGACGAAGGATAGGTCCTATCCCCGAGGAAGATATACCTCACTTCGTCCTAGAGTCAGCTTTTGGTGAGGGGACTACAGATCACAAAGATGGAGGTGTAGATGATGCCAGAGATCCTGCACTCGGGAGTGAGCCAACTTCACCTGTATACACTGTAGAGGATGAAAATTTTGAGGAAAGTGAAATCGTGGAACAAGAGGTGGAAGGTCCAGAGGAGGACGAGGATTGGGGAAATGCTGAGGAGGAGCTGGTAGAAGAAGAGCCTGAAGAAGGTGAGGAGCCTGAAGAGGAGGAAAGCGAGTCAGAAGAGTCAGAAGAGGATTAGGAGAATCTCGAGTATGACCCGGACGAGGACTGAGATCCCATTCTCTTTTGTGAACCCTGTTTATATGTGAATAGAGTGAAATTAGAAAGTTGTGAATAATCTGTGAAATACTTAGAGATATGCTCTGTATAAAAGTATGGCTATGGATTTCAATATAAAAAATATGGCCTTACTTTTCTATCCCATCATTTTATTGTCTGGGGATTTATAACTGCTTTTGCATGTGCTTTTAAAAATGAAAGGGTTGGCGATATATAGTATTAGGATATCGTATTATAAAATCGACCAAGTAAAATGATGTGTGTGTGCTCGAGGATCAGGGCGTGACATGTGATCCACAGACCAATAGTCAAACCGAGGTAGTTAATAGAACTTTAGGGATATTGTTGTGTGCTAATATTAAAAAGAACATAAAATCTTGGGAAGATTGTCTACTAAATGTTGAGTTTGCATATAATAGGAGCATGCATTCTGCTACTAAATTTACACCGTTTGAGGTTGTTTATGGTTTTAATCAGTTAACTCCATTAGATTCAACCCCTTTACCTATTGATGAGCGTGTGGATTTAGAAGGAGCAAAGAAAGCTGAATTTGTCAAGGCGATGCATGAGAAGACGTGTGCAAATATTGAGCGCAAGACTGAACAATATGCAAGACAAGCCAACAAAGGGAACAAGGAAGTGGTGTTTGAACCCGGCGATTGGGTTTGGATTCATATGCGCAAGGAACGATTTCCTGAACAGTGATATTCTAAGTAATTACCATGAGCGGATGGACCATTCATGGTGTTGGAAATAGTTAACAATAATGCCTATGAGCTTGATCTTCCAGGTAAGTATGACGTTAATGCTACATTTAATGTTTTTGACTTGACTCTTTTCGATGCAAGTGATGATTTGAGGGCAAATCCTTTGCATGGGGGAGGGAATGATGTGGACATCGAGCCATATCGAGGATGAGGTGCTATGGACCCATTGTCTATTCCGATTGGTTCGATCACTCGAGCGCGGGCCAAGCAATTCAGGCAAGTTGTTGGTGTCATGATTTGTGATCTTCGGAGAGGAGATGACCTTGGATCAAATCTTGAAGAATCTTGGAAATCTTGGCGTAATCTTTGGCATGGAGATGACCTTGGATAGAATCTTGAAAAATCTTGTAAATCTTAGTGCAATTTGACTATCTGGTCACCAAATATTTGACCAAATCAATATATATATACATATCTTCTTGTTTAGGTATATTATAGAATATGACGCATTAGATTTCTAGGGTTGGTTTTAAGGTTTGTGTGGCGGCTAGAAAGGCTATATTAAGGACTAGCCGACTTTCTTTGGGAGACAAATATATTTTATTTTTGAGGAAAAGAATTGAGAGGTTCTCTTTTTACTGTTCTTTTGAGGACTTGACTTTTTCAAGATTCTCTTGTGGCAGTCAATTCGACTTATCGAGCGAGATAGCGAATTCTTTCGCTCGTGGTGTCTATAACGTTGGTTGGTTGACATGCATTTGTCAACAGGTCACGTTCATACCAAGGTTGCTAATCATAGGTTTGATTGGAGTCGAGGTTCACAATTCGCACCATCCGGGCCTTCGTAGAACGATATTTCCGCAACGATTCACATCAACTTACCTTGCCTCTGTTCCTTACCGTATGTCAGCACAGTTCATATCACAAATGCATATAATTAATGCATATAACAATTGAAACACCTCAACAACTCAATCAATCACAAGGGTCCCGATTATAAGGCCAAACTATTATGACACGTCTCATACCATGTAACACAGTTTTGTCTCATAATCAGGCGCATCAAACTCAACCAATCATGAGTTCCAATTGTTAATTAAACCCTTCAAGGGTACTGCCGACTCCCTGTTCGACGGTCTATTGGTGAAGCTAGGCATCGTCTCTTCCCCATTGAGCAAGGCTACGTCACAAAAATGGCTATCCCGAAGGAGCTTAGGTCCAAAATCTACTGCGACCCGTACCCTAATGCATGGGTAACCCAAAAGTGGGATTTAGTAACGTCTGGCGTAAATGCTAGAACGGGTTCTCTTCAACCGACACACAGCCATTCAATCTCAGCCTAGGACACTGTGCATTGCACTCAAATGCCTAAATTAAAATAGTGATCCTAGCCTATTTTCTTCGTATTAAAAACATCCCGGAAAATAATCGTGTGTAGGTACACGGTCAATTCGAACTTTAAAAGTGATATCTCTCCTTTTCAAACCCCTCTATTTGATATAGCACTTAAAATCCATTTTCGGTGTCAAAACCTGACACTTGAGATTTTCTGAATAAATTACATCTTTTCACAATTATCACTTAATTTGCACAATCTACCACTCAATTGCATAATTTGAACACACCACAAAGAAGACGGAATTCCGATCACCGGTTATCCTGGTATAATTTCCGAAAAATAATAAATAATTAAATTTATTTCAAAAATAAATAAATAATATATTAATTTAATTTAATTTAGTAATATAATATTTATAATTTTGAAATAATTAATTAAGGCCTACTCAAGATTACACTAATTTAATCACCTAATTAGTCTTAATTAATTATCCACTAAACTAATCAAGCCACTTAATCTAATTAACATTTAACTAAGCTAATCTAACCGCCTAAACATGCTTAGCCTAATATAAACACTCCTTAAGCATAATTAACATCATAAGCAAGGTTTAGTGAGTAAACTCATCGGTTTTGCATTTCGGTGAGTCCACAGCGATGGCGATGCCAAGGCAGGCAACAAACCTCCAAGCGATGACACCAACCAAGGCCAGGAAGGGCTTGAAAACGGGCCACGAAGACCTCACAGCTTCATGGGTTTTTGCTTCTAATCTTGGCTGAACTGCAAAGAGGAAACTAGCTGCTGTAACGGCAAAGATGGGCTGATCAGAGCTCTAGCGAGGGGGTGGCCGGCAACTAGCGGCACCTGGGGATCAATGGGGACCTGCTAGTGGTTGGTATGGACAAAGGAATGGTCGGAATAAGAGAAAAAATGAAGAAAATGCGAAACAGGCAAGCGGACCAATGCACCGGTGACTGGCGACTTCTTGCTGGTGGATGGGACGGCTGGCGAATCATTCTGGCAAGAGGCCAAGCTCTTCCATACGGATTGGAAGTGCTGAAGACAATGGTGGGTGAAGCGTGAGCTGATTCGCACGGGAAGACAACTTTTAGCTCATGTTTTCACAAGGTCAGCTGGAGCAAAAATTGGAAGAAGAGAAAACAGAGGAGGAAAGAGGTCTAGCGGCTTGGGCAAGTGTGCGACCGGCAAGAGGGGCTGCTGCTCTGTGTTCTCTGGTTTCTCAAGCTCTCTCTACACCTCATCAATGGAGAAAGGTGGGGCTAGAGAAAGAAGAAGCTTTAGCTAAAGAGAGGGGACCCCAAGAGCTCCCTAGACTCAACACTTGTGTCTCTCTCACCTCACAAGCCCCCACTAGCCATCAGCCTTCATCCTCAGCCATTCTCTCTCCTCAATCTTCCCCAAGAAGCCTCCCAACATGGCTGAAATGTTGCACCCCTCAAGGCCTACGAATTTTGTGCATTTCCCTCTTCAATTCATTCAATTCCATTCAATCCTCTTTCAATTCAATCCAAATTGAAGCCCAAAAATTCATCCAATGTGTCCACACTTAAATCCACATTTTTCCTTGCCCATAGAACTAACTTGCATCCCAAAAAAAGTGACCAAAAGTGGGCCTACGAATTTCCTGATCCAAAACAGCCTAACTTTGATTTTTCGTCTAAAATCTCGGTTTGCAGAAAAATCTTCTGAGAATGAGTTACGTTCTTAAAATGACTTGTGACATGACAAAACTTCCAATTTCTGAAATCGAGTTCAAATTCACGGTTAATTTCAATCTGACGTGATTTTAGCACGTCCTAATCTACAGGGTAGTTTTTAGGAATTTTTGGCGCATTTGACCTGTGATTGATTATTTTCAAGCCACAATGTACATCTTCGACTCACTCGCAACTCTCTGTTGTCGTGAAAATCTCGATATTTCAAATATGGACACAGGGTACAGATGAGACAGAATAATCAGTCTAGTGTCGTTCGATGAGAATTTTGCAATCAGGTGGAATCACCGATACACTAATTACATATCTTAGTCGAATCAACCTATCTCTGATCTTTGATCGATTTTGACAGTGCCATATTGACCCTTGCAGATTAGCACGGTTGAGTAGTCGGTTGCTGGTTGAATTCTCGAGTCTACGCATTAAAATCCTTTAATGGCTTCACCTAGTAGACTAGTTATCTCGTGAGTGGCCAACTCAAAGAAAAGAACTATAGGCGCGTCAATGAAAAGCCCGACTCATTCAATTGAAAACGAAGCGGAAATCGGGATGTCACAACTCTTCCCCTCTTATAAAAATTTCGTATTCAAAATTTAAACCATTACAATCTTTAAACAAAAAGGTAGGGGTATAATCGTCTCATTGAATCTTCACTTTCTCAAGTTGCTCCTTCATCTGATGTTACCGACCACTTTGACCAACGGGATGGTCTTGGTGCACAAAATTTATTCCTTTCGATTCATAATCTGAACCAAGCTTTCCACATACGACACTCTGTCGTCCATGTCTAATTCTTCAAAATTTAGCACGTGGGTTGAGTCAGGCTCATACTTCCTTAATATCAACACGTGAAAGTCGTCATGCACTTGTGCTAACCTCGGCAGTAATGCAAGACGATACGCTAGAATCTCAATTCTTTCTAGAATCTCAAATGGACCTACGTACCTCGGACTCAACTTTCCCTTCTTGCCAAAGCACGAAGTACCCTTCATTGGTGACACTTTCAAAAAAAAAACATGATCATCAACTTGGAATTCCAATGGCCTTTGACGCTTATTAGCATAGCTTTTCTGGTGGCTCTGAGCGGTCTTCAATCTATCTCTGATGATGGCAACTGCATCCACTAACTGCTGGACTAACTTTGGGCATGTGATCTTTCTTTCCCCGACTTCATCCCAACACACTAGCATTTTGCATGCTTTGCCATAGAATGCTTCCAAAAGAGCCATCTAAATGCTCTGCTGGTAGCTGTTATTGTAGGTAAACTCAACAAGATGAAGCTGTTCCTCCTAGCTTCCCTTGAAATACAACACGCAAGCTCTTAGCATGTCTTTAAGGGTTTGAATTGTCCTCTTAGACTAGCCATCTGTCTGAGGATGATATGCCGTACTGAATTGCAGCTTGGTTCCTAAAGCGGTCTGCAAACTTTTCCAAAAGGCGGCGGTGAACCTCAGGTCTTTGTCTGAAGTAATCGTCATCGGCACTCCATGTAGATGAATTAACTAATGCACGTATAACTCTATGTGTCTGTCTAAATCAAGGTCCTTTCGTACTGCAATGAAGTAAGTCGACTTCGTCAGTTTGTTGACCATTACCCAAATGGAATCATTACATTTTTTACTCCTTGGTATGCTTGTCACAAAGTCCATTGTGACGTGTTCCCATTTCCACTCAAGAATCTCGAGAGGTTGCAAGTCCTCCCAGCTTATAGTGCTGTGCCTTCACTTGCTGACACATCAAACACTTGGCAACATGCTTAGCGATGTTCGCTTTCACTGGATCACCAATAGTGTTGACGCAGATTTCGATACATCTTTGTACTACTAGAATGAATGCTATAACTGCTATAATAAACTTCTAATAAGATCTCCTCCTTAAGCATTGCATCGTCAGGTACACATAATCATCCTCGAAATCTCAGTGTTCCTTCATCAGAAATCTGAAAGTCAGCCTTCCTCTTCTCGGTATCCTCTTGCAGGATTTTCTGAATATCTAAGTCTATCGGCTAAAGCATCTTGATCTACACTTCCGGTTCAATTCGAGGGTGGCCAAAAGATTTGAAAGGTGGCCTACCTCAAACTTGAAAATCGAATCTCGGGCTCTTTCGAGAAAATTCCCCTCTTTAACCAGCATATGCGCAACTGAAGACTTCCGACTCAGCACATCTGCGACTTTATTTGCCTTTTCAGGGTGATAAAAGATATCATAGTCATAGTCCTTCAAGAGCTCCATCCAGCGACGCTGTCTCATATTTAACTCATTCTGAAAGAATAGGTACCTGAGACTTTGATGATCAGTGAAGATCTGGAATCTTTCTCCGCACAGATAATGTCTCTAAATCTTCAGAGCGAAAATAATCACTGTGAGTTCTAATTCATGCGTAGGGTAATTCAGTTCATGAAGTCTCAACTAACGGGACGCATATGCAACAGCCTTACCATTTTGCATCAGCATGTAACCTAGTCCTCTAAACTACGCATCACTGTAGATCTCATATCCTTCAGGACCAAATGGAATGGTCAATATAGGTGTGGTAGTCAGCTTATGCTTAAACTCTTGGAAACTATACTTGCACTTGTCTGTTCACACGAACTTCTCTTCCTTCTTCAGCAGTCGAGTCATCGGCGAGTTTAATGTTGAAAACCCCTCTACAAACCTTCTATAATACCTTGCTAAACCTAAAAAACTTCTGATCTCTATCACTGTCGTCAATCTTGGCTAGTTGATAACTACTTCATTCTTAGACGGGTCCATGAAGATTCCTTCTCCTGAAACCACATGACCTAGGAAAGCCACACGAGTTAACCAAAACTAGCACTTGCTAAACTTGGCGTACAACTCATGATTCCTCAGAGTCTGTAGCACTATCCTTAAGTGCCTTTCATGATCCTCAGGACTACTAGAGTACACCAGGATGTCGTCGATGAACACGATCACAAACTGATCTAGGTACTCCTTAAACACACAGTTCATTGGGTCCATGAAAGCAGCTAGAGCATTTGTCAAACCAAACGGCATTACAATAAACTTATAATGGCCGTATCGAGTACGAAACGTTGACTTCGGTATGTCTTACTTCCTGATTCTCAGCTGATGATATCCCGTTCTCAAGTCAATCTTCGAAAATATCGACACTCCTTGTAGCTGATCAAACAAGTCGTCTATCCTCGACAATGGATACTTGTTCATGATCGTCACCTGATTAAGTTGTCGATAGTCGATGCACAGACGCAACGAACCATCCTTCTTCTTCACGAAATAACTGGTGCTCCCCAAGGTGATACACTAGGATGTATGAATCATTTATCCAACAATTCTTGCATTTGCACTTTCAGTTCTTTCAGCTTTGACAAAACCATCCAGTAAGAAGCCTTAGTCCTAGGGGCTAACTCAATCACAAACTCAATTTCCCTCTCTAGCGGTAAACCTGGCAATTTTTTTGGAAACACATTTGGAAACTCCTAAACCACTGCGATATCTTCTATCTTCTGCTCCTCAACTGTTATATCCATGACAGTCGCCAAATAACCTTGACAACTCCCGTATAACAAACGGGTTGTCTCGAGCGACGAGGTTAAGGTCATCGAGAGTCCTCCTCGACTCCCAATAAATTTGAAGCTCTCACCCGCTAACAGGTTAAACTGAATCGCTTTGCGATAGCAGTCTATCTTAGCTCATTTCTTGGTGAGCCAGTACATGCCAATTATCAAGTCGAAATCATACATGCCTAGAGCTATCAAGTCTATCTTCCCCTCTCGCTCATCAACCACTAATTTGCAACCAGGACAACCCACTGTAGCTAACACCTTATCCTTTAATGGTGTAGATATACTAACCATTGACTCCAACAACTCAAGAATCAATTCTACCAACTTAACATACTACTTAGTTATAAATGAATGAGTAGCTCTAGGGTTAAATAAAGCATAAGCAGCGTGGTCGTTCAACGAGACCGTACCTGTGATCACATTAGGCGCATCCTCAACCTGTCCTCTCGTGATGGCGTACGTCCTTCCTTGAGCTGGAGGTCAGTTCAAACCACTCTATGGTGCATTCGGTGGCACAAGTCCTCAGATATAACTCATCAGTGGCGGCAGTGGTAACTGCAGTCCCATTTGTCTTCTAGGACAATTCCTAGCCATGTGACCTTATTGGCCACACACAAAACAAACACCCATCCTAGAAGGGCACGGGGCTGATTCATGATGTCCTTCGTAGGAACGACACACTCTAAACTGGCTCGACGTTGACTTTCCTATCCCACCCTTTCTGTTGGGTGGAACATGGTACCTTCCTCCAGTCATTGGTCTCTTCCTCAACCAATTCATATCTCTATTCGAACCAAACCTTGAACCAGACGCAATAGCCTGTTCACTTAAGTCTCTCTCTATCATCTGGGCCCGTTCATATAAGTCGTTGTTGCCCTTTAAATTGAACCATACCAGTGAACTCCTCATCTCCTATCTGAGTCCATCTCTGAATCTCCTAGCTCGGTCTTCTGGATCCTCGACCAATCTAGGGGCGTACTGCGATAGTTCAGTGAACTTCGCTTTGTACTGATCCACCGTCATTATACCTTGGCGAAGGCGCTGAAATTTAGCCAGCTTCAGTTCCCTAGCACTGCCAAAGAAGTACTTGCCGTTGAAGACCTCCACAAAGGCGTTCCACTTCGGAACCACACCTTCGGCGAACACTAATCCCCCGGTGGCTTTCCACCAAGTGCTTGCAATCCCCTTCAATTGATAGACTGTAAGGACGACATTTTCTGCCTCAGTGCACATCAGCAGTGCAAAGGCATTTTCTAATTCTTGGATCTAGAGGGTTGCAACTTCAGAATCTCCTACGCCAGTGAACTTTGGCAAGTTCAACTTCAAGAACTGCTCCACCAGCTTATACATCAGTCTCATGGTAACCATGTTCCCGAGTGGAACCTCAGCAGGTGCAGCGGTAGGTGTGGTAACAACAGCATCATTGGCGGCGGCAACAGTAGCATTCACAACGACAGTAGTGGCGGCGGTAATGACGACAGCTTAATTTTGGGCCTACTACCCCATTAGATTTCCCAAGGCCTCTAGCGCCTGCATAATCCCAACAGTTCCCAAATCACCAGGTGTTGTTACACTAACACCGACTAGAGGCGGTGCTACCCCACTAGTGCTGGCTTCAGCCTGCGCTCTGCCACAATCACCTCGGGTACCGACTCTCGTCCGCGTCCTACCCCAATTGCCCTCTTCCTATGAGTCCTCTACTCCTAGTTACTAATGCTACAAGCTCTTTATAGACACCTGTTTTCAAATTCCAATACTATATTATAATTTGAGTAACCACCAAACAAGCTACCAATCAACTATCAACCACATGCATCATCATATTAAAAGTCTTTCCTACTAACTATCCCATGACTCCTGGCACCTTAACACTCCAACTAGTGACCCACTCTAATACCACTTAAATGGGGATATCACACTCTTAACCTCGAGCGCGCGTACATCCCTCTACGGTCGATACAAATGCGACATTCTCAGGACGCGCCACCGACCCATTCATTTTAAATGCACATTCGGAAGTGAAACAAATACCCCTAGCAACAAATAGCATGGGATACGAAAATAGGGCACATTTCACAAAAGCATATTTTTATAAACAACAGGTTTAGATATAAAAAGAATCTGGTCAAAAGTCTACAAGAAGGTCGGCTCTCAAAAAGGAATTGTCCTACAACATACTAGTCGAACACAAACGCTGATCCTTAAGACTCTACCTCCACAGACTCCAGGGCTTCGGTCCTCCACGACCACCTTCTAAGGACCTTAAAATGGTTATACAATAACCAGTGAAACAATGTCTCAGCAAGTCCATCCCCTAAACCCTTATTAAGAAGGAAATACGCCTCAGGGCGCTCTAGCCACATAACCACACAATTAGAACAGAGGACTTACCTCGCCCCAATTCCTTCCTGCACATTAGCACAGTTCATATCACAAATGCATATCATTAATGCATATAACACATGAAACGCCTCAACAACTCAATCAATCATAAGGGTCCCGATTATAAGGGCAAACTGTTATGACATGTCTCATACCATGTCACACAGTTTTGTCTCATAATTAGGCACATCAAACTCAACCAATCATGCGTTCCAATTGTTAATTAAACCCCTCAAGGGTACTATCGAATCCCTATTCGGCGGTCTACTAGCGTAGCCAGGCATCGTCTCTTCCCCATTGAGCATGGCTACGTCACAAAGATGCTATCCCGAATGAGCTTAAGTATAGAATCTACTGCGACCCACTATCCTAATGCATGGGTAACCCGAAAGTGGGATTTAGTAACGTCTGGCATAAACGCTAAGACGGGTTCTCTTCAACCAACACATAACCATTCAATCTCAGCCTCGGACATTATGCATTGCACTCAAATACCTCAATTAAAATAGTGATCCTGGCATATTTTCTTCGTATTAGAAACATCCCGGAAAATAGTCGTGTGTGTGTACATGGTCAATTCGAACTTTAAAAGTGATATCTCTCCTTTTCAAACCCCACTATTTGATATAGTACTTAAAATCCATTTTCGGTGTCAAAACCTGACACCTGGGATTTTCTGAATAAATTCTATATTTTCACAACCATCACTCAATTTACACATTACAGTACTCAATTGCATAATCTGAACACACCACAACAGTCAAAACGAAATTCCGATCACCAGCTATCGCGGTATAATTTCCGAAAAATAATAAATAATTAAATTTATTTCGAAAATAAATATCATATTAATTTAATTTAATTTAATTTAATAATATTTATAATTTTGAAATAATTATTTAATTCAAAATAATTAATTAAGGCCTAATCAATATTACACTAATCTAGTAACCTAATTAGCCTTAATTAATTATCCGCTAAACTAATCAAGCCACTTAATCTAATTAACATTTAACTAAGCTAATCTAACCGCCTAAACATGCTTAGCCTAATCTAAACACCACTTAAGTATAATTAACCTCATAAGCAAGGTTTAGTGAGTAAACTCGCAGGTTTTGTGTTCCGATGAGTCCACGGCGACGGCGACGCTGAGGCGCGCGACAAACATCCAAGCGGCGACACCAATTAAGTCTGGGAAGGGCTTGAAAACAAGCCACAAAGACCTCATGACTTGCTGGGTTTCTGCTTCTAATCTTGGCTGAACTGTAGAGAGGAAACTAGCGGCTATAACAGCAAAGATAGGCTGATCGGAGCTCCCGCAAGCGGGTGGCCAAAGAACCGGTAGCACCCAGGGGTCAAGGAGGACCTGTCGGTGGTTGGTATGGGCAAAGGAATGGTCAAAATGGGAGAAAAATCGAAGAAAACGTGAAACAGGCGAACTAGGCGGGCAAACCAACGGAACGGCAACCGGCGGCTTCTTGCCAACGAACAAGACGGTCGGAGAATCGTTTCGGCGAGAGGCCGGGCTCTTTCGTACGGATTGGACATGCTGAAGACGATGGTGGGTGAAGTGTGAGCTAATTCGCACGGGAAGACAACTTTTAACTCAGGTTTTCACAAGAAGGTCAGCTAGAACGAAAACTAGAAGAAGAGAAAACAGAGGAGGAAAGAGGTCCGGTGGCTTGGGCAGGTGTGTGACCAGCAAAGGGGGCTACTACTGTATGTTCTCTAGTTTCTTAAGCTCTCTCTACACCTCATAAATGGAGAAAGGTGGGGCTAGAGGAAGAAGAAGCTTTGGCTGAAGAGAGGAGACCCCAAGAGCTCCCTAGGCTCAACACTTGTCTCTCTCTCTCACCTCACAAGCCCTCACCAGCCATTAGCCTTCATCCTTAGCCATTCTCCCCTTAATCTTCCCCAAGAAGCCTCCCAACATGGTTGAAATGTTGCACCCCTCAAGGCCTACGAATTTTGTGCATTTCCCTCTTCAATTCATTCAATTCCATTCAATCATCTTTCAATTCAATACAAAATGAAGCCCACAAATTCATCCAATGTGTCCGCACTTAGACCCACATTTTTCCTTACCCATAGAACAAACTTGCATCCTAAAAATGCGACCAAAAGTGGGCTTACGAATTTCCCGATCCAAAACGGCCTAACTTTGATTTTTTGCCGAAAATCTCGTTTTGCAAAAAAATCTTCTGAGGATGAGTCAACATTCCTAAAATGACTTGTGACATGACAGAACTTCCAATTTCTGAAATCGAGTTCAATTTCACAATTAATTTCAATCTAGCGCAATTTTAGCGCGTCCTAATCTACAGGGTAGCTTTTAGGAATTTTTGACGCATTTGATCTGTGGTTGATTATTTTCAAGCCACAATGTACATCTTCGACTCATCGGCAACTCTCGGTTGTCGTGAAAATCTCAAAGTTTCAAATACGAACACAGGGTACAGAAAAAACAGAATAATCGAGTCCGAAGGCCGTTCAACGAGAATTTTACAATCAGTGGAATCACCCACACACTAATCACATATCTCAGTCAAATTAACCTATCTCTGATATCTGATCAATTTTGATGGTGCCATATTGACCCTTGTAGATTAGCATGGTCGAGTAGTCGGTTTCTGGTCGAATTCTTGAGTCTGTTGCGTTAAAATCCTTTAACGACTTCACTTGGTAGACTAGTTATCTTGTGAATGGTCAACTCAGAGAAAAGAATTATGGGCACGTCAATGAAAAGCCCAACTCATTCAATTGAAAACAGAAGTGGAAAATTAGGATGTCACAATTGAAGCCGATCCCCTTCTTTTGACTAAAACCCTTTGCTATCAAACGTCCCTTGAATTTTTAATCTTCAACCTCCAAAATTTGCTCTTTTCTTTGAAGGCCTATTGGCACCCAAAAACTCCTTTGCCTTCAAGCAATTTCACAAAATCCCAAGTTTGGTTCTTATGAAGAGACTCTATCTCTTAATTCATCACAACAAGCCACTTCTCAAATTTAGAATAAATAGTAGCTTCATGAAATGTAGAAGGTTCTTCAATACTAAGCTCTTCAGTAACTGTAAGAGCATATGTTGCTAAATCAGTGAAACCATACCTTTAGAGAGGCTTAATTTGTCGTTTAGCCCTCCCTATAACCATACTCTAAAGTTGCTTAATTTTTTCTACTTCATCTTTGATAAATTTGAGTCTTGTTGCTTGTTGTCACTCTGTGGTTGAATAGGAACATCTTCAAATATTTTTCATGGATGCTCTACATGAAGCTCCACCTCTTTTCGAACATTCTTCTCCTAGATACCTGTAGATCCAATAACAACTTTTCTCTTTTCAAGCATGAAATTTTTATCAAAAGTAACATCTCTACTAATTATAAACTTTGATAACTGAGAGTCAGAACACCATAATCTATCTTTTTTAACCCTGTCTACATAACCAATGAAAAGACACTTCTTAGCTCCAGGTTCAATGTTACCCTCTTTTACATGATAATAAGCAAGGCATCTAAATTTTTTTAAACCAGAATAATTAGAAGGTTTACTTGACCATATCTCATTAGGAGTCTTACATTCAATTACAGTTGAAGGAAAATGATTCACCAAATAACATGCCGTATTCACGGTTTCAGCCTAGAAAATTTTCCCAATTCCAGCATTAGAGTGTATACACCTAGCTCTCTCCAAAGTTTCCAAAGTTCATGTGCTTTGCCACCCATTCTGTTGAGTTGTATACCTAACTATTTGATTTCGAACAATCTTCGAATCTTCTCAATACTTATTGAAATCACATCCGCAAAACTCAAGATCATTGTCCAATGTGAGACACTTTATCTTCCTCCCAATTTGATTTTCTATCAACATCTTCTACTTCGTGAACGTATAAAAAATATCACTTTTGCGTTTTAAGAAATAAACCTAGACTTTCCTAAAAAAATCATCAATAAATATCAGAAGATAAACCACATCACCCTTAGATGTTACTTGTGCCGGTCTCCACAAATCGAAGTAAATATAGTCAATTGTGCCATTTGTTGAGTACACCCCAAGACTAAGACCAACTTTGCGCTGCTTCTCAAAAACAAACTATTCATAAAAGTCAAGTGAGACCGTATGCACCCCACAAAGTAAACCACATTTACTCAAGATAGTAATTTCTCTTTTGCTCATGTGGTCTAAATGCATATGCCACAACATTGATTTTTCAAAATTTGAAGATGATGATATATTTAAAGGACCCACAATAGTACTTCCATGTAGAACATAAAGGTTGTTATGCTGGTTACCTCTCATCACAATCGAGGAGCCTTTTGAAATTTTCAAAACTCCACATCCACCTGTGTATATGCACCCAATAGAATCTAAACTACTCAATGAAATAATATTTTTCTTCCAATCTAGGATGTGCTTAACATTTATCAAAGTTCCTAATACAATATTATGATATTTGATTTGTACCATACCGATACGCACAATTTTGCAAACCACATTATTGCCCATTAAAACTAAACCACAATTGACTTTCTCATATATGTGGAACTAATCTCTATGTGGACATATGTGATATGAACATACTGAATCCAAAATCCATTTATCATCGACATGAAAATCAGAAGACAAAATAGTAAGAACTTTGTTTGCATTAGCTAACTCTTTATTTTTCACCAGACTAGCCAAATTGGAATTCTCCATCGGCTTCTTCCCTTGAGCTTTGAGCACTAGACACTCACTTTTACAGTGTTCGAATTTATGACAATAGTAATACTCCACCTTACTCTTATCACCTAACCGAGACTTCGAATGCTTTTTACTATTACTGCGCGTCTATCACAATGATTCAATCTTCCCCTAACAATTCAGTCATCAACTTTATCACTACTACTGCTCGGATTCAACTTTGTACCCATCTCCCGAAATTCAATGATACCTTCACATCTTCAAGAGTTATGGATTTTCTTCTATACAACATATAATTCACAAAATTTTCATACAAGCTCGATAGTGAGCATAACATAATTAGAACTTCATCTTCATCATCTAACGTCAAATCTAGATTTTTTATATCCATAACAATCTTATTAAATTCGTCTAGATATTATCGGTAGGAGTACATTTTGCACCTTTAGTGCATAAAGATGCTATTTTAAAAATAATCTTATTGTAAGAGATTTTTTCATGTAGAGGCTCTCAAGTTTATTCCACAATCCTAAAACTGTTTCTTCATTAGTAACTTCATGAAACACCTTATCAAACAATGGAAATTGGATGGTGCTATGTGCCCTCTCTTCCATCTCCTTGATCTCAGCCATAGTCATATCATTGGGATAATTCCTATCTAAGGCTTTAACTGAACCTTCTGAATGCAATAACACATTCATATTGATCCTCCATAGCTCAAAATTGTTTTGGTCATCGAAGGATGCCACTTCAAACTTGATAGATGCTATCTTGAACAAAAAAAGACCGAAATTCCTTCACTTTGATACCTTCACTTTGACCGAAATTCAATGATACCTTCACATCTTCAAGAGTTATGGATTTTCTTCTATACAACATATAATTCACAAAATTTCATACAAGCTCGATAGTGAGCATAACATAATTAGAACTTCATCTTCATCATCTAACGTCAAATCTAGATTTTTTATATCCATAACAATCTTATTAAATTCGTCTAGATATTATCGGTAGGAGTACATTTTGCACCTTTAGTGCATAAAGATGCTATTTTAAAAATAATCTTATTGTAAGAGATTTTTTCATGTAGAGGCTCTCAAGTTTATTCCACAATCCTAAAATTGTTTCTTCATTAGTAACTTCACGAAACACCTTATCAAACAACGGAAATTGGATGGTGCTATGTGCCCTCTCTTCCATCTCCTTGATCTCAGCCATAGTCATATCATTGGGATAATTCCTATCTAAGGCTTTAACTGAACCTTCTGAATGCAATAACACATTCATATTGATCCTCCATAGCTCAAAATTGTTTTGGTCATCGAAGGATGCCACTTCAAACTTGATAGATGCTATCTTGAACAAAAAAGACTGAAATTCCTTCACTTTGATACCAAGTTGTTGCCAAAAATAGGCCAAAAGATGCACCAATCTAAGCACGAGTAGCAAGGGATGAAAGTAAAATCGAAATCATGCGAGACACAAAATTTACATGGTAACCCAAAATGGGAAATATCGCACAAAGAGAGGGGGGTTTCACTATCTTCAATAAAGAGTACGAGAGTACAATCCAAAAGTTCTAAAAACTACTTGGTGAGCCGCAACATTTAAAGATCTATCAAGAAGATAAGAAAAAACAAAATGAAAAATAATATGGAGGTTAGTGTTTTTGATATTTTATTAAACACATTCCATTTATAGTCACCCTTCAAAAAACCCTAAAACAAAAGTGCACGGTCTAAAATATCCTTATCTCTAATTCAAATTTAAAACTCAACATAGCCCATCAAAATCAAGCAAATCTAGTCAATGCAAATTTAACTATAACGTGCTCATATACTGAGATACAAATATGGACAACCAAAACAACATCTAAGCGAAGGCCTAAAGCTCCATTCTAATAGTAATGTGCATCAACATGAAAATAACCAAAGATGACAAAAAAAAAAAAAAAGGAAGCAACAAGCGAACTGGCAAGGCAAACTCACGGCCAAAGTTTGGATAAGGGGTTCAAGGCATGACAAATGAATTTAAACAAAGTAATTGCATGATGAAACGACACACAATCAACACCATGGCCAAGTGGATCAAATAATAGACCAGGTTGATAGGCTTGCGATGCCCAGTAGGGCAAGGCAAGCCATCATATTTGTTGGGGAGAATCGGGGCAACAATTTACTAATAACTAAACTCAATCCAAGATCAATATCTTTCCCACTAAACCAACCAAAATCAACTTAACCTCAACAACAAACAACCAATATAACCTCGCAATAAGTAAATATAGTGCAAAAATGATAAGTAGATAAGGCCGACAAAAAACACTAAGGTTTTACATGGAAACCCAATGCAAAAAAAAACCATGAACCGCATAAACTTCCACTAATCATTAAGAATAATAGCATACACAAAGTGTTAGTCTCTAGTCATATACTAGAGGCTCAACATTATGGTCGTATTTCCTCACCATTAAAGTGGATTAATATAAACGGAGCAAAAAAACACTAATCGAGATTGGAGAATTCGAAGGAGATTCTGAATGAACAAAACCTATCAACCCATAGCCCCTGGTCTCCCGCATGAAAAAACAACACTCTATTTCTTTTATTTTTTCTTTTTACTCTTTTTTTCTTTTTATTTTATGTGCTAGCTAGGATCCACATAAAGGTGGAACCAACCGACAAGATTTGGCAACAACACTGGGTTCGAACTCGAGGAACATAATGATGATACAAAAACAAGGATCAAACAAGAATAGAAGGACTCCTACCTCGAATGATGAGAAAGATAGGCGAACGCACTCAGCAAAGCTCACGGCAACACACCCTTTATTCACTGTTTCCTTCTATTATCTCACGGTCACTCCCTCACTTTTGTTTGTCACTCTTCGTCACTTCTTTCTTTGGCTATCTGGTTTCAGCTGAAACTGGAGGTCTTTAGGAGAGGATTAAGTGAAGCATTCCCCTTTTATTCCCTCTTGGATGGTCAACGAAGTTGCTGCAGAAAGTGCAGCATCCTGCCTTCTTCCAGCTCATAAATTTTAGCTGAGAATTGTCCCTGGTGCAATTGAAATTCACGGTCAATGTAACTGCAATCCCCAAGGCTTTAGCTCTCATTTCCAGCCCATTTCTCCTTCAATTTCTTGTCTAATTATCAGCAAATTGTGTGTGGCCTGTGGAGCTTATTTGATATGAAGAAATGTAAGATTAAGTAGATGATTAGAACGTGTGAACTGGAGGGAAAAGAAAAGGTTGATTTTATTGTGTTTTTGAAGGATTCGGGAGCTCTAATGTCCTCGTTAATTTAAATTCTTCAGGTCCAAGGTCCTAAAACTAAGATGCCTCTAGTTGCTAAATGCGAAGAAATGTAGTAAGAACTATGAATGCAAGACTATAAAAGATCAATGTTTTAGGCTAGGGACTAAATTCAGTCGTTGTCGGTGAATTCATCCCAAATTTTGATAGAAAGCATGAATAATTTTTAAGCAAAAATTTAGATGTCAACAATTTTAATTTTATAGATTTTCTTGCAAGCACCTACCTTTAGTGGTTTTAAATGTAACAACAACAAAATATGTAATGCACCCCATGACATTGGGTTGGCAACGTGTTATAGTAATTACTCATGTCTTTTCATGTCATAACCAAGATGTTTCATTATAATTTCAAAGCATGATTTCAAAATATTGGATGAAAACATGTTAGCTTCGAGTTAAACTGTCTCACACCAAATCCCGATTTCTAATGATAAATCTGTGTTGTATTTGAATTGTATTCTCATGTGGCGTCATGAATTGTCTCATTTGATTACGTGTTGATTTCACCATCCACAGTTGAGTCTTTTTAGTTAACTATAGACAATGACAACGAATGCACATGTTTGGAAGTTAAATGAGTATTTTTTTACTTGGTGTGGTGATATTACCTATGTCACGCCCCGATCCTCAGGCACGCACACATCCCTTACCTTGGTCGATTAATAGCAACGTCCCAGAACACATCGCTGACCCTTTCATTTATTAAGCACATGCGGAAGCATATAAATTATCCCCAGACAATAAAACATTGGGATAACACAGTAGGATTAAATTTCAAACCTTTAAAATGTTCACTCATATATACATTGCAAAACAATGCACCTATATATACAAGGTGAACTATTAAGTCAAATTCAAGTTAAGCTAGTGTAAAAATAGGGTCTACAAACAAGAGTGGGGTTCTACAAACTACGGGTCCCTGTCCTCCTCTCCATCATCCTCTACACTTCAACTGGAGCCTTTAGCAGACTGCACTGGACTTTCGAGATCTTCAAAATCCAAGTCTACTACATCCAAGGACCTGAAATGGTTATTCAATAACCAATGAGACCACGTCTCAGCAAGCCCTACCCCCTAATACCCGATTAGTAAACCAATACACCGTCTAGGTTGCCTATGCACAGCACAAGTCAGAGGACTTACTTTGGCCTCAGTTCCAACCTGCAGTTTAAGGCTAAACACAGATATTCAAACAATTCATGACATACGATCAAGTATTGGTCAATCGGCTTAGTCGATTACATGTCAGTCAGACCATCTCTAGGTCATTCCTACTCATACCACAATTTCCCAATGGTGTACTCATTCACCAAATTACATGTGTTTCTCGGGCGTCATTTTCGCCAATGACATACCGATCACCGACACCGTGCGTTCTTTAAGGTGTCGTTTTCACCAGTGATATCCTCAATCACCGAACCACGTGTCCTTTATAGGCGCCGTTTTCGCCAAGGTGACATCGGCTATAGACAACATCATGAGTTCTTTAAGGCATCATTTTCACTAGTGATATTTCCTTAATCACCGAACTATGTTTGTCTATAAGTCATTCACGTGCGTTCTTTAAGACGCCGTTTTCGCCAGTGATACTTCTAATCACCGAACCACGTATGTCCAATAATATCGTACCTGATTGGTCTCGACCAATAATATTCTCAGTTAGCTCTCACCATTCTCTCTACTATATAGCCCATCAACGTAACTAGCGCTATATACCCATACCTAGCCAACTACCAATCAATTATTCAATATCAAACAATTTAGGACAATTCATAAAATTCCACAATTAATTCAATTCCACACAATGTAGAACTCAAATAAATAAACGGACCGCACCACGACAATTAGTACAAAATTTCTGGTCGTCGGCTATCCCCGCCTAATTTCCGAAAAATAATTAATTAATTAATTAATTTCAAAAATTAATAAATAAATACTAAAAATCCAATTTTGGCTCGTAATGCCTAATTGAAGCCCGATAAGGGTCGGGAAAAATCCCGAGATGCATTCAATAAATAATATAGGCAATTCTTTAGCTAAGTACACTAACCACCTAACTAATATGCAATGTAATTAACTAATAATCACTAATCCATTCTAATATAACCACCTAATTGCACTTAATTAGCACTAATCAACCCTTAAATGTCATTAGCAAATTAAGAAAGCATTAGTGAGCAAAACTCACTTGATTAACGAGCCGATCGGACCAAATTGACGAGCACGTGACAAGGGTCAATCCTGTCCAAAGCAGGTCCGCTTAACCGGGGCCGAAATTGGCCTACAAGCTCGCTGCTCGAGCTGGGCTAAGTCCACTAATTCGGTGGGCCTGACTTCGCAAGCCTGGGCCTCAAAAATTTGCTGGGCTTTTGATGGACTGAATTCATTTGGGCTCGTGGGCTTGAATGGAGCTGCTGAATTGGGCTGACTTCTTATGGGCTGAAATGGACTGAACTCGCAGGCTGAAATCCATTAGTTTGTGGGCTGAGCTGGACTCGGTGGGATGGGCTCACGATGGGCTGATTTTGCTGGACTGCTGCGTGGGCTTCTTGCTCACGGGCTGGGCTTCTGGCCAAACTGTGGGCTGCTGATTGAAGATGGGCTTCGAAACTTGCCTCGGCGGAGATGGTTTCGCTGGAGACGTGAACTGAAGATGGCACAAGAGCTGCTTCGGTTGTGCGGCCACGAAAAAGGGGAATCGGTGGTCTACAGACCAGCAGAGAAATCGCCGTGTTGACTGGGATGGCAGCTTCGGATGTTGCTGCTGTGGCGTTGAAGACGCGTGGCTGAGAGGAGCTGCTGACGGTCACGATTGCTGGACCGAAAGAGGAGATGGGCTGATCGTGCCGCTGGACGTGTGGCTGCGACAGCGAGGGAGAGATAACGGGTGACGGAGAGGGAAGAACAAAGGGGCAGCTGGCGTCGTTTGCTGGTGGTCAACGAAGGGGAAGTGGGGTTGTTGCTGTTGACCGAGAAGACACGGCTTGGTGGAGAAGCAGGCATGAGGGAGAGAGATATGTGAGGAAATGAAAATGAAGACCGAAGGGGAGGTGTCGACGTCGCTGGCTTCTTCCAGCGGAAGACCCAAGAAGGGAGCAAAAAGAAGTTAAAAGATAAGAGAGCAGAGTGGGGCTGTCGGCCAGGTGAGGAAACGTGCTAAAAGAAAAGACAAAGAAAGAGAGAGAGAGAGAGAAGTACATAATCGGACAAGAAGAAGTGAGGCCCCACGGTCAACAATCAAGGCAAAAGAAGACCAAAGTCAAAAAAGGAAAAAGGAAGATTAGCATGAACCGTCGACCAAAAAGAAAAAGAAAAGAAGAAATATGTGTGGCCGAAAAGGAAGGGTGTGAGGGTGTGCGGATGACGTGAGTCCAAGAGGAGGATGAAAATAAAACAAAACCACAAATACAATTCTTGATTCATTTCAAAATCACCGCGTCAATAGGTCACCCTAGGATCAATTTCTCAACCGACTTAAACATTCGAAATCCAATTGAAGACGGTTCTTCAATCCCACGAATTTTCTTCAAAACTGACTTCCATTTCATTTTTCTCGGTATCCGATTTTCTGAACAAACAAATCCGATTGAGGTCCAATTTGAATTCAGAAAAAGCCCAAACAACTTCCATCCACCGATTCATTTACACCGGATGTCAAAAGTCTCTTCAAATTAGCCAATCCGAATTTCCGCTCATTTTCCGTATTGTCCGATCCGGTTTTCCATAAAAATCTTGAACTCACCAGAATTTCCTCAAAATGTGAGTCGACGTTCCTAAAATGACTCATGACACAATAAGACTTCCAATTTCTGAAATCGAATTCAAATTCACGGTTATTTTCAATCGAACGCACTTTTAGTGTGACCTTATCTACCTGGATAGCTTCTAGGAATTTTTGGTGCAAATGACTTGTGGTCGATTTTCTTCGAACCACAATGAACCCATCCAACACACTGGCGACTCTCGATGATCGTGAAAATCTCAAGATTTCAAAATACGGGCACAGGGTACCCAAAACGACAGAAAATCGGGTTAGTGTCAATCGATGATAATTTTGCAATCAGGTGGCATCACCCACACTTGATCACACATCTCAGTCGAATCGACCTATCTCCGGTCTCTGATCGATTTTAACAATGCCGTAATGACCTTCGTAGACTAACACAAATGATCAAGCCGATTCCCCGGTCAAATTCTCAAGTCTATTGCGTTTAAAATCCCCGAATGGCTTCACGGATAGGCCAGGTTATCTCATGAGTAGCCAACCTGAAAAAACACTATAATCACGTTGACGAAAGGCTCATCTTATCCAATCGAAATCAGAACCTGAAATTCAGGATGTCACAACCTATGCAAGTTAGTTTGTTCTTATCGAGAAATAGGGGCGCTTTGAAGGAGAGAAATGACAAAATTATAGCTTAAACTGTGCAGAGATGTTGACCAGAAAAAAAATCCGTTTTATGTTTTGTGAGCCATCAGGAAGCCCTGCAAAATGAACGAAGAGATGGAGTAATTCTTGGGTTACGAAGAAGGGGAGATTTGATCAAATCCAACCTGACCATGGCAAATTTTAAATTTCCAATTTGGGCGTGGCACTTTATCATGAGGTTGATGAAGATTAAGGAAAATATTCCAAAAATGATCCCTCGACCCCTCAACTCAATTTAGAGATTAATGTGGATTCCAGCCATTTGATACGGAAAATATTTTTACTTGAAACAATTTCCAGGTCTCCATTTTCATTCTCTTGAAAGCGTGTTTGGTTCATAAAAATGAAAATTAGATTGATTTATATAAATATCTATTCCATGAATTAAGTGATTTGTACAACTTGATTATTATAGATTGACATACATATTTATTAATAGTTTAGATCATGGGACATCCTTATTCATTTAGATATCTAGAATTATATTACAAATTCATTGCAAGACGTCAAAGAATGATGGAAAATAGATACAAAAAGGACTATTATTTATTGGTTGCTGAAAAAGTTTTATCCTAAAAAGTGCTTAGGGATTAAAAAATTATAATTTGTTTTATTTCGAGGAACATAAATGCCATTCTTAAAAATCCATTGTTTTGCCACAATTGAAACACTGATAATTATATAATCGATGGCCCAACCTTGAAAATGTTTACCTTTTGTAAAGTGAAGAATCCAATTGATGCCGGGCCCATAATAAAATCAAGTCAAATAAATAATCACTTATATTAAACTCAAGGAGTTGAGGATAACCACTAAGTCGAATCTTCTCACTAGATTTGCATATTTTATTTTTTAACTAATTTTCACCTAGTCATATGTCGAATCCTGGTCATGTTGGCTGTCTTTGTACTCTCTGTCCTGAAATTATGTGGGCAGTGAGGATTAACACCTATAAAGGGCCAAAATAGGTATTGGGCATTTTCAGATAGATTGATTTTGTGAGATAATCATAGCAAAGTAAATTTCGACTTTGTAATTGTATGATATTCAATAAATTATCCCAACCAAGTTATGATTGGCATAAGTTTGGCCAGTCGGAGTTTTGGCATGCGCGAGATTGACATTGGCAATTATGATGATGCAAGCATGGAAAAGAGAAGTAAAGACTCTTATGCCTCGATTCTAGAATCTCAAGACGTGGCAATCATAGCCAGATGCGTGGCACAAACGACTGACATACACATGGTAGATGCAGTTGGCATAATGTCAAACGGTTAAAGTCGAGGAATAGTGCAGGAATGGTTATTTTCTAGTTATTCATACAATATAAAAGCAATGGAGATCATGGTCAGACACGTCTCATAAGCATATTGTCCAAAATGTGGAGGACAAGTCATAAAATATGAAAAGTGGCATGCGAGACGCTCATGACTATAAAGGGACTAAAGAAGAAGGGCAAATTCGCTCAATCAAATCATAAGATTTACCTTATTTTATCTCCAAATTTTTGCTCTCTAATTTTGATTTGAGTTTGGAATGTCAGACTTTAGCTTTGAGTCATGTCTATTTCATGTTCCTTTTTCCGCTGTAACCATCTAATAAAAAATATACATAGATCACATGTTATCACATTTGGTAATTTCCACGTGGGCCTTCATTGATGAGTCTTCTTAAGGAAGCAGACCCAGGTGCCTGCATGCTGTGTATACTTAATTGGTACAGTATTCTTTTATTGCCTCATACTGGCCGATACTCTCTTCTTGTTTGACATCCAAGTAATCCCAAACTAGACGAGAACCTAGATGAAGTCTTTTATTACTTGCTTTGGTCCGGATGAGCCTCCTTAAGTGGGCGGAACTTGATTTGGGGAATCTTTGGGAAAACATTACCAAATCTGCCACTTTCTTAGATGCTGCATGTCTCAATGTCCAAGGCCAAGCCCTTTTGACAGTTTGAGCGGAAGGCATCTTCACATCGCAATTCGCAAACTAATAATAAGCAACGTGGTTTGGGTTTTCCAATATATTGTTTCCGTACTACTAAATCCATGCCGCGACCATTATTTTCATGTCTAATGGGTGGCGGTAACAAGGTCCCCTCCTACGTAATTCGTTGCTAACCCTCTTCAACATGCTTGTACCACACATTTTGGAGATTGATTTTGATTTTGCAAAGGGAAGATTACTGGGGCGCCCTTTATCTATCTCCTATTTCACAGCTTTTCAAGATCAACATGTTGTAAACCGATTGGACTCTCAAAATGCCGATATGGTCGATGTGTAGTGAACCTGGTGTGTATATTACTGGTTGAACTTCTCACACCACCACGCATGAATAGTGATGTTTGGACCATTCACCTGACTTAGGCTTGCATCTTACTTGTTTCATAATGTTAGTAGGTTCAATAATTTTGACCACGCATGTGGATCCGAAAAATTGCATCCGAGGTAGAGGAACGTCATTTTCGGCCATCTAAGAGTCCGCACCACTTAAAAGTTCATTTTTCAATGTCCGTGGAATTTCAGTTGCCTCTCAAGTCACGGAAAGCGATCCTGCATTCATTTGGATTTTGGACACAAAATATATCCAATTTTCTGGCTTTTATTGAAAAGAAGGTGCAATGACATGGTCAAGCCCTGCGTCTAATCACTCTCTTCATTTGATTATTTCTTACTCTAATTTCTCCCGTGATAGGCCAAGAACGTCTCCAGACAGATCAATCTTATCCCTATCATCACAATCACCGTTCATCAAACTACTAAATTAGTCTAGGAAAACAGGAAATAAAACCCAAAAAAAAAAAAAAAAGAAGTCATAATCTCAAAAAGATAAAAAAAATCGTGGTCCTTGTCTACCATTCTCGCAATAAACTTCTCCGTATAAAGTATTCTAAGTTTGTCAGTTTCCTATTGTCTGAAACCGTCGGTACATTTGGCTAATGCCACTTGAATAGACAATGACAGCCTTCTATGGAAGGCTAATACTCATTGCATTACTTAGTACCGTGCCACATTCATTTCTCACAATAAACTTCTTCGTTTTGGCTGAAATTTCTCGCTGGTGGCACCAAAGTGATCATTTTGTCTCCGATTTGGCATTTAAGTGATCTGACGAAAACTTTTGGTACCAAAGTGAGCGACATACATAAGTTATGGCACTGATAGTGTACTTCTCCCGTTGTTCTAGAGGTATTCCCCCAGGAGAAGTATAGCTCAAAGCCATCATGACCTCTCAGTCTGCCATGGTTGAAAAAGCTTGTAATTGGAGGAGTAGATAACATAAAGACTCTCCACTTTGTGATTATGTATGAGTACTTTGATATATTTAGAAATTATATTTTCTCTTGTTCCATTTTCTACAGATTGATCTATGAAAATCGTTAAGCACTTCATGCTCCAGACCCAGTCTACATTCTACGCTTAGGGCTCTGGCCCTTAGGAGTATATTAATTATGTAACTATTTAGTTCCAACATCAGTTCTTTATTTTTCTTCAAAAAAAAAAAGGATTTCCTAGGAGGTACACCACAACTTCATCTATTGAAAACAATATTGGAGAATGAAAAAATCTTGTAACTGGAGCATTGCACCCGGCCTCTTCTCCGGTTCAATGCTTTTCACCAGGTTCGATTGGTTAAACTGGGGGACAAAGCATAAGGTGCATATATTACAAAGGTACATAAGTGAAGAATACATGAAAATTAAAAGTAGAACTTACACAATAACATTAATGATAGAATGGGCCTTATTTAAGAAAAATCCAATCTTTACTCAACTCTCGACATCCAAGATATAGAATCAATTGAGATAGGATAGAATCGAGTAAGCTAGATTAAAAACAAAAAAAAAAAAAACGGAGACGTTTCAAAGTATCATAAATAATTAGGCCAAAGGAAACCATCAATTTGTGCCCTTTCCTTTTGGCTTTATGCGCCTTCCCTACATCTTTGGCCTTGACATGCCTCTTCTTGGTGTTTGGCCATAAGGTAAAAGGGAAGTTCTGAATGGGGTGTTCTCTGCACTAACCATCGCTCCACACTGTCGCTTCGACGTCCAACAATCACACAAAAGGAGTGAAGCGGTGGGGTCTAGAATATTATTTAACTTTTATTTCTGCAGCAAGCCAACCTCTCATGGTAAGACCTTTGTCAACTATTATTTCGAGCCCTGTTTTGATCATGTTCGATAAATTAATCATTGCATTCTTTTTCCTTTAGTCTAATAGATTAAGGCTAGTTTTTGTTAAAATTATTGCTTGCACATTTGGTAGATCTGTAAAAAACATATACAACGATATAATTGTTTGATACTCCCCACATATACAACGATGTAATTGCCTAACGCACCAATTTATAAGATACTTCCCGCATCTGTTCGACTTAATCAAAAATCTACCTTCCCCCTCCTTTAATTGAGAAAAAGAACAAAGAAGAAAAAATAATGAAATATTAATTACAAAGTCACAAAACATAGGATCAACATTATTTCATTGTAGAGAAACTATGTATGTATCAAACAAACCATACGTGCTACTTGTCCTCACACCACCAAACCATGCGTGTTACTTGTCTAGCCACTTGATCGATAAATTATGCGTATCAAACAATTACATCGTTGTATATGTTTTTCACAAATCTACCAAAAGTGCAAGCAATAATTTTAACAAAAACTAGCCTTAATCTATCATAAAAAAGGAAAAAGAATGCAATTGTCAATCTATCAAACATGATCAAAACATGGCTCAAAAATAGTTTACAAAGGTCTTACCATTAGGGGTCGGCTTGCTGCAGAAATAAAAGTTGAATAATATTCCAAACCTCATCGCTTCACTCCTCGTGTGATTGTTGGACGTCGAAGCAGTGATGACAATGTGGAGCAATGGTCAATGCAGAGAACACCCCATTTAGAACTTCCCTTTTACAATCTATCCTCTGAAGCAAGGCCCCGTGTAGGTGAGTATTTTGGATAACTCTTCGTAATAGAGTGATTGGGATTAGATTTTATCTAATTTTAAATTTCATATTCAAATTATTGTAAGTTACCTAATCCCAACACTTTCTCTTTGTTCATAAAAGCTTTCTACTCTCTCTAAGGGGGAAAAGATTCAACTTTTTCAGATAATAGAAAAAATCTCTTGATAGACTTGTCGATCATCGGGTTTATCACCATCGGGTTTATCGAGAAGAAGAAACCTGCTTTGATCGTATTTATGATACAAAAATCTAAACGATATCATTAAAAGTGTATTTTTAGTTAAACACTCATTGAAATCAATTTATTGAATTTTTGATAGAGGCTAAAAATCTAATATGTCATACCAAAATTGACTTTAAGCACATTAAATTCATTCATTTTTAAATGAAAATGTTCTTCTTTCTCAAATAATATTTTGAAAGCTTTGTCAAGAGAAAAGTAAAAGTATAGGGAAAATCGGTGGGTAATATATGATAATAAAAGTGCTCTTTGCTCATTAAGTGCATTCGGTTTTAATGAGTTTAGAGCAAAATTTCTTGATAAAAACAAGTACAACTGACTTTACGATTGAAATATTTAAGAGGAACCTTTTAAAATGTCAGTATAATTACAAGCGTCACATCTAAAAAACATCTAAATTTAAAGTAATATATAAAATTAATTTGTTGAGCATGAGAAAATAGTAATTTTAATCAATTTTTAGAAATTTGACTCTGTTACGACATGTGATATTATATAAATAGAAAAAAGAATAAAGGTGAACATGATTGAATTGGTGTCTAGCCTGCAAGAAAAGGCTGAGAATATTAATATCTATGCTTTAGTACTAAAATTGTTGGCTCTTCTGACTACTATGGAGTTACATGCTATTTCTAAGAAGTTACATACATCCAAATAAAAGAGGAAGGGAAAATATTTAAGAGATACAACTTTTTGTTATGATAGTAAGAATGGGGACATTTTTTCAAAAAAGGATTTGTAATGTTAAATATAAATAAATACATAAAAATAACATAAGTATGCCAAAATGATTCGGCATGGGCATCCAAATTTTTCACAAGCAAATTGTTGGTGACCCATTTTGCTCTGTAGTATGCGAACATGTGATATGGTTGATGGTACCTTTTGTCTTTTATTGTACCTAAAATTCGGGTTCATTAAGTTCTTCTCCTCTTGTCACCATAACATGTATTACGGTCACACACTTGAATATATATATTTGCGCAACTAATTATATAAAAAAAATATATATCTCTCTTGGACAATGTTTAAAACTGAAGGAAAGTTTAATTGAGTACTTTTTTTTTTAGACAAATAAATCACCAAGAGTGTTAAATTTAGAAAAGTACTTAGTCAAATAAAAACATAAAGAAAAATATCGATACGACCAGGTTAAAGAACACAGTAATATAGAGAAACTGTTCTTAAATATAGTTATCGTCCTATATAAGAACAAATATTCGAGAGGCCATGAATTGTAATGTGAAACGAAGAGTAGCGTCAATTAATAATGAAGAGTTCTCTAGTTGAATACCTCAACTAAATATGAGTACTTTGTAATTGATGTAGTGAATTTACAAGCTCTTAAAAATAGTTAATCAATTGAATTCTTGAAAAAACTTATTGGTAAAATACAAAATAAATAGATTAGGATCAAGCAATCAGGTAGACTTATCTATTGAATAATTAATTAATTGAAATATGTAAATGTAGAGTAGAAACAAGTTGTAGAATGTGAAAGCATGGGAATGCGAAACGTGGAAATCTCATTCCTTATCATCTTACAATTTTTTGTGCAGAGAATTCTGTAATTTTAATGTGAAAATCATTCTTTTAACTTTCTTGCGCTTAGCAAGCCATAATGCCACTAGTTACTTAAGGTTTAAAAAAAACTGAAGCATAAATTCTAAAAATTTTATAATAATGCACTTAAATCCTAAAAAATTTTTAATGTTGGTTCTCTTATTAGAAAATTTTTCTGGTCCGATATGTTTTTTTTCTGATTTTGTTCCCTCAATGAGTTTCTAAGCATGTGAAGGCAACCGGAATGGAAATGTGTTTAACATGACATTCTTCTGCTCTGGCATTCTTACCACTGGACGAAGCGATCATCCACAGCAAGGCTACCTTCTTCTTCATGGCGGTGTCATGCATCTCATGGTTTTTCTTCTACAAAATAATGCCGGAGACTCGAGGCCTGACACTGGAGGAGATGATCCAATTTTTCGAATCATTTTTCAATTGGAAGTAGGTGGCCAGGGACATAGCCTTGAGAAGGTCCACGCCACTGAGGATGCTAGGGATGCAAATGGCTCAAATGCAATTGCAAGAGTAATTATAAGATAGGGGTGTTAGGTAAAAATAAATGTCTGTTAGGCTATTATTCTTTGAAAGAGATTATGTTCATGATTGATTATGGATTGTGCTGGGTGTGAGGTCGTGTAGAGAGCAGGCACACATACACATCATGAAAAACCTTTGACATACCCCTATCTTCACATTGAAATGGGTGATTTTATTTTCCCATAGTTTCAAAATGGTGAATGTGTTCACTGCTTTAATAGGCTTATGTATTGTCTATATATGTAAGCATCTTATAACAATATCGACAAGGTGTCTTGTTGTGCATTTGGATAATGAATCTTTTTATTTAGCCGATGGATAGATGAGCTTTGTTCTGTTTTTTCTCTTACCCCATATGCCTTGAGCTTAAAATGTTCACTGCAGTGAGCAGAAATGTGTTCAAAGTATTAAAAAAAAAAAATGCTGCTGAAAGTAGCCTACCAATCCTAAAAAATATGCTACTTCCAAAGATAGAAAGGGTTTTATGCATGTGTCATGGGCCGATCAATTGGGATTGTGACCGTGCGGTGACTCAAGCACTTTTGGATCGCTTAAGCCAAGCCTTGCTTGATCGATCACACACTCATTCACTTCACCCGGATCGTAGAGAGAGAAAGTTTCTAGAGAGAGAAGCTCTGGAAAGAAATGAGCATTTGTATTACTGAAATGGTTGGATGGATACAAATGAAGAGGAGGGCACCCCTTCTTATACTAGAGGCCGTCTGATTACATCCATTGATTGGCTTTTCATTCGGTGGACGAGATCGCACCGCCAAACCTACCAACTACTGACATTAATGAGAGGAGAGTTCTAGAATTTGGCTCAATTACCATATCGCCCACCCTTGAGACGTTTCAGAAAAAGTCTTGTTGGGAATCCTAGCGACTGTAGGAGGTCCTCCACAGAAAAGCGCAAATTCATCAGTTTTTCCATGTGGAACTTGAGAAGCTATATTTTAATAGGCACTGGGTTCAAGATTCGACATGAAGAAGATGAAATTACAGTTTTCTCTTTTGCCAAATGATGTAGGGGATGAAATTGTTTTGATTTCTTCTATTACTGAAGAAGAGAACATTCTTAAATTGTAGTCCTTACATATTGAGCTGAATTGAGAAGAAAACAGTATGGCAAATCTTGTTCGAGGGAAAGACGAAAAAAAATGGTACTCCTACTAGGTATTTAAAATATGAAAGACGTGTGAAGTAGTCCTATCTTCTATCCCTTCCATCTTGAGTCTTTCCTCTAATGCAGTTCACAATGTGATTATTGGCTACACGTACCATTATCCATCTTTCATGGATGATTCACTGCTTGGCTGATGAAGACATTCTACTTCAAGGACCAAATTTTCTCGAACTTCCATTCTAAGGGCCATATATATTCCTAAACCGGGAGCCAAAAGGAGCTCTCGATGGTGAAGGGCCATATATCTTCTTGCTATTTTCATCCATCTGATTTCTAAGGGCATGTCTCTTGTTGGTGCACAACTGGCGTCTGCAACCTATTTTAAAATTCGCCAGCGGCCAATTGCTAGCTCTGGGAAAGCTATCATTACTTGCAATTTTGTCAAGCATTGATCAAGAATAATTAAGTGTCTGCAATTTCTTCATTAATTCTTCTCAACATGAAACTTGTCTTTAGATGTTTGGATTTACTGAATAATTTTTTTTTAGGAGTAATCTTTTATGAATGAGGAACACTGGCAGGATGTGTTTTCTTCTCATAGATGATATCGTTTTGCTGAGTTGCTGCTCTCTGTTCTTTCATTTGGTTTATGCAGCTTTCATCTTCTGTCAGACTCAGATAGACATTTGTCATGCATATAATGAACTCTAGACACAATTCAATGACAATTTAACCGTTTTATCCTAGCTACTAACTTTAGCTTTTGGGAAGAACCTGAACCGTACCATTTCTATAAAAGAAATGTTGACAAGAATTAATGGAGAAAGAAAAGTTTGAGAAACTGGCCCCCGTGGGAACCTTGCAATTTATAAAGCAAACTCATGGGTAACATTCCAATTATATATGAGCAAATACACTAGAAAGTAGAGGTCTGTACAAGAATCCGCAGTAAACCAGGAATTGAAGCACTGCCTCCTTCAATAATTTTCAATAAAAAGTGGCAGTATACAACTTCAGAATTGCTTAGCCATGTTCAATCATTGGACAACTTGCCTTCATTACATTTTCAATAATGGCTCCATGGCTATTGGTCCATGCATCGGCCTGCTACAAATTGTAGTCGTAGAAACATAATAATATGGATAAACAGATAAATCAGAGTTATTGCGAGTGGATGATGCTAATAGGCATAATTCATTTCTTAGACGTGCTTGAGCATATGCAGTCAGTACAAATGACTTGTGGCAAATGAGCAGCACTCGTTCCTGCTGTCCACCCTAAGTGACAACAATTTGAACCAACCTAGTAAGGAAAGCACTGAATCGATCTTGGCACATCATTAATTTTCTCCAGAAGAATAGTAAATATGCCTTAGCTGCGTCAGGGAATATTACAAGAGTCTTGAGCCAAAACTTCTTCAGAGCTTTACCATCCAAATCAAGAGATGATGACCTCTCCATCTTGAATCTTGTGATGGCTTGATAAATTGATAGTTTTGCATTGAGCCTGGCTTTCAAAATTGGACCCTGTTGATTCCAGTCCTGCTTTCTTATCTGTGTCTAGAACCAACAGTTCAACAATTGACTGCTTCTACTATCAAATTGTATCAAATTTAAACTGGGAAATCTACAGCTAGAGCAAGAACTAAACCATGAAGGACTGCCCGAATACTTCTGCCAAAAAAACATCAATTGGACTCCATTATTCTTACAGAGAAGTCAAATTTTATAATGGAAATGTAACAAAGGACCAAGAGATTGCCATTTACAAGAAAAGAAGCGGAAAGTCTAGAAAGAAAGGGCACCGCACCGCGTCACCAAAACTTACCTTAAATATGCAGGCATAGATTGGATTTGCTTCTTTGCCGGTAATCTTACCTGCTCCGACAACAACTTACCTTAAAGGAAGCAACTTGCTGTCTAAACAAAGCTGCAACTCCAGCCCCATTGCAGTAAAACTCCCATGATGCTCCCTCTTTTTTTACCCTTAGGCCGTGACTCATGAGCATCCTTTAAGGATGAACTAAAAAGAAAATAACATGAAGTTTTATGCCTCGCATGTTTTGTTTTGTTGCATGATTTGACCCTATCAAAAGTTAAAAGGCTTGTGCTCAAAATGGACCGGGTGTGGCCTATGAATGTGTTGTGCAGGTGGCATTTTCTGGTTCAAGGTTTTCGCTCTCAGTCTCTCTCTGTTCCTCTTTGTTTAATCGAAGCGAGCTAGTGGATAAGTCAACGATGAGACTAGTCCCTTATGTACAAAATCGAATCGCACTTTTAAATCTTTTAATTAATTCAATCGGATGTTGCATTTTTATAAACATACACATAATTAAGCCCTAAATATTTTAATTGGTTCAATTATGTCCAAAATTTATGTTGAAAAGGTATAATTTAAGGACTTAACATAGCAACAAGTTTTAGGTGACATTTGGATAATTTGAACTAAAGGTTCTAAGTGACACTCAAACAATTTAAGTGGCACTCGGACAATTTTTCCTTTCTTGCGGTTCCAATACGGCTTTTAGATGAACCATATTCTTTCGTTTTGCTCTTTTACTTCACTCCCATCTCCCTTTAATTTTCTAAGGTGTTTTATAAATGGTTTAAAAATTAGAGAATTTTATTAATTTAAGAAGAAATTCATAAATGGTCTTTGTGGTCCTTTATGCATTTTGATTTGGCTTTGAAATGAATCAAACGTACTCTATCTTCTACATGTATATTTCAGGTCCTACTCTCTTTTTTTCTTTTTGGATGTAACAATGTCATATAATCAACAATTGAAATTAACTTCAATATGTAACGCAAGTGTTCGAATAGGAGAGAATTGAAGGGAGACGAAATATTAAAGTGTCGGATAAAAATGTGCAATTATCGCCTTTTTGTTTGACCTTTTCGAGTCCCAATTTACGTCCACTTTGCCAAAATATATTTCGAAGCCAACAAAACGCAGAACAAGTTTTCTACGTTCCTATCTAATAATTTCCGTTTTTCTTGCCCATTAATTGTTGAAATTTGAGGGTAAAATTCTTATGGCTTTACGATAAGTTTAAAATGACATTCACATTTTATCTTTTTTTATTTATTTAACATTCATCGGTTCATTTGAATTCATTACTATTTGATAGTGATCTATGAATTATACAACTGAGACCGTATCCATATGGCATTTCAAAAGTATCTGAAAATGGACATATTGATAGGTGCAAATTGATTCAACCCATGGTTTTTAGTCTAATAATTACGTATATCGTTCTCCCAAGCTCCCATTATCTTAATTGCTTTTAGCAAAATGGAAATCGGAAAAAAAAAATAAAATAAAATCGACACGTTATAAACAAGTCTGGAATTTGGGCAGCAACCCTCATTAGGTTGCTAATGACCTGATTCGGGTAATCATTGCAAGTTGGACGCCACACCTGTCGGGCTCTGGTTTTGCATCTATTCAATTTCGCCTCATCCATTTCCGATAATCATTTCGCATATTATAATGGCAAAAATGCGCGAGCAAAAGGACTACCTTACCCCTCACGCAGCAGATATAACGAGAATAAACTTCCTTCCCCAGCAAAACAAACCCACTTATCACCCTCCCTGCCGGTGTCCACTCCCCTGGCACCATCTTCGCCAGCACTGCTACCTTCACCGTCTTCTCCTCCTCTGATGGAGTCGTCATTCAAATGCTAACTCTGGATGATAGCTTTAACAGTCACACATTGTGGAAAATGTCTAGATCGACGCTCCGTGACCTCGGTCTGGATTGTAGTGGAGGTCGTGATTCTCACTGATCTTTGTGTGAGACTTCAAAGATTTCTGCGACGGTGCCAAAGCTATGGTGGTCAACGTGCTGAGCGAGACTACCAGTGTAGTGCCAATTGAATACAAGCTGGGTGCGCGCAAATTGATTTATTACTACGACGAACCGGGCCAGATGATTGCTCACATGATCAAAGTAGACTTCTCTATTTTTCACTCGTCTATTAGTATCATTATTTTGTACTTTTTACTAAACTGTATGTGTAATTTGTCAGCAGAAATTCTGATGTCCATATGAACTATCGAACGTTAAGAAGCCCGAAACTGAACCCTTGTCTAGACTCGTCCATTAATTGTGTACTAAAGGCGGGAAATAGCGCATATGTCATCCAACAATATCTACTCTTTCCTCTAGAAATCCATATCTCGCATAACCTAAATTCCACTCATTATAAAATGCAAGTCTTGAACTCTGCAATACGATCATTACCTAATTCTTGCTAAGTATAATTAGGCTATCATCTAAATTTTAGTTCAAGATCCTAGGGAGGATAGGAAAGAAGGAAGGGACTCTCTTAATCGAATCACCACCTCGTAGGCCATTGAAATTATATTAAAAAATGTATTATTATATTTAGGTATTGCAATCCCTACATAAATAAGTATTAGCATCATGATTATTGACATGGTTAATTTGACGTACATGATTATCTTAACCTAATATCGTTTCATAATTGATTTAATATTTTTTGAATAACTTTCAATACCTTTTATTTTTTCTTTCTGTTAGAAAAACTACTTCAAATGGGAAAAAAATATCGTACCGTTAATGTAAAGCAAAATACAATGGCATGAGTAAGAGGGTCCAAACGTGGCCGGACCCTCAGCTCGCGTTCATCCGACGACCAAGCTAACGTCGTCCGTCCGATGCATTTGGAGACAGCGAGAGAGAGGGAGAGAGAGGGTTAATGGTCAGAAGACGCCATGAAGATTTTCGGGAAGGACGTATCCTCGCGGCAAATCGTGCTCTTCAGTTCGTAGGCTCTTAAAGCACCTCGTCCTTGCCCTCGACTGCATCAACGACGAGGTCGTAGGAAATTACGGAGTAGTCGAATTCGCGGCTTCCTCTCCAAGGTGCCACTTCGATTTCCAAGACTGGGTTTTGATGCAATGTTCAAGAACGAGCTGGGAGTCGGGCTCGCTTTCGCCCTCCTCGGAGATGGATTCTGATCCGTCATTCATTAGAGAGGATGCTGCTGCGTTGGAGATCTCGTCGGATTCTTCAACGGTGATGGATCGGGAAGGTGAGTTGGCGAGCCACGAGAGGCCTAATTGGGAACACTCCGAGGGTTGGGTGACCGATCGATGATCGGAGTTCGTCCCAATTCCAAAAGCAGAGTCAGCATAGCTTGGAACAGAGCAGAGTTCTCGGATGATTCTTTTTGTTCAATACGAGGGTTCTGATTCAATTGATTCGTTTTCTTTTTCTAAGAATGTGACTATTGATTCGGTTACTGCAGACAAGAGATGTACAGACAGAATTTTTGGTGAAGCAATAAAAAGAAAAATCAGATCTTTTTTGCGGCTGCAATTTTAGTTGTGCAAAATTCGACTGAATGGTCTGCACTTTTTTAGTTGATTAGCGACTCATGTGAGAGTGCGGAAAACTTAAACATGTTATAAAGCGGCTATTTGAATTTTCAATTTAATTTGAAACTTTTTGATTAATTTTCATTGTAGTCCATGCTAAAAAATCACTGATATAATAGTCTAGTTAACATCACTGCCTTACGCAGCATAAGCAATAGTGATGTTGCCAATTTTTATGACTTTTTAAGAAATTTATGTTTTTTTTCTTTTCTTTTTCTTCCTTTTCCTTCGCCAATCATTGGGTCTTGATGATGAGGAAGGAAGAAGAAGAAAAAAAGAAAAAGAAAATGGTAAAAAATTCAAAAATATAAAAGAATTGTGAAAATTGTGAAAATCATGTCGGTTGTGCCACACAAAATAGTCAACATTCACATAAGTGATTTCCAATTAAAATTAACTAGAAAAACTATATTGGCAAATCATAAAAAATGTTTAGAATATAATTTGCCAAATTAAATAATTTATAACTGATTTAACAGCCATATAATAGATTTATGACTTTTTGGAAGATATCCTAATACAAAATTTATAAACTATAGGTCACATAGCAAATTCCTTCTAGATACATAAATGAGCCTATTAGTAAAGGTGTTTTAAGATATGTTTTCGTATCTCTCACATTTTCTTGGAGGTTTTCTTCACCTTGTGTCTTAAAACACACATGTTAATAGTGTTAAAAAAGTCTAATATCGAAAATTTAACGTATTATGGATCAATTAATATATAATAGTTGGTCCATACTTATCATCTCAAATTTTTTTGTGAAGGTAAACCTAGTTGGATATGTAAAAGAGTTTGGACTTGAGCTTTTTCTTTGGTAATATTCTTATGATAGTGTATCTAGCATCCACTGTGCATCTCATACTGCATGGAAACGACCATTATAGTTTATCTAAAAGGGGCAATTAGAGCAAAGTGGCCTCAAGTTTGCAAAGACGGTTGCTGCAATACATAGCAATAATGTGGAACTTCATGTTAAAATAAGATGGTGCTGAAGGAAATATGGATTAGAGAAGCATGCTTAGGAGGAGATTGTTAAAGTGCCAGTGAGAAAAGTGTTGGAGAAGTCCAACTTGATAAATTCGATATGATATGGAGCAACATGTATATCTTAATTAGTTCATTAACTTAAAATTTAAGTTACAGTAATTTCTATTGGATATCATGAATGGGCTCAAACTTAAACTCTTTTTTGGTGATCCCCTCTCCAAAGGACTATGTAGTAGCGTCTCTTACTTTCTGTCACCAACAAATCTTAAGATTTACGAAAGCCTTATTTATTAAAAAATAGGTACATAGAAGTTTCAATTAGACTAGCGCCAACTACACCTTGATCCCATACCTGTCAAGGTGAAGTTGATTTGTAAATCCATTCCATGTGATACTCCTCCATAGCTACAAATATAAGTATGGCATTGAATATAAAGATGGTACCAATTAAAGTACCTATGTGCAATCTTGTCGTGTCTTTATGCTAAGAGCATCTTTCAAAAGAATGGACACTAGCAAATGCGAAACATGACTACCATTGAGACCTTATCAAATCCTACTCAATTCATGAATGAATCATTACGGTTATCTTGTTTTATTTTTCAAGGGCATATGATTATTTTCAACGTTATGAACGAGCTAAGCCACATAACTGTTTTTCGAGGGACGAGACGCCTTTCTATTCGCCGCAAGCCCGAGAATCTTTTATGCTGCATCCAACGGATGTCGTGGACTGGACATCGGTTCTGATAATATATATAGGCCTCTAATGAAACGAACAGGTCAATTTCCCGAAAGGCAACGAATGGGAAGAACACCACCAAACGTGAGTCGACATAGAGATGGCCACCAGCCTGATGCGATCAGCGCCATGGCTCACCAGGAGGCCCCAAACGCACAGGATCGGTTTATAGATCGAAGGGATGGCCCATCCACCGGGGGGAGTTATTGGGTGCAGCCGTGGGATTCGGCGCAGTACGTGCAATCCAGATCGTCACTTTTCGATTTCGTGTGACGAGGTGGCGTAAATCTTTTGCCCGTGGCTCTCTAAGCCTACTGGTGTGGAGCTCGGCTACTGTCGCGAGTAGTGATCACGAGTTTCGGCGGGGGAAGGCCCCGCGGTTTTTGAACAAAAAGAGGTGTGACAAGGATAAATCCAAAGAGCGAAACTTTATTCGATGACTCAATTGGGTGGCACAATGGAAGAAGCTGAGTAATTATGGCCAAAAACTTTACGATCCCTCTGAATAACCTTTGAGTATGAAAAAAGATACATTATATATAATAAAAAAATTCAAATAAACATCAAATTCCTCATCTAGGTAGAAGCAATCTTGAAAATATTCAAAATAAACTTCCAGATCAAGAAAATAAGAGGAGGTAATTCTTGAAATCTTCAACTACTTATTTGAAGTATTGTCGATGTCACTCGATCACCCATCTGTCGACTTAAATTTAAGTACTATCCCGTTACAAGTAACTCACCTTATATCTAATACGCTAGAGAAAACAAATAATAATAATAATAATAATAATAATAATAATAATAAAGCCCACCCACCTCACGACAAGTCATTTCATTAAGCAATAATGTCAGAGCAGAGTTAACGTGGGCTTAAACAGGACCGTTTGCGATAGGCTTTGGCGATTCAATTTATCAGTTGATTTGCATCACGGGGATAATCGGACACGCAAGCCCACTTGAGCGGGGTCAGCTTTTCTTTTGCCATCTTCGATCCAGATCGAACTTCAGAGTCCCTCTCTGGGGGAATCCCCTCGACAGGTTGGTTTACTCGCTTTTTTCTTTCGTGTTTCGACAGCTGGGTTCCATCTCATGAAATGGTCATTGCAAGAGCAGCATCAACAATTGAACTCGGATCAGGCTGTCGGAAGCGGAAGATGATGGTAGTTCGGGCTTTCCGGAGAATCCCCAGAGCACCGACGGGCTCCTCCGTAATTAGATGACAAGTCAGTTCTTGACTCAAAAGAAATTGCAACACCCATTGTTGTCCATTCTAGTAATATCCGGATGCAAAATCTGTACTTTCAGTCTCGGGTCCGGTCACATTGCTTCCGTCCAGTGGCACAGAAGGAAGAGATGCTCTACTGTTTCCGGGGCTTGTTCGCAGAGGACACGAGGGATGAAGTAACGCTTTCTCATGAATAGATTCTCTCTCCCGTGGGAGTAGCCTTTTGGCGCTCACTCCATAAAAAGAAACGAATTTTGGGTTAGGATTTCGATTTCCAGATTTCAGTTTTGCCTCTTCTTCTTTCCTTCTTCGAATCCTCTGCTTTCTCTCTCATAAATGGCCACTCATCGTTTCGCTGCCCTGCTCATGACGTGGCTAGTGGCTGCTCGACACTACGTCGCTACCAGTCCAAGATTGCGCCGCCGCCGCCATGGTGTGTCTTCTCATCCCCTCATTCCCTTCTCTATATCTCCCTAGAGCCTGTCAAGATCGAGCCGGTGACGAGGCCAGATCTGGTTCAATGGCTTGCGACCTGTTTTTGTCGGGGGAGCGCCTATTTGTCGGGGTAGAAAGAAGGGGCGACTGTGGTCGAGGCACAATGACTGTAGTGGCAAGGCGCGCTCGTGGCAGCAGCAGGTAAGATTGTGTTGTGGCAACGGAGACGTGGCTAGGGTGAGGATAGGAGAGAGGAACAAGGAAATTGATTACTTTAATGTGTGTTCGATGGGAAGGAGTGATAAGTGCCTGAGTGGATTTCCGACTTGGTTCCAAAAAATTTAGATTGGAATAGGTCCAATTTTTGTTTTGTCCAAAAATCAATTTTTTATAATAAAATATCAGTGTTACACCATTTCATTATAAAAACATAGGTTGATCAAGTGGTTATATTGTTGTATCTTCATGCCGAGGATCATTATTTGATTCTTCATATGTGCAAAAATGTTTTTCTTTTCTTTTATAAAATGTTTATACATGTTTACCACAAATAAAATCATTTTACCATACTTGGGATATTTTTACGATGAAAATAAATTTTTTAGCATAATCTAACACATATTTAGTACATGATGAGTCTATTTATATCATCATATTTACCGGATGTTATACACACGTTTCAATCGCAGGTGATGCATTTTTAAATCAATGAATGTCAAGACACCGGTTCCTGATTCCAAACTCGATGCTCATCCCATTAGTCCCTAGATATCTTTAATAACCAATACAATTATGTCGTGTGTCCAGGCTTTTGCGTTAACAGTGCATCCAGAGGTGGTATGATCTGTCCCATTACAAAAATTAAAAAGCATAATCTCAAATTAGTAGTTTGTTAAGTTGTTTGACATGTGATGCCAAGGAAATAGTAAAATTCATCTCTTGCAAACTTCTTTTAAACTAGAAACAACAAAATTGAGGTTCTTCTAAAGTCGGGTTGCCGTTTCTAACCTCTTATATGAATTGATCGACTTTGGATTGCTTTTGCAACTGGAAATTGGGGAAAAAAATAGAGAGAACTCAAAAGTAGAAAATGTGCCCAAGCATTATTATGTATCTATATAAATATATAATAATAATGTCTTTCCTATAGGTTGCTTCTAAGCTGAAAGGGATTGACCGTTCTCCTTGCCCACATTATGCTACCCGTTTATCACATCGGTTCCTCTCGCTCCCCTCCCTCTTCATATTTATTCTAATTGTATTCCTTTATCTTAAAGAAATTTTCCACCTTAATAGTGACATAATTATTTACATTGGCATACAAATATGTTTACTAAAAGAAACATGTATAAATTACGTATACTTATACCATAATAAAGAAAGAGGCCAACCATCACGCTAACTATTTCATAAATAAGTTGCTAAAAAATTTAATAATGCAATGTTAACATTACAATCTTATTATAAATACGATATCATGAAGGTTTCTTTTTACATGAAAATTTATAGTTCACTCTCCATTGTAGATTTGTATGGCAATCCGTGCTGCCCGCACAGTGCGGATTGTGTCTAGTATTTTAGTATTTCATGGTCTTCAAATGAATAGTATTATTTCTTTTTTTGGTTGAAAATGTAAGTATTATAGAACATAAGAAGTAACCAACTTAGGAGCATCTCCTAGCGTTATAAATAGACTAATAGTTCAAAAAGATGGAGGTAAGAAGTCTCCACATAGTAGCCAATATAACATTTGACTAAGATGGTTTAATTTTTTGGTAAAGTGAAGCTCTACCTCTTATATTTTTATGCACCTTGGCCAAAATAATATGGATGTCAGTTGATTTGTTTTGAAACCGTCTATGGTTGCGCTCCATTTAAATGCAATATATGGTTGCTAGGAAAAATACTTTGAGGAGTCTCACCACCAAATCTTGACCCTTTGTTGCCCTAATCATCCATTAAAGTTCCGCATTCCATCCTCCCTAAAAATCCCTAATCACATGTTTTGCAAGGATACCATGCCAAATGCCGCTTGTCCATTCACACTAAAAGAATATGAGTTTTGTCTTCTATATCGACCCTATAGAAGTTACACTAGATATCAATGGAGGTCATCCATCATTTTACGATCTCTACTATTGGTAGTTTATCTTTGCAAACTAGCTAACCAATAAAATTGTACTTGTTAATACCATTACTCCAAATTAGGTTGCACCACTCCACAACAGTATCCTCATGTCTAAGTTCATCATATATATCACGGCAATAGTATCCCAAGCGAGAAATAAGTGAGGTTAGAATATGTCATGACTCTAGCATTGAGTTAATTAGGAAATTATGGTGATGGTTTTATTAATTTAGAAGATTACTTCGCTAGCTTTATCATTTGAAGTCACGACAAAGTTCTAATGGCTTTATCAATTTTGATGTGATTGGATGATGGATTCATATGTGATCTAAAAGATGACATCTTATAGATGATTATGAAGAGTCAAAACAGATACTGTAGTTTTTTTTTTTTTAGCGAAGGCCAGAGACGGGCCGGCTCATGGCCGTTTGTCTCTGTTCGGACGGAGAGAGACCAACCGAGAGGGTGAAGTGGGAGGCGTTGGTTCTGTGAAGGTTGAGTGGTAGGTTGGGGTTTTTTTTTTTTTTTGAGCAAGATGTTGGGCTTAATTTAGTTTAGTACGTTTAGGTCCGTTTCCGTTTTCATGGGTTTGTTAAGTTCGGGCCTGATTTGCTTTAGTCTGGCTTTAGAAAACTTGGGCTTAAACTGCTGTGCAGTGGGCTTAGTTTGATTAGAAGAGGAGGCCGGGCCAGGTACATTTGGTTTGAGCGAAACAGGTTTTATTCGAGCCGAGCCTCGGGGCTAGTCCGGATTCTTGACCCAACCCGCACCTTTAGGGTCCGGGTCAAGCCCATGTTCGGACCCGGTCCCCGATCCGATCCGATTTTACTTTTAAAAAATTAATAAAAATATAAAAATATTAGAAAACAATTTTTTTTTAAAGTTTAGAAGATGCAGAAAAAATTTATAAAATTCGAAAATTCCCAAAAATTCCGAAATTTTAAAAGAAAAATTGAAAAAAAAAATTAGAATTCCTCATAAAAAGCTTCAGAATAGTCTTTTTTAGTAGTGTTCTCTCAAATTGTGGGAAAGTCATTGATCAAACCCTTAGGGCTTTACCATTGGGTTTCTTTTGTTCTCTTGATTGCACGCTTGGAATATGATGATTATGGTTTCCTTTTAGCCCAGTAAGAATTGGCATTTATTTATTTCTTATCACTAGATGCTTGTTTTTCTTTGTAATTTATTTAAATGCTTCCTCAATTGTTGATTGTTATTTTAATAATCATACACTTGTATCATCACCTTACACATTAAGTCCAGAACCAATCTAGACTGCCTGACAATTTTTTTTTTTTAAATGAACAAGATTAGATACTCCAAGGACACTAATTGATTAATTAGTGTAACAAAGTCCTTGATCCTAGAAGCGAGATTCACTTTCATACTTCACTTGATTTTTAGGTGACTCTAGTAGGCTAGTGATGACTCATTATTAAAAAAATTCTCATAGCATTAACTTGAGCTAACATTGAACACTCTAACATTGCGCAAGGTATGAGCTACGGAGAACCAATGCCTAATCAAATGAGTAGACCTATCCTTTTAGATAATACCCCTAAACCAATCGTCGTTTCCCCTTTGGACGAAAATGGTAGGTCTTGACAATAACATAAAATTAAAAAAAAAAGTCAAAATTTCACTAAAGCTCATGGTCTAGTCTACCACATTTTAGTAAGTTTGCTACCAAGTAACTAATTACAAAAGAATAATTGGCACAAATTTCAAGAGTTCATCAAATTTAGTAAGGGCCTGTTCTATAACCGACCAAACCGTAACTATTTATGTTCTTTTGTTTCCCAGAGAAAAATAAAATAGAAATCCGTTTGGTAATATTTTTGTTTTCGTAAATAAATTTGTTCCCGGTAATAGATTTAAAATATAATCAAGAAGTAAAAAAAATAAAGTTAATTCTTCTTCTTCTGCTTCTTATCCTTCTTCTTCTGCTCCTTCTTCTTCTTCTCCTTCTTCTTCTCCCTTCTTCTTCCTTCTCCTTCTTCTCCTTCCACTCCTTCTCCTTCTTCTGCTTCTCCTTCTTCTTCCTTCTTCTTCTTCTCCTTCTCCTCCTTCTTCTCCTCCTTCTTCTGCTTCTTCTTCTCCTGCTTCTTCTCCTCCTTCTTCTCCTCATTCTTCTTCTTCTACTTCTTCTTCTCCTTCTTCTCCTTCTTCTCCTTCTTCTACTTCTTCTTCTCCTTCTTCTTCTTCTTCTTCTTTGTCTTTTCTAGTCTTCATTTCATTTTTTTTTTCTCTTTTCTTTTCCCCTTTTCATTTCCTTCTTCTTCTTCTTCTTCTCCTCCTTCTTCTCCTCCTTCTTCTCCTTCTTCTCCTTCTTCTTCTTCTTCTTCTTTGTCTTTTCTAGTCTTCATTTCATTTTTTTCTCTCTTTTCTTTTCCCCTTTTCCTTTCCTTCTTCTTCTTCTCCTCCTCCTTCTTCTTCTCCTTCTCCTTCTTCTTCTTCTCCTTCTTCTTCTTCTTTGTCTTTTCTAGTCTTCATTTCATTTTTTTTTCTCTCTTTTCTTTTCCCCTTTTCCTTTCCTTCTTCTCCTCCTTCTCCTCCTCCTCATCCTTCTTCTTCTTCTTCTTCTTCTTCTTCTCCTTCTGCTTCTTCTGCTTCTTCTTCTTCTTCTGCTTCTTCTTCTTCTTCTTCTTCTGCTCCTTCTTCTCCTTCTTCTGCTTCTTCTTCTCCTTCTCCTCCTTCTTCTCCTCCTTCTTCTGCTCCTTCTTCTTCTTCTTCTTCTTCTTCTTCTTCTTCTTCTTTGTCTTTTCTAGTCTTCATTTCATTTTTTTTTTCTCTCTTTTCTTTTCCCCTTTTCCTTTCCTCCTTCTTCTTCTTCTTCTTCCTCTAACCAGTTGCTAACGATCGATTAGACAAGAGTCGGTAACCTCAAAGGAGCCTCATTGACGGCTGGGCAAGCTTGGTCTTGCCAAGATCTCGAGCGAGGCTTGACCTCGCCTAGTCATCGCAAGGTCAACCTTGCCATGGTTGGGGGATGCCAACCATGCAGTTGCAGGGTGAGGTTGAGCCTAACTTGTGGCTAGGTGAGCTTGGCATCTCCTAACCATGTCGAGGCTCAAGCTGATGAGGCTCAGCCTCACCGAGAGCTAATAAGGCTCCCTCGAGATTGGCAAGTTTGCCAGCTCTCGTCTAGCCAATCATTAGTCACGGCTAAGGCCTGTGACTAGCTAGAGAAAGAAAAAAAAAAAGAAAAGAAAAGAGAGAGAGACAAATGCAAAAAAAAAATCAAAAAGTAAAATAAATTCTAAGTTGCAAAAAAATTTGAGAGTTGTATCAAACATATTTTTATTTCAGAAATAGAAATTTTGTGTAATTATCAAATACCTTTAAATGCTAAAAAACTCATCTAGGGAACAAAATCAGAAAAAACTATTTCAAAGTAGGAATTGTTCTCGGAAATAGAATAGTCACCAAACGCACCATAAGTTGGTTAGTATCAGCTTCATTCACATTTTTTTACCACCCTCTTGTGGTTCATAATTTTTCAATCTAGTGGCGGGGCGGTATCAAGGCCTATTGTTGACGTTTCAATGTAAAATATATTTATCTTTTATAATTTGGATTTAATTTTCATGAAGGAACTCATTGTATCATGTTGGATTAATTATGCTAGCTTTATGTTACATTCATATCTCTTCGCTATAGTTTTCCTATTCTAATCTTGATAATTACTCCGACATTTTGAACTCATCATCAATAAGGCAATGTCACAAGGCACGTTAGGTAACCATTGAAACCCATATATTTGGGAGAACGATACAAACGGTCTCTAAACTTTGGCCTAATGTACAATTTGGTCCTTGAACTTTAGCCCAATATGCTATGTGGTTCCTAAATTTTTAATTTATTTAATATAATCAATAAAATTTTGATATATATTCAATATAGTCCTTGAACCATGGTAATGTTGAATGTGGGACTACATTGAGCATTTCTATACAATTCAGATACCGTGTCGAACATGTACAAAAAATTCAATGCTTATATTGAACAAATTAAAAATTCAAGGATCATATTGCACATTGAGCTAGAGTTTATGGACCACATTGAATAAAATAAAAATTCAGAAATCAAATTGCATATTGGATCAAAATTTAGGAACTATTTGTTTCATTTTCCCCATATATTTCATGATTTCTAGATTTTCGTCTAAAAAGATATGTAATCGCAATGATTAATAAGTAAATTTTAACAGAAGAGGACAAACTCCCTTATCACTTCTCTATATATGTATTAAAATCCATAACATGTACCTAGTATAACGTCATAGGAATGGGTTTTGATGTGCATGTGACGTTGGAGATACCGTTTCTCGTCCAAATGACACTTTCTTCATTTTCACTTGTACCGTCCCTTAGTGTTTTAGGAGACGCCAAGTAAAGCCCTTTCCATCAAGCATATTTTAACAGCCTCTTTGCCATAAATGGACATTAGAATACCAGACTACACTAGCTATCCCCCTATGTTGTCACTAAATTGAGGAGAAAAGTGTTAGAAAAGTCTTAAATTATTGTAATGGTAATAATTTAGTATTAAACGTTTTAATTATATTAATTTAGTCATAAATATTTTGACCTAAAACTAATTTAATCATTATAACTAATCTTGGCCAGATATTGCTACGTGGATGCCAACCAAGCCAATTTACATGTTATAGCCAGCATCGATGTTGGCATTTTTAAATAATATTTTAATAATATTCGAATTTTTTATTTTTTTCTTTCTTTTTACCTTTCCTTTATTCCCTTTTTTCTTCCTCCTCTTTCCAATGTCTAGTGAGGACTGGCCTTGGCGAGGGCAAGGCTAGCTGTTGCCTGAGTAAGGACAGCCTCGCCAAGCGTTGCATAGGCAAAGGTTGGCCTTACCAGATTTGGCGAGGCCGACCTAGGCATTTCCGCATCTCTGTTCACCTGAATTGGCGCATGAATCTCTGCAATCATGTCTCCCAAATGCAATTGAAGAGGCTAAAATGAAGAAGAAGGAGAGAAAAAAGATTTTCCTTTTTGTTAGCTGCATTCGAAGGAAGAATCGGCGCTCGATTGAAGTGGGAGGTAGCGGTAGGATGCTAACAAAGCTCCTCACATGTCTCTTCAGTTTCACATGGAATCGAGCTGCAATCCTTGAGAACAGAGCTTCAGCAATTGGAATGACATTAGATGGCGTTCATTATTGAAGCAATACAAATAAGAGATCGAACGAAAGAGGTTGTAATTCCGAGAACTGCACATCGAAGAAGAAGATACGACAGCTAATTAGGCTCGATTACTATGAAGGTTGAGTTCATGCACAATGAAGAACCAAGAACTTGGGGCGTGAGGCTGGGTTCTAGTTGTTGAGTAGGTCACTCCCAATTGGAGAGGCCAATGCAATTATGTATATTTGCATTAGAATACGTATAGTAGTGAGTGTGTAAAAGAAAAAAAAGAAAAAAAAAGGGAGAAAAAGAAAAAAAAAAGTATCAAAAGAGATGGGGAGATAAATCAACATGATTTCCACATCTAGAAAATCAAGGGAGATTGGAAAAGAAATCAAAGTGATATTCTCATATATACAAAATCACAAGAGATTAGGAGAAAAATCTACGTGATTTTGTATCGTATAATTCCTATTTGGGATTGTATTTGCTCCTATGAATAGGAGTCCTCCTCAGCGGAGAAGAGGTTACACAAAAAAGCAGAATATCATAGCAGCGTAGTGGAAGAAACACTTTTCTTCTTCCAAGAAAAAGAGTCATCTTTGAGTGAGTTATCCAGTTTGTGAGGGGTTCAGATCCACAAATTGAAGAACATAGAGAGATCCACCTTTGGGTGAAGTTGTATCCCATTATTTATTATAGTGGAAGTTTGAAGTGGACTACGGTCCCGTGGTTTTTCCCTTCGCCTTGGAGGGTTTTCCACGTTAAAATTCTGGTGTTATTTATTATTCGTCTTTACTGCTTTCAGTTAGTATTTTTATCCTATTTAATTTTTCACAGAAGTAGTAGCGGGAAAAATTTTCTGGAACTTCTTCACAAATATTTTTCCCAACAAGTGGTATCAGAGCGAGGTTGCTGTATTTATTATTTTTCTGTGCAGAATTAAATGGAGGAAAATTTTGGCAACATGATAAAATTGACGCATTCAATTATGCAATCTGAAACCAAAGATGGAGGATCTGCTATACATTAAAGATCTTTGGAGGCCAATTGTGATACCGACAGAGGTACCGGACCGCGTCCGAGGAGTCGATCCTCGTAGCGGAAGCCAAATTGGCATCATCTTCTAGTGGCAAACCAACGACAATGTCTGATAGCGAATGGATGGTGCTTAATCGGAAGTGTGCCGCTCAAATCCGACAATGGATTGATAAGAGTATTTTTCAAAATTTTGCTAATGAACATGATGCTGGTGTTCTTTGGCAAAAATTAGAGAAGATGTATGCAAGAACAACGGCGCAAAATAAAGCGAATCACATGCGGCGGCTCGTGAATCAAATACAAAGACGGAAGCAGTGTCTCGTAACACATGAGCGAGTTCCAAGGTATAGTAGACCAACTCAATTCTATGAAGATGACATTAGATGATGAATTGCGGCATTACTGCTGCTTAGCTCTTTGCCAAATAGCTGGGACACACTTGTTGTGTCGGTCAGCAACTCGGCTCCTGACGGCAAGCTTACCATGGACGTGGTAAAAGATAGAATGTTGAATGAAGAATCCCGGCGAAAAGAGAGTGGAGTCAACCCTGCGTCCGAGGCTCTTGTCATTAATCGACAAGAAAATCAAGAACAGAGAGGGAGAAGCAAAAGCCGAAACTTTCGGAATCAGCAACGAGGAAGGTCCCAATCCAACTTCGACGAGACAAAAAGTGCCATCATTGTGGTAAACTCGGGACACTTCATCCGAGAATGCAGAAAGCTAAAGGCGGAAAAATCAAAAAGTCATAATGTCAACAAAGCTAACGAGAACCAGACGAATGACACTGCGAATATTGCGGATGAGGTGATCATTATTCAAAGTGATGATTCCATTAATCTTGCATCCCAAGATTCGACATGGGTAGTTGATTCGGTGCATCCTACCATGTCACGGCTCGTCAAGATCTTTTTACTTCTTACACCACCGGTGATTTTGGACTCGTAAAGATGGGAAACGAAGGTACGTCCAAAATTATTGGTATGGGTAATATTTATTTGGAGACTAATGTTGGATGTAGGCTACTACTCAAAGATGTGAGACATGTTCCGACATACGCCACAATCTTATATCTGCCGGCAAGCTTGATGACGAAGGCTACATCAATTTCTTTAGTGATGGAAAATGGAAGCTCACCAAAGGTAATTTGGTGATAGCCAAAGGAGAAAAGACTAACTCTCTCTATATCACACAATTCAAGCCGTGTGGAGGAGAGCTGAATGTAACCGGAAAAGGAGTCACCACCGAGTTATGGCATAAGCGACTCGGACACATGAGTGAGAAAGGACTTAAGATTCTCACTAGAAAGCAACTTCTACCCGGAATAAAAGGTACACCGTTGAATACTTGTGTCGACTGCATTATGGGAAAACAACATAGAGTAGCATTTCACAATTCCCCACCATCTAGAAAAGCTGAAATTTTAGATTTGATACATACCGATGTATGCACAATGCAAACTAGGACACTTGGAGGTGCGCTTTATTTTGTAACATTTATTGATGACCACTCTAGAAAGGTGTGGGCATTTGCCTTGAAAACTAAAGATCAAGTGCAGGAAATCTTCAAGCAATTTCATATGAAGGTTGAAAGAGAAACAGGCAAGCGATTGAAGTGTGTACGCTCTGACAACGGTGGCGAATACCGAGGACCTTTTGAAGATTATTGCAAAAACCTTGGGATCAAACTAGAAAGATCCGTACCAAAAACACCTCAACACAACGGTGTCGCAGAGCGGATAAATAGAACCATATGTGAAAGAATCAGATGTATGCTCTCCAACGCAAAGCTGCCAAACCACTTTTGGGGTGAGGCAATGAGAACGGCGGTGATTTAATCAACCTATCACCTTCAGCTCCACTTAACGGTGATGTACCACAAAGTGTCTGGACTGGTAAGGATATTTCCTATGGCCACTTGAAGGTGTTCGGCTGTAGAGCATTTGTTCACATTCCAAGGGATGAGAGATCAAAGCTTGATGGGAAATCAAAGCAATGTATTTTTTTGGGGTACGCACATGAAGAATTCGCTACACTGGGATCCCATTAACCAGAAAATAGTCGAAGGTGGATGTGGTATTTCTTGAAGATCGACAATCGAGGACTTCGAGAAGCACGAGAAATCTCCATCAACAGATGAATACCCGGTTGATCTTGGCCCAAGAGCTCCTCCTATCAACAAGCAAGCTGAATCTAGAATTGAAGGTATGACTACTTCAACCGAACGTGAACCAATTGTTGAACAGTCCCATCGAACCTCAATTGAGGAGATCAACTCATGAACGACAATCTAGTCGTAGATATTCTCCCAATGAGTATGTGATGCTCACCGACGGGGAGAGCCAGAGAACTACCAAGAAGCTATATACCACGAGCATAAAGAGGAGTGGTTAAAAGCTATGCAGGAGGAGATGAAATCCTTAGACGAAAATCATACTTATGATTTAGTCAAGTTGCCACAGGGAAGAAAAGCCCTAAAAAACAAGTGGGTGTTCAGACTAAAGACTGAAGAAGGTAACTCACAGCCACGATACAAAGCAAGGTTGGTTGTGAAGGGATTCGCTCGTAAGAAAGATATCGACTTCGATGAGATATTTTCTCCTGTTGTTAAAATGTCATCTATCCGAGTTATCCTTGGCCTAGCAACAAGCTTGAACTTGGAGATCGAGCAACTTGACGTGAAGACCGCGTTTTTACATGGAGATCTAAATGAGGAGATCTACATGGATCAGCCGAAGGTTTCAAAATCAAAGGCAAAGAAAATCTTGTGTGTAAATTGAGGAAGAGTCTTTATGGGCTCAAGCAGGCACCAAGACAAAGGGTACAGAAAATTCGATTCCTTCATGGAAGAAAACGGGTTCAACAAAACCACCGCTGATCACTGCGTTTTCGTCAAGAAATTTACTGATGGTAATTTCCTCATTCTTTTGCTTTACGTTGATGACATGCTAATTGTTGGCCAGGACAAAAGCAAGATCAACAACTTAAAGAAGGAATTGAGCAAGTGCTTTGCGATGAAGGACTTGGGACCTGCAAAACAAATTCTTGGGATGGAAATCTTGCGAGACAGCAGAATCATAAACTCCGGTTATCTCAAGAACGGTATGTTAATAAAGTTCTTGAAAGATTTAATATTAATAACTCCAAAGCAGTTTGTTCTCCACTTGCAAATCATTTTAAACTTAGCTTAGAGCAGTGCCCAAAAAGTGAGACAGAAAAGAAAGAAATGGAAAAAGTCCCTTATGCATCACGGTTGGCGTCTAATGTACGCGATGGTATGTACGAGGCCTGATATTGCGTATGCAGTTGGTGTGGTAAGTAGATTTCTATCTAATCCTGGTAAGGAACATTGGGTAGTAGTCAAATGGATATTTAGGTATCTTCGTGGTACATCTAATAACTGCATATGTTTTGGTGATGGTAAACCGTGTTAGAAGGTTTTTCGGATTCGACATGGCAGAGACGTGGACTCAAGAAAGTCTACATCGGGATATCTAATGACTTTTGCAGGGGAGCAGTTTCATGGCAATCTCGACTACAAAAATGCGTTGCCCTATCTAGTGCTGAAGCAGAGTATATTGCGATAACGGAAGCATGTAAAGAACTCTTGTGGATGAAGAAGTTTCTACAAGAAGTGGGCCACAACCAAGAGGAGTATATCTTGTATTCGATAGTCAAAGCGCAATACACCTCAGCAAAAATGCAACTTTCCACTCCCGATCCAAACACATTGACATCAGATATCATTGGATACGTGATGTGTTGGAAGAAAAAGCCCTACAGCTAAAGAAGATACACACCGACAACAATGGCTCGATATGATGACAAAATCCCTATCTACAATGAAGATGCAAGCCTGTCGAACTTTTGCAGGATTGACACCTTCTCCAAATTGCTCGTGAGGGGGAGATTTGTTGAGTAGGTCACTCCCAATTGGAGAGGCCAATGCAATTATGTATATTTGCATTAGAATACGTATAGTAGTGAGTGTGTAAAAGAAAAAAAAGAAAAAAAAGGGAGAAAAAGAAAAAAAAAAAGTATCAAAAGAGATGGGGAGATAAATCAACGTGATTTCCACATCTAGAAAATCAAGGGAGATTGGAAAAGAAATCAAAGTGATATTCTCATATATACAAAATCACGAGAGATTAGGAGAAAAATCTACGTGATTTTGTATCGTATAATTCCTATTTGGGATTGTATTTGCTCCTATGAATAGGAGTCCTCCTCAGCAGAGAAGAGGTTACACAAAAAAGCAGAATATCATAGCAGCGTAGCGGAAGAAACACTTTTCTTCTTCCAAGAAAAAGAGTCATCTTTGAGTGAGTTATCTAGTTTGTGAGGGGTTCAGATCCACAAATTGAAGAACATAGAGAGATCCACCTTTGGGTGAAGTTGTATCCCATTATTTATTATAGTGGAAGTTTGAAGTGGACTACGGTCCCATGGTTTTTCCCTTCACCTTGGAGGGTTTTCCACGTTAAAATTCTGGTGTTATTTATTATTTGTCTTTACTGCTTTCAGTTAGTATTTTTATCCTATTTAATTTTTCACAGAAGTAGTAGCGGGAAAAATTTTCTGGAACTTCTTCACAAATATTTTTCCCAACACTAGTAAAGCTTCGAAGCCCAGATCTCACACTTCATTCTCTCGGCTTCAACTTCACAAACCTAGAAGCATCAAGCTTTCAACCCACTCCTTCTCCTGAGACAAATTTAGTGGGGTCAAGCCTTGCCTAGGCCAAGATGGCCTTGCCAGCTTGCTTGTGGCGGTGAGGGCCATTGAGAAGAGGAGGAAAAAAAAAAGAAAGAAAAAAAAGAGAAAAATTTTAAAAATAAAAAGTTGGAAATCATTAAAATATTATCATGCATGTGAGCTAACATCCACGTTGGCAATATTTAGTTGAAATTAGCTAGAAAGACTAAATTGACACTAGGTTGGAAGGTCTAGGATAAATTGACACAATTAAAAGATTTAGCACCAAATTAGCACCAATAACATAGGTTTAGTTTTTTTTTTTAATATTTATCCCCCAAATTGAGATATGCAAAGTCCAACAAAGTTTGATCTCATTACCATACTTGGACTATCATGCATCGTCTCATATTATATACCAGCCTTTTTTTTCTTCGCTTAGTCAATTGGTGTTAGCCCGTATTCATTCGAAAACTGTTAGAATAAGTACTCAATAACCATAAAACAAAGAGGCCACACCTTTTTCACTCTTTTTTTTTTTTTTTTTTGCCTTAGACAATCTTTTTTGGTGTTTTGGCATATTATCTCATGTGTGGTCCACCACTTCTGGTACAACTCCACTAAATGATCTTTTTTATATTATCTGGTCAACTCCTTTTATTTTGTTTTTTTCCTTGTTGATGGTTTTAATTGGTGATGGGCTTAAGGCCCGTCCGCCCATGCTGGGCCCAAAAGGCCCGGCCCACGGGAATAGGGCCCGTGGATGGGGGAAGATATAAAAGGGAGGAGAGAGAGAGAGATGGTACCTCTTGGCATAATTGACGTACGTCTTCTCCTCTCCCGCGCATTCTCTCTCAAAGAGAAAAAGAAGAAACAGTAAGCATAAGGCATCGTTCTTCTTCCCTTCAAGGCGCCATTGGATCGAACAGGACCGTTTCTCTTCCTCTTGTCGGCATTGGTGTTTAATCTGTGCCTAACAAGGTACGCTCGAATCCGTGGTGTGCTTTACAATCGGTGATGCGTGTTTTCCCGGGCCACGTCTTCCACATTGATTTAGGGGTTCAATTCGGTGTCGAATCCGGTTTTCGAGGATCCATTATTCCCAACATTGGTATCAGAGCCCTAGTTCACGTTTTCCCGATCAATTTGATGTTTTTTGATTGATTTTTCGCGAAAAACTTTCGACCGTACGGATCGGGGCAAGAAATCCCGACACCCGAGCATTGTTCGGCCATTTTTCTGAGTTTTCGTAAGTCGAAATCAAATTCTGAAGGCACTGGGAGAAAGGCGACATCGAGATGAGTCCGGCGACTGGTCGCACGCCGCCGTACGACGCCGCACGCGCCCACACGTGCGGCCAAAAGCCGCTGCACGTGGGCGCGACGCGCACGAAGCGCTGGCTATGGCCCGCGTGCGCCACACGCGCGGTGACGAACCGGCACGTGCGCGCGGCGACCGGCGAACGGCACGCGCCAGTCCGCGGACCAATGCGTGCTGACGTCACCCAACGGTCGTTAACCGTCAGATGACGTCAGCGCCGACGACGGTTGGCCGGCCGGTCATTGGCCGGCGACCGACCCGACGACGACACGACCCGACCCGATCGCCCGGCGCATGCCGGCGCACGTGTGGCTGACGCCTGCGTGACGTCAGCCGGGCGCACGCGCGCGGCACGTGCGGTCGGTTCATCCGACCAGTCCGACCGGTCCTGCGACTTGCGCGTCCGTTGACCCGACCCGTTGACCGTTGACCGACCGTTGACCCGTTGACCGTTGACCCAAAAAAAAAAAAAAATTTTGTTTCTTTTTTAGTTATGCCTATGTGGGTTATAAGTAATCCATTTTTAATTCTGCATTTGTTGTATGAATTTTGGAAAATTATGTATTTTCCCTTGTATTTATTATGGATTATAAGTGATCTATTTTTAGGTTCTGCATTTGTTGCAGGAACTATGATGTATTATGCAAGGATACCTGCAATCCCGAGAACGGACGAGGAAAATGCAAGACTTAAGAGGCTGATGACAGAGTTAGCTTATTATTGGTGGCATGACGGTGATTTAGTATCACATGTGGTCAGAGTCAATCAGATGATACAGGAAATCATCTGGAATGGTTATCTTATGCCAGATTTTCAGAAGGTGCTGGCTTTGATGAACACTCTTCCACCTGAATGGCAAGCAATGTTGGATCGGCTATGGGAGGTTAACGTGGTCTCGGGTTATAGAAGGCTGGTGGAAGCTTTTGTGAGAGAGCACTATAGGATTGAGTTGGCCAAAACTTCAACCCTTAGATTGAGCGCCACATGGCACCGAGTGAATGCGCCTTGGAGGCGACATGAAAGCTCTCTAAAAATTTTTCCATGGTTGGCAAATGTGCCTTTAGTTTTCTCAGATGATTTAACTGATAGATTAGAAGGGACATTCCCTATTTATTTCTTTGATTAATTATGTAATGTTTACTACCTGATTGTTGTTGATGTAGCAACCGATATGTTAATTGTATCATGTGAAAGCATTATTATTTTATTGGATGTTAAGATTTTACTTGCTTTCTGCTATTGCTAGTTGCTGTGGGTAATTAGCTGTGGGTAGTAATAGAAGTTTTTGTAACTTCATAGAATTGATTTGCATAAGACAATTATATTAATAGTAATTTTGAGTTAGGATTTTTTGGAGGATGATTGGAAACATAGTGACCTTTTGATTCTGAAGCCTTACTTGAAATTATTCATTAATATGATGGGTCTATGCAAATAGGGATGCATAAATGATAGGCATTAATTATTCGTGCATGTATGTCTAATGTGTTCAGAACGATGGTTTAGCAACTAAGAATATAATTGCTGATATGAACGGCAACAATCGTGAAATATTGAATATGAAGATTCAATATGTGCTGGAAAAGCTAGAAGCACTAGAAGCTCTTGACCATGTTATGGAAGATCTTGAGGATGCTGTGCACCACCTTGAGCTGGTAGAGGACCGCTTGACGGCATGTAAGCCGAAAATAGATATTTTCAATGCTGGTTCTAGCTCAGAAAGGGCTTTGTGCTCTAAGCGCAAACATATTGATTTGTTCAATATGTGGAATGCAAAGGATCAAGTCCTTATTGCAAGAAATCAAGAATTAACCAACAAGAGAGAGGAAAACGTCCTCAAGTGAAGAAAATGTCAAGGGTGAGATGTTACAATTGTGATAAGAGAGGTCACTATGCTCGCGACTGTCGTGAGCCAAAGAAGCTAAACACCTCTTGTACATTTGAGAACTTTGCTTATGTGTCAAGTTCTGCATTATAGGCTGAATCCAATCCTTTGTGGAATGTAGATTGATGAGCGATAGACCATGTAACGAAGGATAGAGGATCCTTCGTGGAATTCCGACTATACCAACTAGAACTAAGTGGATCTATATTGGAAATAACTCCAGAGCTGAAGTTAATTGGATTGGCACCTGCCAATTGAACATGTATGGTGGACACATCTTGATGTTCTATATGCTCTAGAGATTCGTCGAAATTTAGTGTCTGTCTTAGTGTTGGTTAAGCTTGGTTTTGGTATGAACTTCCATAATAAAAGTGTAGATTTATGTTTAGATACAAACTACTATGGTTGTGGTCACTTACTGAATGGTCTTATTGTACTAAATGTTGACTATGAGGATGTCAATATGTTATTCCCTTGTTTCACGTCTTCTATCTTATATGATAATGATGTGAATATGGTGGCATGCTAGACTTGGTCATATGGGCCAACAACATATGAAAAAACTAGCCAAAGAGGGCTTGTTGGGCAAATATTGAAAAAGTCGATTTGTCCATAAGTGAGCATTGCCTAGTAGGGAAAATGACAAGGAAACCATTTGGAAAAGGTAAAAGAGCTGAATTTTCTCTGCATTTAATCCATTTGGACATCTATGGTTCAATGAATGTGAGAGGAAGGCAATGGGTTGTTTATTTCATCACTTTCTTTTTATTATACTCGAGTCGGATATGTCTATTTGATTTCTCATAAATCTGAAGCATAAGTTGTTTCAGAAGGTTTATGAACCTGGCAGAAAATCAATTAGACAAGAAAATAAAGGTATTTAGATCCGATCGAGGTTGAGAATATTTATCTGATAAGTTCAGAAAATTATGTGATGAAAAAGGAATAGAAAGATAGTTGTCTATTCCATATACTCCTCAACAAAATGGTGTTGCAGAGAGAATAAACGGAACCCTACTGGAATGGTTAAGTCCAAAATGGTGCATGCTAACTTACCTATCACTTTCTAGAGTGATGCGTTGTTAACTGCTGCCTATATACTTAACCGGGTGCCTTCCAAATCAGTTATTTCCACTTCATATGAGTTATGGACAGTTAGAAAACCGGACTTAAGTTTTCTTAAGCCATGGGGTTGTGCTGCCTATACTCATGAGTCCTCTCACAAGTTTGGGAAATTGGATCCCGAAGGAAAGAAGAGTTTTTTAATGAAATACTCCGAACACTCAAAAGAGTATGTGTTCATAGGTGAGCAGGAAGGTGGGAGTATAACTGAATTTGAATCATGGGATGACACATTCTTAGTGGATGAATTTCCTAAGAAGGGCAAAATAAGGGAAGATTACTCCCTATTTGAAATCTTGGATCAAGATAATGATATCAGTGGAGTTTGTCCAAGTGGGAGTAATATGAGATGTGATGAATTGAATTCAACTCATTCTCAATTGCAACCACCTGATGTGACGACATCATCATTACCTAATCCAAGTGAGAGCATGATGGGGAATGATGTGCTAAGTGTACAATCTCCCATACGGTGAACAAGTCGCCAAAGTATTCCCCGTCGATGTTTTGACATTGAAAGGGAAATTTTTATGGTTGCTCCACAAGATGAGGATGAGCCAAGAAATATAAATGAGGCTCTGAATTGCCATAATAAGGAAAAATGAATTCATGCAATGAAAGAGGAAATTAAGTCAATGAAATCAAACCAAAGTCTAGGAACTGGTTGATCTTTCAAAAGGGACGCAGAGCTATTGGGAACAAGTGGGTTCTCAAAATAAAGCGAAAGGCTGATGGCTCAATAGAAAAGCATAAGGCTCGCCTTGTGGCGAAGGGGTATAATCAACAGGAAGGAATTGATGATGAAAATACATTTTCTCCTGTAGTGAGATTTATCTTGATTCGCATTATTCTAGCAATAGTGACTAGTATGGATCTTGAGTTACATCAAATGGATGTAAAGACTGCTTTCCTCAATGGAGAATTAGAGGAAGGAACATATATGGAACAACATGCTGGTTTCATAATGAAAGGCCAAGAAGAAAATGTATGTCGACTTTGGGGGTCGATATATGGCCTTAAGTAGTCATCGAGACAAAGGTATATACATTTTCATAATGCCATAGTGGCATATGATTTTACAATGACTGACGAGGATTATTGTGTATATATCAATAGATCCAATGATCAATTTGTGATCATATCATTATATGTTGATAATATACTAATTGTCGGAAGCAATATGGAGTCGGTTAATACTGTTAAGAGATAGTTGTCTTCTAACTTTGAGATGAAGGATATGGGTGAGGCTGCATACATTCTTGGAGTTAAGACTTCAAGAGATCATTTTGAAGAGATCGTTGTCTCTTTCGCAAGAAACCTATATAAATAAGGTTCTTGAACGATTTCGTATGCAAGACTGTAAACCCATAAACACTCCTATTGCAAAAAGTTGAAGGATGGAGCCATAGTCTGTGTCCAATGACTCCACAAGAGAAGGAACAAATGAAACATGTTCCTTATGCTAGTGCTGTTGGGAGCTTGATGTATGCTATGATGTGTACAACACCCGACATATGCTTTGCAAAATCGGAATGGTGAGCAGATACCAATCCAATCCAGGTCAAGCACATTGGAAAGCCGTTAAGAGAATACTGAGGTATCTAAAGGGGACTGCTGATTATACGCTGAGTTATTAAGAAAAGGATCTGCAACTCAAAGGCTATTCTGATGCTGATTGGAGAGGAGATTTAAATGAAAGAAAATCTACCTCTGGGTTTGTTTTCTTACCGAATAATGGCACCATATGTTGGAGCAGTAAGAAACAAAAGTGTATAGCCTTGTCCATGATAGAAGTTGAGTTCATGGTATTATCAGCAGCAGTATAAGAAATTGATTGGCTTAAGAGATTTTTTGGATCATTTAGGTGTTATTGGAAGTGCTACAAATTTATTGTTGGTTAACTGTGGTAGCCAATCGGCAAAAGTGTACACCAAATATCCAAAATATCATGGCAAGACCAAACCTATAGATACCAAGTATAAATCTTGTCAAGGATATGGTTGCACGAAAAGATGTAAACTTAAAGTATATACTACGCATAGAATGGTAGCAGATCCTATGACAAAGGCAATACCTAGAGATGTGTTTTGTGGCCATATGAAATCTCTAGGATTGCGTAGAGACCGATGTACTGAATATTGTAATTTCCCTAAGTGTTCACATTTTGATGAATTTGTGTTTTCATCATTAATGCCTATGAATCTTTGTTTGATCTTTATGCATCTTAATGCTTAGTGCATTACTTTAAGTTGATAAGTATGTCGGACAGATATAAGATTAGCCCACTCACACGGGTAATCGCCTCTATTTACTGTGTGATAAATAGATATGAGATTATTTATAAGCTTATTATCTAGGTGATAATCGAGAGTTCAAGCTTAAAACACATATGTCGCCTTAACTGGGTGTTAAGATGAGGATATAATACTTACAATGTCCGAAAGTAAAATATCCCACATATTTTACTTTATCTATCTAAGATGCCAGATGTGAGTTCTGATGAATTTTGTGAATGAGTAGATACGTGAACTCAAGTTAGACATTGGGTATGTCTAAACTATCATCTGTACGGTATTGAAAAGTGTAGACATACGCTCCATGGGAAAGGAGTTAATACCGTAATACATATTTCATATTACGTATGCATGAGTCGACCAACAAGAGTGGCAAAAGTGTGATCTCAACTTTTATGTCGTGTGAGACTCTTGAGGAAGAGAGTTCCTCAATTTCTTAGTCCCCTCATGACTCTTACTTATTCTCAAGATTTCTATTTAGTGTTTGCTATCTTAGGATGTTGCCAATGGTCATGAGTGATTCGATCTAATGGGGCATTTTTAGAAAAGCAAGCTGGACTGAAATTGAGAGTTTGAAGGAAAGAGGAAGATCGATTTTGGAGAATCACATTGTAGTTTTGTATTCACCGGTTAACCAATTATGACTGTCTTTGTGATAATCATAATTGTGAATACAATATATATATATATATATATATATATATATATATATATATCATTGTTTGAAAGAGATCAAGAGAGATATAAATGTGATCGATCGATCTAGGGTACTGCATACTAAATCTACTCGGAGTGTGACGCCCATTATGAGCTGCTATATATTCCTAACAGACGTATAGTAACGAGCTCTCAAAGTATGCTGGTCGCATGGATTATTCACCAGTATGAATATTGAAGAGAGGTAAAGAGAATCCTGTTCAGCCCACCATGTGCGAGTGGGAGATGATGGTTTTAATTGGTGATGGGCTTAAGGCCTGTCCGCCCATGCTGGGCCCAAAAGGCCCGGCCCACGGGAATAGGGCTCGTGGATGGGGGAAGGTATAAAAGGGAGGAGAGAGAGAGAGAGAGAGAGAGAGAGAGAGAGAGAGAGAGATGGTACCTCTTCGCATAATTGACGTACGTCTTCTCCTCTCCCGCACATTCTCTCTGAAAGAGAAAAAGAAGAAACAGTAAGCATAAGGCATCGTTCTTCTTCCCTTCAAGGCGCTATCGGATCGAACAGGACCGTTTCTCTTCCTCTTGTCGGCGTTGGTGTTTAATCTGTGGCTAACAAGGTACACTCGAATCCGTGGTGTGCTTTACGATCGGTGATGCGTGTTTTCCCGGGCCACGTCTTCCGCATTGATTTAGGGGTTCGATTCGGTGTCGAATCCGGTTTTCGGGGATCCGTTATTCCCAACACTTGTAAATCTCACTTTCCTTCTTCTTCTTTTTTCAGGCGTTTGATCTCTTAGTTCTCCGCTCTTGTAAATGGTTTTTGGCCTTCTCTCGTTGTCAAAGAAAATAGATTACCTCAATTCCCCTTGAGATCAAACAACTAGATTAAGCATATCCCACATCATTATTTCCAACAAGTCAATTAATGAGAAGCAACGACAACATCCCAAAATTGATGATGATGAACTTATGGAAACAATGGTAAGAAACTGAACTTAGAGGGAGCAAAATTCTATAGGATGCAAATAAGCTATAGACTACAAAAAAAAAAAAAAAACTGCACAATTAATTCACAAACATTGATGATCACGTTACGCTCTAAATGCAAGATCGAAACACAAGATCAAGCATTTTACGAAGAAAACTGAAAAGGAAAAAAACAATATTTTGCCAAAACGATACCTTTGATAGTGAATGAGGAGGGTGCGGATTGCTGAAGTAAGCAGTTCTTTTGGGATTGTAAATGCAAGAGAGATTTGTGGCGGAAGAAGAATGGTCAACTGTAGAGAAAAATATGGAGACAACTTGCAAGAGTGGAGAATTTGAGACAACAAAGGCTTGGAAAGAAAGAAGAAAAAGGAAAGTAGGACTCACAAGAAAAACATAATAACAACAGTGGACCGAATAATTAAAAAAAGATTACTATTTTATAATTGTACTAGAAGTTGTGGGATTCACAAGAGATAGCATGATCAAAACACAATGATGATGAAGATGATGATGATGATGAAGATGATGATGATGATGATGGAACTTCTGAGGAATCTGATAAAAGAAAAACCTTTCGAGGATCACGAGTGTGAGCTCATATTTTTGGTTGCCTTTGCTGTCTAAAAGAACTTAAACTCATCAACTTCAAGAATCTGCGCCATATTGGACAACTTCCCTCTAGTTTGAGGATACTTCCTGTTAACAATTGCAATCTTCCTGTCTTTGAGAATCTCAAGGACATTGTACTATGGGATTGTCCAAAATTGGTTGAGATGCACGATCTCGACATACTAAAGTCACGGGAAGGTATTAACATCTACGTTGCAATTCCTTGCTATGCCTTCCTGATCTATCCAATTGGAAGAAGCTGAAGAAGTGGGATTGATGTTTTTTCAACAGATTCGGCGAGAGGAAAACAAGTATCTGTAAGTGCACTCTAGCAATTGAAGAAGCTTGTAAGATTAGCAAATCCTGAATTTTGAGGCTTGGAAGAAGTTGTCATCAAAGAAATAAAAAAAATATACGGACTCAATTGATGATGATTACCGAGGTAGGAACTAGAAAGAGGCAACAAAGTCTGAAGTTTCGCTTTTCTAAAGTTGCTTAACGGCTGTTCTAGGCACGCTTCACCGGAATGCTAATTTCAACAAGTTTAGACAGTATCTTTTCGCACATCTAATCTCCTAGAAAAAGATTTAGAAATATCATTAAGCACTTGTTCTCTTTAAATCTAGCTTACTTTTGGCAATAATGTAGTGATCTATGAAAATAATCATCCAAGTGGCAGTATTTCTATTGATTCGAGAACATTCTACCTTGGGCTTTCGCTTGTGTGGGAGTATACAAGTAGATATACGCATGTACATCTATACACACACATACACTTAAGCATGAATAAACCAAACACACTCAGAACAATTGCATAACAAAAACAAATGCTCTATAATTTCCTCCATTCCCCCGGCGTTGCCCCCTTGGAGTGCCCCACCTGGCCAGATTACTAGAAGTAGCCAATGCATCTGAACACATTCTCCACACATCAACAACACCAGTGGAACAAGGCCTACAAATGCAAAGCCCAAGTCATTGCCGTACTTGGACCATCATACATTGTCTCATATTGTATGCCAGCCTGTTTCTTTCTTCCGTTTATGTCATTAGTGTTAGCCCATACTTATACAGAAATTTTTGCGATCGGCGCCGAGAAAATATCAAGAATCATTTGATCTAACTTATTAGATTTATTATAAAAGGTTGACAATGACTCTAAAATGACCTTTAAGAAATCGATCATTTTAGTCGCATACCTGACAAAGTTTGTAGAGCTGGGAGACCTTAGAAAGGATCCTTTCTGGGGATGATCCCTTAGAAGACTTTTGGATCGTCACAATAATGTCTTGGAGTTCGCGAGAGAAGGTGACAGCAATTGTTCATTCTTTTTTTTCACAGTTTGGGTTATGGAAAGGCCAATAATGAGTAGATTGATGATACACTTAATTAAGTAAAAAAAAAAAAAAAAAAGACAAGCTTCTTTCTTGTGAATAAGGTATGGCATTAATTGTAAACGGCTCATTCGTAAAAGCAATTCGCTTGACCAATATATATAGGGGAAACTTTGACTTACAGCTTCAATTTTTCAATGTCCGCGTGATGATAATCATTCAGTCGGCTTTTCCTTTATGTCTGGACTAGGAAATACTAAAAGTGACTACTTCGTTGAGAGCAAATGCCGCTATTAATATGTCATGGTATTTAATACGTCTCTCAGAGATTAACAATGGTAGGTGTTGGAAATATATCTTGAAGATTCCAATTCCATTGATTATGATTCAGTCAATCGTGGATTAGTTTTGGTAAATAGGAAAATAGGAAAATAGAGATTCATTTATCATTTTTTCCTGTTTTATTCTTTTGTCTCTTACACTATAAATTTACCAATGTAATGTAAATGTATACAATGAATATACAGAGAAAAAGCCTTTTCCCAAGTCTCCCTTACATTTTCTGTCATGGTATCAGAGCAGATACTCCTGGCCTAGCTTCCGCATATTCTTGAATTGCTATCGTTCTTTTTCTGGCCTGTTGTTGCATGATCTTTACCTGCGAAACAAACCAGCAAAACAGTTAGGAATTCAATTTTCTTTTGGTGCCATGACGAATAATGTTGAGAACTCCTCAACAGAAGAGACACCTACCTCAGATCTGGCTATTTCCCTCGGCGAAGACTTAGCTTCTGTTTAACCATCAGAGGAAACTCTTTCTGCAAGATTGATTCCGACGTTGGGCCAGACCTCCGGCCCAGTCCAGTGGCCTCCAACCTTTCCTCCAGCGTATGGACAGGTATGGACCCAGTATACTTTTGGCCCGTCGCCAGGACAGGTATGGACCCAATATCCTTTTGGGCCGTCGCCGTCTATAACGGGCCCAACATAGGCATTGGGCCAGACGAATCCTGCATAGGGATCCGGATCCATTCTGGGTCAAGGAACTGGATCTATCCCGAGTCAAGGGACGAATCCCTACCCGGGATTTCAACTCGGATATGCACCGCCGGGTCAGGGATCCGGATCTAACCCGGGTCAAGGGACGAACCCCTACCCGGGATTTCAACCCGGATATGCACCGCTATTTTTTCTGGTTGGCGGCGGCGGCCGGCTTGAACCCGGCGACCCTCTCTACACGTCGCTAGCCGACGGACCCGAATTGAAGCTCATCAGGATGCAGCTTACCGGAGCGGAGAACTACACGGCTTGGGCTAGGGATCTCCAACGCGTCCTTGTCACCAAAGACAAGGACGGCTTCCTCGACGGAGCCGTTCCTTTTCCGACCAACAAACGACTTCAACGGCAGTGGCGCAAGTGCAACCAACTGGTTCGCACATGGCTCAGCAACTGCCTCACATCGGAAATCGCAGCCGGACTTCCACCTACTGAAGACTCCAGAACCCTCTGGGACAGCATCCACGAGATGTATGGACGCCTTGACCGAGAAGCTATTCATGATCACTTAAGCTTTGTCGGAGTTGAAGCGGGGGAACCTCTCGGTTACCTCCTGCTTCAACCGCCTCTCTGCTCTATGGAATGAGCTTGAGGCCGCCGAAGAACGACTCGAGGGGCCCGAAGAAACCCTCCAACAGTACCGCAAAATCAAAGAGAGAGAGAGAAGATGACGAGATTCTTACTGATTCTCAATGAATCTTTCTCGGCTTTCCGGTCGCAGATCCTCGGGATGGATCCTCCACCACTGCTCGGCCGCATTTACCAGTTGGCCGTCCAAGAGGAGCATCATCGGATGGCCGCCGCTGAACATGCTCGGGTAAGTGAAGGCATGAGCCTTGCTGTCCTTCCCTCCGGAGAGACAACCCCCGGCAGAACCCCCACAGATCTGGAGAGAAAAATCGTGGCTACGGCTACGGCAAGGAGAGTCGAAGGAAACCCTAAATCCTTGGGATTCGACGGCTTGGATCCAAGATTTGGAATGGATGGCTGGGATCGCCGATCCAGAATGGATGGCTCAGATAGAAACACTGGATCTGACGACTGGGATCTCAGCGCTGGAACGGACGGATGAGATCGACGCGCTGGATCGGACGGCCATCACTTATCTGTGGCTTCAACAGAATCGGACGGCTGGGATCGTGCCACATCAGCAAAAAAGGTCAGTGCGCAAAATTCCAGATTTAAAAATAAATATTGCAGCTACTATAAACGTCCGCATCATACAATTGAAACTTGTTGGAAGCTGCATGGAAAACCTAATGACAAGGACAAAAAGAGAGAATCCATTGTTTCTCAAGTTTTTGCACAAAAGGCAGATGGATCACCTCACCAGATGATCACCCAAGAACAATATTAGAATATTGTACAAATGCTGGATCAACTCAAGACTAGTGATAAAAGTGCAGGATTTTCCGGTACTTTCCTATACAACAAGAATTCGTTTTCAGTTGATGTATGGATTATCGATTTAGGTGCTAGTGACCACATAGTATGCAACAAAAATCTATTTTCTCACACATATAAAATGTCAGAATCCCCTATTACGGTGCATCTTCCAAATGGGAACACCACAAATGTTACCAAAATCGGCACCGTACATCTTGGTCAAAATTTAATCCTGAAAAATGTCCTATATATTCCAGAATTTGAATTCAATCTTTTGTCTGTCTCAAGAGTATGTGAGGATAACTCTTGACATGCCACATTCAATTCAGACAATTGTCTTTTTCAGGACCATTCAACTGGCAGAGTGATGGCCTTGGGTAGTATAGTAGAGGGACTCTATTTCTGGAACTATTCCCCAGGAGATTTAGAATTATTAAATAAGCATGTTTCTTATAATGCCATCAGTTCAAATAAAAATCTCCTTTCTCATCAACGATTGGGTCACGGTGCTTCTTTTTCTCATCCAAAATTGTCCAATATGTCCTTTAGCTAAACAATCTCGAGCATCTTTTCCAAAAGGTACATCTCGTGCAACAGATTCCTTTTCTTTACTTCATATGGACATTTGGGGACCTTATCATACTCCTCACCGTGACGGATCTCGATTCTTCCTTACAATTGTTGATGATTACACTCGAGCCACATGGGTTTATCTTATGCAATCGAAAAGCCAAACTTTTGGTCATTTATCAAATTTCCTTTCCATAATTAAAAATCAGTTTGGTAAATCTGTACAAAAAATCCGTACAGATAATGGGCGTGAATTTTTCACTTCTGATTGCAACACATTACTATATTTCCATGGTATACTTCATGAAAGTTCCTACACTTACACTCCACAACAAAATGGAGTTGTTGAGTGTAAACATAGGCATCTATTAGAGGTTGCCCGTGCTCTAAAATACCAAGCTTCCATTCCAGAATATTTTTGGGGAGATTGTGTGGTCACAGCAGCTTACTTGATCAATCGCATACCAACTCGAATTCTTAATGGTAGGACCCATTTTGAGATGCTTTACAACAAACAACCTGATAATAATCACTTTAAAGTATTTGGTTATTTATGCTATACAACAAATGTGGGTCCTCGAGATAAAATGGGCCATTAAGCCACTCAGTGCGTCTTTATGGGATATTCCTCTCTTCAGAAAGGATATCGAGTTATGGAGATCTCTACAGGGACTTTCTTCATTAGCAGGGATGTTGTATTTCATGAAGATGTATTTCCATTTGAGGAAATGGTTTCTTCATCATAGTCCTCTTTACCATCAGGGCACAACAGACATTTTTTGTCTGATAAATCTTTATCCTCGCACCAGGGTGTCTTATTGCACTAGGACCACCCATATCATCAGGACCATCTCCGTCTGCATCAATGGAATCTACAACTTCAGAAGCAACATCGCCAGGTTTATCTGAGGACATTTCCCAATCTCCTTTAACAATAGCTGCCTCACTAGTTCTTCCTGAATCATTGGATCCTCCAGCACATATCATTGAGCAGCCTCGACAATCTGGACGGCAGACTCGTCCACCTACATGGACCAAGGATTACATATGTTCTGCAAGAAGTTCTTCAAGTACACAATATCCCATTGCCTCATATGTGTCATTTAATCAGTTATCGCTAGGACATATGTGTTGTATCAGTCGCATATCTAAAGAACGAGAACCATCCTCATTCGCTGAGGCAGCACGAGATCCTAGATGGCGACATGCGATGGAATCCGAACTTACTGCTCTAATGGAGAATCACACCTGGGATATTGTCCCTTTGCCGCCAAAATGGAAACCGATTGGCAGCAAGTGGGTTTATAAGATCAAATTCAAGGCAGATGGTTCTATTGAGCGCTATAAGGCTCAATTAGTTGCCAAGGGATTCACTCAAAAAGAAGGTTTTGATTACCTTGAGACTTTTTCTCCAGTAGGTAAAGAAGTCACTGCACGTTCCTTCTTGTCCGTTGCAGCCATACGGAATTGGTCTCTCCATCAAATGGATGTGCATAATGCCTTTCTCCACGGTGATCTAGATGAAGAAATCTACATGGATATTCCTCAAGGATTATGCAGACAGGGGGAGTCTCGGGTATGTCGTCTTCGCAAATCCTTATATGGATTAAAACATGCATCTAGACAATGGTATGCTAAGTTCACCGCTGCACTAACCAATGCAGGTTTTGAGCATTCTAAGTATGATTATGCCTTGTTTACACGTACTGCAAAAGACTCATGATGTTGCCAAGTTCAAAAGGTATTTGCACTCCACTTTTCACATCAAAGATTTGGGACCACCAAAATATTTTCTCAGCATCGAGATTGCTCGATCCAATGAAGGAATTTGCCTCAGTCAAAGGAAGTTCATCTTGGAGATTGTTTCTGAAGCAGGTTTATCAGGATGTAAACCAGCAGTCATCCCAGTTGAGCAGAATGTCAAGTTGACGACGCATGAATATGACATTAGTTCTCCTTCAACCATTAAGGACTCAGTGCTCAAAGATCCTTCTGAATATCAGCGACTTGTCGGAAAGTTGATATATCTTACAATGACAAAACCTGACATTTCGTATGACATACAAATACTCAGTCAGTTTATGCATATGCCAAAGCAATCACATATGGATGCGGCATTGAAGGTTGTGAAGTATCTAAAGGGATGTCCAGGCCTTGGTATACTTCTATCTCGTGACTGCAACATGAAGATGACAGCTTTTTGCGACATAGATTATGCCACTTGTCCAATGACCAGAAGATCTATTACTGGTTTTTGCATAAAGCTGGGAAAGTCATTGATTTCTTGGAAGACAAAGAAGCAATCAACTGTCTCACTATCATCTGCAGAATCAGAGTATTGGGCCATGGCAAAGGCTACCTGTGAAATAGTCTGGATACAAGGACTACTCTTGGATCTTGGAATATAGGTCAGTGGACCAACTGAATTGTTTTGTGATAATGATGCTGCACTCAAATTAGCGGCAAATCCAGTTTTTTTATGAAAGAACAAAACACATAGAAGTGAATTGTCATTTCACTCGGGATAGGATCAAAGATGGAGTCCTCGTGACAAAAGGAATTGGAACAACGGAGCAACCTGCAGACATCTTCACTAAAGCGTTATGTCGGAAACAACATAGGTACCTATTGAGCAAGCTAGGTATCCTTGACATCTACAGGCCACCAGCTTGAGGGGGAGTGTTGGAAATATATCTTGAAGATTCCGATTCCATTGATTATGATTCAGTCAATCGAGGATTAGTTTTGGTAAATAGGAAAATAGGAAAATATAGATTCATTTATTATTTTTTCCTGTTTTATTCTTTTGTCTCTTACACTATAAATTTACCAATGTAATGTAAATGTATACAATGAATATACAGAGAAAAAGCCTTTTCCCAAGTCTCCATTACATTTTCTGTCAGTAGGTAAAACATTGTTATCTATGATCATGGGTGAATCGGACCGCGTCTCCTGGTTCGCAGTGAGCTAATCAGTGATGGATGACATCGACTCTTTTTGGATGACAATGGCACAAAGAAGGTTAAACAGAAGGAAACGTAACACGCAGCACGCTGATCCTGACCATTGACTTGGACTAATCACCCTTTTCCTTTTGTTTCGTATCGTTTAGTTCATTGGTGTCGACACGGGAGATTGTTTTGTATTGTTCCTTAGACTTCGACTTCGAACTCTGCTAAATTAGATCCACTTGACTCTGGTGGGCTCCACGCCAGCCATGGAAATCGGAAACAGAAACTGAATTTCCCATGAAATGCACATCTTTTGTCAAAATCTTTGTTGGTAGTAGACGCAGCTACGACGAAAACAGAAGGAAGTTGTTCAGAAGCAGGATCCAGAAAGCCGCGGCACATCTGTACTGCATTCGCATCTCTCGACTGCACATTTCCTTTTCTAACATGGATAATAACTCAGGAATCCGAGCACGTCCTTACTAAACGGGGTAGTCTTACGAGGCATATCAGGTGATTATCGAAGCCCATAAATTTCTTGCTCCCGAGATTCCCCTCAGGAAAAACACGTGATCATAACAATTCAAATAACCATTTCTCTATTCAAGTATTATGATCCATGACATCTAGTACAACATCGCAGGAATGGGCTTTGATGGGCATGCGACGTGGGAGATGACTTTTCTTGTCCAAACATTACTTTCTTCATTTTCAATTGTAGGGTCTCTTCAGTGGTTTAGAAGACGGAGACGCGCAGTAAAGTCCAATTTATAGAGCATGTTTAAACAACCTCTCTTCGCCGAAGATGGCTATTACAATACCGGACTACACTAATTATTCATCCCCAATTGTATTAAACTGATATCATCTACTCAAAGATGCCTTGTCCATGTGTCAATCTCTCATTGCGGTAAATTGCATGTTAACACCTAAAATTGGCCTTTTTACTTAGAATTTAATCACGTAGAAAATTAGTCATTAATTTGTAAAACCTAGACAAAAAATAATTTTAACTAAATTGCATCGCGTATTAGCATTAGGAATATTTGCATTACTAATGGTAATTATTAAATTTTTCAAAAGAAAAAAGAAGAGAAAAAAATATCATTATTTATTAAAAATTATAATCATATTTTATTTATTAAAAAAAAAAAAACGAAAACGAATCCCCTAACTGGCCCTCCTTTTTCCCCTTTCTTCCTTTCTCCCCGCGCAAGCCCGACCCACCTCTTTTTCTCTCTCTTCTTCCTTCCTTTCTTCTTTTCACGTGGGCTGGCCCATCTCCCTTCATTTTGACCTAAGCTAAGCATGGGTCTTCTTCCTCCTCACGCCGATCACGCCTACGAAAATGTGATGCCCGGCCCGCGCATGGATCATTTCCAATTTGGAAAATCTACAGCTCTTGTATATTGCCAAGTGTCGCTCCCTTCAAACATTACTCAACTTCTCTGACTTGAAAAATCGTAAGGAGTGTGAGTTATGGCACAACCCAAAATTGGTTGACATTCAAGGTCTTGATAGACTAGAATCTCTATAAATTCTTTGGATCGAAGGCTGTAGCTCCCGAGGAAGTTCACGTGATCTGTCCAACTTGAAGAACTTGATGAAGTCTTTTTTTTTTTTTTTTTTTTTATAATGATTTTCCCAGTCCTTAGTGAAAAGATGATCCTTTCCAACTTTAAGAAAAAGCTTGAGAAGATGTCTCGCACTCTAGCACTTGAGCAAGCCTGTAAGATCAGCAAATCCGGAATTTTGAGGCTTGAAGGAATATATATTGGTAAACTTGTTTATTTTCTCCCCTTTAACTTTAGCATGCCTATAGTGTCTTCTTGATCTTTTTTCATGAGATACGTGGAGACTAGCCATTTCATTTTTGAAAATATTTTTAACTTGAAAATGCTTTCCAATTTTCATTTTCCTTTTTCTTGAAAACGTGTATGGTTTGTGAAAAAAGAATATTATAGTAACTTGTATGAGCATCTATTCCATATACTTATTGACATCGACAACTTAATGATATGGATTGACATAAATATTCATTTTTAGTGTAGACCATAATACATCCTTATCCAGCTCAGTATAAGCAGCCATTTTCCTTCATTTGACCACCTTAGAACTTAGAAGTGATCTTTCTATAAGATTTATATTTTTTTCAACGCTTAAGGAAGATTTGGCCAGAAAATCCTTAAGGAAGAAAGGGGAGAATACATCCGACTACTAATTCCAAAAAAGATAATAATTAAATAACTACGCTTTCTCTTTTGAAATAAGTGATAATAATTTAGAATTAGTTCTTTTGATTCAAGCTTGGGTTGTTTCGTTTATTATTTTATTTTGTAGTCTAATCTAATCTGATTTAATTTGATCTAGTACTATATAGTTATTTGGTGCAAATCAAAAGGCCTATGTGAAGTTTGACACATGGCCCCTCTTAAACTGACATATATCCCACTTTCATCTTTATATAATTTTTTATTTTCCTTTTCCTTTTCATTTCTTTATAACATTATCTTTATCCTTTTCCTTTTGGCCACTTATCACTTTATTTTTCGGAAGACAAAAGAACCAACATAAACAAATAGTATGTAAAAGATTCTATTTCATTTTCCGTATATGTAATTTTTTAATTACATAAGCTAATGATCAAACCTAATGACGATAAATTAACAAATTTTCTTAAAACTGTATTACCGACTCTTCCAACAAGATGCATGTCTAGTTAAATTGAAAAGTAACCTAAATTGGTCGCCAAGCAAGCTTTCTTTAATTTATTTTTCTCGTTGCTTTTGACTAATAATAGAACAAAATAAAGTAACTCCAAAAAAAAAGAGTCAGTTTGATCATGACTATTGACACATGATTTCGCCGGTCTAGTAGGTTGTCACTTATGAGAATACAACAAAAAATATAATAGTAAAGACAAAAAAAAAAGGAATTGAGCCAGTTCGACCAGCCTCGTTTGGGTCGGGCTTTAGCCGTCTCCCTTATTTTCTCTCCTCAGCCCATTTCTTTTATTTTGTTTTGGCCCAGTTCTTTTCCCTCTTCAGCCCGATCCCTCCTTTTCTTTCTTTCCCCAATTTTTCTTCACCCTCGCGGAGGCGAGCGAGGAAGGACGCTCGTTCAGCAGAGACCAACATTGCAGCGGCGGCGATCGTCGAGCGAGAATTTTGGTCGGGGAAGCGACCAACGGAGAGGACGGGGGCGTTGTCCTTGAGGAGAAGGAATCGCTGGTTGGTTGCTCTTTAATGGAAGAGACCGAGAGGGTGAAGATGGCGATTTCCGACGGTCCTTGCTCAAGGTAGGCCTTTTGATGTTGTTGTTGTTGTTGTCAGCGCCGTCTTCCGATGATCTCGGGGCTTGACGGGGTCGAAAGATGTGAGATCACGATTCATCCCGTTTTCGTGTATGGAATGAACCTGTTCTTCTATTTCCACTGTCACCATCTCGGATAGGGGGCCCTCGGCGTTTTGGGTGTCGTATCTCCGTTAAGTCGCTGCCCGCATCTCGTGAGTGCTCTTTGGTTGTTTAGTTTGAGTCTCCTTTTCCCAAGGATCTTGGCTTGGAGCCGGCCAGAGCCGCAGTTCACCTCGAACTTGCCCACTAGTTTCGTCTCCGAGCCAGGTAGGGACTTCCTCTTTAAACGGTCACCCACACGACCCCCTTCAGCTCCGCCTTGTTCTGTTTAAAGGACGACCTGGGTTTGGTTTCTCCGGTTCTTGAGTGTTCCATGTCCAACTGAGTTGATTTCTTTGGCGTCACAGGTCTAGATCCGAGTTCGGGTCTTGAAACGGTCAGTAACTTCTCCTCAACGCACTGCACACCGCGTGTTTGCATAAATGTTTAAATGAAGCTCTGTTTTTGTCTGGGGAACGTCTCCTGATTTAAAACATTTTGATGACCATTTCTTTTTTAAATCGCAACATCCATCTTCAATTGATTCGTTTCGAGTTCATCTTTCTGTGGTTCGAGTATATGGCCGTATGTCCTGCCTTTTTTTTTCTCTTGCGTTTGGCTCCTCGTTTTGCACATCTTTTGGTGTTACTTGTGTGATGCTTGCTAGATGGAGTGTACGGCTGGAATGTATATGATGAATCGACATAATGATTGGTAGTAAGTAGTGAAGTCCATTTGTTTGTGGCTTGAGATTTTGTTGCGTTGTTCGTAAATTATGAGTCTTGAGTTTCATGAGTTAGTGGGTAAAATTTAATGAGTTCTCAGTCCACTAACTAAAAAAAAAGTAGGGTCTCGTGAATCTGTCTTTGATACACTTGAGATGGCTCTCCATCCAGATGTCTAATAATGGAGCACATCCTACAAATCGCCCTTCTTCCTCAGTTCTGCAATGATTCAAAGACTCGTTGAGAATTCCTCGTTCCCTTTCGTGTGAATTCCCCAGCGGCGAATTCAAAACTAATGGACACATAAAGTTTAGAGTGTGTTTGGTAATATTTTTATACCCAAAAATAATTTCTATTTAGAAATAGTTTTTTTCATTTTTATTATCAAGAACAAGGTTTTCGTGAACAATCTTTGGCCATCCCAGCCGTGAAGACCCACCTCGTCAAAGTAGTTAAGGATAAAGCCTTGACTTTCAGTAACGTCGCAAATACTTCCAGGAATTGGAGGATTCAACACAGCTGAGGAATAGATCCGTGCATTTTCTCTCCTACGGTGTCTGATATCTCCCTTTAATCTCGGATTGTTCATAATGTTGCTGCTTTTCTGGATGGGGTTTGTTCAAGCCTTTTCTTCGGTCGTTTGCTGCTGTTGCAGGTGGGAGCGTGGAGCAAAGCTCGGGCCAGATCAATCTTCGGAGTTGCTGTCGCTTGTGTGAGGGGATTCTGGTTGATGTCTGGTTTCCTTCTCCCTTGTCCTTATTGTTGTTGCCGCTGGTTGGCTGGTTCTTGCCACTGTTTTGGCTGTTTTGTTGCCACTGTTCTGGTTGGTTCTTGCCTCTGGTTGGCTGTCTTGTTGCTTCTGTGTTAGCGGCTTTTGTTTTTTTTCTTGGCACCCTTCCACTCGTTTATCTTTATGAGTGTAAGTTTTGATGTCGGGAACCCCTGTTTTGTATAGTTTTGGTTAAAGTCAATATATACTTTACCAAAAAAAGAAAAAAAGGAAGTAGGTTTTTTTTTTTTTTTGTTTCTATTCTACATCTATTTCCTAACGACTTAGAATTGAAAAATTAACTAATGTTACCAAACGAATTTCTATTTCTTTTCTATTCCGAGAAACAAAAAAATAGAAAAATTGAAAAATAAGATAGTTACTAAACATGCTCTTAGTAAATGGTATGGGGAAGCTAGAGGAGGAGCCAAAAGAGGGGAAGTTTTAGAGGTGTTTCCATGGACGAGTTGAATGCGAGTGTGAAGAATAGAAAATTAAGGTATGGGCTCTACAATGATAAATGGGTTTAACATGGACCTGGGTTTAATTCATCCTTATTTGAAAGAGGCTTTAACATGGGCATGCTGTTGCTTTAGTTGGAAGAGCAGGCTAGTCATGAGTCTTCTTAATTTGGGCTTAATTTAAGTTAAACAAAGATGGGCTTAATTAGGAGTCTTCAGAAATCGGGCTTAGGACAGTTAGAATTGGATTGGGCTTGAAGATGGACTCAATTGCGCTATTTAGCCCATCTCGGTGAGGCTAGAATTCTGTCTTTATTTGGACTGCGCTCAAGGACCCAATCCGATTCACAATTTTCGGGATTATCAAAAATTAAAAAATTCATAAAAATTCATAAAATGCTTGGAAGTAGGTTTTCATGAAATTTTTAAGTTGTAGCATTAGATTTATTTGGTTTAGTTTAATTAGTGTACATGTAGCTAAGTCCTAGTAGGGTACCCTTTTGAAAGTAATTAAACTAGATTTGGATCAGCTCATGGGGACAATGTCTTAAGGATTACAACATGGCTATGTATATTTTTTGCTCAATTCGTACCATGTTTTCTTTTTCACATTTACTTTAAAAGTCATTTCAATATTTGGACGTTTACTTACTCCTTCGTCTTTCAATAAATTAGTTGTTTATCACTTTCCTAGAATAGGTTAGGATTAGTTTAGAATTTGATGAAAATGAACCCTACAAAAACATTTGTAGGATCATTTAGCAACTTTGATGCATTTAGGACTATTATCGGCAGTCAAGACCATGTGACTACTTAAGTAATGACCTTCCAAGCTAGAGCGAAAGGGCGCTCATAGACATTAACGTAATCAAATCCTCGACTTTAGAATCTCTGATTGTGTAGGAATTAAGACGACACTCCCGTGTCTCGATTGATTTCTAATCAACTCCGATAGGCTTAAGACAGTCCGCACTTAATTAAGAGTCGTTGATCTAAATTAGGCAAAATCTCTAAATCTATTTCTTTTCCCTTCTAGACGGAAAGGGTTAGTCACAACAATGACTACAAAGACCAGGCCAATCGAAGCATCGTAGAGAGAGCAAGTTTGCTTTTGACGCAACTCACAATGGAGGTGAATTTATCTTTCCTATTTCTTTGGAGTGGTCATCTTGTCAAGTGTAACTTTTCCTTATTTTTATATTAAATCAGAAATCTTAATGTCAATCAAGTGCATATATTTCTTCTTTCCCCTTTTTCATCCTATTTAAATGCATATTTGAGATCCAAAATTAACAGAACCCCAAAAAATGAGGGATTTACTTTACTCAAATTATGACCAAACGACACGTGATGGTAGATGGGAAAAAGCAAGATCATTTGAGATTCCTTTCATGACTAATCTTAACCTTTTCTCTTTTGTTGATGGCGGGGAAAAATAGTTTTAGTCTTTTCCATTTTGTTCAGTGTGCCATCCAAGGAGATAACCTTTTGAGCGTTCTCCTTGAAAATTTCCTCTTGGGTTCTAAGAAATTGATTCCTAACTTCTATTAAAAAAAAAAAGTAGGTGATCGAAATTTTTTAAAGAAAACAGTTGATTTTAGATTTCTAAGAAAAGTCATAGAATTGGTGATGGATGGGGAAAAAGCAAGATCATTCGAGATTTTTTTCATGATAGATTTAGAAAACTAGAGTAATTGTCCTCTAAAGTCTCTCACGATCCTCTACAACATCCTTCAAAAATGCATCGTCTACAAAGCTACTGGTTAGATGTGTTCCCTTATTTTCTTGTTCTCACTTTTGTCAAGGACTTATGAAATAAACAATTTGTAGAAGATGAAGATAAAAAAAAAAACAATTTGTAGAAGACAAAAAAGTACACTAGCGCGCAACCTTGTTATTTGATTTTTTTTTTATAAACAAAATGTTTAGATTAATAAACATTATGCCGCAGCTCACAAACATGAACATTTGTTGGAAAGGAAGAAAGATGAAGAAATTCGATCTATCTGTCGTACAATGGATATCATATCATAATGATTTATGGAAAGAATTGAACTTTGATACAATCTAATGTCGTTGCTAAATCATGATGTGTCAAAGACTGAAATCATTGTAAAGATGGGACAAATTATTCAAAGTCAAGATCACGAAGAGATTGAGGTTGTCTTAAAGCAAGACAATAGCAATTGATTCTAAACTACCAAGAAAGGTCGTAGAAGCACGACATTGAATGAGAAAAAGTAGAGCTCATTTACGATTCCTTCCATGACTGATCTTTAACTTTTCCCTTTTGTTGATGGCTGGGAAAAAAGGGTTAAAAGCGCTTTCCATTTCACACAGTACCCGGAAGGGGAGGTTGCCTTTGGGGCGTTCTTCTTGGAAAGCTCCTCGTGGGTCCAAGAAATAGTAGCCAACTTCCTTTCTTTCATTATTAATTACCAATTTCTTTCTTGACTGATAAAACAATTCTCATATTATTTGGCAAATTTTGTTTAATTATCAAGATCTTAAATTTACCAATTATACAGAAAATTACCAATATTTCCTTGGTGACTTCTTGATTTTTTCCAAATTAAGTAACTCAATGGAAAAGGTTAACAAATTAATAAAAACCAAATAAACATCTGTAGTTAACTCAAATAAGAGTTAGTAATCAGTTGAAAGCTCAATCGAGCAAAAGGTTGACAAATAAGAGTTAGTAAATTTAAGGCACAATGAATAAAGGTGAATGAAAAATTGATTATAAAAATAAGAAAAGTTGGTAATTGAAAAAAAAACTTGGTAACTAACTTAAATAAGAGTTGCTAACTCAAAATTAATTGATAATTAAATAGAGAAAAGTAGGGAAGTCATTCTAATTAAAATTGGCAATGTTAAGGCAATTTTGAGAAATGCAACTACAAGTTTGTAGATGATTAAAAAAAAAAATGAAAATCAAAGTTTGAAGGTGTTACCCTTTCATTTTTATTTTCAAGTGAGTGAGGTTAGAAGTGCTACTCCACATGTCTACATTTCTCAGACATTTCATTTGATTCTCACCCTGTGTGCCCCGTCACTTGTGGGGCCTAGGGCCAAACCTTTAATTATATCTCCACCGCCTTGCACTTTCCTGCGTGACCATTGCCCATTGACCCTTGTTCCACACGTTGTCCTTGCAACTTCCTTGGAATGCACCATAACGCGTTTTGTATCATCCCAAGCTTGTAAAATCACCATAAAATGTGGTGTGATTTGTTTTCAGAATTTTAGTAGGTGCAGCCAAGGTGAAAAAAATGAGCTATTTTTACTCTTTCCTCAGACTTGGACTTTATATGACCACCTTACAAGTGATTTTTTTTTTTATAACATTTCTATTTTCCCAACGCTTATGTTCCAACAAAAATACATGTATGCATAAAAAAATTCTAGGTTCCATGGGGTAAATGCACTAGAAGAGGACAACTTTTAGCGAATGGTGTTGTTATAGTTGTTGGCGAACTCACTTTGGGTAGAAATGCATTAGTAGTTTTTTCATTGTTGACACCTAATTTTTGACAACTTAATTAGTTATTAATTGCATAAAAAATAGGAATTGACCTCGATCCCTTGCATTTTGCATATTAGTTGCATATTTCTTTCATGCATTATTTAAACTCATATATTTGTAGAACTAGTGACGAATAAATTTAAGTGAATTGTCTCGAACTTAACTGATAAACTAGACTGAGTTTATAAGAGCATAAAATTTTGGCCAAGCTAACATAGCACTAAGTGGCCGAAAGTTATAAATGGAAGAACTAAGAGGTGCAAAGGTGGAAAAAATTAATTCTTTTTTTTTTTTGGTAAATTCGGGGGGATAAAGACAATAACTTCGTAAAAAAAATATTTCGAAGGACATTGCAGGAATATCTTCGCAACCCCATCACGGCAAGATTCGTTCTACTTCAACGGCTGAGTCATTCTCAGCCCAATCGAGGGTCCTGTATTGGTGGGAACAGTACCAGATCGTTGCCATTTCCCTTCCCTTCGCTCCCCCCAACCCTAAAGAAAAGAAAAAGGAAAAGAAAATATTATAATAATTATACCTATGGACTCCTTCTCAGGTTTGTTCTTCCTCCACAGTAAATTTCCAAGAACTTGTACCCAAGACTCGATTGATCTCCTCAGGATTCGATCCAAGCCCCAACGTAGACGCCCAAGTCGACGCCCGAGTCAAGGTAGGCACATCATCATAAATGCATCGCTGTCGTACGCGTTGAGGGAAACGACAAAAGGAAAACAATAAATTACAAAGGTAAAGATAATGAATATCTCAAGCAATTTCTGGGAACTTTACGTGAGGTTTGAGAGGTAAAGGAATATTGAGACTAATATATAATTATTTTAAAACAAGAAAGGGGAGACTAACAGTTCACCAAAAAAAAAAAAAAGTGAAAAAGGAAAAAACACTGTATAAAATGACACACCGAGGAGGGATTGCTCGTGCTTGTTCGCCGGTGTGGTTTAATTTTTCGGCGTCGTTGCAGCTTTCGTTCGGCCGTCTCTGGTTTGCTTCCTCGTCGAAACTCTCGAGATCCTGTTTGCCGGTGTTGATCTCCGGCTCCTGTCCTTCTGCCAACGCAACCGCCGCGCCGTCCCTCACCACTCACCGCGCTCGTTGCCGGCTTGTCCAACGTCGCGCCTCTACCTCGCTCGCCGGCACTCTTCGTCGCGCTCAGCACGTGTTGCTGCAGCCGCGACAGCAGCTTTGCCGACTTATTCTAACACCACAGCAGCGGTCCCAGGCGGTTCCGGTGATTCCAGGCGGCATCCCGGCTCCATTTGACGCCATCGCTTGCTGTTTTGTTTCCTCTGCTACGTTTGCTTTCCTTTCGCAGGTTGCTCAGAGCAGACTAGCATTGATCGAACCCACACCGTCGCCGCCAAGCAGAGTACGACCAACAAACCTTCACCGCTGCATCTTTTGTTCTAGCGAACCTGTCTGCAATTTGCCGTGTCCTTGCTGGATCGCCATCGTTGCTGCTTTGGTCCTGACGTTTCTCCTCATCGGTCGACGTAAAGCTCCCCGCTCCGGTCCGATTCTCGGAAACGAATACTTCAAACCAGGTAATTTCTTGAACCAATTTGATAGTTTGCAATTATTGATTATCTAATTCGATATGATTCAATTCTAATCTTGATTTGTGCCTAATTTTTAGGCATCTCCATGTTAGGAAATTCCCTATTTTGAACACTGCGTGTAGTTGATAAATCGATATTTAGGTAATGAGATAGGCTTGTGGATTGCATAAACAAATTTTAAAAAAATTGATAATGATTTTAATTTTCCTTCTACGTTAATTTAATTCAATAAAAAGTTATATAAACAAATCATCCAACCTAAATGAATATAAGTTAACACGGTTTCATAATCTTATATTCTCCCCACTCTATTATTAGAAATGCATATCTAATTAACATGAGGGTTAATACCCTGAAAAACCCCAAACTGGTACATTTGTGACAAATTTACCCAAAACTATTTTTTTGACCATGAAAAACCCCAAACCGGTATGCCTTTGACAAATTTACCCCGACTGATTATAAAAACCCTAACCGGTACATTTATGACAAATTTACCCCAAACTAATTTATTTGACTGCAAAAAACCTTAAACTGGTAAATTTGTGACAAATATACCATCTGCTAAATTGAATTAATATCACAAAAAAATCATAAAAATTGTAAATTGTGACAAACGGAGTATAAAATCCTAAATAGGTATACCGGTTAACTGTCACATATCATTTAACATAATAATTTGAGAATAAAATTTAACAAAAACTGACATAGGGTAAATTTATCACAAGTGTACGGGTTGGAGTAAATTTGTCAAAGGCATACCAGTTTGGGGTTTTTGGTGGTAAAAAAAAAATAGTTTGGGGTAAATTTATCACAAGTATACCAGTTTGGGGTTTTTTAGGGTATTAACCCTTAACATTAAGAAGCACCTAAAGTAGTCACCAATCCAGCTTTTTGAGATTTATTTTTCTTGTTGCTTTTGACCGATAATAGTACAATAAAGTAACTACAAAAAAAAAAAAAAAAGAGAAGGATCACTTTGTTCATGACTATGAATGTAAAGTTCAGGCCACTCAAAGCATCCTAAAATAGTCAGTTTGCTTCTGACGCTACTCGCGATCGAGGGGCAATTTTTTGTCCTTTTTTTTTTTCGGTTACAATCTTTTCAGGTAAATTTTTCCCCTTTTTTTTATCAGAAATCTTAATGTCAATCAAGTGCCAATTCTTCTTTTCTTTTCCTTTTTTCAATACATGTGTTTCATATTTTTTAGTTTACTTCGACTTGGATTTGTACTAAATTATGTTGACTTGACTTCATGGGCCTCAGGCCAGCCATCATCACCATGCAGATAAACGGTGATTCTTATTTGTCGGCCAACGGAAGTGAAAATTTGTTGCTTTGCTTCAATAACACAATATCTTACACTTTATATTTGAATGAACATTTGAATTTTAACGAGAAAGTAAAAAAGGTTTTGCTTTCTAGAAAACACCAAACAAACTAGTCCTAAGAAAACACTCTAACCATCGGGATTATATGTCATTTGTGAAACCAAATTATGTATATATTTAAGTTCCATTCGTTTTCGTGAAAATAATTTTAAGAAAATGATTTTCAAATTTTCTGGTATTCATTTCATAAAAAATAAATTGACGAGGGAAAACATTTTCTATCAATGGAAAAATGTTTTCTATATAGGGAAAAAATGTTTTCCGCTTTCAAGTAAGAGAAAACATTTTACTCACTCAGTCTCTCTTATCTATAGCTCACGCTTTTTTTTTTCTTTCTAAAAAAATTCGAATTTCTAATTATTGTTTCTTTCTTTTTCTCTTTTTTCTTTCTGTCACGCCCCGAATCTCGAGCGCGTACACATCCCACTGCGGTCGATCAAATATGCGACATCCCAGGATACGTCGCCGACCCATTCATTTCATTATGCATGCGGAAGCGAAACAAATCCCCTGACAACATTTAACTTGTGATAGAACAGCAGGAAACAAAACCACAACATAACACTTTCATAAATCAACGAAATTACAAACAGAGGTCTACGGCCAAAAGTCTACAAAAGACCGGCTCTTAAAAAGGAATTGTCCTACGACCTACAAGTCGGACACGTTCTCCAATCTTATGACTTCACCTCTGCAACTCCTCAAGGCCAACCAAAGCTATCTGGCCGCTCCGTCCACCAGGGACCTGAAATGGTTATTCAATAACCACTGAGACAACGTCTCAGCAAGTTCAACCCTCTAAACCCCTATTAGAAAGAAAATACGCCCAAGGGTGGCCTAGCCACATCACATAGAGAACTTACCTGTCCTCAATTCCTTCCTGCAGGTTAGCACAATTTGTATCACATAATCTCAGGTAGTAATAATAATTCAAACAATTTGAACGCCATCATTTTCGTATAAATCACGATCGCACTTAGCACCCATTCCAATTATTATTCACTGCCACACAAGGGCATAGCCTACTCACAGGTCGGCTATCTATTAACATTACGGCATTTTGAGAAGAATAAAGGTCTAGTCGGTCCCGCCACTACTGTGACCAAGCCACGTCATTCTATCGACGGCATTTCTAGAAGAATAAAGGTCCAGTCGGTCCCGCCACTACTGCGACCAAGCCATGTCATTCTATCGACGGCATTTCTAGAAGAATAAAAGTCCAGTTGGTCCCGCCACTACTGCGACCAAGCCACGTCATTCTATCGACGGCATTTCTAGAAAAATAAAGATCCAGTCGGTCCCGCCACTACTGTGACTAAGCCACGTCATTCTCTTGACGGCATTTCTAGCAAAATAAGGATCCAGTCGGCTTAGCCACTACTGCGACCCGAGTCTTTTAACTAGCACACGGCAATTTGATACCGATCCTTGGATACTTTACATTTCACTCACATAATCTAATTACGATATTAGCCATTAACAATCCAATTTCAATGCCGAACTTGACACTTGAGATTTTATTAGATTTTATGAATAAAATCCATATTTATCACAATCAACACTCAATTTGCCACGATCAATCATCAAATTCAAATTCTAAATATACAGTAGCGATCGGCACGAAATTTTGAGAGTTTAAGGTCTCGAAGAAATTTTAGAATTTTAATAAATAATTAATTTTATTCCGAAAATTAATTAAATAATAATATCCATATTTTTCGCAATCCACACTCAATTTATAATATCCAACCATCAATTTCAAAATCCGAATACACAGCAACGATCGATCACGAAATTCTAAGCAAACCGGGTCAAAAATAATTTTTTTCGTTTTTTTTAAATAATATTTTAATAATTTCGGATTATAAAATAATATTATATTTTCCAGAATTTCAAGCACTTAAATAATTCAAAACTAAAATCCTTTTATGTCACATCAAGGCTTAACTTTAAATAACTTCTTTTAACCTTTAATTTAAACACACTTTAACATAAACCAACCTCTTAATCCAATTTATAATTAAATATACTAATCAACCCACATAAACTTACTTAATTTAAACTAAGCACACTTAGGGCATCATTAACACTCTAATCAAGATTTATTGAGTTAAACTCACCGGATTAGCGAGCCGAGCGAACCAAAACGACGAGGACAACGCGAGGATCGACTTTCCTCAAAGCGGGCCGAGCATTCAGGCTCGGGAAAGCGGCCAAAACGGCCCAAATAGGTGCTGCCATACCCATTTTCTGCAGCTGCTGTTTTAATGATGGAGGGCTGTCCGGCGCGATTCGGGCGGAGGAACGGCGGAGGAAGGAGGCGGCAGCTCGGACGAGCGAGCTGGGCGAGAGGGAGGCTGGAACCATGGCCAAGACGACGGTGATGCGGCGGAGGGGCGCGAGCGGCGGACGACACGCAAGGGGTGCGCGACGGCGGTCCGGTTGGACCGTGGGCTACTCCGGCATTTCCAGATTTGCTGGTGCGTCGAGCTGCAGCGGAAATGGAGGAGAGGGGGCAACGGTGGCGTGGGTGATGGTGTGGACGGACGGCAAGCAGCTCGACGGCGTGAGGCGCGGCGGATCTCGCTCCGACGGGCTAAGGCGTGAGGTCCAGCGGTTTCTCTGGCTTCGCTGGTTGCTTGGGTTTCAAACGGCAAGAAGAAATCGGGGAGAGAGAGAGCCGACGAGAGGAGGAAGAAGAGAGGGAGGAGAGAGAAGGAAGGAGAGAGAAGGGGAGCCATTTCATTTTCTTTTCCCTTTTCTTTTTCTCTTTTTTCCTCATCCAATCAAGGTGGCCCACCATGACCTAGGATGACCTCACAATCCACTCACCCAATCTTCCACAACATCTTCCAATGGGTCCATTTTATTTTTCCGCCGGGGTCCAATTCTTGTGCATGAAATTCTTCAATTATAATCAATCCACTTCCAATTGAGTCCAAATTGAAGTCCATAAAATTAATCCAATGTCACCACACTTCAATTCACATCTTCACTTGTTCGTAGAACCAACTTATGTCCCAAAAGCAAGACCAAATGTGGGTCTACTAATTTCTCGAGCTAAAATAGCCATAGAACTCTGATTGCATGAAAAATCTTCTAAAGATGAGTTAATATTCATAAAATGATTTGTGACACACTAGACTTCCAATTTCTGAATTCGATCTCAATTTCACGGTTAATTTCACTTTGGCACGATACTAGCGCGGCCCAACCTACCGAGTAGCCTTTAGAAATTTTCATGCATTTGACCTGTGGTTGATCATCTCAAGCCACAATGTACATCTTTGAAACATTGGCGACTTTCGGTTGTCGGGGTAATCTTAAGGTTTCAAATACGAATACAGGGTATCCAATCGATAGAAAAGTTGGTTTAGTGCCGATCGACAAGAATTGTGCAATCCGGTGGAATCACCCACATTCGATCACATGCCTTTGTCGAGTCGACCTATCTCCAGTCTCTAATCGATTTTTATTTGTGCCGTAATGACCCTTGTAGATTAGCTCGGTCGAAAGGTCGCTTCCTGGCAAAATTCTCGAGTCTTATGCATTAGAATTTCTTAACAACTTCACCCGATAGACTAGTCTTCACATGAGTGGCCGACTCAAGGAAAAGAACTATATGCGTGCCAACGAAATGCCCGTCTCAATTTATTGAAAATAGAATTGGAAAATCGGGATGTCACACTTTCCTTCCTTTATCGGCTGATTGCCAGCCGCAAGCAAGCCTCGAGCTTGCTGGCTTCAGGCAAGCTCGGACTTGCCTTTGGCTGGTCACTGGCAACTGAAGAAGAAGAAGAAGGAGGAATAGAAAAATAAAAAATAAAAAAAATTACAAACTGCAAATTCGATTTTAAAAAGATTAAAAAATCATTAAAAGAAATGCACGGAGGTAAATCAAATCGAATTTTCCATACCGATTGATAGAAAATTTTCAAGTTTGAGCCGAACACCAAAAAATTGATATTTTTAAGAAAATGATTTCCTAAAAAACATTTTCCAGAAACACTACAATTTCCATAAAATGAACGGAGCCCTACATCTATCAATAATTAAGAAAATAAGGTAGAATGAAGCTTAGTGGTTGAACCACATAATCACAAAGTTCCATCTCCTCCCTTCCCCTTAACATTAAAGCGGACATATTACTTCAACATAAATTATTAAAAAAAAAAAACTTAATCATCACATTTGATTTGATATACCGTATCTAGAGTTGCAATGAAAATCGGAAAAAAGAAAATCAATTTCTCATATCTCGAACTAATTTAGACTCGCTGGAGTTGCATTTCACGGTATCCCGAGACGTGTGACTCCACTTGTGTAGAGTTACATTTCTCATTCTCGCCACATCTCACCAATCAAATTGTGGGGCTTAGGCCGTTTCTTAATCTTCAATCATATATATGCAATTTCTTCCTATTAATGCCGCGACACGACGGAAACTGAAACTGAGCTTGGCTTATCTACCTGACCATCGCCTATTAGCCCTTGTTAAAGCATATCAAATCTTTTGTGATTTGCTTGCAAAATTTTAGCAGACGCGGCTAAGATGAAAAGAAAATGGAGCTCTTCTCCGGAAATTGGATCCATTGGCAACGGCACATCGGGAGCTCTGTTTGATGTGTTCTTAAGTTTTCGAGGACCGGACACTCGTTTGAATTTCACAAATTCCCTTTATCATGCCCTGCGAGATAAGGGTATCCGTGTTTTTTTAGACAATGAGGGGATTGACCCCAGTAAAGAGATCAGCCATGAGATTTTGCAGGCCATTGATGACTCGAAAATCTGCATTCCCATCTTCTCCACAGGCTATGCCTCTAGCAGGTGGTGCCTACGTGAGCTGGAGCACATGATGAAGCGTAGGAAATTCCATGGACTGGAGGTCAATCCCATATTCTATGACGTGGAACCTTCCGTTGTGAAGCTTGAACCTGGAGTATATAGGGAGGCATTGATTCAGCATGAAAAAGAACGTGGGGCTGAGACTGTGCAGGGCTGGAAGGAGGCCCTCAAGGAAGTCACTGAGATCGCAGGATGGAAAGCCGAAAACACAGGGTATGTTAACTCACTCAACTCCAGCTTCCATTTTCTCTCCGTTTATGCTTGAATACTGATCATAATTTGAATAGCCAAATTTTTTGTTTGGACTTTACACTTTTACACACTGTAACTACTATGGAAAAACTTGAAAAAAAAATGCGAAAGAAGGATATTCTCGAGACTCCACTGATCTTCCCGAGACAGTCCATGCTCAAATGTGGAAAATCACGAGCCTGATCATCATAGCGAGGTGACCTCATAGTAAGAGCGTAAATGGTTTGGTTTAGTTTGGTTTTTTTGGAAAATTGAACCGAACCGAGTTGATAAGGAAATTTATTGAATTGAATTGAAATCCGATCCGAACCGAAACCGAAATCCTAGTTCGGTTTGATTCTGTTTTTAAATTTTTACATTTTGTTTTTTTTTCCCTACATGTACCCCTTTCACTAAATTTTTTATTTTTAAAAAAATCGATTTTTTAATTATTTTTTATTCCTTTTATTTTCTTTTTCTTTTTGTTTTTCTTTCTTTTTCTTCTCATTCCTCATTGGCTGGTTGCTGGCCATAGTCAGAGGCAAGCCCGAGCCTCGCCAACTTGTGGTGAGGTCAAGTTTGCTAGACACCGGGTAAGCTCAAGCTTGAGCCCCGCCATCCGACGTCGGGCAACCTTGGCCTCGCCTAACCAAGTGAGGCGGAGCCTTGCCACAAACTAGCGAGGCTCAACCTCACCGGAATCTAGTGAGCTGGAGCCTCGCTGGCCCGTGGCAAAACTCCAATGAAAAGGAGAAGAAAAAAAAAAAGAAAAGAAAAATTAAAATCAAAAAATGATTTTTTTAAAAATAAAATGATTTTTTTTTAGATTTTATCGGTTTGGTTTAATTAATCGAGCCGGTTAAAATTTTTTTGGTTTTTAATGAAAACTGAACCGAAAAAAATAAAAAAAAAAAGAACTTTTCGGTTTGGTTCGGTTCGGCTTTTGACACTCCTACCTCATAGTAGTAGATCTATTTGCTCGTAATGTCTCTCTGCGGCCGGTGGACACCCATCGGTGACTCCACTGGTAGATTGTAAACTTTTTCATCTATTTTGGTGCCCAGCTTCCTCAGCCTCTTTCAGATATTGCTGTTTCCCCAAATCAGTTTCCTTTTCCACTTTCAGATCTGATTTAATTCGTGGTGTTTATTTTTTTCAATTAGAAAGGGGTCGGTTTATGTTTTTCGGATTTGGAGCGAGGACCCATTAAATAATGTTTGTCTAGCAGTATGAACGTGAAGCTTCATAACACGAACCAATCCGTCTAGATTGGATATGGGCCGGGCCGGACGTGTCTTGTAAATTTCTTTCCACGGGTAGGTAGTTTTAGTGGAGCTCCTATCCTTTGACTAACTTGAATCGAAAGAGTACTAACGGACCATATTGGCTTTTGGGTGGAATCAACTTTGAACCAGTCTATAGATGAGATCCTCAAACAATTCCCAAAATTCTAAACGCCCATTTATATCATACCATGTAATTCAGTATATTAACAGTTTCTACATCACAATTTTTTTGGGTGCATTATGTATCTTTTTTTTATACTTAACATGAAACTACGAAAGTTCGCAGCAAAAAGTTCTCCCATCCAAAAACTTCAAGTGGTTGGAGGAAGTCGCCAAAAGGTTCTAGGATGTGTCTGTAAGAGAAAGAATTGGTTGGCCTTTTCACCGTCCTTGAGTTCGCAACTTTTGGGGCAATGGAATAATGCCACGCCGGAGAATATAGGGAAAAGCAAGAGATTTGCTTCAAAGCATGAATTAATTAATTTCAAGGAGGGTGCCGGATAAAATTAGTTTTTATAGAAGGTAGATTTAAGATTCAGTCAGTTAGCATCGTGTAGTGTAAACGCATCAAATATTGATTATTGTCATATGATACGAATCTAGGTTAGACTCAAAACGACTGTGCAGATTAGATTTTATATTGCAACTATAAATCTAGGTGGATCAGAACGACATGCCCAGCCCACCTTTATACTCAAGCATAAGAGAGCCCACACCCTCACTGAAACTCAACTCACTCCCAGCCCGCACAACGAATCAAAACAAAACTTAATCTCTCGACTCTCTGTATCTCTCGCCTCACAGCTCAATTGTTATATGAAAAGGTTGGTTCTTAAAGTTACCAGTTACAATAGAAAATGTGAATTAAAAGTTTACTTATATAGGGAATTGAAAAAAAAAAAAAAAAAAAGCAAAACAAAGAAGAAAACATAAGGGGCCGGTTCAGTTCCGAACCGGTTACTTGGTGGCCTAGTTCAATTTCCAATTCCAGAAAACCTGGAACGGCCCCCTGTTTCGGTTCCCAATAAAAAAAATATGCGATGAATATTGGAAGGGATCATTTTTCATTTCGTGGTCTTGGTCATCACCTATTAAATATCCGTTTTATCTTATCACAATGAGCGAATCGATTTGGAAAGTCATGTACTATTTCTTTCTCTTTATATCCCATATTTTGTGGCTAACTCATATCATTGACAGTAACTTCATAATACTCTCTCTAATGATATGCAGCCATGGAGAACTCGCACGACAAATAGCTCTTGAAGTTTTTGGTAAGCTTGGCGTGTCTCCAGTACATCTGCCTGATTCTTTAGTTGGGATTGACAAATCAGTGGATAAAGTTATAGATTTGTTGAGTGTTGAATCTGAGGAGATAAGACTCACTGGAATATGTGGTATGGATGGGATAGGCAAGACAACTCTTGCGAAGATCGTTTACAAGAAGTTGTCAGCTCATTTTCAAAGTAGTAGCTTTATCCACGATGTTCGACAAGCATCAGAAAGTTCGAGTTTTGGTCTTCTAGATGTGCAAAGGAAACTAGTGCGTGATATCCTTGGGGAACAGAAAATTGAGATTCCAAGCATTGATGAAGGGAAAAATGTGATCAAAAAATACTTTAGTGAAAAGAAAGTTCTTATTATCCTTGATGATGTAAATGGTGGGGAACAACTAAGGGCATTAGCACCAGAGAGGAAATGGTTTGGTTCAGGAAGTAGAATTCTGGTTACAACTAGAAATAAAGATGTTTTGTCTAAATTTCAGAATAGTTTGATTCATGAAGTGGAAGGGCTGAATAGTCAAGAATCTTTATAACTGTTCAGCAAGCATGCATTTGGAAGCATCTTTCCTCCAAGTGACTTTCTCAAACTATCTAGAAAAGCTATTGCAAGAGCCGAGGGCCTTCCTTTAACTATTGAAGTGATCGGTTCATTGTTACGTGGAAAAGAAAAGGCAGCGTGGAAAGATATTTTAAGAAAGATGGAAATATATCCTTGTGAGGATGTGCTGAAACATTTAAGGTTAAGTTATGAGGCTTTAGATGTCACGGAAAAGGACATCTTTCTTGATGTTGCCTGCTTCCTAGCTGGAAAAGATAAGAGAGATGCAACTTATATGTGGGATGACTGTCGATTGTTTCCAGAACAGGGAATCCAAGTCCTACTTTCAAGGTCCTTAGTAAAAATTAGAGAGGAGAATGAGTTATGGATGCATGACCAGCTTAAAGACCTAGGTAGGAGTATTGTACTTGCTGAAAATTACAAAAATCCAGGAAAGCATTCGCGAGTGTGGAATCCTAAAGATGCGTTGGACATGATCACCAGAGAGAAGGTAAAGCTCAATGCAACCGCTTGTAACTTTTTCATAGCATAAATCTGCCTAATATAATTTTTTTCCAGCTTATTTTGTACTTTACATGGGTTGATGGAAGACTCTTTTTCATCATTATAGGGAAGTGAAACTGTTGAGGCGATTTGTGTGGATTTAGATGGGATTTCTTTGACGTCGAAAGAGTTTAAGAAATTGCCAAATATAAGATATCTTGAAATGAGGACCGGAAATCTCTCCGGAGACTTTAAGGACGTTTTTCCAGAACTAAGATGGCTTTCTTGGAAGAACTGCCCCTCAATTTTGCAAGCTACCCACTTTTTTCCTAAAGAACTACTCATCTTGGACCTATCATGGAGTGAGATAAGAGAGCACTGGGATGGTTGGACTCAAATCAAGGTATGGGCAACTTTTTAGGTACAATGTTTGCTTACCTTTTTATTTCCACACAAGTTTGTGCGTTACACCGGTTGAGGGTTATCTTATTATTAAAGTGAAAGAAGATATCTAGCTGTTGAAGGATGTCCCTAAGATACCTTTTCCGACCTCCATATTCAACTTCTTTTAATGTTTTCAAACTCAATTGCTTCCTGATAGCTAGAAGTATATCGAAACAAAATTAGTTTAACATATGTTAAATATGTCTCTTTTGGTAGCTGAATTGTAATTGCACTAATGCTGTAATTTTGTATTGTAAACTATTCTAACCATTAGGTGTGGCAATGTAAAATTTAAAGATGTAGCACATCAAAGCTGGATGCGTAAGCTTTCTAAAAGCTTCTATAAGGTTCCATAGCTTTGACTTAGTTGCAACTGAGAGGCATATTCCAATTACTTTGTAAAACCGCAACACCAACTTTTTACAACTGAAGCAATTGCTGCGAAGTTTTACCAAACAGTCTCAACAAATTTCTATAGTAACTTCACGTAACTAGTACATTTACACACATTTATAATTAAAGAAGTGTGTAGAGTGGAGTTTTGTGATTGAGTCACACCATGGCAACTTTTCGTTACCGGCTTCCCTAAACATTAAATAGGAAACGCTGCCCTTTACATTGATAAGATAAAAGAACTTCATTAACGTACTTAAACTAATAATTGATGTTCATTGGACAGCATATTAACATCTTTATATAACATAGTAACATGGGTGTAATTTGAGATGATAGTGAATAAATCTAAATGCTCTAATTAACAAATATATTGGGTTTATCATGTATATGGTTGGTTTATAATGCGTCTATTAATTAGTAAATAAGAATTATCAAAATCGTTGGTGTATGGAAATAAATTTAAGAATAACTTTAAATTCAAATATTCTAAGTATAAAGTTATGTCGTAAAAATATACAAATGAAAAAGACATAGTATACAATGGATTACTTAGTAAAGTAATGAACAATGTTGATAAATATGAATCATTTGTACTAAGTTGCGAATAACTTTAGAGTATATTTTTTATTATATGACCACATCACCCAAATATAAGAACTTTCAATAAGTCTAGTTTAAAACTTGTGCAGCGACTACTGTCACTAAAATAATTCACGACAAAATGCTCTTCATGTTTTGTTTCAATGCTTTGAGGGCCTCTTTTCAGAATTGAGATGGCTTTCTTGGGATTGTTTTCCAAACGAACTTTGCAACAGACTTTTGCCCAAAAAATCTGTTAATCCTTGAATTATCATGGAACTCAATAGACGAACATTGGGTTGGTTGGACACAACTCAAGGTACGCATGTGCAAATAATTTAGTATAAAATGTTATATTTTCTTCCAGTCACACAAGCTCTTGCGTCACACGGGGTTGTAGATCGTCATTTTATTCAAATCTCTATTTGATTGAAGTTTATTGGCTTTCCGACAAAAAAAAAAAAGTTTATTGGCTTAATTCATACGACAAATCTTGGCTTCAAGAAGGCTTGTGACTCCAATCCCTCATTCCATAAGGCTGAAACTTACTGTTGTGTTTTCACTAGAAGTACATCCAATCAAACAATTACTTTACATTTATGTGATAGATGAAGAGATAATGCTACTTGTAAATCCCCATTGAAGACACTTTGGTCAACGGAAAGAATGTTATCCTTGACCACTTTTATTCGTTTCGTTCAATATTGTGTTCATAGATATTATGTTATGTTAATGGAGAGAATGTGACACGTGTAGATGTTTCAAGATTGCCTTTTTCATTTTTACCCAGTCAAACAATTCTTTTTGGTCCGAATCTAATCAAACAGTTAACTTCCCTAAAAAAAAGATATCATGATTTGGTTGTCGGTCATTGATCTGCATTGCATTTTATAGTTTTATATTGAAACTAGGTTATTGCTGTTATATCATTTATGGCAATTCTTCTCCTGATGACCTTCTTCAATTCAAATTGATTGTAGCTGCATGATTAGAGGGCATTGTAATTTGTACATTATACGTTAATAGTAACTAAATTTTTGTGTTGCACTATGAATAAAGGAGTGACTTGATTAGATATTCATACATGTTTCGTGAATTCTGTAGTTTGTCCTGATGACTTTCTTCGATTCAAATTGATTGTAGCTGCATGATTAAAGGGCATTGTAATATGTACATTCTATGTTAATAGTAACTAAATTTTGGTGTTGCAATATGAACGAAGAAAATGACTTCATTAGATATTCATACATGTTTTCTGAATTCTGTAGTTTGTAGGATTATTAGATCATCTAATGGAAGTAATGTCATAGCTTAATATCTATTGACTTCATTACTTTTTAAAGAACAATTTATAAACATTAATGTTATTTTGAGTTCCCTAATCACGCCAACTAGTTGTCACGATAGATGTTTAAATCTAAGTGAAATATAAATAGCGACTATCTATACTATACAAGTATGCGATGCCAAAGAAAAACCGAACAATAGAGAGAAATTAGCAAAATAATAAAAATTGGCGAGTAAAACTGAAAATGCAATCTGATTTATTAGAGCATCAATACTATTAAATGAATATTATTCTCTTCAAAAGGTTCAATATATGAAGCAAAAAGAAAAAAGAAAAAAAGTAAAGTGCAAATATAAATTAGTTAACAGTTGGAAGATATGTAAAATTATTTTCTCTACTGAAATTTAGAAGGTACATTTAGATAGGAAAAGACGCAAAGTTTAGAGTCATGAGTGCTAGTGTGGCGACAAAATCGGTAATTGGATGATGAAGTTAGAAAGGGATGTTATAATTTATAGGAGAAGTGTTGGCTATATTCTGTCTTTTTATTATTTGATACGGGGGTAATAGAGAATAGATCTTCTTCTTTTTTTTCAATTTATTGGTGGGGACAATATTGGAAGAAATGAAAAAAGTGCAACAAAGATTGGTTTTGGCTTAAGTTAGGAATGCATATATAGAGTGATTATAAGGTTACTTTAGTGGAATGCTCCTTTAATCGATATATTTGCTTATGTCCCGCAAAACTCTATAAGTTAAACTCGTTGGATATATATAATCATTTGACAGGTACTTACAAGATTGAAGGTCCTGGATTTGTCATGTTGTTTGTTGTTGAAGGAAACTGAAACTCTTGACCTCTCTATATTTTTATCCTTAGAAATATTAATTCTACAGTGGTGGCATAAGAAACTTCCCAACTCAATTGGAATGCTGAAATGTTTAGTTGAGTTGGATATCTCAAACTCAGTAATCTTAGAGTTGCCAAATACTATCGTCAATCTAGAGAGCTTGAAAGTGTTGAAGATGAACAAAACTTATGTGCAAAAGTTACCCGAGGCTATTGGTATGATGGAGAAACTTGAGGAAATTCATGGAAACAATTGCAAGGAACTAAAGATGATTCCTAGTGATATCGGGAGACTACCACTCTTGAAGATTTTGGCATTAACAGCAACTTTTGTGGAGAATGTGCCAGAGCTTCCACAAAGTTTGATAAGTCTATGTTTGTCCTCAAGAGCTGTAGGAAAAGTTCCAGAGATCTACAATCGGGTGAACCTTCCGAGTTTAAGAAATCTGGAATTATGTTTCGGCAAAGACAATGATGAAACCTTTGTCTACTATGAATCAGAGCGACAACCCCATGCTTTTGATAGCTCATCGCGTATGAAACTTTTGAATATTACTAGCGTAACCTCATTTGGGGGTTGGTTTCATTGTGCAAGAGAACTTGAACTTATCCGGTGTGAGACCCTATGCCAGATTCAACATCTTCCCTCCGGTTTGAGGAAACTGAAAATTAGGGATTGTAGTCTTCTTGAAGTTGTTGACCTTTCCAACTTGGAGAATTTGTTGGAGCTAAGTCTATTAAATAATCAGAATTGTCATATTCAAGGGCTTGAAGGTTTAGCATCGTTGCAATGCTTGGAAGTGTATGACTGCAGGTCAAGCAAGTTCAGCGGGCTTGAAAGACTGAAGAATCTACGGCTCTTGCAGCTTGAGATGTGTCCCTCCCTTCAGACATTGCCCAACTTGTCTAACTTAAAAAATCTCAAGGAGTTTGAACTACGGGATTGTCGAAAACTGGTTGAGATTAAAGGTCTTGACAGATTGGAATCACTAGGAAGGCTTGATATCCAATGTTGCAGTTCCTCGCGGAGCTTACTTGATCTATCCCACTTGAAGAAGCTGAAGAACCTATGCCAGATTCAACAACTTCCCTCTGGTTTGAGGAAACTCACAATTAGTGAGTGTCATCTTCTTGAAGTTGTCGACCTTTCCAACTTGGAGAATTTGTTGGAGCTAAGTCTAATCAACAATGAGATTTGTGATATTCAAGGGCTTGAAGGTTTAGCATCGTTGCAGTGCTTGAGAGTGGACAACTGCAAGTCAAGCAAGTTCAGCAGGCTTGAAAGACTGGAGAATCTACGACTCTTGCAGCTGAGGATGTGTTGGTTCCTTCAGACATTGCCCAACTTATCTAACTTCAAAAATCTCAAGGACTTTGAACTATGGTACTGTCCGGAACTGATTCAGATTGAAGGTCTCGACAGATTGGAATTACTAGAAGGGCTTGATATCATATGCTGCAGTTCCTTGCGAAGCTTACCTGATCTATCCCACTTAAAGAAGCTGAAGATGAATTGGCTGCGAGAAAAACCAATAGCTCAACGAGATGATCGCCCACTAGCATTTGAAAAAGCTTGAAGATCAGTAAATCCTGAAATTTGAGGCTTGGAGGAATTTGTCATCAAAATGTCGTGAGATCAACTTACAGTGATCATTCACACCTGATTTTTAATCGAAATTTCAAGCAAAATCGGCCATTTAGGTAGTTTTTATTAAAAAGCCTAGTCCAATTCGCCTTCAGCCGAAGTAATTTTTTACATGATTTTTTCTAGAAGTTTGGCTCTAATGGAATGGGTTCTGATCGCCAGAAAAAGGGAGAGATTTCCTTCTTGGTCGCCTTGAATTCACCACCGTCAAGCTCCATAGCCGGCCACTTCGAGCTCAACGACAACCATACCAGGAAACAGAGCATCATACATGCACACTGGATGCATGACAATCCTCTTTCGAGGAGAGATTTGTGAATTCGCAGCACAATTTTTGACGTCTCTTAGCTTATTATAATGGCTGTCGGTAACGCAGTTGGCCATTTCACTGTCGCACTGAGTTTGTCCCGTTCGACTCTGTCTTCAGATCCAAGAGTCCGAAAGGATTCTAATTCGTGCTTGATTCTCCACTACCATCTCCGATCTTCACCGAAAAATTTCAAGAAATTCCTTTACGGATTTGGTCCCCAATCACTGCATAGATTCGGTTCCCTGATACGGTGAAGTGCACGCCCTGTTTCCTTCAATATAGAGACCTTGAATTCGTGAATTTGATTACATAAGAACTGAACTTTGTTCGAGGCAACTATACTGATTTACATTCGGACTGCTTGCTTCGAGTGCTTGCTAGTTGTTTGAGTAATTGTCTGAGTGAAGTCTGTACTTGTGTATGGGATGTTTGTTCCTGTTGTAAGTTCGCTAGCTTCTTTTTGGTTGCATATAAGTTCATATGAATCAGTTCTCTGAGTAAATCAGAAGTGCCTGAGCTCAAAACCTTTGTGCAACCGATTGAGTTAGAGAGCTTGTTCTTGTCGGATTGAAATCATTGTTTGCTGGCTTCACGCACACTGTTCTTGTTTATGATACAAGGTCCGTCGTCGACATTGGAATGGCCTTTGCATTTTTTCTTTGGTCAGAAATCTTAATGCCAATCAACTGCATGTTCTTTTATATTTTCCATTTTCATCCTATCAAATGCAGATTTAAGATCCAAAATTAACAGAACACAAAAAATTGAGGGGTTACTTGAATTAAGACCGAATGCAGGACCAACCGTTCTAATCAGCCAAAATCATCCACGAACCTATCTATATTGACCTCTATTATATTTCTTTGAAGATTTCATCAGCCATACGTCAAATTGACAGTTGGCACCACACTTTTTTTTTTTTTTTTAGAATTAGGATTGAGTATTGGTTGACAATCTCTTTTTTTGGAGTTCAAGAGAAATATTATTACTAGGTCTGATTCACGATATATAGAGACCAAACAGAAGTCTTCCCTTGATCAATTAATTTCATGTTATAATTGAATAAGGTGAAACTAGCTATGTAACAATCCCCAAAGATTGGACCCAAAAAAAAAAAAATCCTCAAAGAAGATAGCTAAAAGAATAAAACTAAAAACATAGATATTATATAACTTAGAGAAGTCTAAGCTATCAAACTACAAGTACCATGATTTAAAATAGTTGACCAAAAATAAAGATGCACCATGATTACCAAGTGTTCAACTTATGAGAGTATATGAGTTATAAAACGAGAATAAAGAGTTATCTTGTTTGTAGTCTAATAGGAACGTAACTTTGACATTTGCATGCTATCTATATTTGGTCAATATTAATGAATAAACTAATTCGTAAATGTTTAAAAGTATGCATTTCTTTTTTATTACATAAATTTTGTCTAACCGCAATATTTGCTACAGAATGTGCTGATGTAGGCGTTACAAGACGGCAAGTCAATTTATAAAGCTTGAATGGTTCAGATACCTGGATTAAGTTTTGCTATCATCAAAATACTTCAGGATTTTTCCTACAATTATGATCTAGCTTCACCAACCGCTGAGAACGTCCTCACGCTAGAACACACATCTATGTGCAGGCGAATACAACTCCCCTCCAAATACATGCCAGCGTACACGGTCCTCGTTGTTTGGCACTGTTGGGTTTAATGGATCCCCAAAAACCAGATTCAACACTAAATCGAATTCCTAAAACGAATGCAGAAGACAAGCTCGAGAAAATCACGTATCACCGATCCTAAAGCACACCACGAGTTCGAGCGTACCTTGTTAGCCACAGATTAAACACCGACGCCGACGTGAGAAAGAGAATTTGGCCTTGTTCGATCTGATGACGCCAAATCGTGATTGAAGGGAAGAAAAACGTTGCCGGAGCCTTATTGTTTTCCTTTTTGGGAGAGAGAGAGAGAGAGAGAGAGGGGGGGGGAGAGACGTACGTTCTGATTTCCAAAAGGTGCGTTCTCTCTCTCTCTCATCCCTTTTATACGTCCCTCCATCCATGGGCCTTATTCCTGTGGGCCGGGCTTTTAGGCCCAACATGGGTGGACGGGCCTTAAGCCCATCATTAATAATACCATCATCTCCCACTCGCACATGGTGGGCTGAACATGATTCTCTTTACCTCTCTTCAACATTCATACCGGTAAATAATCCGTGCGACCAGCATACTTTGAGAGCCCGTTGCTATACATCTGTTAGGAATATATAGCAGCTCATAATGAGCGTCACAATCTGAGTAGATTTAGTATGCAGTACCCTAGATCGATCAATCACATTTATATCTCTCTTGATCTCTTTCAAACAATGATATATATATATATATATATATATATATATATATATATATATTGTATTCACAATTATAATTATCCCAAAAACAGTCATAATTGGTCGACCAGTGAATACAAAAGTACAATGTGATTCTCCAAAATCGATCTTCCTCTTTCCTTCAAACTCTCAATTTCAGTTCAGTTTGTTTTTCTAGAAATGTCCCATTAGATCGAATTAACTCATGACGATTGGCAACATCCTAAAATTGCAAATACTAAATAGAAACCTTGAGAATAAGTAAAAGTTATGAGGGCACTAAAATTGAGGAACTCATTTCATGCATACGTAGTATGAAATACGTATTACGGTATTAACTCCTTTCCCATGGAGCGTATGTCTACACCTTCAATACCGTACAAATGATAGTTCAGAGATACCCAATATCTAACTTGAGTTCACGTATCTACTCATTCACAAAAATTCATCAGAACTCACATCTGACAACATAGACAGATAAAATAAAATATGTGGGTTATTTTACTTTCGGACATAGTAAGTATTATGTCCTCATCTTAACACTCGCCATAAGGCGACATATGTATTTTAAGCTTGAGCTCTCGATTATCACCTAGATAATAAGCTTAAAAACAGTCTCATCTCTATTTATCACACAGTAAATAGATGCGATTACCCGTGTGAGTGGGCTAATCTTTTATCTGTCCGACATACTTTCTCAACTTAAAGTAATGCACTGAGCATTAAGATGCATAAAGATCAAATAAAGATTCATAGGCATTAACAATGAAAAAACAAAAGTTCATAAATGTGAACAACTCAGGGAAATTACAATCCAGTACATCAGACTCTACGCAATCCTAGAGATTTTACATGACCACAAAACACATCTCTAGGTATTGGCTTTGTCATAGGATCTGCTACTATTCTATGCGTAAATATGTACTTTAAGTTCACATCTTTTCGTGCAACCATATCTTTGACAAAGTTATACTTGGTATCTATATGTTTGGTCTTGTCATGATATTTTGGATCTTTGGTGTACGATATAGCTGCTTGGCTATTATAGTTAACCAATAATGGATTTGCAGCTTTCTTAATAACACATAAATGATCCAAAAATCTCTTAAGCCAAACTCCTTCTTGTACTGCTGCTGATAATGCCACAGACTCAGCTTCCATCGTAGATAAGGTTATACACGTTTGCTTCTTACTACTCCATGATATGGCACCATTGTTCAGTAAGAAAGCAAATCATGAGGTAGATTTTCTTTCATCTAAATCTCCTCCCCAATCAGCATCTGAATAGCCTACAAGTCACAGATCATTTCCTTGGTAATTCAACTTGTAATCAGCAGTTCCCTTCAAATACCTCAGTATTCTTTTAACGGCTTTCCAATGTGCTGGACCTGGATTGGATTGGTATCTACTTACCATTCCAACTACAAAACATATGTCGGGTTTTGTACACATCATAGCGTACATCAAGCTCCCAACAACATTAGCATAAGGAACATGTTTCATTTGTCCCTTCTCTTGTGGAGTCCTTGGACACAATCTATGGCTCAATCCTTCACTTTTTGCAATAGGAGTGTCTATGATTTTACAATCTTGCATACAAAATCGTTCAAGAACCTTGTTTATATATGTTTCTTGCGAAAGAGATAACGATCTCTTCGAACGATCTCTTGAAATCTTAACTCCAAGAATGTGTGCAGCCTCACCCATATCTTTCATCTCAAAGTTGGAAGATAACCAACTCTTGATAGTATGAACAAACTCCATATTACTTCTGACAATTAGTATATCATCAACATATCATGATATGATCACAAATTGATCATTGGATCTTTTTATATATACACAATGATCCTCATCAATCATTGTAAAATCATATGCCATTACGGCATTATAAAAACGTATATACCATTGTCTCGATGACTGCTTAAGGCCATATATCGATCTCATAAGTCGACATACCTTTTCTTCTTGACATTTTACTATGAAACCAGCAGGTTGTTCCATATATATTTCTTCCTCTAATTCTCCATTGAGGAAAGCAGTCTTTACATCCATCTAATATAACTCAAGATCCATACTAGCCACTATTGCCAGAATAATGCAAATCAAGGTAAATCTCACTACATGAGAAAATGTATCTTCATAATCAATTCATTTCTGTTGATTATACCCCTTCGCCACAAGGCGAGCCTTATGCCTTTCAATCGAGCCATCAGCCTTTCGCTTTATTTTGAAAACCCACTTGTTCCCAATAGCTCTGCGTTCTTTTGGAAGATCAACCGGTTCCCAGACTTAGTTTGATTTCATTAACTCCATTTCCTCTTCCATTGCATGAATCCATTTTTCTTTACTAGGGCAATTCAAAGTCTCATTAATATTTCTTGGCTCATCCTCATCTTGTGGAGCAACCATAAAAGTTTTTCCTTCAATGTCAAAACGTCGACGGGGAATACTTTAGCGACTTGTTCGCCGTATGAGAGATTGTACACTTTGCACATCATTCCCCATTATGCTCCCACTTGGATTAGATAATGATGACGTCATCTCATCATGTGGTTGCAATCGAGAATGAGTTAAATTCAATTCATCACTTCTCATATTATTCCCACTTGGACGAACTCTACTAATATCATTATCTTGATCCAAGGTTTCAAATAAGGAGTGATCTTCTCCTATTTCGCCATTCTTAGGAAATTTATCCTCTAAGAATGTGACATATAGTGATTCAAATTCAGTTATACTCCCACTTTCCTGCTCACCTATGAACACATACCCTTTCGAGTGTTCCGAGTATCTTATGAAAATACTCTTCTTTCCTTTGGGACCCAATTTCCTAAACTTGTGAGAGGACTCAAGTGTATAGGCAGCACAACCCCATGGCTTAAGAAAACTTAAGTTTGGTTTTCTACTTGTCCATAACTCATATGGAGTGGAAGTAACTGATTTGGAAGGCACCCGTTTAAGTATATAGGCATCAGTTAACAACGCATCACTTCAAAAAGTAATAGATAAGTTAGCATGTGCCATCATGGACCTAACCATTTCCAGTAGGGTTCTGTTTTTTCTCTCCGCAACACCATTTTGTTGAGGAGTATACGGAATAGACAACTGTCTTTCTATTCCTTTTTCATCACATAATTTTCTGAACTCATAAGATAAATATTCTCAACCTCGATTGGATCTCAATGTTTTTATTTTCTTGTCTAATTGATTTTCTACCAGGTTCATAAACTTTTTGAAACAACTTATTGCTTCAAATTTATGAGAAATCAAATAGACATATCCAAATCGAGTATAATCATCTATAAAAGTGATGAAATAAACAGCCCCATGCCTTCCTCTCACATTCATTGGACCACAGACATCAGAATGGATTAAATGCAGAGGAAATTAAGCTCTTTTACCTTTTCCAAATGGTTTCATTGTCGTTTTCCCTTCTAGGCAATGCTTACATATGGGCAAATCGATTTTTTCAATGTTACCCAACCAGCCCTCTTTGGCTAGTCTATTCATACGTTGTTGGTCAATGTGACCAAGTCTAGCATGCCACACATTTACATCATTATCATATGTATTAGGAGACGTGAGAAGGGAATAACAAACATTTGCATTAACATAGTCAATATCTAATACAATGAAACCATCCAGAAAATAACCACAACCATAGTAATTTGTATCCAAAAACAAATCCACACCTCTATTATAGAAGTTCATATTAAAACCTAATTTAACCAATACTAAAACAGACACTAAATTCCGACGAATTTCCGGAGCATATAACACATCATGTAGGAACAAAGTGCGTTGACCACGCATATTTAGTTGGCATGTGCCAATTCCTTTCACTTCAGCTCTGGAGTTGTTTCCCACATAGATCCACTTAGTTCCGGTTGGTACTCGTCGGAATTCCACGAAGGATCCTTTATCATTCGCTACATGGTCTGTCGCTCCTGAATCTACAGTCCACAAATGATTAGACTCGTTAAGAATACAGAACTCGACACAAAAGCAAAGTTCTGAAAGTACAAGGGGTGTATACCTTCTTTGGCTCACGACAGTCGCGAGCATAGTGACCCTTCTTGTCACAGTTGTAGCATTTCACCCTTGCAAGCTTCTTCATGTGAGGATGCTTTTCTCTTTCATGTTGGTTAAACTTGGGTTTCTTCCCTGAAGGACCTGCTTCCTTGCCTTTCCCTTTATCAAACCAGTTAGAGCGTTTGCGCTTGAAGCTCGAAGCTCCATGGGAGCTAGAACTAGCATGATAGAGTTTAGCATCCGGCTTAGTCGCCAAGAGGCGGTCCTCTTCCAGCTCAAGATGGCACACTGCATCCTCAAAAGTTTTGATATTTTTATTATAGGTCAGGTGCACCTTCATATGCTCCCAACTCTGAGGTAAGGAATGAATCACTGCTTGCACTTGCTGCTCATCAATGAGGACATGGCCAGCATCTTTCAGCTCATTTATCATGTTTGACATCTTTCTAAGATGTTGCTTCATGGTCTGACCATGAGGCTTCTTATATGAGTCAAACCTAATAGTGAGCTGCCTTAGTCTGGTCACCGAAGTATGACCAAATCTTGCTGCTAATGCCTCCCACATTTCTTTGGCATTGTCAAAACGCCTAAACTCTCACATGACGTCATTTTTCATGCTGCTCAGCAACATGATGCGAGCAAGAGAGCTCTTTCTTTTCCATGTAGCAAAAGCTTCCTTATCTCTCTTGTGCTGTGCAGTGTTTCCTTATTCAGGTTCTACCATGGTCAAGTTAAGAGCTTCAAGTGCCTCTTGCTCTTCCAGCACATATTGGATTTTCATGTGCCATATCTCATAGTTGTTACCATTGAGCTTTTCACCTTTGTTCAGCTCCGCAACTATGCTCTTTGTGGCTGAAGCCATTGATCTGAACACATCAAACATATATGCACGAATTAGTTAATGCCTATCATTTATGCATCCCTTTTGCACAGACCCATCATATTAATAAACAATTTCAAATAAGGTTTCAGAATCAAAAAGTCACTAAGTTTCCAATCATCCTCCAAAAATCCTAACTTAAAACTATCATTAATATAATTGTCTTATGCAAAAATAAATTCTATGAAGCTACAAAAACTTCTATAACTACCCACAGCAACCAGTAATAACGTAATTCAAATAATAATTGACATCCAATAAAACAATAATGTTTTCACATAATACAACTAACATATCGGTTGCTACATCAACAACAATCAGGTAGTAAACATTACATAAGATGTCCATAAAGCACACTAAACTAAGATCAGCCAATACATCTAACACCAAGTCAGCACACGAATTGGGAAAGATCATCTTTTGTTTAATTTCTTATCTTTTCCCTTATAATAATCTAGTAATATTCATTTAGAAAATCCATCACAATTTTCTTATAAGAAGCAGCTCTGTTGACATCCCATATGCGATTAAGCACTCATTGCCATTCAGGTGTAAGGGTGTTTATGAAAAATCGTACCATCTCTGACTGTGGCATAGGACGACCATTTCATTTAACCTTTTGAATTTTTTCATTGACCTCAAGGACATGATCAATTAAGTCACCACTCTTCCATTAATGATCAATCAGCTCAACTATCAACTTAAAAAGCCTTTCCTTTTGTTCATCGGTAATTACGCGAATAGGTGTGCGCAACCTGAGGAATGCAGAATCGTCCCTGCAACAAATGCAGAACAAATAAGGGATCACAAATAATCCACATAGACTTAATTGAAAAAGAAACACATTATTTTCCTCTTTTTTTTTTTTTTTGTCAACGGTCAACGGTCAGGTCATCGGTCGTCGGACCGTTTGGGCCGGTCAAGCCGGGTCGGACGAACCGACCGCACGTGCGCGGGCTGACGTTAGGGCGGTGCTCAGCCGGCACGTGCCGCGCGCGTGCTAGGCGTTTACGGGTTTGGTCGGGTCGCCGATCGGGTCGCCGGCCGGTGACCGCCCAGCCAACCGTCATCAGCGCTGACGTCATCGATGACGTCAGCACGCGTCGGTTCGCCGACCGGTGCATGTCGGTTTGCCGTCGGCGTCGCGCACGTGCTGGTTCGCCGACCGGCGCGTGGTGCCCACGCACAGCGGCTTCTGGCCGCGTGTGTGGGCACGTGTGGCGTCTCCCGGCGGCGCACGACATGTCGCCGGACTCGTCTCGACAAGCCCTTTCACCCTATGTCTTCAGAAATCGATTTCAACTTACAAAAACTCAAAAAAAACGGACGAACAGTGCTCGGGTGTTGGGATTTCTCGCCCCGATCCGTGTCAGCCGTATTTCTTTGCAAAAAATCAATCAAAAAAACATGAAAAGGGTCGGGAAAACATGAACTAGGGCTCTGATACCAATGTTGGGTTTAACGGATCCCCAAAAACTGGATTCGACATTAAATCAAACCCCTAAAACGAATGCGGAATACAAGCCCAGGAAAATCACGTATCACCGATCCTAAAGCACACCACAGGTTCGAGCGTACTTTGTTAGCCACAGATTAAAGACCGACGCCGACATGAGAAAGAGAATTTGGCCCTGTTCGATCCGATGACGCCAAATTGTGGTTGAAGGGAAGAAAAACGTTGCCGGAGCCTTACTGTTTTCCTTTTTGGGAGAGAGAGAGAGAGGAGGGGAGAGGGAGACGTACGTACGTTCTGATTTCCAAAATGTGCATTCTCCCTCTCTCTCATCCCTTTTATACGTCCCTCCATCCATGGGCCCTATTCCTGTGGGCCGGGCTTTTAGGCCCAACATGGGCGGACGGGCCTTAAGCCCATCATTAATAAAACCATCAGGCACAAATCACCCATCACTAGAAGGTCAAACGCTAATAACTATGGCCTTATCCAATATTCAACGCGCTCGCACATGAAATGTCAGATCATTCGACTGTCCCGATCTAGTTTCACGCGACAACGACCTGCCTCACCTCGATTTGTGTCCCTTTATGCCCGTAGTCAATTTCTCATTTGACCATGGTCAGAGTTGCTCTATGTCAGTGCCACGTCATGCCAGTGACTAGTCCAAAAATCCACTCCGCCAATGAGCCATGCTAATTAGTGGACTAAACCGGGCCAGAGGCATTCATGGACCAGGTTTAATCGTATTCAGACCGTTACTCTTCCGATTTTGTCCAATTTCTAATTTTTTTGGCCTATAGATTTTGAGGTTAGTTTTGTGTATTACTTCTTCTAGAATTGAGATTTCCTTGGATTATCTTGGCTACCTCGTATTGGTGTTTACACTGGAGAAAATCAGGGACATTCAAAAAAATTTTATTGGTGGGAAAACCTGATAGAAAATAAAAAGTGAATGCAATATATTGATTCAAATATTAAGTATAGTAGTTCTATGTTTGAAATCGAATGATGACTAAAATTTTAATAGATTTTTCTTATAGTTTGCACCAAACCTTCATAAGTTATATATTTATTTACTGCGATTCTCAATCATGCAGCAAAAAATAATGAAAAAATAACTAATTAAAGTGATTTCTCATCAAATTTGTGGGGGCGCTATTGAAAATTATTTTTATAAAATTTTAATAGATTTTTCTTCACAAGATGGTTGGGGCAATCACCCCCAGCTTTGTGAACGTAGGTCCATCCTCGGAGAAATGGATGTTGCTCTCTCAATTGTACAAACTATCTTAAGTGTTCTACAATAGTCCAAGACATGGTTTCTCATGGCACAATGTTATAGAATGCCATAAGATGGTATGGATTATTTATACAATTTTTTTTTGTTAGGCGACTGGGACTATCTAATGCTTGTGATCGCAACGATGCTTGAGATGGATGCGACCATTGGAAGTCAAAGTTGATGACTTTGAATATCAAGCAACTACATGAGAGTTTTCATGTTTTTACAGCTTCGAATAATCATATGAATTCAAATAGATGTGTGTGGATTGAAGTGTTGTCCAAGCCAAACAGAGAGATTGATAGGGAGATCAGATCAAATGTGATTGTCTTCAAAGATGTGTCGCTTACAAGTTGTGCTGGTCAAATGCATTGTCTTCTTACTAATACTTTGATAAGTACATTGATCAAATTTGCCACTACTATTTTCTATCCTTTTTGATTTTCCCACTCCTCTTTATGCTGTTTTGCTATGTTATGTATATGTCATGTATGCATTCGAAATTATCAAAAGAATAGTTGAGTCTAGATTTCTAAGAAAGGTCGTGGAAACCCGATAATGGATGAGAAAAGTAAGATCATTTGCAGTTTCATGACTAATCTTTAACTTTTTTCTGTTTGACGAGAGCTGGGAAAGAAGTGTTACTCTTTTTCACTTCACACGGTAGCCATCCATGGAGATTATATTTTGAGCGTCCGTCTTGGAAAGCTCCATGTGAACTCTAAGAACTTAGTTATGAACGTCTATGTATTTTTTTTGTTTAATATACTAACTTTTCTCATCATTAATTAAAAATATCTTAAGTGTTGGTAATTTAAGGCGTAATAAAAAAAAGATAAGGTAAATGAAAATCAGTAAAAATTAATAGAATTTTGTAATTAAAAAAATAGACTTGATAAGCAACTCAAATAAGAGTTGGTAACCCAAACTACTTGATAACTTAAATAGAGAAAAGTTACCACGTCACTCTAATTAAATATGGTAGTTAAAAAAAAAAAGTTAGTAATTCTAAGACGTTGCTAAGAAATGCAAATAGAAATTTGTAAGCAATAAGAAAAGTTAGAAATAAAGAACTAAATAAATTGTTAGTAAGTTACTTACATGAATGTTGATAATACTAAGTAGTAATATTAAGGGAGACAAGTTGGTGAATCACGTTAACTAAGGCTGGTAATTTTTAAATAGAATTGGTAAATGCAATAAAATTAGGGGATAAGTGCTGCAGAAGTCCTAAAACTTGTCACGAAAATGAATTGAGTCCTAAAACTTGCAAAAAGTGTAATTGAATCCTAAAACTTGTCAAATTGTTTCAATCGAGTTCTAAAGTTAACAATGTTAGCCCTTTTAACGGAAAATGCTGATGTTGCGCTAACGTGGCCTTTTAAATATTTTTTCTTTTTTCAGATGGAATTTTAAATTATTTTTCATTCATTTTTAAAAAAATTAGATTTAAAAACTAAAAAGAAAAGAAAATTTATTTTTTAAAATTGTTAAAAAGAAGAAGAAGAAGAAGATAAAGCAGCTCCTCCCTTGCTGTTGTCGCCGCCGTCGCCACTAATCGTCGAAGGGGCCGATGGCCGTCGCCAGCCTTAGGCTAAGTGGTTGGCCCTCGCTGGCCCCAGGCGAGGCCTCGCCAAGCTTGAGCGAGGGTGCCCGGATCCGGGCACGCCAGCCCTCGCGGGGTCGACGCCATCACCTAGCCTAGGTGAGTTGTCGTCACCCCGGGTGAAGCCTCGTCAACCCTCGCTTAGGGCCAGCAAGGCTCGCCAGATCTCGGCGAGGCGAGGGCCGGCAACCCTCACCAAGCTCGGGCGAGGGCTAGCCACCCGCGCCTAGGGCCGGCTATCATCGCCGGCCCCTCCAATGAGGCTGCCATTTATTTTTTTTTAACTGTTTTCTTTTTAAATAAAATTTCACTTTCTTTTTTTTAATTTTTAAATCTAATTTAAATAAAAAATTTAAAAAAAGCCACATGGAAAATAAAAAATTAATTTTAAATGCCACATCAGCATTTTCCGTTAAAAAAGTCGACAGTGTTAACTTTAGAACTCGATTGAAATAATTTGACAAGTTTTATGATTCAATTGCACTTTTTGCAAGTTTTATGATTCAATTGTATTTTCGTGACAAGTTTTAAGACTTCTGCAGCACTTATCCCAAAATCTTAATGCCAATCAAGTACATGTTCTTCTTTTAGATTCTCTTTTTCATCCTATGAAATGTAGATTGAGATCCAAACGAAGATCTAACCATTTTAAATAGCCAAAATCATCTTTACCAACCTATCTATATCAACCTTAATTATATTTCTTTGAAGATTTTATAAGCCATACTTCAAATTTGACATACAGCACCACACATTTTCTTTTTGTTTTGGAATTAGGATTGAGTATTAATTGACAATCTCTTTTTCCAGCATTCAAGGGAAATATTATTACTAGGTCCGATACACAATACATAGAGACCCAACAGAAGTCTTCCCTTGATCAATTAATTTCAGGTTATAATTGCACAAGGTGAAACTGGCTGCCTAACAATCCTCAAAGATTGGACCAAAAAAAAAAAAAAAATCCTCAAGGAAGATCGCCGAAAGAATAAAGCTAAAAGTTTAGAGAAATCTAAGCTTATCAAACTATAAGCACCATAGAAACAATATAAAAAGTTGACCATAAATAAAGTCACACTATCATTATTTAGCGTTCAACCTACGAGAGGATATGAGTCTTAAAACTGGCATAAAGAGTTATATCAATTCACAGTCAAATAGAATGTAACATTAACATTTGCATGCTATATATATTTGGCAAATATTACTGAATAAACTAATTCTTAAATGTTTATAAGAATGTATTTCTTTTTCGTTAAATTAATTTTGTCTAACCGCAATGCGTTGCAGATTGTGCTGATGTTGGCATTACAAGAGGGCAAGTCAATTTATAAAGCTTGAATAGTTCAGACACTTGGATTAAGCTTCTCCGGCCGCTGAGAATGTCCTCGCGCCAAAACACACATCTATGCGTGGGCGAATACAACTCCCATCTAAAGATGTGCCAGCGTACACAGTCCCTAATCTTTGGCACAAATCACCCACCACTAGAAAGACAAACACTAGCAACCACAGCCTCAATCGATACTTAGCCCACCCACACGTGCAATTTCATAGATGATCTGACTGTCCCAATCCAGTTTCACGCGACAACGACCTCACCTTGATTTGTGTCCCTTTGTGCCACTAGTTAGTCTCTAATCTGACCATAGTCAGAGTTACTCCGTATCAATGCCACGTCAGCTCCACATGGTCCCATATCAGTGACTGGTCCAAAATCCACTCGGTCAACGAGCTGCGCTAATCAGTGGATTAAACTGGCCAGAGGAATTCATGGACGGGGTTGAATCCAATGTAGACCGTCTCTCTTCCGTTTTAGTCCAATTTCTAATATATTTTGGCCTTTGGGTTTCGAGGTTAGTTTTGCGTATTGTTTCTTGGCTACCTTGTATACGTGTTTACATTGGGGAAAATCAGGGACAGATTCAGAACATTTTTATTAGTGGGAAAACCTAATAGAAAATAAAAAGTGAATGCAATGTATTGATTCAAATAGTAAATATAAATGTGCTGGATAGAATGATGAATAAAATTTCAATAGATTTTGCTTATAGTTTGCCCTCATGAGTTATGTATACATATTTGCTGCAGTACTCAATCATGGAGGAAAAATAATGAAAAAGTGAGGAAAATAAATAATTAAAGTGATTTCCCATTAAACTTGTGAGGGCACTATTGAAAATTATTTTAAAAACTGACGTAATATAGATAATTTACAAGATAGTGGAGGCAATTTTCCCCAAAATTTGCCGTGGTGATCCGTTCTCGGAGAAAATGGATGTTGCAAAGTCAATGATACGAACCTTCACAAGTGGTCCAACTATAGTCCAAAAAGTGTGGGTACACACACATATATATACAGATTAAATGCGATTGTCTACGAAGATGCATCGCTTGCAAGTGATACTGGTTAAATGCGTTGTCCTGTTTTCTTGTCTTCCCTTTTACGAAGAATACATGAAACAGAGGAGAAACGCCTCAGATTTGTGGTAAATGGTTAATGGTTAATATTGTGTATAAGTAGAGAAAGGATCGGCAAGTATTGGCACAAGGAGTAGAAAGATTTATGAGTATTTTGGGTACACGTGATAATGGAGGAGCTGTCACTTACTGGTTGTGCATCCAAGCCGTATATTGTTTACCGACTGTGACAAGGCAACCGCCAGAGATTTTCTAATATTTTATACTTCTTAACAGGTAAGTTACAAAACTTGCTCCTCATGTCCATAATTTCCAGCATGTTCTATGACTTTGTCTTTTCTTCTGAACCGATTTTATCAGCGCCGTTTCAACTTAAACTTCTCTTTGCCAGCTGTAGTTGATGAAGGGTAGTTGATTATTTTGGCTGCTTGTTGCTCAAGTTCTCTAGAGTATAGCAGCTATAGATTTCTCTAGAAAAATTGGTGAAACTTCAACATATAAGAGTTTTTCTAATGTAGATTAAATTAATTGAGATTGTAATTTACCATTTTATAGGATTAGTTTAATAAGATGAGATATAAAGATTATCAATTAGTCTAATATGGGGTTGACTAATATAAACTGTATAAAACCTAACATGTGATAAGCGGACATTTGGCTTAAAACTCTTTAAATAGTACTTAAATCTCTTTTTTTTTTAACTTTGATGCATAAATATCCTCACATAAAGAGTGTTTATTGAACGCTGAGGGTAATGAGCAGTTTCATTACGTTAGTGATAGAAAATGCAATAGAGGATAAACGCTTGAGTTTTGGATCGTCATTGTTCCACATAAAGAATCATGGATTTCGAATCGTGTTTACAAATTTATTTTCTTGATTATATATGTTCTAGATTCTTGCTATGGAGATCTTGGTACCGTTTTCGCAGTTTGCACATCAGTCCGCGATGAGGATCCTCATTCATTTCGTCGGTAACCAAATTTATATTCTTCTCATCTTGACAAAAAGTCACAAGTAACCCTAGGTGCAAATGCATTGAATCAAACAAAGTAAATAAAAGAACAATAAAAATGCCAAGAGAAGACATATTCAACCAAGAATCTTCCCCTCCTCTCAATGCAACTTAAATAATAATCAACATAAGAAGCCTCGAGCCTTATCACCGTTCTCTTAAAACACGAAACTTCGACACACTCCCAGGGAAAAAATCAGCTTAGCCAATGACCCATGCGGAGCTCATTTTCATCCCATCGCCTGGCATGGGTCATCTCGTATCGATGGTCGAGATGGCCAAGCTTCTTGTTGACCGCGACCCACGCCTCTCTATCACTGTCGTCATCATGAAGCTTCTGTTCGAGTCCGATGCCGATTCATACACGACCTCGCTTGCCACCACCGGGGCTGCTGCCCGAATCCGCTTTGTTCATCTCCCACGTGGGAACACCAACACCTTGATCTCTTCGGGCAATTTCCGCACCCACTTCATCGAAAGCAACAAGCCCCACATCAAGCAGGTTGTTGCCGATAGGGGTGTGCAAAATATCTGGGATCCGCCCGGACCGCCCGGAACCGGACCGGAACCGCCCGGAACCGACGGGTCTTGAGGGAACCGGTCCGGGTGGGCGAACAGTGGAGCGGATGACATCATGGAGTGGCTCAACGGGCAATTGCCTTCATCGGTAGTTTTCCTGTGCTTCGGGAGCATGGGAAGCTTCGGTGAGGACCAGGTGAAGGAGATGGCTTCCGCACTGGAGCGGAGTGGGCACCGCTTCCTGTGGTCCCTACGGCGGCCGCCGCCGAAGGGCAAGGTTGAAATCCCCCATGACTACATGGACCCCACGGAGGTTTTGCCCAAGGGGTTCCTAGATCGAACGGCTGGCATTGGGAAAGTGATTGGCTGGGTCCCACAAGTGGCGGTCCTAGCCCACCCAGCAATTGGGGAGTTCGTGTCACACTGCGGATGGAACTCCACCTTGGAGAGCATATGGTTCGGGGTGACAATGGCCACATGGCCCCTGTACGCTGAGCAACAGCTCAACGCGTTCGAGCTAGTGGTGGAACTGCGCCTTGCGACAGAGATCAGGATGGACTATAGGAGGGATTTCAAGATGGAGACCAATGTGGTGATGGCGGACGAAATAGAGGGCGCAATAAAGAAGTTAATGGAGGAGGTCAACGGTGAGAGGAAGAGGAAGGTGGAGGACGTGAGTGAGAAGAGTGGGAACGCGTTAGTTGAGGGTGGCTCTTCTTACTTGTCTTTGAGCCGTTTTATTGAGGACATATTGAATAATATGCCTTGACTTGTCTGCTTTCCCGTCATTTTCGCAATTTATGATGTTTCTCGGTCCATTTGTTCAAAAATGGTGATCCTCTCTCAATCACGATTCATAATATGCATTCTTTTTTATTTATTTGTAATCTTGCATATCTGTGTAGAGACAACATCAAAACACAATATCGATTTCTTAATACCAATCCATGTATAGCTAATGCTTCCTCAGACATTTTGTCAAGAAGAGAAGAATATGAAATGGGTTAGGTTTGATGTTCCTTTCTCTGTATTTTTTTCCTCGTCCTGTTATCTTGCATATACCCGTGTAGAAACAATGTCACAACACAATATTGATTTCTTAAAACCAATCCATGTTTGGCTAATGCTTCCTCATACATTTTGTCAAGAAGAGAAGAATATGAAATTGGTTAGGTCTGATGTTCCTTTCTTTGCATTTTTTTTCTCGTCCCGTTGACATTTAAATTTTGACTAATCATTTAATAATTAATTACATAAAAAATTATAGATTAATTTTTAACCACCTAAATGAAAATATCATAATTAAATTGCATAACATATAGTTTTAAGAGCATTCATTAGATAATATATTTAATCATATTAGCATTGGATTGGTGATGGATGGTTTTGAGCTTAAAAATTTGATAAATTGAGCCCACGAAAGAAGGCGAAATTCAGTCACGCTAAGGCCATGCAAGTGGCCGAAAATCATAGGGTAAAAGGGCCTTAATTGGCCCAATTTGGTCTCAATCCAACTTATTAAGAATCCAATTATGGACCGGCCTTAGGATATTAGAATCCATAAAAATAAATAAATAAATAAATTGAAAGGCCAAAGCTCCAGCCTGCATAATCAAGTTTATCTAGGTTTTGCTATATAAACATACTTATGGCTCATAATTCGGAGGTCGGCAAATCACAATTATTAAAACATAGAGAGGCATGTTACAAAATCTTACATCAATTCTAGAAAAAGTAATGCTCACAAATAATTCACCAGGTAGAATATAATAATAAAATAACAAATGAGAAAAACACGCCGTAAAATTTGTTATCGAAGTTCACCCAAACTTGGGCTATGTCTTTGCACAAAGGCACTTTGCGAATCCACTAGACTTTGAAAAAGTTGGAATATAACGATGATTTTCTCTCAAGATTATGGCACAAAGAGATTAAGAACCCTCGTAAAGAAAAAACTCACTTTTTTCTTCTCTCTTTTCTTGCCTATCTATTGTCTTTTTCAGCGTCTCCACGGTTAGCGTCTTTCCATCACTAATATAAAGGTATCACTTTTAACTTAAAAGCAAATATGATAGAAAAGAAAAAAAAAAACCCCTAAAAATATTTGGCTTCATCTATAACAAGGTACATGTGAAAAGAGAAGGAAAGAGCCCTCTAGGCCAATCCAGGGCCAAGACACTCATCTTGCCGCCCTGCTCGCCACCCCCACCTTAGCCACCACCGTGCCTTCACCATCTGCGACATCGCTCCCTCTAGGCCAATCCAGGGCCAAGACACTCATCTTGCCGCCCTGCTCGCCACCCCCACCTTAGCCACCACCGTGCCTTCACCATCTGCGACATCGCTCCCTTCGCCACCCAGCCTTGACGTCATAAGCTCGCTGCCGGAACTGATTGTGATTCGCGGAGTCTCGAGCCCCGAAAACTGAGCCGCTGCCTTGAGTGCGACGTCCCTACTATTGTCCCGATTGACTAAGCCTCACTCCCGCCTTGCCCAAGTTGCCTACGACAACTCACTGCTTCGCCGCCACGCCCGCTGCCCCGTGATGTCCCTGCTGCTACCCCTGGACATTGAACTTGCCGCCATGCCCTACACCGTGCCAAGCTACTACCCTTGCCCTGACGACAAAGCTGCACGCTCCACCCGCCGTTCGTTGCCACTGAGCCAACGAAGACCAAGCTACAGTCCCGGCAGCAAGTTGTTGCCACTGGACGCTGAGTTGCTGCTCAAGCCCTGTGCCATCATCCTCTGCAACATTGCCGTGACCTGCTGTGGCTGTGCCAAGTGTGAGCCCAGCCTAGCCAAGAGTCGGCCACAGCCGTTGACGCCAAGTTAGACTTTGGGCATAACATGCTTCAATAGGTTGAGACTAAAATTTTCAGCTAAGGCTATACTGAACCATTCTTGCCGAAGATATTGATATCGACGATTAATGAGCTTCTGAAGTTATCAATATGATATATTAGTCGTTGGTTTCTTAGTATGCTTTTAGTAGTTGCTGATTTTGAGTTTCTCAACAACATTGACCATTTTGAACAACTTCCTTCAATATTTGATGAAGTCTTGGAGTATTTATCTTCTGGTTAAGGAGGGAGCACGAATTTTGCAAGGCTCAAGATTGCAAGTTCCCAAGACATTAAATGCATCTCTATTTTTCTAGGAGTCTTTAATGCTATATAAATTTTCAAGAGTCAAAGTTCTGAGTTTCTAAATCTTTAATGTTAGGGGAATTCCCATGCCTATTCATTACTTTCCTATTTCTTAAATTGAATTCCTCCTATAAATAGAGGAAGCCTCTTCATTGTATGGCAGATGAATTGGATCAATGAAAATAATTGAGATTTCCTTTGTGTGAGTAAATATTTTTGAAAAGTGGATAACTCTTATTTTGGTTTCTTTATCCTTGGAGAGTGGATTATTCCTCGGTGATGAGCCAAGGAGCCTTTTATTCTCTGCTGGTGGATTTTCCATTAGAGACCCTAGTGGTGAGTTTCTCCTATCCCAAACTCCTTTATCCTTGGCGGATGGTTTGTCCTTTAAGCCTTGGTGATGAACTTCCTTAATCTCGATCTTCATTCTTAGTTGGTGGTGCATCCTTTATACCTTAGTGTCGATCATTTCTATCCTTGCAATTTGCATTTTCATCCTTTGACATCCATACCCACACCATTCTCATACGCTTAACCACCAAAAAAAAAAAAAAAAAAAAAAAAAAATCTCTACATCCCGGAATCACTCGCCCACGCACGAATCAGCTGACCCGATGCCGACCCAAGGGGATTTGTCACTATTTTGCAGCTTCTTGTCGAGAATGGCTCTATCGTAATAAGCACTGCCGCTGATCCCTCGCCGTCGAGCCCTGTGATTGCAATTGCAGTCCGATTATGTCAGTTTGAATTTAGAAAGTTAATCCTGAAGTTAGATAATTATCTTATTTCTAATTGATATGAAATATTTAATTGCGAGTTTTGATTGATTGCTATATTCTGTTAGATATTTAAATAAATAATGCATATCCACAAAAATTCTAAAAAATCACCCGGTTCGTCGTACTGAAGACTCCGAGGTTGCATCTGCGAACCTGGCGGTAGAGAACACCTCAGGCTATAGAAGCTTGCCATGCTCATGAAGACATCCTGGGTTATTGAAGCTCGCCGTGCTAAAGATTCTGAGGCTACATCCGCACACGTAACGAAATAATATTATAGCAAACACCCCAATCCTGAAAATGCACTGGGCATGAATCGCTATAGAAGAGCACTGATTGCGAAAACATGTCAAGCTAAGTTCATTTGGTTTGAAAACATTTACTGTCATGAAATTATCATTCGACTTAGCAGACATCGTCAATGATCAAATTCTCATAAGAGAAAAGTCATTGTCAAGATGATCTTAATTAGTCGAAAGGGTTATTTAAAAATGTCAAATGAGAACTTCTTAGTCAGATGGGCTTTTCACTTAATGTCTATATAAGGCTACTCGATCCCTATCATTAATGTGAGAAATGATCATGAACACGCAATTCACCTCACACTGCCAATTTCGAAGGTTCGAGAAAAGTTCGCAGTAGACACATAACGACCAATCAGGGTGGTCCTTTGCAAAGACCATGATGTATGCTTGGTCGCGGGCGTCGACAATGGATAAGCATTTTGTGACTAAAAAAGGAAATACTTTTCATTTATTATCTTCATTTATTATGCTTGGTCCTTTGCAAAGACCATGATGTATGCTTGGTCGCGGGCATCGACAATGGATAAGCATTTTGTGACTAAAAAAGGAAATACTTTTCATTTATTATCTTCATTTATTATGCTTGGTCCTTTGCAAAGACCATGATGTATGCTTGGTCGCGGGCATCGCATTTTGTGACTAAAAAAGGAAATACTTTTCATTTATTATCTTCACTAGGATTACAGGCCAAGAAACATAAAGATGGAATAAGATAATCTTGCCTTCACTTTCTTGAGTAGGAATTTTCAATTGTAGAAGCTCATATGTCAACTTTGATATTCCAATTTGAAGAGACTTTATAAGAGACATAATATAGATTTAGAAAGGGTTGAGAAATAAAATAAATTATTAGGCTCAAAATTCATTAATAAAGGGTTCACGAAATTAGTAATTATTTCGGCATCATTATCAATTATTCTTCATTTAAAAATCTCTTTTCTCTTGATATTTCATTGGCCTTGAGGATCCATTTTGATATGGTTTAATTGACAGTTATATTGGTTTGACATGTTAAAGGTTCGCTTCTCGCCATCTGCTGGACTAGACACGTGGGTCTTTTCGGCCCTGCATTATTTTAAGATTTATTTACATTTTTTTTTTTCCTGGCCATTTGCCTTTACTTATAGGCGGCGCCCGCTTTTTCATGCCTTCTCGATTTTTTTCAACACTTTTTGCATTCGTCTTTTTCTAGCTTCTCCGTCTACTAATCTTCACACCTTTGAGCATTTTGGACTCTCGAGAGCACTGTCTTCGATCATTACTCTAGTAAATCATTTGCATTTTCCTAGTGTGGGGTAATAATCAACATTTGGATTTAATGAATTCGAAAGGCCAAAAATGGTTACACGAAGATATAAAGTGAACACCGCATATTCTTTCAAGATTCTTGACAATTCCCTTCGTGATCCAAACCATGCGGGCAATAAAATATTTGTCGAGATTGGTAAAGAGATGGCTGTTATAGAAAAGGCATGAGATAATTTCCATAAAAAAAACATTTTTTAATCGAAAAACAAGATTGAAATATATGGAATTGGAATATGATCTTGAATTCATTCCCCTTTAAGTAAATATAGAGAAGCAAATGGGTGAAAAGGACTTGCTCTTACCAATCAAGATAAGTATGATGTCCATTTTTGTTTTGTCACAAAGTTTACGGGTAGCCTCAAGCATTGGTGACAATCGGTGACAGAACAAGACCAAGTTCAATTTCTACCTTCACCTGACTTTAGGTATGCCATTACTCTCCTATACTATTTTTTCATTGGAAAACCTTTTGACCTTCATGAGCTCGAAAGAATAGATGTTGTTCTCTCCAGAAAAGACATCTCGATAAACATTATCGGGAAATGCTCAAGTTTTTTTACGGTATTGGAGCTGATCTAAACCTAAAGCAAGTCTTTTTGACTTATATTCCCAAAGAATTATCCTAGTGTGACATCCTGATTTTCAGGTTCTGTTTTCGATTAAATAAGTTGAGCTTTTTATCAATGCGCTTATAGTTTTTTCTTTGAGTTGGCTACTCACGAGATAACTAGCCTATCATGTGAAATTGTTAAGGAATATAAACGCAATAAACTTGAGAATTCGACTAGGAATCGACTGCTCGACCGTGCTAATCTGTAAGGGTCATTACGGCACAGTTAAAAATCAATTAGAGACCGGAGATAGGTCGATTCGACAGAGCCATGTGATTAAGTGCGGGTGATTCTACCTAATTGCAAAATTCTCGTCAATCGGCACTAGACTGATTTTTCTGTCATTTTGGTACTCTGTATTCACATTTGAAATTTTGAGATTTTCACGACAGCAAAAAAAGTCGCCAATGTGTTCAAGATGTACAATATTGCTAAAAAATAATCAACCACGGGTCAAATGTGCTAAAAATTTCTAAAAGCTACTTGGTAAGTTAGGTCACGCTAAAATCGCGTCAGATTGAGATTAACCGTAAAATTGAACCCGATCACAAAAATTGAAAGTTCTGTCATGTCATGATTAATTTTAGGAATGTCAACTCATCCTCCAAAAAAATTTCGGCAAATCGGGATTTCCGGTGAAAATTCAAAGTAAAGTTATTTTGGACCAAGAAAATGAGAGGGCCGCTTTTGGTCGCATTTTTGCGATTCAAGTTGGACAAATTGACAAGGAAAATTCATGAGATGGACAAGGGAACCTTGGCTAAATTTATGGACACCAAGTTGAGCTCATTTGGAGAACTATTGAAGTGGAATTGGGTGGAATTGGAGGGAATTGATCCAAAATTCATAAGCAACTTTTGGACCACTTCGATGGCTTGTTAAGGAAGCCTTGGTGCTGCAAATTGGCTGTGGATGACAACCAAGGTGGTGGGGCATGAACTCAAGGGCTTTGAATAGCATTTGAAGACTTTTGTGGCATTGGTGGCCCCCTTCTTGCAGCAGCCGGCTTCTTCTTCCTTTGGTAGCTACTTTCCCCATTGTTGAAGAGTGGTGAGCTCGAGAAAACCGGAGGAACCAGCCAAGACTAGTAGCAAGCCCGCCGGTCCCTCCCCGTCATCGTGCGCCGTTGCCGCTCGTCCGGGCCCCGCCTAAGCATCGTCCACCCGCGCCTCCAGCTTGTGCCGTCCTTGCTCGAGCTACTGCCCGAGCTCGCCTGACTGCCGTCTTAGGTTGTCGCAGCTTGCTAGGCCGTCCGTCTAGCCGTCAGAGCTCCCGTTGTTGCTTGCTGTAGCCGCCCGGCACACCTCCTCACTGTTTCCAGCCTAGTTATCACTCGATTCAGCCTCTTCAACTACAAGCGAAGTTGAAGCCAACAAAGGTCTTTGGGCTTTGTGACCCGTTTTAAGGCCCGTCCGGTCTCCGTTTGGTTTCGCCGTAGGATTGGTTGTTGCCCACCTTCACGTCGCCGTTGTAGTGGACTCACCAAATCATTAAACCAGTGAGTTTACTTGCTAAACTCTACTTAGTGAGTTAATGATACTTAGGGGGTGATTAATTTATGCTAAGTATGATTTAGGTGGTTAGTTAAAATGGATTAGTGATTTAATTATTCAATTATGCATGTTAGGTGGTTAGAATAGACTAATTAGGGACTGGATAGATCATGATATTTATCTAGATAGGTTGGGAAATTTTTCGGGCCCGTTTAGATGATCAATTTAACATTTCTGGCTTAAGTTGGTATTTTTGGTAATTAATTGTATTTATTTAATTATTTTTTGGCATTTATTTAATTATTTAATATTTTCTGAAAATTATACTAGGATAGCCCGTAATCGGAATTTCATACGATTGCAATGGTATACTTGGTTTATGCAATTGAATGCTAAATTGTGCAAATTGAGTAAAAATTATGATTTTGGATATTTATTCCAAAATATTGTACGTCAACTTGTGCGAGCAATAATTCATGTTATCTTGTGAGAGCAATATCGTACATCAGCTTATGCAAGCAATGATTCATGTCAGCTTGTGAGAGCAATATCGTATGTCAGCTTGTGCGAGCAATGATTCATGTCAACTTATATGAGCAGTATCGTATGTTAGCTTGTGAGAGTAATAATTATTTATATAAGCTTGTGCGAGCATTATTGTACATCAACTCATGCGAGCAGCAATTGAACTGGAACTTGTGACCGATTGAATTTGATTGAATTGATTGAATGGATGGATCGATTGTATTGATGTAATTGATTGAATTGATTGCAGTGATTGTATCAATGATATCGATTGATTGATTGATTGTATTGATCGATTGGGTATATGAATTGTACTGACATGCATGAGGGAACTGAGGTGAGGTAAGTTATCTGTTTTGTGTGCCTAAACTGCTCTAGGCGTATTTCCTTCCTAGTCGGAGTTTAGGGGGTGAATTTGCTGAGACATTATCTTACCCCGTCGTAGGCTCAAACTTTTTAGGTCATTAGATTGAGGACTCGAAGCCCCGGAGCCTATTGAAGTGGAGACCGAATGATCGGTGAATGTGTTGGACAAGTAGGTCGTAGGACAGCTTCTTTTGGGACCGATCTTTTTGTACCTAAACCCAATTGTTCATAAAAGTATTTTGGTTATGAAATTGTTTCCTGCTCTTCTATCCCATGTTGGTTGTTGTTAGGGATAATTGTTTTGCTTCCGCATGTGCATTAAAATGAATGGGTCGGCGATGCGTCCTAAGATGTCACAATTTTATCAACCACCGAGGGATGGGTACGTGCTCGAGGTTCAAGGCATGACACCCAACAAGTTGAGAAATCTTTTCTCAACAGACAGAGAAGAATTATGGATATTCCTTTGGGAGATATACAACAAGAAATCTATTTTTGCCTTGATGATTTGTGTTTGAAATGCCAAATGGTTCAAACTTACCTCATGGACGATAAATAACTTAATAGAGCCTATTCACGACAGGAGTTGAAGATCAAATGCTCCAAGCGAGATTGTGATGGTTCTTGTGGGAAGCCTTTTAGAAAGAAGAAACACTTTAAGAAATCTTGGATAAAAGAGATCCAGATATGGATCCAAGCACTTCCGGAAAAAGAAGAAATTGCAATTCTTACGCAAAAGAAAAGACCATTCATGCCATAAGAAATCAACTCGATACTTCATCTACAATCAAAAGAGCCATTTCGCCAAAAAATGCCCCCAAGCAAGAAAGATCATAATCATTTGATACATCACATAAAAATTGAAACAGGCATTTCACTTGAAAATGATGATATCGAATCTCTGTTCTTCATGGATAAAGAACAATCTAAACAGACTCTTTGAGTCATCCCTTGTTACCAAACCCCTAGTGAAACTAATTCAGATTCAAAATTTGAAGATTTTTTTTTTTTTTTACATATCTCTTACTTCTTCAAAACAAAATATTGACATATTTTCCAGCCAAATCCATTGTCTCCATTTTCCTGTCAATATCTTCACCTCAAAGTTTGTCAAACCCATCACTGTCATTGCTCTCATAGATACTGGTGCAAGCTCTTCAATTTTAGACACTAAAGTTTTTTCTGAAGAATATTAGACTTTCTATATTTGATATTTCAATTCTGCTTCAAGAGATATTTTTTCTACGAATGTAAGAACCACCGCAATAACTATTCAGTTTTTTCCCTAATGCTCCATAACCACAAAAAATTTTGGATCTAGTCTTCCCAACAAAGATCTGGTCATCAGTTGGGGCATCATAACTCAGATTTTTCAATTTTGTATCATTCATGGAAAATGTCTTAAGTATTAGGATCAATTCTTTGAATTTGCCAATATCCAAAGACTTTTTTCCATCCAAATGAATATGTTAGATCTGATTATGCAGAAATTGTTAGAATTCTATTCAGAATCCCATTCTGAATTATCTCAGAAGTGTCCCCATCATTTATGAAAAAATCTAGAATTCTTTGTTTGACTTCCCTTTAAAAAAAAATGAAGACATCAATCCAACTAAGGTAAGTTACATGAGAATGAAGCTAGAGCACCTAGTCTCGGCTCAGAAAGAATGCTTAGAACTATTGCAATAATGCCTTATTGAGATTTCAAATTCTCAATGGGTTTGTGGAACCATTTATGTCAATAAGCGTGCCAAGCAAAACAGAGGAAAGATGCGGCTGGTGACAAACTATCATCTTCTTAACATTTTCCTTTAAGATGACAAGTTCCCTTTACATTCCAGAAGTTCCCTCTTTACCAAATTATCTAAAGCCCATATTTACTCCAAATTCGATCTTAAAGCCAGATTTTGACAACTAAGTATCCATCTTGAAGATAGACCTTAGACAAGGTTCCGTATTCCGAACCAACATTTCCAATGGAAAGTTCTTCCTTTGGTATTAAAATTAGTCCCATCCTCATTCCAAAAGGCCATGTGTCGAATTTTCCAACCAATTTTGTCAAGTGCAATAGTATATATTGATGACATTTTGTTTTACAGCCCTAATGAGGAATCCCACAGCTAACTTCTTGGGCAGTTTGTAGAAATTGTAAAGGAGCATGGAATTATGTTTTCTCAAAGAAAGATAAATATTGCCCAAATGAAAATTGAATTTCTTGGTATGCACCTTAACAAAGGTACATACTATCCAATGCCACACATTGCTCTTGAATTGCTGAAATTTCCTACAGAAAACTTCATGACAAAGTAAGTTCAGCATTTTTTTGGAATAATTAATTAGCTCAGAGCAATTTTCCACACATTGCTCTTATTCCACTGCAGTCAATGTTGAAGAAAAATCCTCTACCTTAAGGAAAACCTTAGACTAAAGCAGTTGCTGAACTTAAAGAAATTATGCATACTTTTCCTCCATTACAAATCCCATCAACAAGAAAGAGGATCCTCCAAACCGACACCAATGATGAATATTAGGCAACCATCTTATTTGAAGAAATTGATGTTAAGAGAAACTTATGTGCTTATAAAAGTGAAAAGTTTTCTCAAGCTGAAATGCATTATCATTTCATTTTAAAGAAATCTTCGCGGTGAAAAATGAAATAAAAAAAGTTTGAATTCCATCTCATCGGCCATCACTTTATGGTAGAATTGGACATAGCATCTTTTCCATAGATGACCTAATTCAAACAAAAGCATATTCCACATTCTCAACTGCTTTGATGGGCTAAATGGTTTTCAAAATACTATTTTGAAACCAAAAACATTGCTGGAAAGAAGAATGCGCTTGCTGACTTTTTGTCAAAACCAAAAACACCAGCAAAAATCAACAAGTACATCATGAGGCATGCTTTCCATGCTTTTCACCACAATGAAAAGTATAAGATCAAAGATATGAGATTGGTCAAGTTGGCAATACCCCCAGGAAATTTTTGAACAAATTTAGAATGATAACCTCACTAAAAATCTAGAAAGCCTTATGTGCAATGCCACACAGATCTATTTAAACTCCATGGAGGTTCAATTCTTTATACTTTTGGATTAAATTCCAGCTATTCGTTCATACACCATTTAATATGGAATGAAGATGACTTCCCTAATCTACTACGATGGTTTTTATGGTATTTAACCAATAAGTACTTAATAGCTATCGAAATTCCCACCAGAATGTTCCTTGCTAAACTAACCAGGATATTTGGGCTAGAACGAAATATTGAAAAGGAAAGTGGCAGAAACCTCTTAGCTTTACTCAATTGGTTTTATCATCCCACTTACTGGAAGCATCTCTTATAGCAAGAACTAAGAACTATCCGACCAGACCTTAAGATCCATAATATTCTGTTCTTCCGATGACCATGGGCTTTTTTATAGAAAAATGGTATCATTACCAATGCTCCACAAAGTATAGGAACCACATCTTATAAATCTTAGGCACACCTTAAGGAAGCTTGGATTTACAAACCTTTCCCAGGTTCCATTGGTTGTTGTGGACACCAATACCGAGAACTCCAAAGAGTTTTGTGCCAAGAAAACAAGATCATTCGTGAAGATATATGAAATTATAATGTACCAATTGCATGGAATCATAGCCTTACCCCAAAAGCCAAAGAAGCACTCAAAGAATTCAGACAAGCCGCAAGGACAACCCCATCATCACATGAGCAAGAAATGACAGATACAGATGACTCTGCACAATCATCTCAAGACCCTTATGCACAATGGGGGGTTCTCTCTCTCAAGACCTCTATGATCAAGGAACCATGTCCTTATCTTTAGGGATGGACACATCTTACTATGCTCAACCATCCAATTGGCCTTAGCTAAACATGTCTACCGACACTATAGGATCCTCTAGGAATCATGAAGAAGCATCTTCCACAAATAAGGCAAACATGTGGAATGCTCCTTCTTATTGTTGGAGAAATCTTTTCAGAATATTTTGAAGCTGACAAAACCTTTCTATCAGTCTAGTCTGGATATTCGCAGACTTTTAGTTTAGAGTCTAAAGACTTTCTGATTACCAGACTTAGTACTCAAGACTCAAGACTATTCTCATTGACAGTCTTTCTGATCCAGGGACGAAGGAAATCCAGAGCCTAAGTATTTGGTTGAGGATTTAATCCTATACTCTGGAGAAGATCTCTTGGTTGGATAAATATAACGGAATCTTTTATTCGTATCTAGATCGATTGAAGATTCGGTGGTCGACGAAATATTCTTGGAAGGTTCTATTCTTGGAAACCAAGATCCTAATTGTATGGGCGAACAGCATTGATGGGCTATCGTCAAGTTCCTTTAATAGCTCGAATGATCTTCTTAATTGATTCCGTCCAACGGGTAGATTGGAGGAATTCCTTTGGTAAGTGCCAACGGGTATGAAGGCATAAATGAGTATAAAAGGAAGACGTTCTAGTTGTTTTAGTGTGTGATCGATAGAGAAATTCCAGAGTCTGAAGCACCTTGATTATTAGTCGATACATTTTGAGCGAAATTGTATACACAAAGAGTGTCTATACTTGGTGATACCTTGAGCGAGCGTGGTAGATCATCTACACCGAGAAATCAAGGAAGATCAACACTGTAACATCTCTTTGTTCATAGTGGAATCTAGCCAATAGGCTGTCGGTGCAGAAGAGTGGACGTAGGCTTGAATCAAGCCGAACCACTATAAACCACGTGTTCAATTCTCTCCTTCCTTTACTCAGTCTTACGTTGATTATCATTTGTTACAAATCCTTCAACTATTTAGTATTGTGCAATTATCAAGAAAAATCTTTTATATACCTATTCACCCCCTCTAGGTATTCATACTAGCTATATCAATTGGTACCAGAGCTCGTGTTCTTACTTTATTTGAAGTGTTTTATTTCAGAATAAAAGATCCATGGTTAGTATGCTAACACCAGGGTTGGTGGAAGGGCAAAGTAATACCAGACCACCCTACTTTGATGGAAAAGATTACAACATCTGGAAGAACAAGATGAAAGCTTTCCTACGATCAAAAGATCCTCTGGAATGGGACGTTGTAGAAAAAGGAATTACTCCTACAACTGCATCAGTCTCTGAAAGAGGGAAAGAAATTGTTGAGACCAGGGGAATGACTCAGGAAGAGATAAACAAGAGACAAGCACTCGATGCAAAAGCAATTTACTCTTTATATTGTACTTTGTCACCAACTGAATATAACATAATATCTTCTTGTGTTACAGCAAAAGAAGTATGGAACGGATTACATATCACCTATGAAGGAACAGATCGAGTAAAGGAGACCAGAATTAACATTCTCCTCGGTCAATATGAAGCCTTCAAAATGAAACCAGGAGAATCTATAACTGACATGTTTAGTTGTTTTACAGATATTGACAATGGTCTTGAGAACCAAGGACAAAAAATTTATGATCCCATGAAGGTAAACAAGCTACTGCGTGGACTCTCCAAGGATTGGAATCATATAAAGACTTCAATAAGAGAGACGTAAAGAATTATGCCATTGTCTGTCAACGAGCTGATTGGAACTCTTCAGTCTTATGAAGCAGAATGAATTAATGAAGACGAAGATCCAAGAGGTAAGAAATCCATTGCATTAAAATCAAATAATGATTCTGATGATACAGATTCTGAAGATGATCTGGACGATGAGGAGCTTGCTCTTATGATAAGAAGATTCAGAAAGCTGAATAGAAAAGGAAGAAGGTTCAACTCAAAAAAACAAAGTTTCCAAAGACAGCAGACCAAGTTTGTAGATGATGAGGAACCAAACAAAGATGTAGTTTGTTTCGAATGCAAGAAAAAGGGACATATCGGACCCAACTGTCCTCTTCTAAAGAAGAAGAAAGGAAAAGCTGATAAGTTTCGTAAAGCTCTCAAAGCTTAAACATGGAGTGATATAGAGTGTGAAGAAAGTGATGAAGAATATGCAAACCTGTGTCTGATGACACAATCAGACTCAGACTCAGACTCTGGATCAGACTCAGATAGTGAATTTGAGGTAAGTGATTTTAAAATTTCTGTCAAAGTTTCTAAATACATTGATGAACTGTGTTTTAGTCTTAAGACTTCTCTCAAAAGAATTTCCGAACTTAAAAAGGAAAACTCAGCTCTAAAACAAAAGGAAAACATTTTAGAAGAAAGAGTTAAAAGTTTAGACTTGAATGTTTCTACTCTTAAAGAAAAAAAAAAGATAATCTTTTGAAAGAAAATGTTTTTTTTTAAAACTGACTTATCAAATATTTCAAAGAAATTTTCGATAAGGTCCGAAAAACTTGAAAAAGTTCTTTCAGCTCAAATACCCTATTTCAATAAGTCCGGTCTAGGTATGACAGCAGAAACAATTCCCTTGATTGATTTTCCTAAAGTAAAAGAAAGAATTAAGAAAAGACCATTGAGAGAGGCTTACAAAAATTATTTCAAGAAAGTTTTTGTAAAGTCTGTAGGTCGAAATGCTCTCAGGTGTTCAAAGTGTAACAGTCAGGATCACTTTGAAAAAGAGTGTCCTATGGTATGGAAACCTGTTAAGAAAGTATTGCCTAATAATGTTTATCCTACTAACACCAAAGGACCCAAGAAAATTTGGGTACCAAAGAAAGCTTGAGACTCTCTTTTAAATGCAAGTCTCCGTCAAGAAAAAGGTAAAGTGGTATCTTGACAACAGATGTTCAAGACACATGACAGGAGACTCAAATTGCTTCATAAAGCTTGTTCAAGTAAATGGTGGAAAAGTTTCATTTGGAGGAAACAGTAAATGAAGTATTGTGGGATTTAGAACTGTGAAAATTGGAAATCTCACAATAACCAATGTTTCTCTAGTGGAAGAACTCAACTATAACCTTCTCAGCATTATCCAATTGTGTGATACTGGTTTCAGGATCTCATTTCAAGAAGGAATATGCTCTAGAATCAGTAAAGACTCTACTCAGTCTTTCATGAGTCAAAGATATGGAAATATCTACCTCTTAGACATGAAACTAAATGAATCGCAATGCCTAATCTCAATTCAAGATGAAGCAAGCTTATGGCACAGAAAGCTTGGTCATGTCAACGTGAAGCAATTAGCTAAAATCTCATCAAAGCAGCTTGTTCGAGGTCTACCCAAATTACCATACCAAAAGTCCGATCCATGCACACCATGTATTCTGGCAAAGCAGGTAAGAAATTCATTTAAGTCAATAAATCATGTCTCTACTAATCATGTATTACAGTTGGTACATATGGATCTCTTCGGACCAACCAGAACCCAGAGTATTGGTGGTAAGAAATATTACCTAGTAATTGTGAACGATTACTCCCGCTTTACTTGGGTATATTTCCTTGCAAATAAGTCAGAAACCTTCTCGTATTTTGAAAAATTTGCTAAAAAGGTTCAAAATGAAAAATGATGTGTTATCTCAAGTATAAGAACAGATCATGGAGGTGAATTTGAAAATCAAGATTTTACAAAATTGTGTGATGAATATGGATTTAAGCATGTGTTCTCCTCTCCATATACTCCCCAGCAAAATGGAGTTGTAGAAAGAAAGAATAGATCTCTTCAAGAAATGGCTAGAACTCTTTTAATTGAAAGTAAAATTTCTTCACGATTTTGGGCTGAAGATGTTTCAACAGCATGCTATATCATCAATAGAGTCTTCCTAAGACCTATTCTAGAAAAAACCCTTTATGAGTTATTCAAAGGTAAGAAGCCCGTTGTTTCATACTTTCATGTGTTCGGTTGCAAATGCTTTATATTGAAAAATGCTAAAGATCGAGTTGGTAAGTTTGAAGAAAGATCAGATGAAGGCATCTTCCTTGGATATTCTACATCAAGCAAAGCCTACAGAGTCTATAACAAAAAAAGCCAGTCTGTGGAGGAGTCAATGAATGTCAAATTTCAAGACTCTATGCAAGATGAATCCAGTCAGACTCAGTATGAAGAGTCTGAACCTGCTCTAGACCTTCCAAAGCTCACAACTCAAGAAGTATCTCAAACTCTGGAAGACCAGCATCAAGATGTTCATGAAGATTCAAATAAAGAAAGAGATCATCATCCAGACAAATCAACCACTAACTGGAAGCATAAGTCCAGTCATCCAAAGATCTCATTATTGGCGAAATTAATGAAGGAATTCGCACCAGATCCAAAAGACGTGAAGAGTCTAGTGCTGTGGCTCTCATTTCTGAAATTGAACCAAAAAGCATAGAAAAAGCTTTATCTGATGAAAGCTGGATCGAAGCTATGCAAGAAGAGCTCAAACAGTTCAACATTAATGATGTCTGGGATTTGACATCTAAACCAAAAGGTAAAACTGTTATTGGAGCTAAATAGGTGTTCAGAAACAAGATGAATGAAAAAGGAAAAGTCGTACGAAACAAAGCAAGACTCGTGGCCAAAGGATATACGCAAGAAGAAGGAATAGACTATGATGAGACTTACGCTCCTGTAGCAAGGTTAAAAGCTATTCGACTATTACTTGCGTTTGCTTGTTATAAAAATTTCAGGTTATTCCAAATGGACATCAAAAGTGCGTTCCTAAATGGATTTATCCATGAGGAAGTTTATGTGGAACAACCTGGGTTTGAAGACCCAAAGAAGCCAGACTCAATCTTCAGACTGAAAAAAGGCTTTATATGGTTTAAAGCAAGCACCTCGAGCTTGGTACGACAAACTAAGTAAGTTCTTATTACATAATGGTTTTATCAAAGGTAAAGTAGATACTACTTTATTTATGAAAAAGGAAAACAAAAGCTTTTTGCTTGTTCAAATATATGTGGATGATATTATTTTTGGATCCTCTAATGAAAGTCTATGCAAGAAATTTTCTAAGTCTATGCAGGATGAGTTTGAAATGAGTATGATGGGAGAATTAACATTCTTCCTTGGTCTTCAAGTAAAGCAATTAAAGGAAGGAACTTTCATTTACCAAGAAAAATATGCTAATGATCTTGTCAAAAGGTTTGGATTGGAAAATTACAAAAAGACTGATATACCAATGTCAAGTTCTTTGAAGATAGACAAAGATGAAGAAGGGAAGAAAGTTGATCAAAAGCTATACAGGAGCATCATTGGTTCACTTCTTTATCTTATGGCTTCTAGACCTGACATTTTGTTAAGTGTTTGTATCTGTGCTAGGTTTCAATTAGATCCTAGAGAATCCCATCTCAGTGCTGCAAAACGTATCATTAAATACATTGCTTCATCTTCAAGCATCGGTCTTTGGTATCCTAAGAAGGGAGATTTTAATCTTCTGGGATATTCAGACGCAGATCTGGCCGGTTGCAAAGTCGATAGAAAGAGCACTTCAGGAACTTGCCAGTTGCTTGGAAGTAGGACAATGTCTTGGTTTTCAAGGAAACAAAGCATTGTGGCTCTCTCAACAACAGAAGCAGAGTATGTAGCTCTTGGAAGCTGCTGTTCACAAATTCTATGGATAAAACAACAGCTACAAGACTTTGGGATTGAAGACTCATGCACGTAAATCGATGTGACAACACCAAATAAGCAATCAATCTCACCAAAAATCCAATCCTTCATTCAAGAGCAAAGCATATAGAGATTCGACATCACTTCATTAGAGATCATATTCAAAATGGAGAAATCTCGATTCAATTTGTTGATTCAAAAAGTCAACTAGCGGATATATTCACAAAGCCTTTGGAGAAAAATCAATTCGATTTTATCCGTTCCAGACTCAACATTTTGAAGCTCAAGGAAGTTAAAGTCTATAGACTCTCCAACCCTTAGACTCTAAACCGTCAGACTCAGACATTCATGGCTATAGACTGTAAGTTGATATTATATCTAAACTCGAAAAGATACAATCTTTCGTTCAGTTAATTTATAATTTCCGTGAAAAACGGAATCTTGTCTTTTCAAAAGGATTAATTTTGGCAGTTAATGATTTTAAAAAGAGGTGTTCGTACACTTTCCTTGTGTCGATTGGACTTTCCTTTTCAAAACTGAGTTATATATATATACAGTTTTCTTTTTCACCCAATCTTCAAAACCCTAAAAGGCATTCTCCTCCCAATCCTGTTTCTACTTCGTGATTCATTTTCGAGAAAGTTGTCATCTTTTCTTAGGAAAGCAAGTAAAGGAATCTTTCAACGACAAGGAAGGATGTCTTCTTCGAGGAAGTCTTCAAGAATCGCGAACAGGGGACCAAAGAGAATGAAGGAGGGACCTACCCATTTCGATCTCACCAAAGAAGAAGAATTATTGAGTCAGCAACAGAGCCCGATTCACTCTCCACCACGTCACTCAACGCTATCTACCCCACAAGGTACGGGTCAACAACCAGAGGAAGAAATAATCGAGGACGCAGACCCTGTAAGAGTCCAAAAACCCTATTTTATTTACAAGCTTTACTATGCGTTGAAAAGCATTGGGACTCCGTTGAGCTACGTGGATGATTTTCTTAAAGATAAGAATTATGGGAATGAGTATATCTTTCTGCGACGAATGGAGGATTTGGGAATTGCTCCCAGAGGAAAGGCTGAGGAAGCACTTGCGAACATTCCAAGTGACCCTCGTATATCGGGACCGAATCCGACTGACGGAAATGATGATGATAAAATGTTCAGTGAGTTTCAACCTAGAATGGGTGTTGCAGCGAGGGTGAAGGGAAAAAGAATGGAGTTGTTTAAATCGAAGGAACAGGAGAATCTGTTCTTCAGATTGCTAAAACGAGGGGTGATAAACCCTAGGAGTGTTGATTTCGATTTTTTGGATGCCATTAATGTGAACTTAAGGGAGAAGTTCAATCTGCTTCAACTTGAGCAATTTTGCATCGATACCACAGACGGTTATACGCAATTGACAGCATACTTCTATTCGAATCTCGGCTTTTTAGATGCGAATAGAATATCATTTAGTGTTCGAGACCAAAACTATGTGGTAGATGTGGACATGTTGGCAGACATAATTGGAGTTGAACGAGGACGCTATCAACCGATCAAAGTCTCAATTGCTCATGCCTCATTAGAACTTGTCAAAGATAGAGATACAGAGGGAAGAATCATCTATTCAAGGATGCGTGCCATCAATATCGTGCTGCACAAAATTGTGATCAATTGCATCAGGCCCAAGTCTACATCAAAGATTGATGTGTCTAATTCCGAGGCAAAATTGATGTACGCAATCAACTCAGGGAAGAAGTTTTCTCTCCCTCACACCATTCTCTTTCACATGTACAGAGCAATGTCGAAGGACAATGGTCAATTGCCTTACCCAGGTCTGGTGACCAAGATCTTCAGACACATGAATATTGAACTGCCACATACGCTTTGTGTTCGACCGTGCGATAAGATGGTGATAAGTTTGAAGATGTTGATAAAGATGCGTCTGAAAGAACTTTCCAAGGCAATGGAGAAATTCAGAGTGAAGACTCCAGTACTGTCTACTTCAAAGAGAAAAGGGAAGGAGGCCATTGGTGCCCCATCCAAAAAGAAGAGAACTCTCATCTTGGAGGATGAAGATGAGGATGAAGATCTCACAATCTCTGCCTTGATAAGGACCAGACGTTCTATGCCTCAATCGACAGAACTTCAGAAGAAACAGAGAGAAGAAGAGGAGCAAGCCAAGAACAGAGAAGAAGAAGAGCAGCGAGAGAAGGAGAAAGAAGCTGAAGAAGAAGGAGAAGAAAGAAGCAAAAGAAAAGTCTACCGCCAAATGGGAGAGAAGGGGAATCAAGATACGTAAGAGAATGATCATCACTCTTCCCCATTTGAGGTCCTAGAGACGGGGGAGTTGGCGAGCATGAAAGGTCCACACCTCATGCTGCCAATAGTGAATGTCTAAGACGATCACCAGCAGATCCAGAAGAGTTTCAGGCTTCTCAATTGCCTGAAGAAGGACACGATATGTCAACACCAAATCTGCAAGATTATACACAAGTTCCATCGTCTGCATTAACTCCATCCGAGAAAGCAAATGCAAGTACACAAACGGACAATTTAACAGATTTTCATCGTATTCTTGATGTTCTTCTGGAAATGCGGGGCCAAATCTACGCTATGGACTGTAAAATTCAAGTCATGAAGAATGCTGGACAAGCATCTTCGGTTACCTTGGAGGACAAAATGAAAGACCTCGCTCTACAACTTCAAGCCAATGCCAAAGGAGAGGAGGTAGCTCAGCTAAGGGAAGACTTGAAGAGGCTAGAAGGCATAGTCCAGTCGATGGGAGATTTCCAGATCGTGCGTATTCCTAAGCAGACCTGACGCTTTTCTCACCTTTTTAATAATAACAAAAAGAAGGAGAATTGCAATTTGAACGAACTTTAAACTGAACTTTGACTTTAAATTTGTGGTTGAATGTGTTTGCTTTTTGATGTTTGTTTTTTAGTATGAATTGAGTGAACTTAGGTGTGAATTGAATTTGACTGAAGTAGATTTTGATGCTTGACTGTTTGCATTTATATCAAGTATTGTCATATGGTATTACTCATGAAAGACTAACCAATTTTTTGTGGATGCAGAGTCTGGTTGTTTTATTAATCTTTATGAGATAGCCATATTGCTTGAGAAATGTTTTTGTAGGTCAAAGTTATTCAAATCTACAAGAAAGTTTTGTCACCATCAAAAAGGGGAGATTGTTGGAGAAATCTTTCCAGAATATTTTGAAGCTAACAAAACGTTTCTATCAATCTAGTCTGAATATTCGCAGACTTTCAGTTTAGAGTCTGAAGACTTTCTGATTACCAGACTCAGTACTCAAGACTCAAGACTCAAGACTAAAGACTATTTTCATTGACAGTCTTTCTGATCCAGTGACGAAGGAAATCCAGAGCCTAAGTATTTGGTTGAGGATTTAATCCTATCCTCTGGAGAAGATCTCTTGGTTGGATAAATATAACGGAATCTTTCGTATCTAGATCGATTGAAGATCCGGTGGTCGACGAAATATTCTTGGAAGGTTCTATTCTTGGAAATCAAGATCCTGATTGTATGGGGGAACAGGATTGATGGGCTTTCGTCCGGTTCCTTTAATAGCTCGAATGATCTTTTTAATTGATTCCGTCCAACGGGTAGATTGGAGGGACTTCTTTGGTAAGTGCCAACGGGTATGAAGGCATAAAGGAGTATAAAATGAAGACGTTCTAGTTGTTTTAGTGTGTGATCGATAGAGAAATTCCAGAGTCTAAAGCACCTTGATTATTAGTCGATACATTTTGAGCGAAATTATATACATAGAGAGTGTTTATACTTGGTGATACCTTGAGCGAGCGTGGTAGATCATTTACACCGAGAAATCAAGGAAGATCAACACTGTAACATCTCTTTGTTCATAGTAGAATCCAGCCAATAGGCTGTCAGTGCAGAAGAGTGGACGTAGGCTTGAATCAAGCCGAACCACTATAAACCGCGTGTTCAATTCTCTCCTTCCTTTACCCGGTCTTATGTTGATTATCATTTGTTGCAAACCCTTCAACTATTTAGTATTGTGCAATTATCAAGAAAAATCTTTTATATACCTATTCACCCCCTCTAGGTATTCATATTAGCTATATCACTTATGAACGACTTACAGAACTTGAGAAGAAATACGAGGAACATCTTATGGCAGAAGAATGTAGCTCTGATGATTCAGACTATGACTACAACGCTCGTGACGGAAGAGACCACTGACTGTAGCGAATCACTATAGCAATAGGCTAAGGAAATTACTGTTCATTGTCACTGTTCATATCTCTGAGAATAATTTCCGATCGGATTTTCTAGAGCCTATGTCTATTTTAGGACCCATGAGCTTGGTACTTATTTGTCTATAACCTGCTAATGTCTATAACAGGCAATGAGAATGTAATGTGTTGAGCAAAGTCCCTTGAAGTAAAGTGAGTTTTTTGTAAAACTCTTAATGTCTTTCTAAACACTTCTTCTTCTCCAGTCTGGTATGATCCTCTAAGAAATGCAGCTCGAATCATTAGAAATGTTACAATCTTGGCATTTCTAAGTACTCTAGGCTCTAAACTAAAATTTGGAGTAGTTTCCTACTAAAAGGCTATCCCTAAATGGCTTAAATGAGGAGGTTCACCAATAGTGGGAAGGCATACCTGCAAAAAACTGACTTCGACTTCCCTGGTTTTAAGCCTAGGTCCATTCATGGTATCGGAGCCCGTGGTTTCGTTTGTAATAATATATGTTCCATACGCTCAGTAGGTGAATCTAGTGCTAAGAAGATCTCTTCACATTATGATTGAACCAAAGATACTAAAAGCCCATGTTTCTCTCACCTCATCCCCATCTTTCTCAATCCTTTCAGATTTTCGTTTGTCAAATGCTTCTAAGATTGACTATCTCTATGAAGTCTCTCTTAGTGATGAAACCAAAATTTCCAAAACTCAACTTCCCCTTATGAACCCTTATTTTGCATTTGCTAAGCCTACCTCATCATTATCTCCCATCTGCTCCATTTGACAACTCATTGCCAAACTCCAAATGAAGGAAAAGAGTACGTCTAATCCTCCAAGTTCGACCAACATCCCATTCCAACCACTGAGAAGGAATATTTAGTCACTCTTCAAATTCTGCCATAATTTTTTAAGGCAGTGGACCCGACAGGGATACCCTCACATCCATTATGAAGCTGTCCGTCTTGCTTTTACATTTCATGGTCGAATAGGCTTGCTAGTTGTGGCCAGAATAATGTTATTGGATACCAAATTCTTAGAATACCAACATGCCTATATTGGCATTGTTCAAACCATTTTGAATGTTGGAATAGTCTTTGTAACCTTATATCTAAACTTTAATATCGCTCTTTCAGACCCCAAACTACTCTAATTTCTAAAAGTCCAAATCCAGCTCATTGGAGCTCTTCAGACCGCTGACTCTATTGTAGCAACACTGCACTACTAAATGATTTATCGAGTGCAAAACCATGCTCTTGACTTGAACTTCCACAATGGAAATGAAGACGCTCTATTCATCTCCATGCAGAATGATTAGGCGTCTTGTATTCATGCTCCCAGACAAATCCCAAAAGAGAAGTTGGCCAAGTTCCTTCTAGAAACTTGGATTACCAACTATGAAAAGCTATATCAAAATAACAAGCATTTACAGTCCTCAAACTACGAGTTCATCAGAAAGAAAGATGGTACTGTTTTCATCAAATTTGATAAGGAAAATGAAGAAAATCCTTTTATCTTCTAGACCCTCTTCATGATTGAACCTTGTGTTCCTGAGTCAGTGTTCGAGCCAGATCCCAAAAGGCTTGTCCAATATTTTCAGAGTAATGAAACCCTGTCCATTACTACAAGGACCGATATGGTCACTATTTCTAGGATCCTTTTTGTCAATACTCTTATTGTACAAAGTCTCCCGACGAAGTAGACCCAAATGCAAGACCCCGACGGAAACACATGAAGTCAAAGGATACTATATACCAAAGATACTTGGATAGAGATTCCTCCATTGATACTCTTGGTGAGTGTGATAAATTACAATTTATGGTTTCTTATGCTCCAACTCCACCACTAGAGTTCACTGCTCCACCCTTCATTTCACCAACTCCACCACCATCACCTCCCCCATATAAAAAACTAGCAATTTCCCTTTTTTGTAAGCCAATCCTAAAGTGGGCAAAAAAGCATTCCTACCCACTCAAGGCTCTAGAAGAAACACTACCTAGTTCTTCCATTGCCATGTTTCAAGAAACAGATTTTCCTCCTCTTGTTCGAGAAAGTTCTAAACTTTCATTCCCTGCCCCAGAATAATTCATTGACCCACAAGGCAAATATCGACATGCTCCCAAAATACCTACCCCCACTAATATGGACGAACATGGAAGACAAAAAAGAACTCATGTTACTAAAGCCGTCCTGAATTGGCAATTGGAGACTCTTTTGGCACACAACAATGTGTTCAAAACAATTGACTCCAAAATTGTAGATGTGCAACGAGATCTTCGAAAGTATGATGAAACCACCAAAAAGATGCTTTCAGACTTCCAAAAAAGGCTTCATGCCCTAGAATCCAGAGAACATTTGGGATATCATCATCTCGAAAGCCCCAAGGCGGAGATAGAAAAGGTCAAAAGACAGATCCAACTCCTTGAAGAGTGAAGCTTCAATCCTTTAAACCCATTTCCGACCACATTGCAGATAGAGCATTCACTACCTCCACCATCTCAGAAGTCCATCTTTGCTACTCTCACAAAAGCTTGCACCAGACAAGATAAGATAGATGTGGTAGAAATGCAAAATTGCCTCAGAGAACTGGATCGAATAAGGAAAGAAAAGGGAAGAGAGAAGATGTGTGAAGAATCCTCGATTGTTATAAAGGAAAAGCCAAACCAGATGATGCTATCAAATCCATTAAAATCATTCTTGAGAGATTTGGGCAATCAAGAAGAACAACTTGATCTTGTTACTTTGAAAGACCAAATCTTATTTCCATCAAAATAGGTTTTTCCAAACAACTTTGACACCGAATCAGATTCGGTATGCCTCTCATATTCTGTATCCTTCTCAATCCCTACCATTGATTCCTTTCCTATTGCACTAGTAACTTCATCAATATTCATGGTCAATCCACCTGACCAAGATATGGAATCCAACTCTTCTGAACTAGAGGTTGTTCAACTAAACAATCTTTCTCAGAATGTGACTACTTCTTTCAAATAGTTTTTTACTGTTGATGATATTCCCTATTCCAAGTGGCTGAAAAGATTTGAAGAATTCCATACTTCTTTAATTGATACGCACACAATATTTTATTACCAACATAGTTTGGATGGTTTGAATTGGGCCAATCCATCATCTAATCCAAGGACTAACCCACGTAGTGTTAGTTCTCAATTTTTAGGACTAGGGACCAACCCTCTTAAGCCTAGGACCAATGACCGGATTGACCCTATGGGTTTAGTCTAATTTCAGGATCAATTTGGGAGCAACCAGTTATTATTTTTTTTTTTCGTTTCATTTTTTGTATTCCTTACAAAAACAAACATAGTTTTTCAAATTATAAATCTATCAACAATATGACATTGAGTACCCAAACTATGAACATTGGTACATATTAAACATAAATCTAAGATAAAGTAACAACAGGAATTTGCATTTGCAATTGTTGAGCTGCGTTCATGAGGCGGCCAAAGAGAGGTGAGCGATTTCACCAACTGAGTCATGAGGCTAGAGAGGAGAGGCTAAAGGTGAGTGAGGCAAGCTACAAGCAAGGTGAGCAAGGCTAAGGTGAGCAAACAAAGCGAGGCAAGTGAATAGGGTTTCTATATCATATGGAATCAATTAAGAAAATTTCCCAAGGATTTTCTCGACAGCACAATCTTAAGTAATCAATTAAGAAAATTTCCAATATCATATGGAATCAATAATTTTTATTATTCCACAATAAGTATGTTTGATAATAACACAATCTTTTACAATGCCACAATAAGTATGTTTAATAAAAACTTTGAGGTGCTTATTAACATGACCATCTCCAGCGCATATGTATGAATCCAACAAGAGAAGAAATCTATTATTACGAAATAGGATAACAATCAGGTTGTAGAATTTGTTAATTCCTTTGGTATTTCTTTTGCTTGCTTTTGTTTTTATCAAGCGTTGTCAAGGAATAATTACACAAGTTATTCTTAATATTTTGCCCAATTTGCAATATCGTCTATAAACTTTTAATTTATTTAATATAATCCCTAAACTCCAACCTAATACGTAATGTTGTTTCTAAATTTTTAATTTGTTCAATGTAGTCTCTTTACTATCTAAAAATATCTAATGTTATCATTTCATTAATTCAAGTCCAAGACTTGACCTTGATGGACCATGTCTCAAGCGCTGGTGACCTAAGCATTGGGATTAAGGACAAAGGCTCAACTGCCATGAACCTCAACCTGGGTGCCGGAGACTAGGGGTGAGCATTGGTCCAAGGTCAATGCTGGACCAACTCTAGATCGGCCTAACCCTATCGGTCCTGGTTTGGTTTCTAAGGAGATTAGGTCGGTCCTGGTTTGGTTTCTAAGGAGATTAGGTCGGTCCTTGGTCCTAGAATTTCTAGACCAACACTATGTAAGTTGGTCCTTGGCCCTAAGAGTTCCGGGTCAGTCCAACCCAAACCAACCCTGACTACACACACACACACACACACACACACACACACATAATATTACTTATAATTTTTTATATAGAGAAAACCTTAAAATAAACGACTTCAACAATATTAAACGGCTCTTTAGTGAAGAGTTCAAGTAATTTTACATTATTCTTTAATAACTTAGATTTTTAATATCTTTTACGGTGTCAATAGTCATAATTTACAAATGAGAAAAAAAAATTAGAGGAATTCTCACGGCATCCAAAAAAGTATAAACAGCTCCTTATGGCATCATCCTCTAGTATTCGTTTTCTTCTGTCTTGTTTGTCTTATTAGTCCTCAATTTGCCAAAATCGAAAAAAACAACTTCTTCGCTCACCACTCGACACTCACCTCGCTCGCTTTGGGTCACTCATGCCACTCGCCACTTGATGCTCACTTGGCTTGTTGCTTCTTGCTCAACATTCGATGCTCATTCTGTTCGATGCTCACCCCACTTGACCCTCACCGCTTGCCTTTCTTAGCTGACCTCACTCATCATTGAACCCATTGGATTGGTATGGTCATTGGTTGCCCTTTTAAGAAGCACAAAAAATGAAATAAAAAATTATTGGTTGGTCTTGGATTGACCTTGAATCCAGACCGAACCCATTGAGTTAGTTTAGTCCTCAATCGTTTTTTTAAGGAGTATAAAAAAATGAAATAAAAAATTATGTTGGTCATAGGTTGACCTTGAAACCGGACCAAACCCGTTGGGTCAATTCGCTCCTCAATCACTTTTTTAATGAGTACAAAAGATGAAATAAAAAAATTATCAATTGATCTTGTGTTAACCCTAAAACCGAACCGAACCCATTGGGTCGGTCCGATCCTCTGTCCCAAGTTCAATAGGGTCAGTCATTGGTCTCAAAATTTGAGAACCATCGCTATATGAGTTGGTCTTAGGGTTAGGGGGTGGACCGGCCCAACCCGAACCATGCTCACCCCTACCAAAGACATGGTCACGGGCATCGAGGTCTCAGGTTTGGTCTTGAAGGACCAAGGCATCGGAAATTGGGGTCCCAAGCCCAACCTCCAAGGACTCGAGCCTTGCCTCGATGGACTTGGGCACCTAAGTCTTGGGCTTGACCTTGATGGAACCAAGCCTGGGCACTGCCACTAAGGTCTCGCACTCGGATGTCAAGGACCCAATCCTAATGCCTAACTTTGGTGGATCCGACCTCAGCCTTGATGGACCTTAGCTTAGGTTATAAGGGATTCAAACATGGGTATGGAGGTCTCAAGCTAGATTGTTGAGGATATGAGCACAGGTACCAAGGTCCTTGGTCAGCCTATGTGGACCAAGGCACTAACATTGAGGACCTAAACAAGGGTACATCTAGCTTTTGTAGACCTAGGTCCTACCACAGTGGACCTAGTATTGAGTGCTGAGGATCCAAGCTCAAACACTAGATTCTTGGGTCAAGCTTTTATGGACTTGAATGGGCATTTCGGAGCAAAGCAAGGGCACTAGGGTCCAAGGGCCAACCTATGTGGATTTAGGCCCAAGCGTCAAGGACCCAACAACGGTAGCTAAGGTCCTAAACATGGGTGCCGATATCCCAAGCTCAACTTCTGTAGACCCGAGCTCGGGAATCGGGGTTTTGGTCTTAAGAATGAGTGATGGGGTTTCTGTGTCCTCTAGTCGAAACACCAATTTCTAGTCATATTTTGAAAAATGATTTTTAAGTTTAAAAAAAAATCAGTTTTTTTAATTTAAGTATAGATTTTTCATTAATTAGGAAAGTATTTTTCATTGATTAAATTTTCTAAATGATTTCAAACTTTGGAAAATATGAAAAATATTTTTTTCCGAAAAATGTTTTATGTTAAATAAACAAAGCCCAACATTGTCATCGAGATTCGTGGGTGATGCGATTCATGATTCACACTGGACTGGTCAGCGATGGACGGCATGGACTGTCAGAGGATGATAAAGGTGCCAAAAAGGTCAATTCCTGGAGTAGAAATTATAATCAAGGCCCAAAAAGAAATGAAAAAAAAAAAAAAAAAAAAGAGAGAGAGAAGAAAACGTAATACACAGCCCGCCGATCCCGACCATTGACTTGGACTGACCCGTGTTATTGGTACCAACACGGTAGATTGACGAGGACTGGCCAACGACTTCCCCATATTTTTAGTTTACTTGGACCTCTTACTAAATATTGTCCACTTGCCTCTGCTGGGCCCCAGGCATAATACCTGATGGGAACCGGGAACAGAAACTCAATTTGCCAGAACTCAACTAATACCGAATTCCCGATCATCATCCCCAGTCTGTTAAATCTTCGTCGAAATCTTTGAGGGTAACTGAGGCAGCGGCGATGAAAAGAAAAAGAGTAGTTCAGAAACAGGATCCACTGGCCGCGGCACACCTGGAGCTCAGTTTGAGGTGTTCTTGAGTTTTCGCGGACCTGACACTCGCACTAATTTCACTGATTCCCTCTATCATGCCCTCCTAGACAAAGGTATCCATGTCTTTATGGACAAGAAGGGGATCAACGTTGGTGAAGAGATCAGCCCTGAGATATTCCAGGCCATTAATGACTCAAAAATCTGTATTCCCATCTTCTCCAAAGAATATGCCTCCAGTAGCCGGTGCCTGCGTGAGCTGGAACACATGATGGAGTGTAGGAAAACTGAGGAATTGGAGGTTTTGCCCATATTCTATGATGTGGAACCCTCCGATGTAAAGCTTGAAACTGGAGTATATAGAGATGCATCAACTCAGCATAAAGGAAAACGTGGGGCTGAGATTGTGCTACGCTGGGAGGAGGCGCTCAAGGAAGTTGCTGGAATCAAAGGATGGGACACCAAGAACAAAGGGTATGTTAACTCATTCACCTCCATCTTTCCCTTTTCTCTGTATTTCCTTTGCTTGAATACTGATTATCACTTTTCACTTTTACACGTCGTAATATATTAATATCTTCTATGGGAAAACTCAAAAAATACTACTAAAGAAGGAAAGAACGAAGCAAGCAGCTTCTCTGCTTCTAATTGATGAACAGCAGAGAGAGAGAGAGTTGAAGGGTAGTGGTCGTTGGCTTGCTCTAATGGCGCCGGACACCTTCGATCTTCCCAGCAGCATCCATGGCTGCTCTCTCTCTCTCTCTCTCTCTCTCTCTGTGTCTGCAAGCTCAGTAGTGGAAAATCACGCGACGGTTCTTAATGGCGAGGTGACTTCATATTAGTTAGATATATTTGTTCGTAATGCCTCTATCTGCGGCTCGAGGACGCGCATCGAGGATTGTCAACTTTTATTTTGGTGCCCTAGAACCTCTTTGCTCGTAGATTTACTTCCTCTTCCTTTATCAGACATTACTCTTTCCCCGACTATGTTTCCTTTTCCACTTTCAGATCTGATTTGATCCATATTTCTGTTTAGAATCCACATCTCAAAAGTCTAAGCATCCATTTTTATCGTACCACGTAATTTTGATTCCATTTATTATTTAGTAGAAAATAAATAATTATAAAATATATTTTTTAAAATAATTACTTGGATTACTTTTTAAAAAATGAATGGACAAAAATATGTCATAATTCAGAAAAATATTTTGACATAAATTGTTGTTGATGAAAGAATTTCATTGACAACTAATTATTTTAAATAATATAAGTGATCATTTTGAATTATTCATTTTTCGCAAAATTAACGGAACTAGTGTATTAACATTCTCTCCATCTGAACATTTTTGGGTTACTGAATATCAATCCACAAAAATAGTTCGCGGTCCAAAATGTTCACCATTCAAAAGTTTCAGGTGGTTTAAAGAAGTCGCCAAAAGGTTAATGATCTATGTAAGAGAAAAACAATTAGATGGCCTTTTCACCCTCCATCAGTGCCGCGCCATAGAATTTGATGCAAAGGTGCTGGATTCGAGAAAAAAGAAGGAGAGATTTGCTTCAAAGCATGTATCAATTAATGTCACGGAAGGTGCAACATAAAATGAGTATTTTTAGTAGGTAGAGTGAAGATTCAATTTGTCATCATCGTGTAGTGAGAACACTTCAAATCTTGATCATTGTCATATGAATCTTGGTAGATTCGGAATAACTGTGCAGATCAGATTTTATATTGTAAAGATGGGTTTTGGGAAGGAAAAAGACAAGAAAAAGTTAGAGGTATTTAAAGTTAAATCACGCCTTAAACTTATAAATCTAGGTGGACTCAGAACGACCATGCCCAGCCCACCCTAAACTCAAAAAACGAAAAAGCCCACATGGAAGTTATAAAACTAGCACAAAAACTAAAAGAAATTAAGAAATTTAGCCTCTCCTTTCTCTCATTTTCATTTCTCCTCAATCGGCTCTCGCTCAATCTCTTGACCCTCTCTATTTCTCGCCACTCGGCTCACTTATCATGTGAGATTATTGTATAAAAAGGTTGTTTTTCAAGTTATTAATTCCAATACAAAATGTGAATGACAAGTTTATTACATAGGGAATTCAAAAAATAAAATAAAATGGGGGCCCGTTTCAATTAAAAAGAATACAAAAAAAAAATAGGGGGCCGTTTCGATTCCAAGCCAGTTTTGTGGTCCATTATTGTGGTTTCTATTTATAAAAAACAAAAAAACAAACAAACAAACAAACTGGAATAGCCTCCTAGATCGGTTTCTGGTTCCACCTCTTGACCTGGACCACCCGAAACACACTCGCTTTGCAATAAACTATATGATGAATAGTGGAAGGGATCCTCTTATTCTTCATGATTTTTATCATCACCTATTAAATATCCATTCTATCGTATTACTATGATTGAATCAATTCGAAATGTCATGCACTAGTTCTTTTTCCCTTTCTGCCCGGAATTTTGGGGCTAACTCATCATTGACGGTAACTTCATTGTCCTCTTTCTACTGCAATGCAGCCATGGAAAACTCACACGGCTAGTTGCTCATCAAGTTTTACTTAAGCTTAAGGCATCTCCCATACATCTATCCGATCCTTTGGTCGGGATGCACCAATCAGTGGATGAAGTAATAAATTTGCTAAGGGTAGAATCTAAGGACATAAGGCTTGTTGGAATATGTGGAATGGGTGGTATAGACAAGACAAATCTTGCCAAGGTCATTTACCATAAACCGTCGGTTGAATTTGAAAGTTGTAGCTTTATCCCAGATATCAGACAAGCATCAGAAAGTTCAAGTTCTGATCTTCTAAATTTGCCAAGGCAACTGGTACATGATATCCTTGGGGACAAAAGAATTGAGATATCCAACATAGATCGAGGAAAAAATATGATCAAAGCACGATTTTGTAGAAAAAGAGTTCTTATTTTCCTCGATGATGTAAATGAGAAGAGCCAACTAATGGCACTAGCAGAAAAGAGAGAATGGTTTGGTTTGGGAAGTAGAATTGTGGTTACAACGAAAGACAAAAGTGTATTATCTGTATTTGAGGATAGTTTGACTTATGAAGTTGCAGAGCTGAGTAGTCTAGACTCTTTACAACTTTTTAGCAAGCATGCATTTCGAAGGAACTCTCCTCCAAGTGAATTTCTTTATCTATCCGAGAATGTTATTGCAAAAGCTGGGGGTCTTCCTTTAACTATTGAATTGATCGGTTCATTTTTATGTGGAAAAGAGAGAGCAGTGTGGGAAGATACAATAAAAAAGATGGAGAAACATCTTCATAAGGATGTAGAGAAGAAGCTAATGCTAAGTTATGAGGCTTTAGATGAGACGCAAAAGCAAATATTTCTTGATATTGCTTGCTTTCTAGCTGGAGAAAATAAGAGAGATGCCACCTATATGTGGGATGACTATGAATTGTTTCCAAATGAGGGGATTGAAGTCCTACTTTTGATGTCCTTAGTAAAAATCGGAGCAAAGAATGAGTTATGGATGCATGACCAGTTAAAAGACTTAGGTATGTGCATTGTACGTTCCCAAAATCGCAACGATCTAGGAAAGCGTTCACGTGTGTGGAATCATAAGGAAGCATTGGATATGATCACCAGAAAGAAGGTAAAGCTAAGTGCAACACCTTGTAACATTCTTGTAACATTTTTATAGCATAAATCTGCCTAGAATTTTCCTTTTTCCAGCTTATTTTGTACTTCACCAAACGCCCTCCTTTGAACTGACTCCATTTTGGCATCCCATCATACGGACCCAAAACTGTTGCAGACTCCATTTTTTTTTTTTTTTAACTTTCCCTGGGTTAATCAGAGACTCTTTTTCATCATTATAGGGAACTGAGACCATTGAAGCAATTTGTGTCGGCCTTGATGGAGCTTTTTTGACACCAGAAGAATTTAAGACAGTGCCAAATATAAGATTTCTTGGAATGATAAGCGGAAACCTCTCCGGGGACTTTGAGGATCTCTTTCTAGAAGTAAGATGGCTTTCTTGGAAGAATTGTCCCTTAAATTTGCAAGCAACCAACTTTCACCCAAAAAATCTACTCATTATTGACCTATCGGCGAGTGAAATAACAGAAAGCTGGAACGGTTGGACTCAACTTAAGGTATGGATAAATTTTTAGGTACAATATTTGTATACCTTTTCATTGCCACACAAGCTTGTGCGTTGCACGGGTTGAGGATTGTCATTTTAATGAGTTTTTAATTAAACTAAAAGAAGAAATGTAGCTCTCGAAGGATGTCACCAATATACCAATTCCACGTTTCTATAATTCAACTTCTATTAATGTTATAAAACTCAATTACTTTGCTAGCTAGAAGTATATCAAATCAAACAATTACTCTACTTTTTGTTTAGTAAATGTTATTTGCTAATTGCCGAATTTGTACTATGCTATGGAATGTCGTAACTTTTATGGTTGGTAATACATATTTTAAATTGTAAAACATCAAAATTGGGTGTAACGTCTTTGTAGTAGCCCTAAAGGATCTGCTGCTATAAGGTAATTGCGAAAACATCTTATAATACTTCAATACGGATTTCTACAATTGAAGCTACTACATATATATAATTAAAAAAGTGAGTAGAATGGAGTTTTGTGATTGAGCCACGTCATCCCAGATTTTCATTCCCTGTTTCCCTAAACATTAGCTAGGAAACACTACCCTTTACATAATAAAGTTAAAAACTTAACGTACTTAATCTAACAATCGATGTTTATAAAGCAAAATATTAACTTCTTCACATAACTTATTTATCGGAATCTGTTTTTATATAATATCGATGAATCTAAATTAACTAATGAAGAAATATTTATGGTTTTATCATGTATATGATTGGTATATAATTTTCCTATTGATTATTAATTAGACTTTTGGAATTTGGATAGCGTTTAAAAATATATTAGAAATTCTAAATTCCAATATTTTGTGGTAAAATTATGCAGTAAAGTTAAAATAGGCAAGACATAGCATCCAACAGATTACTTTGTAAAGTAATAAACGATGTTACGGATTTTAATTTTAGAAGATAAATATGTGTCAATTGTATTAAATTACGCTTAAATTCTGTATATATTGTATTGTATGACCACGTCACCCAAATATAAAAATTATCATTAAGTCTATTTTCAAACATATGCAACTACTATCAATACACACACACACACATATATATAGACGCACTTTAATATAATTCACGACAAAATGCTATTTGTGTACCGTTTCAATGCTGGAAATGCCCTTCCAGCTCTCTCCTTTCCGAAGGGGCATGGCGCACGGCCCCGTTTTGTCTCTTTGAACCTTCTCTTCAATCTCTTCGTTTTACCTTCAAGCATTATGGTCTTCGTCTACTCATCTTTACTAACGTAGTTTAGTCTAGAATTGACACTTTTCCCGTTCTTATATATTTGTGTTTGCTTAAATAAACGTACTTTTTAAAGGTCCACTGTCAATGGAAAGATATTATACAATCATCTTTGGATGAGTAAAGTGTGTACTTGGAGATAGTTATTTGACCACATCCATCGCCATGGCACTTATTCAACAATGAACGTGTACAAAACTCTTTACACTAGTAGTGGATTCAACAAATTATTTACCTTATATAGAAACCATGTAATCATTATGTATATGATATCCATGTAAATGGTAATTAATGGAATAGTGAGACCACAACATGTGAGATGAACGGATAAACAGTGAGTATTTGCAAAGTTACTTTGGTAGAATTGCTCGATATATTTGTTTATGTCCTGCAAAAATTCTGTAAATCAAACTTGTTGAATATACATAATTATTTGACAGGTGGCTACAAGATTGAAGGTCCTTAATCTATCAAATTGCCGCAGGTTAAGGATAACTCCTGACCTCTTTACATATCTGTCTTTAGAAATATTAATTCTAGAGGACTGCAGGAATTTGATACGGATTCATCGATCCATTGGTCATCTGAAACATTTAAAGCACTTGAATCTGAGAAGATGTTACCGTCTCCAAATGCTGCCCGTTGAATTAGGTTCTCTAGAATCCTTGACTGAGCTACTCATGGATCAGAATATTTCGCTGATTGGTTATGATACCATCAGTAAAATCCCAAGCTAAATCGGAGCACTAGTAAATCTTGAGCGTTTGGCCATTCGTGGAGCTCCCAACCTAACGACACTTCCCGACTCAATTGGAATGCTGAAATCTTTAGCTGAGTTGGATGTCTCAAGAACGGGTATCGTAGAGTTGCCTAATAGCATTGTCAATCTAAAGAGCATGAAAGTACTCAAGATGAATGGAAGTCGGATACAGAAGTTACCCATGGCAATTGGGATGTTAGAAAAACTTGAGGAGATTTATGGAGAATGTTGAACGTGGCTAGAGATGATATCTGGTGATATTGTGAGATTACATTTCTTGAAGATTTTGAAATTAACGCAAACTCGTGTGCAGAACGTACCAAAGCTTCCTCAGTGTTTGGTAAGTTTATGTCTGTCCTCGACAGCCACAAAAGAAGCTCCAGAAATCTCCAACCTTGTGAGTTTAAGAAATCTGGAATTATGTTTTACAAGCTTAACCTCCATCAAATATTTTCCAAAAGTGCAAACTTACAGCCCCTGTTGTATGTTGGAGCTTCCACGTATCACCAGCATAAGGTCATATTTGGGTTGTCTTTGCTATCTGAAAGAACTTGTACTCCACAACTGCAACAACTTGCGTCAGATCGGACAGCTTCCCTCTAGTTTGAGGAAACTTACGGTTCAAAATTGCATTCTTCTTGAAGTTGTTGACCTTTCCAACTTGGAGAATTTATTGGAACTAAGTCTCCAGGATCGAGTCTCTGATATTCAAGGCCTTGAACATTTAACATTGTTGCAATGCTTGAGAGTGTTCTACTGTAAGTCAACCAAGTTCAGTGGGCTTGAAAGACTGGAGAATCTACAACTCCTGTGGATTAGTCATTGTCCCTTTCTTCAAAGACTGCCCGACTTATCTAACTTTAAAGTTCTCAAGGACTTTCTATTATGGTCCTGTCCGAAACTGGTTGACATTCAAGACCTTGACAGTTTGGAATCACTAGAAAGTCTTGAGATTGGAAACTGCAGTTCCTTGCGAAGCTTACCCGATCTATCTAACTTGAAGAAGCTGAAGACGTATTGGTGGTGAGGAATATACCATTAAGCACTCGATCTCTCCAAATCTAGCTTACATTTTTCAATAAAGTAATGATACATGGAAATAATCATGGATGTAGCAGTATTTCCATTGATACAAGAACAACCTACTTCGGCCTTTTGCTGGTGTGTGCCATGTACTAGTGGAAGTAATTTGTTTGAACATGAATTTGTCAATATTCCTAATAATATGGAGTTGTTAGGAGGTATACGCATGTACGTGTGTATACACACAGGTTAAAGTGTGAATAAAATCAGATTGGATATAGTTTTCCCACGTGTAAGAATCTTTTTCTTTTTTGATCAAGCTATCTGTAATTTCTTCACCACCAAATTAGAATGGTAATCATAAGCATATAATTTGATTTTTGGTACAATAACGGGGTATAAGTGTTTTTCTTTTGTCAGAAGATGCGTAAATGTTTTAAGCATAACTCTTCTCATTGACTTTACATGTTCATTCAACGATTTGTTTATGTACTCAACCATTTAACAATGTTGTGCCTGAGGTGTCTTCTCAATCTTTTTCATGACACTGTGGAGACAGGCCATTTGGTTTCATAAAGTAATTTTAATTTGAAAACACTTTTCCATTTTTTTGAAAACGCGTTTGGTTCATTTTCCATTTTTTAAAATGAAGGGGTCCCTAATTTTACTTGTCATATTGAGATAGTACTTCAGAGAGTGAACGATCCTCTTAAAGCAAACAAAGGTCTGCATCTCAGTTCATATATTCGTTTATTTGGCTTTCGGACAAATTGGACTCGGGTCCCGTCAAGAGAACTGGCAAAGTTCCAAACGATGCATGACAAAGGCGACATCGGGGGTCGTCCATTGGATGTCATTGCAATAACCGTTCGATAAAAATGCTTAGTGTTAGCCATCAGACTAGGCATGACAAATTCGTTGTGCACGGAGGCACGATGAGACACTTGAGTGTCAAGTCTTTTAATAATATAACTCAACTACATGATATGCCGAAGAGCAAAGTCAGCAATGAAAAATCAAAACAATGTCGCTTTGTCTTTTTTTTTTTTTAATATAAATATTAATTAAATTAGAATTTTTATATTTATATATTTTATATAAAATTAAAAAAAGGAAAAGAATGAGGTGGAAGGCAAGGGCCAAGCCCTCGCCACCGCCTCTCCACCGTCTTTGGGAAGAGGCTGGCGACGGTAGGGGAGGGTCGGCGGGGTTGCCGGGCCCTAGCCCACTGTCACCGGCCCTTGTCGGCAAGGATGGGGAGGCAGCAGTGAGGGCTTAGCCCTCACCTTCCTCCTCCTCCTCATTTTTTAAAAATATAAATATTAATTAAGCTAAATTTAAAACTAAAATTTGAAATTAAAAAAGAAAAAAGAAAAAAAGATGGAAATTGCAAGCAACGATGGCATGTTTTGTCTCTTATTTGAATTTTAATATAAATATTAATTAAACTAAATTGAAAAATAAAAAGAAAAAAGATGGAGATCGTAGGCAACGGGGTTGAGCCCTCACTTTGCCACCTCCCCACTCACTTTGGGGCAAGGGCTCACAAGCCTTGCCGCTTGTTAGCCGAGGTCGCTAGCTCCTAGCCAAGGCCTAGCAACCTCGGACGACCCTTCCCCCACCGTTGCCATTCTTCTCAACGACGGTGGGGAGGCGGCGATGAGGGCTCAGCCTTTGTTGCCTGCAATCTCCATCTTCCTCCTTTTTTTTTTTAAAGAAAAAAATTAGTTTTAAATTAAATTTAATTGATATTTATATTAATTATCTACCCACGTCAGCAACAAAAAGACGTCATTTTTGCACTTGTTTAGCCACATCGCATGCAAAACGACGTCGTTTTACTTACCTTATCGAAAATTGTCACATTAGTATGTTGGCTAGATTTTTTCACTATTGATACTTAACTAATCTATTTTGCTCTAATCTGATACTTAAATGTCACTTTCCTAACTTTTGGCACTTAACTGTCCTCCTATATCAAATTTTGGCGCTCTATGAGTCCGGGTGTCTCATATAAACTTATTGAGTACTTGGATTATCATCAAAGTCTTTTGGGGATAGTTTCCAGCAATCATGACCTAGCTCCTCGGCCGCCGGGAACGTGCTCGCGCTTGTACGCACCTCCCTACGCACCGGTCGTCATTCTCAAATGTGTGCATGGTCAAAGCCGCCTCCAGCCAGTGCCCCATTAGCTCCATGGTTGCGCCATGTCAGTGACTGGTCCAGAAGTCCACATTAGCTCCATCAGTGAGCCGTGTTGAAACCGGTTCAGCCCGATTTCGAATAAACTTTGGCCTTTAGTGTTTTAGGCTAGTTTTTTATGATTTTTTCCTTCGACAATCAAGATTTTCTTGGAGTTATCTGGCTGCCTTGTATTAGTGAGGATGGAGAAAATGAGGAATCTGACTGAGAAATTTTTATTGGTTGGAAAACCTAATAGAATTTAAAAGGCCAATGCAATGTGTTGATTCAAATAGTAAATATAATGATCCTTGCTTGACAACAAATCGAATTATGAGTAAAATTTCAATAGATTTTGCTTATATCTTGCGCTTGAGCCCTCGTTAGTTGTATACCTACTCACTGCAGTTCTCAATTATGGATTGAAAATGAAAACGAAAGAGTGAGAAAACTACTATTAAAGTCTTATTTGGGGACATTATGGAAAATTATTTTGAAAAAAACTGACATAAATTATATTCTTTACAAGATAATGCGGACATCTGCCCCCAATCTTTGCCGTGATGGTCCGTCCGTAGAGAAAGTGGATGTTGCTCCGTCGATAATACAAAGCATCTTAAATGGTCCAACTATAGTCCACGGCATGGGTGGTTTCTTAGGTGGTATAGCACGATAGTATAAACATGATATGGAAAAGTTATCAATACAATTTTTTTTAGCTAAGCGATTAGGACTAGCTGATGCTTGTGATGGCATCGATGCTTGAGTTGGATGTGACCAATGGAAGCTAGAGTTGATGGCTCTGAATATCAAGCAATTACATGAGAGTTTCATGTTTCTACAATTTAAAAAAAAAATCACACCCACTTGAATAGATATGTCCTCATTGAAGTGCTGTTCAATCCAGAAAGAGAGATTGATTGAGAAGATCGGATTAAATGCAATTGTCTACAACTGGTGCTGGTTAAATGTGTTGTCATGTTTTCTCGTTTTACGAAAGAACACATGGAACAGATAATCAGCCAGAACAAAAAGTGCGCTAGCTCAAAACTTTACACAATTTTAATGAAGTTTCATATTACACGACAAATCATCTCACAATTATTCCTCTTGATAAGCACATTGATCAAACTTACTAATACTATTTCCCTTTCTCTTCAATTTTTCCAGCCCTCAAGGTTTCCTTTCCTCTGTTTTGCTATGTTATGTATATGTCACATTTGTATTCCAAATTTTCAAAGAAAAGTTGATTTTAGATTTCCAGGAAAGGTCATGGAAACACAATAATGGATGAGAAAAAGTAAGATCGTTTGTAATTACTTTCATGATGGAATTTTAACTTTTCCTTTTTGTTGGGGACTAGGAAAGAGGGGTTAGTCTTTTTCACTTCACACAATAGCCAACCATGGAGATTATATTTTGAGCATCCTTCCTGGAAAGCTCCACGTGGGCTCTAGGAAATCAGTTACCAAATACCTAAATTTTAGTGATCAATTTAATCATCCATTAATTACATAGAAAATTAGAGATTAATTTCTAACTTAGCAAAAATAATTGTCATCATTATTGCAGGGCGTATAGACATTGGGAGCATTTGCATTAATAGTAATTAAATTTTTTTCTTTAGAAAAAAAGAGAAAATCAATTAATTAAAATTATCATTTGAAAAAAAAAAGAAAAAAAATGCGAGATCGGGCCAGGGTTAGGCCAGCCCACCCTTGTTTCTTTTTCTTTTCCTCCTTTTCTTTGCTCCTAGGCCCAGCCCGGTCCACTTTTCTTTTTCCTTTCCCCAAGCCCGGCCTCTTCCTCCATCTTCTCTCTCACGCGCTCCCTCTCCCTCACGCTCTAACGCGTTCTGCGGAAGAGGGAGAGAGGATGGTACGGGAACAGAGAGAACAGGGCGAGCGTCGCGCGAGACGCTCAGTCGGGACAGGCTGGCAGTGGTAGCTGACACGGCAGGAGGCCATGCGCGCCGGTCCTTAAAAGCCAGAGAGGGGCGTGAGTTTTGGGGGGTTCGTTCGGAGTGAAGAGAGAGAGAGAGCGAACGAAGAGGGAGAGATCCGCATGGAGAGTGAAAGGCGAGATAGAACGGAGAGCGAGAGAGCCCCAGCCAAAGCCTCGGCCACGAATGAGCTCCGTCCGACGACCCGATAGACGTCCTCAAGCCAGGATAAGCCTTTATTTTTACCTCTTTGTTGTGTTTTTTCTTCTTCTTTTTTGCGACGCCGGGCCGGGGTTCGTGACCGTGCGACTCACTCTGAACTCCGGCCCCCGTGGGTCTTTAATTAGGTCGATGTGTGTTGTCGGTCGTATGCTAAGGATTCTAGCCCGGGTTTGAGTCCCGGTCGAGCCGGAAAACCCTCATTCAGTGTCGCACACCACCGACTCCATGAAATGCTTCACCGACATCTAGTTTTTGCTTTTGCCGTTTTTGGCCAGAACCGAGTATCCACGTGTTGATTCGTTCTATTGGGGTGTTGTTTTTGTGATTAGCATTCCCGGACGTTGGTCATTCGGTCGTTTCGCTGCCCCCACCACTGCCATCGTTTACGTTGTTTTGTGTTTCATGCTTTGTGGCCGACGATGACCATCCGATGAAGAGAGGAAATCAGCGGGGAGGTCGGCCGGCGAGTGGTGGTCTGAGTGGATGATCGCTGAAGGTGGTAGCTTGGCAGCGGTTGAGATTTGAATGATGTTTGTCTAAAAACGAAGGAGCTTCGGTGAGGGCGTGAGCTCGTTGAGGAAGGCCGCCCAAGGGAGAAGACGACCTGCAAAAGGGGAAGAGAAAAGAAATAAACAAAAATGGTATAAAAAAAAAAAAAGAGCTGGAGAGTCTGCCATGTACAGACATTTGGGAGAAGGGGATTTGAAGTTGGGCTTAAGTTGAAGTTTAGTGGGTTCGAGCTCAGCTAGGCTTGATTAGGTCCAAGTTTGGAGTGGGCTTAGTTCAAGTTTTGAGGTTGCTGAGTGGTCGGGTTGGGCTTTAGCATATAAGCCCACTCTCTCTTTTAGATCTTTTGTGTTTTACGTAGCCTAGGTCCAAGGCCCATCAAACCAGAATTTGGCCCATTTTCAGACCAGCACCTAGGGGTGTCGATGGGTCGGGTCGGGTCGAGTCAGGTCAGGTTTTGTTGTTACCCAACCCAACCCGAAACACAATGGTCACACACTGTGACCCGACCTGAACCGACCCAAAACACAATGGTCACACATTGTGACTCGACCTGAACCGACCTGAAACACATTAGACCATCTAATGTGTTTCGGGTTGGTTAGGTCGGATCGGGTTGCTGGCAGAACCAAGAACTCTGACCGAGGCCCTTTTTCGAATTAACAAATATATTTTTATAAAAAAATCAAAAAAAGCTTAAAAGATAGTTTTTTGAGTAATTTTTTTCTTAAAGTGTGGGAAACCATTTTTTTTAAAAGTTATTAAAAGGCTTAAAAATTAGTTGTGAAGCAGTTTTCTCTTAAGAATGTGCGAAAATATTTGAAGAAAAATCGTGTTCAAAATTAAACAAACTCTTAGCGTTTTGCAATATGGTTTTAATGTTTTCTTTTTTGAGCCGAATTATTAATTAATTGCGCACTTTCAATGTATTGATTGTCATTTATCTTTAGCCTAGTTAGGAATGGTATTTTTCTTATTTATTAGTATTAGATGCTTGCTGCCTTGCAATTTATTTAATCTTTCCTTGATTACTGATTATTATTTTAATGATTGTGCACCCGCATAATTGTTTGACATGTTAGTGGATAGGTTTAAAATCAATCTAGACCGCATGACAAAAAATGAACAAGAATAAATATCGAAAGGACACTAATTGATTAGTTAGTGTAATTAAGTCCTTGTTTCTAGATTCTTTGATTGTATAAAAAGTGAGGTATACTCTCACATCTCACTTGATTTTTAGTCAACCTAATAGGCTAATGACGACTTCTCATTAGAAAATCCTTATAACGTTAGATTAAATACCATAATATTGTGCGAGGTATGAGTTTAGGAGAGCCCGTGCCTAATAGAGGACCATAAACCCACCTTTGAGGCAATATCCCTAAACTTAGTGTCTTTTCTAGGTTGCGACATAAATGTCTATTTATTTTTTGTTTAAAATACTAACTTCTCTTATCATTGATTGAAAATCTCTTAAAAGCTAATATATTCAAGGCATATAATAAAGAAAGATAAATGAAAATTAATAAATAAAATAAGAAAAGTTGGTAATTAAAAAAATAAGCTTGATAAGTAATTCAAATAAGTGTTAATAACAATAAACTATTTGATAACTTAAAGAGAAAAGTTAGCAAGTCCGTCTTATAACAGATGGTAATTTAAAAAAAAAGTGGTAATTCTTGGGCATTGCTAAGAATTGCAGATAGAAGTTTGTTGACGATAAAAAAAAAAAAAGTTAGAAATGCAAAGAACTAAATAAATCGTCAATAAGTAATTCAACGAGAGTTTGTAACTCAATACTAAGTAGAAATTTCATGGGAGACAAGTCGGTGAAGGTTGGTAATATTTAAATAGCATTGGTAATTAGAAGGGCTTCTAATTGATACAAATAAAAAGTAGTAATCCAAACAAGAGTTGGTAAAGCAAAATTAATTGGTAATTTAATATGACAAAAGTTATTGCAAGAATTACTACGTTAGAGATACCTAGGTGGTGAGATATATTTCTGGTAAGATTGAAATCTTAAGAAATTAATCATTTTAGTCGTCCACTGGACGTTCGGTGGGATAATATTTAACTTGCAAAAGACAAAAGCGTGTGGTCGGAAGTTCAAGACCCAAACCATGTGCCGAGCGAGTCGCTTTCCTACCATTGCTCGTACGGGGTTCTTGCAACTTCCTTGAAATGCATCATACTGCGTTTTCCATCATCCAAGTCTCGTAGTCACTATAAAATGTAGTGTAATTTTATATGTTGTAATTCGCTTTCAGAATTTTAATAGAAGATGGAAAGAAAAAGGAGTTGTTTATACTTTTTCCTCAAACTAGGACTTTATATGACCACTGTACAAGTGATTTTTTTTTTTGTGAGATTTCTATTTTCCTAACACTTATGTTCCAACAAAAAATACTTGTATGCATAAAAAAAAATCCCAAGTTCTACGGGCTTAATGCATTAAAAATGGACAAATTTCAGCTGATGATGCTGCTATAGTTGGTGGTGAACGCACTTTGGATAAAGATTTATTGGTAGCTTATTTATTGTTGAAACACAAATTTTGGCAATCCAATTAATTATTAATTACATAAAAAATTTATAAATCGATCCCAATCCCTAACAAAAAATCAATAATTGCATTTTGCATATTAGGCTTTGTTTGTTTTACACAAGATGAATAATTTGCAAAACATTTTAAAAAAATGATTGCTTGTGTTGTTTTGAAATAATTAGTCAATAAAAAATGTTTTCGTTGTTGATGACAGTTTAATTCTATACATATTCATAGATGATGAAAATATTTTCGTTTATTCATTTTGGTAAGTGATTCAGACAATCGTTTTTTCAAAAATGTGTTCTAAATCATTCATTTTTTGCGAAATAAATGCACCTTTAAATACATATTCTTTATGCATTAATTAGATTTGGCCAAGCTCATAGTAAGTGGCCGAAATTTATAAATGGAAGAAGTGCCAAGGTGGAAAACTTAAATTTGTTAGGGTAAATTCAGGGGGAATGAAGACAATATCTTAATAAAAAAACTTCGAAGGACATTGCAGGAATGTCTTTCACAACAACATCATGGCAAGATTGGAGAAAAGAAGAAGAAGTATCGTGGTCTTGCACATTGTAGGAAACCACAAAAGAAAAAAAATATATATATAGTTTTCATTTGTTTAACGAAAAATGAATAATTTAAAAATATTTATCTAAAATAATTATTTATATTATTTATAAAAATGAATTAATAAATTCTTTTTATCATTCACATAAATGTTAAGTCATAAATATTTATTGATAATAAAAATGTTTTTTATTAATTAATTAATTTAAATGAAACGAATGATATTTTTTAGAAAATATTTTTCAAACCATTCATATTTCATAAAATCAACAAGTTCTTAAGAAAAAAAAAAGGGGAAAGATCAGACCCAATGTAGTTGCTCGGTCAACGACGAAGAATATCTGAAGCAAATTCTGGGAACTTTCAGCGGGTGGTTTGAGAAGGAAAGGAATATCGATAGTAATATATATTTGTATTAAAACAAGAAAAGTGAGATTGATGGCTCCCAGGAAAAAAAAAAAAAAATGTAGAAAGAACCACTATAGAAAGAGATGGGAGCATTAGGACGGCAGCTTCTTCACAGCCCTCAAACACGCAACACCTAGAGAGGACGTTTCACGATTTGAGAGAAAAGGAGAAAGAAAGGTGACTGCTCATCGTCCATAGGGGTTCTTGTTCAGCCGATTTGGTTTAATTTCTCGGAGTCTGCTGCTTTCGTCTGGCGGTCTGGTTTGCTTTCTCGTCTAATTTCTCGAGACCTTGTTTGCCGGTGTTGATCTCCTGTTCCTGTCCTTCTGAAAACGCCGCCTTCGCCGCCCCTCACCAGTCACCGCGCTCGCTGTCGGCTTGCCCATCGTCCCGCCTCTACCTCGCTTGCTGGCTCGCTCCGTTGCGCTCAGCACGTCCTGCTGCAGCCGCGACAGCAGCTTTGCCGACTTATTCTAACGCCACAGCAGCAGTCCCTGGCGGTTTCCGGTCATTCCAGGCGGCATCCCGGCTCCACTTGACGCCACCACCGCCTGCCGTTTTGTTTCCTCTGCTACGTTTGATTTCTTCTCGCAGGTTGCCCAGAGCAGGTTAGCGTTGATCGAACTCACACCGTCGCCCCCGAGCAGAGTCCGACCAACAAACCTTCACCGTTTGCATCTTTTGTTCTAGCGAACCTGTCTGCAATTTGCTACGTCCTTGCTGAATCGCGGTCGTTGCTGCTTTGGTCCTGACGTTCCTCCTCGCTGGTCGCCCTAAAGCTCCCCGTTGCCGGTCCCGACTCTTGGAAACAAATACTTCAAACTAGGTAATTTCTCGAACCAATTCGATTTGATTATTTGATGCCTAGTTTGCAACCATTGATTATCTAATTTGATATTATTTGATATCAATCTTGATTTGTTTGAGATTTTTAGGCTTCTCCATGTTGGGAAATTCCCTATTTCGACAAATCAATCCGGGCTATGGATTGCATAAGCAAATTTTACAATTTTATAATAATTTTAATTTTCCTTGTATGTAAATTTTAATTCAATAAATGATTACATAGATAAATCATCGAGCCTAAATGAATATAGGTTAACAAAGTTTCATAAACTTCTATTTTCCCAATCTTCTTTTAGAAATGCATATCTAATTAGATTTAAAGAGCACCTGAAATAGTTAACAATCCAGTTTTTTAGATTTATTTTCTTGTTTCTTTTGACTTATAATAGTACTATAACATAACTGAAAAAAAGAAGAAGAAAAAGCAGCACTTGGTTCATGTCATGACTATGGGTGCGTTTGGGATAACTTTACAGATCAGGCCACTCAAAAGCATCCTATCCTAGAATAGTAGGTTTGCTTCTGATGCTATTCGCTAGGAGCAATTTTCTCTCTCTCTCTTTTTTTTGGTCATAATCTAATTTTTCCTTTTTTTTTTATATCAGAAATCTTAATGTCAATTATCTTTTCTTTTCCTCTTTTAGGTACAGTTGTTTTATATTTTTAGTTTATTTAGAACGTACACAACCATTCGTTAAAATAGTTTAAAATAGAAATAGACTTTCATATTTCTAATTTTAGAAGAGTTTTTAAACAAAAGTAACCGTTTGATAACGACACAAAATTTCTACTCTAAAAATAGAAATTAGTTTGATAACGATATAAAATTTCTTCCTTTCGGACGACGTGATGAATGACCAATGACCTTTAATATAAAAAATAAAAATAAAAATGATTTAGTAACAAAAAATAAAGCATAAAATAAAATAAAACATAAAAAATAAAATAAAAATATCATTTTATTTTAAAATTAAAATATCCTTAAAATAAATTTATTTTATTTATTCTATTCTATTTTATTTTACGAATAAATTTATTTTAAAATGAATATAAATTAAAAATAAAAATAAATTTATTTGGCAAAACACTCAAGGAAAATAACAATAAATTTATTAAATTTATTTTTAATAAAATAATTTATTTTTATTTATCATAAATAAATTATTTTTATTAAATTTATTTTAATAAACTAAAAATAAAATGATAAATAAAAATAATATATTTGTTTTTAAATGAATAAAATGAATATATTTATTTTTATTTATTTTTATTTTTAATAAAATGAGGAGAGGCGGAGGAGGAGGAGGAGGAGGAGGAGGCAAAGACATAGAGGAGATGAGGAGGACTCACCAAAATTAGGGTTTAGTGGGAGAAATTGTTTCGATTTCTCTTTTAGAAATGAGAAGTAGAAAATTTCTACTTCGATTTCTCTTCCAAATTAATTTCCGGAATAAAAATCTATTTTAAATCAAAAAAAAACTAAGTAGGTTTATCAAACAGGTTTCTATTCTAAACAGTGCAGGTAGATAAATTATTTTAACAAATTTTGGTTATCATGCACCCCCAAGTGTTCAACTTATGAGAGTATATGAGTTATAAAACGAGAATAAAGAGTCATCGTGTTCATAGTCTAATAGAAACGTAACTTTGACATTTGCATGCTATCTATATTTGGTCAATATTAATGAATAAACTAATTTGTAAATGTTTAAAAGTATGCATTTCTTTTTTGTTAAATAAATTTGGTCTAACCGCAATATTTGCTACAGAATGTGCTGATGTAGGCATTACAAGAGGGCAAGTCAATTTATAAAGCTTGAAAATTTCAGATACTTGGATTAAGTTTTGCTATCATCAAAATACTTTAGGAATTTTCCTACAATTATGATCTAGCTTCACCAACTGCTGACAATGTCCTTGCGCTAGAACACACATCTATGTGCGGGCGAGTACAACTCCCCTCTGAATACCTGCTAGCGTACACGGTCCTCATTATTTGGCACAAATCACCCATCACTAGATAGTCAAACGCTAATGACCATGGCCTTATCCAATACTCAACGCAGCCAAACATGAAATATCAGGTGATTCGACTGTCCTGATCTACTTTCACGCAACAACGACTTGCGTCACCCCTATTTGTGTCCCTTTATGCCCTTGTCAATCTCTCATTTGACCATGGTCAAAGCTGCTCGATGTCAGTGCCGCGTCATGCCAGTGAATAGTCCAAAAATCCACTCCGTCAACAAGCCAGGCTAATTACCGACCAAAAAAAAAAAAAAAAAAACGAGCCATGCTAATCAGTGGACTAACTGGGCCGGAGGCATTCATGGACCAGGTTTAATCCTATTCAAACCGTTTCTAATACATTTTGGCCTATAGATTTTGAGGTTAGTTTTGTGTATTACTTCTTCTAGAATTGAGATTTCCCTGGATTATCTTGGCTACCTCATATTCGTGTTTACACTGGGGAACACCAGGGACATTCAGAAAATTTTTACTAGTGGAAAAACCTGATAGAAAATAAAAAGTGAATACGTTTTTGATTTAAATATTAAGTATAGTAGTTCTATGCTTGAAATACAATGATGACTAAAAATTTAATAGATTTTTCTTATAGTTTGCGTTGAAAGCTTCATAAGTTATATATTTATTTACTGCAGTTCTCAATCATGGAGCAAAAAATAATGAAAAATTGAGAAAATGACTAATTAAAGTGATTTCTCATCACGTTTGTGGGGGCACGATTGAAAATTATTTTTATAAATGACAGAATATATTTTCTTCGCAAGATAGTTGGGGCAATTGCCCCCAACTTTGCGAACGTAGGTCCATCCTCGGAGAAATGGATGTTGCTCTCTCAAATTATATACAAACCATTTTAGTGGTTCGACGATAGTCCAAGACATGGTTTCTCGTGGTACAATGTTATAGAATACCATAAGATAGTATGGATTATTTATACAATTTTTTTTGTTAGGCAACTAGGACTATCTAATGCTTGTGATCGTAGCGATGCTTGAGATGGATGTGACCATTGGAAGTCCGAGTTGATTTTGAATATGAAGCAATTACATGAGAGTTTTCATGCTTTTACAGCTCAAAATAATCATATGAATTAAAATATATATGTGCTGATTGAAGTGTTGTCCAAGCCAAAGAGAGAGATTGATTGGGAGATCGGATCAAATGCGATTGTCTTCAAAGATGCGTTGCTTACAAGTTGTGCTGGTCAAATGCATTGTCTTCTTACTAATACTATTGATAAGTACATCGATCAAATTCACCAATACTATTTCCTCTCCTTTTTGATTTTCCCACCCCTCTTTCTTATGTTTTGCTATGTTATGTATATGTCACGAATGCATTTGAAATTATCAAAAGAAAAGTTGATTCTAGATTTCCAAGAAAAGTCATGAAATCCCGGTAATGGATGATCTTTTTTTTTTTTTTTTTTTTTTGGTATTGGTTAGCCGCGCCGTAAACCCCCAAGTGACACTTAAGCAGGAGGACCCACCACTCTTGAGTCACACTTAATACACCTAGCGTTTCCCCTGGGTTTTGAACCCTTTACCTCTTCGTTGAGGATCAACAGAGTCTTATCCAAAGGAGCCACCGCGGCCGGTGGTGGTAATGGATGATCGTTTGTAGTTACTTTCATGACTAATCTTTAACTTTGCTCTTTTTGTTGAGGGTTGGGAAAGAAAATGTTACTCTTTTTTACTTCACATGGTAGCCATCAATGGAGATTATATTTTGTGCGTCCTTCTTGGAAAGCTCCACGTGAAACTCTAAGAAAATTAGTTATGAACGTCTATTTATTTTTTGTTTAATACACTAAATTTTCTTATCATTGATTAAAAAATATCTCAAGTGTTGGTAAACTTAAGGCGTAATAAAAAAAGATAAGGTAAATGAAAATTGGTAAAAAATAACAGAAGTTTGTAATTAAAAAAAAAAATAGATTTGATAAGCAACTCAAATAAGAGTTGGTAACCCAAATTATTTGATAACTTAAATAGAGAAAAGTTAACACGTCACTCTAATTAAATATGGTAATTTAAAAAAAAAAAAGTTCAGTAATTCTAAGACGATGCTGAGAAATGCAAATAGAAATTTGTAAGCAATAAGAAAAGTTAGAAATAAAGAACTAACTAAATCGTTAGTAAGTGACTTACATGAATGTTGATAATACTAAGTAGTAATATTACAGGAGACAAGTTGGTGAATCTAATTTTTAAATAGAATTGGTAAATACAATAAAAATTAGTAAACCAAATAAAAATTGGTAATGCAACACTAATCAGTAATTTTATATAACAAAAGTCGATAAAGTACTTGAATTTAGGTTGATAATTCATGCAATAGTTGCTTTACGGATCACTACATTAGAGATGCCTAGGTGGGGAGATAGAACCTCGGTTATGATGTTTTCGATCGCCATAATAAGATTGGGTGGTGAGATACATTGACCACCCCATCCGCAACCTTAGTACAATTCTCTTGCATGATCTGCAGCTTGGGCTTGGGCTTGGGCTTGGGCTTTGAATTTAGGTGAACAATTCTCTTCAGGTTTTGGAAATATGTCAAATGGGCTTGGGCTTCAGTGATAAGAGACCACCTCCCAGCTCGCTTGATTTGTGCACCAGATCAGACTGTTCTGTTTCCAGCTCTTGCCTTCAGTTCGGCTTCTGCTTCAGATTCAACAATGGCCACCGCTTCTGCTTGTAACGCCGAGGCCACTCTCCCTGGTCGAGCAAATCCATCGATCAAGAAGCCGTAGCTGTCACGCCGGCCCGTTTCTCGTGCAATAAGATCCATGAACGTCATCTTCAGCATGTCTCGGGATTGGGGGGGTTTTCGACATTGGGGTAAGTCCATTAACTTCTGTGATTTCGCCTGCGTTTTTGTCGACCCATCTTTCTGAGAATATGATTCTTCGCTAGAGCCGAGTCAACGAGTCGCTTGGGGGGTTCAGATTTCGAGCTCTGAACACGGGGTTGTTCTGCGCTTTCTAGATCTGCCATAGCAACGGAGCAAGGAGCTCGAAAGTGACTGAGGTGTGGTTGAACTTCACGAGCCACGCTCCGATTCTGGTCACGCCTTGATTATAGACCCTACTCGACTTTACTTCTTCCTAATTATGTCAACTTGCGGGGCTTAGGCCATTTCTTAATCCTTCAATTATACTTTTGCCACTTCTGTCGATCGATGCCGCAAAACAATGGGAATGGAGATGGAAACCGAGCCTCACTTTCCTACCTGACCATCGCCCGTCGACCCCTGTTCCAAACGGAGTTCTTCCAACTTCCTTGAATTGCATAACACCGTGTTTTTCCATCATCCAATCTTGCAAAATTGCTTTAAAATGTGGTGTTTATTGTAAAGCCGCAAAAGCGCGTTCAATTTTGAGCATGACTTTTTTTTGTCAAGGATTTTCACACATTTTAAGAAAAAACTACTACACATAACATCCCCGCCTAGGTCGTTGCCTACCGACCGACTTCAACCCTTTCGGCCAAGAACCGCACTCCTCGGCCAGGCACCCAAAATGTTGAAAAGGAAGGGGGTTGAGGCGAAATGACACCGTGGAGGACCCCAAGTCACCAGCAAAGGCCGACTCAAAACCGAGAAAACCAGATAAACAACGCACGGGGCTGGGATTCGGCCACGAACAAATAGCGAGGCAACGAATCCCATACAAGCATTTTAACAAACAGGCGGTGTACGACACTTACCGAAGGATCTTCCGCTCAACCGGATCCGAACCTACGCCAGACCCTAGACAAACAACCAGCGAAAATAGACAACAACGAAACACGAGGCCGATGGGGATGGGATTCACGTGAGTCGGACGGCGACGAATCCCGGCTGGCGCGTTGGAAATGGGGCCAAAACAGGGAAAAAAAGAAGCTCAAAGAGTAAATAAGGGGGGTTAGCGATGGCGCTTCCTAACCAGCTCGACGGCGGGGAACAGGGCAACCCCAATAAACTGGACTATGTCCAGTTGCCTCACGCCAAGAAGTCGGAATCATCAGGAAATCGAATGGATTGAACCAAGAAAAAAATAAAATAAAAGCTCACCAGAAAACTCGAAATCGTGGAAAAGGGAATCGCGGGCTTGGTGGTGCCTCGCCGCTAGGGGTAGGTTTGTATCGAAGATAACCGAGCAACGCTCAACCGAGGTGGATTTCAGCTATATCCCCTCTCGTTCAGTCTTGGCCACTCTCTCGATTTCTCCCACTCTCCCCTAAACCTCCTAGCAGCGATGCCTCTCTCTCTCTCTCTCTCTCTCTCTCTCTCTCTCTCCCTCCCACCCCCACTCTCTGTCGCCGTCGACCTAATCCCGACCAAAAAGCCCTCTCCACGCCGCCCTCCCTCCCGCCCGCATCCCGTGCTTCTTTTCCGAACGAGGGTGATTTGTTGCTTGCGAGGGCGTGAGAGGAAGCGGGGATGAAGAAAGTGGAAGGGGCTGGGATGGAAGAGACAAAAAGAAATGGGCTGGGCCCTAGCTGGAAGAGAAGGGAAAGAGGAAAGGAGGCCAAGCTGGTCCATCCCCTGCTCGATTTCGCTCTCTATTTTCTTGAAATATATAATACATTATGTTTTTCAACTTTTTGATAATTTCTATTATTATTAATGCAAATGCCTTAATATCTATATACTATGTAATTTAATGAGAACTATTTTTTTTTCTACGAGTCGAGTCAATCTCTAATTTTTTATGTCATCAAATTTTAGGTGTTAATAGGAAGCAATTAGCTTGAGGCTCATAAGTTTAGTTTATAATGAATTAGGCCGAAGTTAACAGACTTAGGAATTAATGCTAGACCTAACCAGAATAAGTCCAACTAGAAAATAAGAGGTCAACTTGGACTTAGCATCACTTCATCAATGAAATGGGTAGCATAGTCTAGTTTAAAAGATTCATTAAATAAAATGAGTAGAATATTAGGCTCACCTTAATCTAGTTTAGATTAGTCTAATCTCTAGCCTCTTAGTTCATGGGGATTAGCTAATGTGTGGATTGAGTGAACTTGCAAATGGATTGAGTAATTGCATGAAACAAAAAGATGAGGTTGACAATGAAGACTGGTGGCCGAGAGATAGGAGTGGTGGTCCTTGGTGGCAATTTGCTTGGGCCTCGCTAGTTTAGCTTAGAATCGATTAGTCTAGTTTAGTTAATAAATTTAGGAATTAATGCTAGACCTAACCAAAATAAGTTTAACTAGAAAATAAAAAAGTCAACTTGGACTTAGAAAAATTCATTAATGAAATGGGTAGCATGGTCTATTCTAGAATTTTCATCAAATAAAAGGAGTAGAATACTATGCTCGCCTTAATTTAGTTTATTAGTCTAGTCTCTAGCCTCAAGCTCATGGGATCATGTCTTGGGGCTTAAGAACAAAGCCATGTATATTTTTCCTTGACTTGGTATCGGGTCAAGCTCATGGGAATCATATCTTCGAGCTTAGAACAAAGCCATGCATATTCTTTATCCAAAGTATCAGGATTTCTTTCTTGTACTTTACTTAAACTTTTCAATACTTGGGTGTTAATTCCTGCACTTTTATTACATTGGTTGTTCTCTTGCTTTTTAAAATGGTTAGGACAAACTTTAGGATCATAATAAACCCCTAAGAAACAATTGCATGAACACTTAGTGGTTTGGATGGCCTTTAGAATTTGTAATGGGTAATTACGACTGTTTGGTCACTTAGATGAATGATCAATCAAGTTAGAGGTACCAAAAGGGCACTAATAATAATTATTATTGTAATCAAGTCTTCGGACCTAGTAAACTCTATTTGTCTATCTCACTTGATTTCTAGCTAATCATAATAGGTTAATAGTGACTCCCAACTCACATAAAATCATTTAGGGTTAATTGAACCTTAAAATTAATCCAACATATCCTAAGGTAAAAGTTTTGAAGAGCCCATGCCCCATTAAAGGCCGTAAGCCCACCTTTTGGACATTATCTCTAAACTAATTCCTTTCCTAAAGATTGAGTCAGAAAAAAGGGCTGTGACAACTATATGGAAGCATTAATAATGCTAGGAGCAATAAAGTGTTGAATTCAAACTTGTTTATAGAGAGATGTAATCAGACAACAATTAATATAGAAATTATAAGGGACGCCCAATACCATCATCAAGAAAGTTTTGTCTAAGTTCTAGACCTCATCCCAGCAACGATATTTCTCATGCGAGAAGCCTCTATTTAAGGTCCTTGTGACGCAAAACATCAACCCACCCTTGGCTCATTGAACCCTATAGCTAGCTAGCAAGAGTAATCCTTCGCTCTAACGCCGCACCTCCTCCTCCATCACCACCACCACCACCACCACCACAAAGATGCAATCCTCACAACCCTCTCAAGCATGCATAGACTTGATCTCCTCTCTCCCTTCGGATAAAGGTTGGGACAACCCCTCTCTAATCTTGTACCAGGGCTTCTGGTTCCCCTCTTGGCTATTCGACGGCATCCTAGCTTGTCAAAAACACTTCCAAGCTCACAACTCTGATATCATCCTCGTCACCAGCCCAAAATCTGGTACCACCTGGCTAAAGGCCATCCTCTTTGCTCTTTTGAACTGTGCCAAGTACTCCGACCCCAACTCAGAACAATGCCACCCCCTCCTCACCCGAAACCCCCACAACCTTGTGCCCTACTTGGAGTTCCAGCTCTATCTCCAACAAGAAGATCCTGATCACGCTACTTTCGCATCCCCAAGGCTCCTTGGCACCCACTTACCTTATTCCTCACTTCCACAGTTAGTGAGGGACTCCAAGTGTAAGCCGGTTTACCTATGTAGGAACCCTAAGGACAACTTCATCTCGCTATGGCACTTCACCAAGAAAATAATGCTCAAAGAGAACGTCGGCCATACTTCTCTCCCTGAGTGCCTCAACAAGTTTTGTCAAGGGTTGAGCATGTACGGACCTTACTGGGACCATGTGCTAGGCTATCACAAGATGAGCTTGGAGATGCCCGAGAAGGTGTTCTTCATGAAGTATGAGGAGATGAAAGAGGACCCATGTGTTCATGTGAGGAGATTGGCTGATTTCGTGGGGTGTCCATTTAGTGAAGAAGAGCTGAGAGGCGGGACAGTGGAGGGAATACTGAGGATGTGTAGCTTCGACAATTTGAGCACGTTGGAGGTGAACAAGAGCGGGAGCCGTTGGACTGGAGTAGAGAACAAGTTGTTCTTCAAGAGAGGGGAGGTCGGAGATTGGGTGAATTACATGAGTGCAGAGATGGGGGAAAAAATAGACGGTGTCATGGAAGAGAAGTTGCGTGGCTCTGGGTTGAAGTTTTAGCACGCTGAACACACTCATTCAATAATTCTTGTCTGTCGTGGTTTAGCTTTGAAGATGTTCCGTCTAATGAAGGAGAAGAATAAGTACAAATTGCTAAAAAAATAAAAATAAATGCATCGATTTTCATTGGCATTGTCGTCGTTGCTTTGTCTCCATAGCGAGACACTATAAGGTTGTGATTCCAGTCTTCCTTTATGTTGTACTATTGGCATTTGCAGATGTTGTTTGGCCTAACATTTAGTTGGCCAATAAAAAGCTGCCTTCCTAAATCAAAGATTTACTTAGAGTTTTGCTCCAAATTTCTTTGCCATTTCCAAATCTTGTTTAACTTTACCTACGCCATCCCAGATAAGCTCCTCCTGCAGTGCCAGGAGGCATCTACCCCTACCACTGGATAAGTTTGGACTAAATATGTATCGACACACGACGTTAAGGAGATGGTGGAATAAACCCCTTTGTCTCCTTAATATGAAATATTGACCAACTAGGCTAAGTTTAGTTGGCTCTAATCTCTTTGACTTTACAAGTGAAATGATGATCATCTTTAACCATCAGTTTTAATTGGTCTCTTTCCCGTATTGAAAATAATCATTGTGTCCTCTTCCACAGTTAGAAGAAAAAAAGTACATTTTATGTACGATTGAATAGTCTCAAATTTAATCATATATAAATATATCATTATGGGATATACGACAATTTAAACGTGCACAGATTCTTGTGTAAAAAGATGAGAAGAGAAGTTCCCGTTTTTCAGGATATTTGCTCTCTTCTCTCCCCAAGTACCTTAATGAAATCTTTGATGACAAGGAGGATACTCATGTAATTTAAGAATTCTTTGTAATAATCATTGTAACATTTTTTTTTTCTCAAGGAGATACTTTCCTCTCCTCTTCCCTATTAAGAAAATATAAATTGTTGCCAAAAGGTCGTTTTTACATATTTTCAAAAAACTAGAGCTTGTTCTTGCAGTTTAGATTACTTAAAAGGGGATTACTTTCCTAGGAATCTATTTTTACCAAAAAAAAAATAATAATAAAGCAAAGGGGACATGAGCATATGAGAAAAATCAGGAAAACTGCCCGAGTAAAACAGAGAGCGGGGTATGCTGCCGACAAAACAAATCAGACCTGCAGCAAGAAGAGATATGGGATCTTTAGCCGACAAAAGACAACATGACGAGAATTCAGCTGCAATGTCATGTGGTCGACTTTCCTCAGCTCCACAATTTGACCCCTAGAATCATTACCAAGAACCTAAATCGAGCATCACTTGGGATCTGCCATGTGGTTCAAACTGGAAGATTGGAAAGAAAAGCCGTGTGGTATTCCCCTGAAGACATCGAAGTTGAAATTCTCCTAAGGCAAAAAATCGAGAGTCAAAAGCAAAACATGGAGGAAGTGAAAAATTACATGCCAGAGTGAGGTTGGGGGCAGAGAGTGACTGAACAGAGAGAGAATACGTTAGCTGCATGTGTTGTCAAGGAAGTGAAGGTGCTCTTGGTGTGTGTTTAAACCGACTGCTAAGCATGTCCCCGTTACTCAGGCCGCCAATAGTGTCATCTGATCATACTATGAGGTATTTACTACGTCCTACGATCTCAACATGAATATGGATATATTCTCAATATGCTAACTCGAAGGTTGCGTGTTGAACTCAGAGTCTTCGTCATTTCATTATGGGAGGGGCTTATGTGCAGTGATCATTGTAGTTATGCATCATTAGCAGACTCTCAAATGGTGGGTTTTCCCACTTTGGAATATTCAGCATCCTTTTGTTCTTATAAATCTGTATTCCACCTGATCTTGAGTTGCCACTGATGAAGTACCAAGCCATTTTTAGGAAAGGGAGCTGAGAAAATGAACTGGCTACTGATTTGCAGTTGGATATGCGGCACCCGCCTTGCCTGTCTTGTTGGCTGTGTGAACTCTGAAATTCATTGATTGCAAGCTGTACCTTTCTCCTGCAAATTTGTGGACGTGAATGTTCATGGCCACCCGCCCTTGAGACCGATTGATAGGTGTCCAAGTTGCTGTTTCTTCACGCTCGCGGAGACGAGCGAGGAAGGACGCTTGTACAGCGGGGGACAACATTGCGGCGGCAGCGGCATCGTCGAGCGAGAATTTTTGTCGGGGAAGTGACCAACAGAGAGGACGGGGGCGTCGACCTCGAGGAGAAGAATCGCATTGTGGTTGCTCTTTAAAGGGAGAGATCGAGAGGGTGAAGACAGTCATTTCTAACGGTCCTTGCTCAAGGTAGGCCTCTTGCTGCCGTCGTCGTCGATCTTGCTGTCTTCCGATGATCTCGGGGCTTGATGGGGTCGAAAGACGTGAGATCACGGTTCATCCCGTTTTCGTGTATGGAATGAACATGGTCTTCTATTTCCATTGTCACCATCTCGGTAGGGGGCTCTTGGCGTTTTAAGTGTCGTATCTCCGTTAAGTCGTTGCCCGCATCTCGCGAGTGCTCTTTGGTTGTTTAGTTTGAGTCGCTCTTTCCCAAGGATCTTGGCTTGGAGCCGGCCAGAGCCGCAGTTCACCTTGAACTCGCCCACTAGTCGTCATCTCCGAGCCAGGTAGGGACTTCCTCCTTAAATGGTCACCCACACGAGCCCCTTCAGCTCCGCCTTGTTCCATTTAAAGGACGAACTGGGCTTGGTTTCTCCGGTTCTTGAGTGTTCCACGTCCAACTGAGTTGATTTCTTTGGCGTGACGGGTCTAGATCCGAGTTCGGGTCTTGGAACGGTCAGTAACTTCCCCTCAACGCACTGCACACCGCGTGTTTGCATAAATGTCTAAACGAAGCTCTGTTTTTGTCTGGGGAACGTCTCCTGATTTAAAACATTTTGATGACCATTTCTTTTTTAAATCGCAACATCCATCTTCAATTGATTCATTTCGAGTTCATCTTTCTGTGGTTGGAGTATATGGCCGTATGTCATGCCTTTTTTTTTTTTTCTCTTGCGTTTGGCTCCACGTTTTGCACATCTTTTGGTGTTACTTGTGTGATGCTTGCTAGATGGAGTGTACGGCTGGAATGTATGTGATGAATTGACATAATGATTGGTAGTAAGTAGTGAAGTCCATTTGTTTGTGGCTTGAGATTTTGTTGCGTTGTTCGTAAATTATGAGTCTTGAGGTTCATGAGTTATTGGGTAAAATTTAATGAGCTCTTGGTCCACTAACTAAAAACAATGGACACAGAAAGTTTAGAGTGTGTTTGGTAAAATTTCTATATCCGAAATTAATTTTTATTTAAAAATAGTTTTTTCCATCTTTATTATCAAGAACAAAGAAGCAGATTTTTTTTTTCTTTTTGTTTCTATTACACATCTATTTCCTAACAACTTAGAATGGAAAAATTAACTAACATTACCAAATGGATTTCTATTTCTTTTTTATTCTTGGGAACAAAAAAAATAGAAAAATAGAAAAATAAGATAATTACTAAACATGCTCTTAGTAAATAGTGTGGGGAAGCAAGAGGAGGAGCCAAAAGAGGGGAAGTTTCAAAGGTGTTTCCATGGACGAGTTGAATGTGAAGAGTGAGTGTGAAGAATAGAAAATTAAGGTATGGGCTACACAATGATAAATGGGTTTAACATGGACCTAGGTTTAATTCATCCTTATTTGAAAGAGGCTTTAGCATGGGCGTGGTGTTGCTTTTGCTGGAAGAGCAGGCTAGTCATGAGTCTTCTTAATTTGGGCTTAGTTTAAGTTAAACAAACATGGGCTTAATTAGGAGTCAATCGGGCTTAGGACGGTTAGTATTGGAGTGGGCTTGAGGATGGACTCAATTGCGCTGTTTAGCCCATCTCGGCGAGGCTAGAATTTTGTCTTTATTTGGACTAGGCTCAAGGACCCAGTCCGATTCATCATTTTCGGGATTATTAAAAATTAAAAAATTAAAAAAAATCATAAAATGCTTGGAAGTAGGTTTTCATGAAATTTTTAAGTTGTAGCATTAGATTTAATTTATTTTAGTTTAATTAGTGTACATGTAGCTTAGTCCTAGTAGAGTACCCTTGTGAAAGTAATTAAACTTGATTTGGATCGGCTCATGGGGACAATGTCTTGGGGATTACAACATGGCTATGTATATTTTTTGCTCAATTTGTATCATGTTTTCTTTTTCGCTTTTACTTTAAAAGTCGTTTCAATATTTGGGCATTTACTTACTGCTCCATCTTTCAATAAATTGTTTGTTTATGGCTTTCCTAGAATAGGTTAGGATTAGTTTAGAATTTGATGAAAATGAACCCTACAAAAACATTTGTAGGATCATTTAGACACTTTGATGCATTTAGGACTATAATCAATAGTCAAGACCGTGTGACTGCCTAAGTAATGACCTTCCAAGCTAGAGTGAAAGGGTGCTCATAGACATTAACGTAATCAAGTCCTCAACTCTAGAATCTTTGATTGTGTAGGAATTAAGACGATACTCCCGTGTCTCGATTGATTTCTAACTGACTCCAATGGGCTATAGGTTGTTAAGAACTAAAAAAATGAAATCCAACGTTGCGCGAGATATAAGCTTAAGAGAGTCCGCACTCAATTAAGGGTCGTTGGCCTAAATTAGGCAATATCTCTAAATCTATTTCTTTTCCCTTTTGGACGGAAATGGTAAGTCGCAACAATGACTACAAAGACTAGGCCAATCGAAGCATCCTAGAGAGAGCAGGTTTGCTTTTGACACAATTCACAATCGAGGTGAATTTATTTTTCCTTTTTCTTTCGAGTGGTCATCTTGTCAAGTGTAACTTTTCCTTCTTTTTTTTATTAAATCAGAAATCTTAATGTCAATCAAGTGCATATGTTTCTTCTTTCCCCTTTTTCATCCTATCAAATGCATACTCGAGATCCAAAATTAACAGAACCCCAAAAAATGAGGGATTTACTTCACTTGAATTATGACCAAACGAAGGTCTAACCTTTCAAATTAGCTAAAGTTACCTTTACCAGCTAATCTATGTCTATCATTAAAACATTTGTTGAAGATCCATACTTCAAATTTGACAAATGGCACCATACATTTTGGGCAAGTCTTACTTTCTCCTAAAATTTATCACTTCTTTACTTTACAATATTTAAATAATGAATGACGCATTCATATTTAAGCTTTTAAAACAATTTGTGGTAATCTCATAAAATTTTACACTATAGGCAAATCAGTTCCAATGCAATGGACATGTAGAAAATGTACATGAAAACGAAATGCAAAATTAAAATTGCAATACTATAAAGCAAATAAAGCTTAATAATCAATTAATAAAGGAAAAACTGAGGCTTTTTATGCAAAATTTGATCTTAGAATGACAAATTTAGGAATCAGGTTGGAGTATTAGTTAATAATCTCTTTATTTTTTGGAGTCCTGTTTGAAATATTATTACGAGGTTTAATAGATAAGAGTACAAACAAGAATCTTCCCTTGATCAATTAGTTCCAGGTTATTATTGCACAAGGTCATGGCCGCTACCCGACGATCCTCAAAGAAGATGGCTTTGAAGCTGATTTCATACACGCAAATAAAACTGGAAACACCTAGATATTATATAACTTTAATAGTTTAGAGAAATAATACCTTTAGTAAACTACAAGTACGATAGATGCAATACAAAAATTTGACGATAAAAATTATACATTATTATTACTTAGTATTGAACTTATGAGAGAATATGAGTTAAAAAGGAATAAACAATCATCCAGTTCGCAGTCTATGATAAACCTACCATTTGCATTTGCTAGTGTTATGTATATGGTCAGTATTAATGAATAAACTAATTTGTAAAAGTTTAAAAACATGCATTTCTTTTCAGCTAAATAAATTTTGTCCAACTGCAGAATATTCTGAGGTTGGCATTACAAGATGACAAGCCATTATCTCGGCGAGAAAAATGCCCAGCTTCATGCATACAAAGAGTCAAGGATGTGCACGTCTAATGATTAATATCTCTTGCTATACAGATTTTATGTACGTTGAATAAATCTAAAATTTTTTTATGTATGTGATATTTGTTTTCCTTAAACTAATAAATAAAATTAATGTTCTGGCTAAGATTACAGCCGTGGTAGTACTAGTAAGTGTTTTTGTGTTCTGGGGGAGACATAGGTAATGCGATTGGGACCTGACCCTCTATTAATTTGATGCGGAGCCCCACTTTGCCCCTTTTTAAATTGTTTGATTCTCCTTTTGACATTTCTTTATCTCATGGTTGCCTTTCCTTACAAAATTATGAAAACCAATTAAAGTTTTATTTGAGATTACCAAATACCGACATTTTACATTGTGTTATTAGTTAATTTTAATTACTCATCAACTTTTTTCACTTACTTGGGTTAGAAAAGTACCAGCATCTATTTATATTTGTTAGAATACTGATTGGTTAAATAATGAACTTATATTTATTTTTGTGGCTTACCAATGCCTTGAAAAGTTACCGATTCTTGTACGAAATTACGAACCTCAACTTGATTGGTATATCAACATCCGTCACGTTAAGCTTGCTTGGTTTTGAAAGTGTCAACATTTGCTTATGCTTCTAAGGTTACCAACTACTTTAATAATCTACCAATATCTATCTAATGGTTTATCAATACCTCTGAAGTTAGCCAATTCTTATTTGAAATTATCAATTTGATCTTGATTGTCATACCAACATTCGTCTCAATGAGAGCCAACTAATTTTTCTCATATGGAAAAACACGGTGCAGCAAGGGGTTAACAAATTCATTAGGATGACAAAATTGCATCCTTAGAAAGGATAAAAAAAAGAAGCTCAATTTTGAAAGTCTTGAAAGAGGAACCGCAAAGTTTCTGGAAACTCACCTCAAAAGGCCTATATTTCACGAAGACTCAAGATTTTCCCCCCCTGAAAAAAAAAAAAAAAAAAAAAAAAGCCAAAACAGCAGCGTTTTTGATACTGTCCATGTTTTGACATCAGAAAGCTAACTTATGCCGTCCCTCTGAATAGGAGAGTTGCTGCCAAATCATTCAAGACGGTTTGGAGGACTGCAATTGGGATATTCCAGTTATGAAGTTCTTTGAGAAAAGCAGCCAAATACCAACCAACGCTTGGAAAGATTCTTTCACTCTTTCAACAATTACTTCACATTGCAATGGGCTAATGGCAAGTAAAGGATCTGCTGTTTCTTTTAAAATTCGTGCATGGATTCGTTTAACAATTCTACCAATATCGCTTCAATATTAGCATTGAGAATTTGAAAGGATTGGTCCCCTAAAATGAAGCCTCGGGAACTGAAGGTGGAATCGAATCTGTGCAGTTTTGTCTTTCACCGCCGTCCGTTCTAGTGTTGCCAAGACCCTGATTTAACCCATATTATATACCAGCATGTTTTTTTGTTTCCTTCCGTTTATGCGATTAGTGTTAGCCCATATTTATAGAGAAATTTTTGCGATCGGTACTAAAAAACTATCAAAAATCATTTGCTCTAACTTATTAAATTTATTATAAAAAGGTTGATGATCACTCTAATATAAAACTTTAAGAAATCGACCATTCTTTTTCTTTTTCTTTTTCTTTTTTCCTTTTTGGGGATAATCCCTTAGAAAATGCTTGTTGGATCATGACAACAATGTTATGGAATTCGCGAGAGACCATGACAACATTTGTTCATTCTTTATTTTTCACGGATTGGGTTATGGAAAGGCCAATAATGAGTTGATTGATGAAGACAGAGACAACCCTCTTTCTGGTGAATAAGGCATAGCATTTATTATAAATGGTTCATTGTAAAAGAAATTGGCTTGACGAATATATAATGGACACCTTGATTTAAAGCTTCAATTTTCCAATTTTCGCATTGTGACAACGATTTAGTTGGCTTTTCCTTTATTTATGGACTAAGGTGTATAAAATTAACTACTATATCGAGAGCAAATGCCACTATTGAAATGTCACGGCATTTATTACGTCACTCTGAGGGGGCTTCTCGGCATCTAGATTTCATCCCTCTTTTAATAATTTCCATCGTTTCAATTAATTCTCAAGTATGTAGTGAGTGCAAATCCTAGGTTAATACTAGCCTGAAAAACGATTGTCATGAGAGCTATTTTCATTAATATAAACTAGACTTTTGCTGATGCGAGACTATTGAGTCCAAACATTACTTGCACATAGGACTGTCATCTGAGATGCTCACCATCTTTAACATATGCTCAAGTTAAATTGATGTTATCTGGCTCATTCTTATGCGTGTGTACAGCTTTGTCAATTGCTAAATGTAGTTGAATCGTTTCTGGAAATGACCACTGATGAGATAAGTTTTCCCAATTTGAATAGAGCTATGTCAATTCTCATGATTATTTGTTCATCAAATAAACTTGCTATACTCTCTGCATTGAAGTAGATCTATCGGTTCCTCGTTTGTGTAATGGTGCAGCGATTACTGGAAATCTTCCTTTGTGAATGAACCACAGTATTCGTTGAAGATTCATTGAATATGTTGTTAATAATTTCTCTGATTCGTGGATGTTTGCTTTGAAATTGTGTTCTATGCATGAACAATGACAGTGTTCAGAAGCGGTTGCCGGAGAGGGAAGGTCAGGAGTTGATGTCACCGTTCTTGTGAGTCATGTCCGGTGGTTGAACGTGGTGGAGCCGGCAACCAGAAGCGGTCGATGGTGGAGCGTTCTTTATCGGTTTAAGATAGTTTATGTGGATTGTCGCTGGGGTTTTTAATGTTCTTGAGTCAATAGGTGAGTTTTGGGGGTGGACTTAGCATAGGTCTGGGTTGGTTTTGAGCTTTTTTAGTCAGTTTAATTTGTTTGGTTGGGCTTGCTTTAACAAGCCCAATCTTATCCTTGGCCCACGTCTTGGAGTCCAACTTAATCTTACATGCAAACTGGGCTGAAGAGGCCCAGCCAGAGTCCCTACTTTCCAGAATAATAAAATCGAAAATTAAAAAAATTAAAAAATCTAAAACTTACAAAAAAAAATTAAAAAAAGAAAAATAGTATAGAAGCAGGTTTTGATTAATTTGTTTTATTTTAGCACTAGATGTAGCTTAGTTCATTTATTTAGCACACCTTTAGTTTAGAGGGTTGTAGTGGTTATCAATGTTGCTCAGGTTTGGACAGGTTGATTTTTTAGGCAAGTTATTGGACTCAATTTGAGCTTAGCTCATGGAGATTGTTCTACTGGGGATTTATAACGAGGCCATGCATATCATTTATATGATACTTTATTGAGTTTACTCTCTTGCATTTTACTTTTATCATATTGTTTGTGATTTGTTTGCCTTTTCGTGATTGCATACTTATGCATGGACATCATTTAGTGACATAGGTTGATACATATAGGTAACAAATCAATAGGGCATTAGTTAGATAACTAATGTAATTAAGTTATCAATCCCAAATCTTTGGTTGTATAGAAAGTGAGGTACGCTCATGTACCTCACTTAGTTTTTAGTTGACTTTTAATAAGGGTTTGGGAGAAACGGTTGATAATCGAAAACTTTTAAAGGAAACAGTTGATTCTAGATTTCCACGAAAGGTCATAGAAACGTAATAGTAGATGGGAAAAAGGCAAGATCATTTGAGATTCCTTTCATGACTAATCTTAAACTTTTCCCTTTTGTTGATGGAGGGGAAAAGTAGTTTTAGTCTTTTCCATTTTGCTCAATGCGCCATCTAAGGAGATAACCTTTTGAGCGTCCTCCTTGGAAATTTCTTCTTGGGCTCTAAGAAATTGGTTCCTTACTTCTATTAAAAAAAATAGGTGATCGAAATCTTTTAAAGCAAAATATTGATTCTAGATTTCCAAGAAAAGTCATAGAAATGGTAATGAATGGGGAAAAAGCAAGATTATTTGATATTTCTTTCATGACTGATTTAGAAAACTGGAGTAATTGTTCTCTAAAGTCTCTCATGATCCTCTACAGCATGCTTCAAGGATGCATCGTCTACAAAGCTACTGGTTAAATGTGTTCCCTTATTTTCTTGTTCCCACTTCTGTCAAGGACTTATGAAACAAACAATTTGTAGAAGTCAAAAAAGTACACCAGCTCACAACCTTGTTATTTCATTTTTTTTATAACCAAATTGTTTTGATTAATAAACATTATGCCGCAGCTCACAAACATGAACATTTGTTGGAAAGAAAGAAAGAAGAAGAAATTTGATCTATCCGTCGTACAATGAATATCATATTGTAATAATTCATGAAAAGAATTGAACTATGATACGATATAATGTGGTTGCTAAAACATAATTTGTCAAAGAGTGAAATCATTGTAAAGATGGGACAAATCCTTCAAAGTCAAGATCACGAAGAGATTGAGGTTGTCTTAAAGCAAGACAATAGTAATTGATTCTAAACTACCAAGAAAGGTCATAGAAGCACGACATTAGATGAGAAAAAGTAGAGCTCGTTTGCGTTTTCTTCCATGACTGATCTTTTAACTTTTCCCTTTTGTTGATGGCTGGGAAAAAAGGGTTGAAAGTGCTTTCCATTTCACACGGTACCCAGAAGGGGAGGTCGCCTTTGGGGCGTTCTTCTTGGAAAGCTCCTCGTGGGTCCAAGAAATTATTAGCCAACTTCCTTTTTCTTTATTAATTACCAATTTCTTTCATGACTGATAAACCAATTCTTGTATTATTTGGCAAATTTGTTTAATTATCAAGATCTTAAATTTACCAATTATACAGAAAATTACCAATATTTCCTTGGAGACTTATTGATTTTTTCCAAATTAAGTAACTCAATGGAAATGGTTAATAAATTAAGAAAAACCAAATAAACATCTATAGTTAACTCAAATAAGAGTTAGTAACCAGTTGAAAGCTCAATTGAACAAAAGGTTGACAAATAAGAGTTAGAAAATTTAAGGCACAATAAAGAAAGGTGAATGAAAAATTGATAATAAAAATAAGAAAAGTTGGTAATTGAAAAAAAAAAACTTGATAACTAATTTAAATAAGAGTTGGTAACTCAAAATTAATTGATAATTTAAATAGAGAAAAGTAGGTAAGTCACTCTAATTAAAGTTGGTAATGTTAAGGCAATTTTGAGAAATGCAACTAGAAGTTTGTAGACAATAATAAAAAAAAAAAATGATGGTTAAAGTTTGAAGGTGTTACCCTTTCATTTTTGTTTTCGAGCGAGAGAGGTTAGAAGTGCAACTCCACGTGTCTACATTTGTCAAACATCTCATTCGACTTTCGCCCCGTACCCGTCACTTGTGGGGCTTAGGGCCATTCTTGGTCCTTCCTTCAATTATATCTCTACCACAATGCACTTTCCTGCATGACCATCGCCTGTTGACCCTTGTTCTACACGTAGTTCTTGCAACCTCCTCGAAATGCACCATAACGTGTTTTGCATCATCCTAGGCTTGTAAAATCACCATAAAATATGTTATGATTTGTTTTTAGAATTTTAGTAGGTACAGCCAAGGAGAAAAAAAAAAGGAACTGTTTATACTCTTTCCTTAGACTTAGACTTTATATTATCACCTTACAAGTGATTTTTCTTATGAGATTTCTATTTTTCCAATGCTTACATTCTGACAAAAATACTTGTATGCATAAAAAAAAATCCTAGGTTCCATGGGGTAAATGCACTAGAAAAGGATAAATTTTAGCAAATGGTGCTGTTATAGTTGTTGGCGGACTCGCTTTGGGTAAAAATGCATTAGTAGCTTATTTGCTGTTGATATCTAAATTTTGATAACTTAATTAGTTGTTAATTGCATAAAAAAAAATTAGGAACTAACCTCGATTCCTTGCATTTTGCATATTAGTTGCATTTTCTTTTCGTGCATTATTTGAATCTATATATTTGCATTAAATTGGCGACCAATAGATTTAAGTGAATTATCTCGAACTTAACTGATAAACTAGATTGAATCTATAATAGCATAGAATTTTGGCCAAGCCACTAGAACACTAAGGGCCTGTTTAGTGATACTCCCTAGAACAACTGATTATGTTCTTTTGTTATCGGGAATAAAAGAAGAATATAAATTCATTTGGTAAATCTTTTGTTCCTAGGAAAAAAATCTGTTTTTTTTGTTATCGAGAATAGATTTAGAACAAAATTAAGAAGTAGAAAAAAGTTACTTCTTGCTGCAGGTATGCCTGCCCACAATGGATGAACCTCTTGTTCAAGCCTTTCAGGGACAGTCTTTTAGTAACAAGTGACCCAAAGATTTAGTTCAGAGTATAGAAATACTAAGAGATATCAGGATGGTAACATTTCTAATTAGCCGAACTGCATTTCTTAGAGAATCTTACCAAGTTGGAGAAGAAGAGGTGTTTAGAAAGATATTGAGAGAATTTTTAACAAAACACTCGCTTTATTTCAAGAAACTCTACCCAACACATTATATCCTCTTTGCCTTTTATAGGCATTAAGAGGTCGCAAACAACAAAAGACTGAAATCATGGGTCTTGAAACAAATAAAGGCTCTAGACAATCCGGTTGGGAATTATTCTAAGTGATATGAATAGTGACTATAAACAATGATTTTCTAGCCTATTACTACAATACAACTACAGTGACCTGTGCTATAGTAACCTTACTACAGGCCTATTGTCCGCCCTAGCAATTATAGTCATAGTCTGAATCATCAGAGCTATGTCTTGCAAACTATTCTTCCTCGTAACGGTGTTCAAGCTCTGAAAGTCTAATGTCAGAGGGATTGTAGGTGACTTCTCTTTGTGCTATTACGGCATTCCACATGTCAATTCCACTTGAGAATGGTGTTTCTTCATAGTTCACAGAGAGTCCTTAAGTGTCGACAAGCATGACTAGCTAGGGCCAGTTTGAGGTTTAAGTATATTGAGAGATTCTCTTGGAGTCTAATCCAAGAGATAAGGACAAAGGTCCGTGATCATAGGGATCATTAGATAGAGGACCTCCCCGTTGGACATAAGATGCCTAAGCATCATATTTTTGGGAGGACTGTACTGGATTGTCAGTGTCTACCGTTTCTTGTTCTTGAGATGGGGATGTCTTTGCCTAGTTCTATGCTTGATTAAATTCCTGGAGTGCTTGTCTGGTTTCAGGTGTAGGACCATATTGGTCCCATGGGATAGGTGTGAGTAATCTCATACTTCTTCAAGGACGATTCGATTTTCTTGGCACAAGACTCTCTGGAGTCTTTATAGTTGTATTCAATAGATCTGATGTAGTCAGGGAGTGATCTGTAAATACAAGTTTCCCAAAGATGTGGTTGAGGACTATAGATTATAGTTCTTACTGGTACTGGGGCATCAGTGGGGGTGCCATTATTTCGAAAAAAAAAAAAAGTCCATAGTCATCGAAGAAACACAATGGTACGTGTCTCAGGGTTCGCCTAGACAGATCTCAATTCTTGTTGGAAGAGATGCTTCCAATAAGTTGGAGGATAGAATCAGTTGAGTACATCAAAAAGGTTCTATCACTTTCCTTTTCAATATTTCGACCAAGCGAAAATATTCTGGTCAAATTAGCAAGGAACTTCCTAGTGAAAAACTCAATAGCTATTAGGTACTTATTGATTAAGTACCATAACAACCATCGAATTTTGTCAAGGAAATCATCTTCCTTTGAGATTAAAGGATGTATAAATTGATACTAGGAGTTTAGTCCAAAAGGATGGAGAATTAAACCTCAATTAAGTCTCAATAGATCTGTATAGCATTACCACATGAGATTGTTGAGCTTGCCCATTAGCGAGGCCAAGCGAGCCTCCGGCAAGCTTGTCGGATCTCACCTAGCTGTCACCGGCCACCACTATGGCCAGCGACTAGCCATGAAGAAGGAGTAAGAAGAAGAGAGAAGGAAAAAGAAAAAAAGAGAAAAATAAAATAAAAATATTAGAAAATTAAGAATCCTAACAAATGTATTTTTCTCCCTTGAATGGAAATTATTTGCAATTATCAAACGCGTTCTTTTACTTAGAAATTGTTCCGAGGAACAGAATTATAAAAAATCATTTTTGATAAAAAAAATTATTATTGGGAATAAAATGGTTACTAAACGCACTCTAAATGGCCGAAATTTATAAATGGAAGAACTAAGAGATGCGAAGGTGGAAAAAATTAATTCATTAGAGTAAATTTGGGGGATAAAAGACAATAACTTTATAAAAAAAATTCAATGAACATTGCAGGAATTTCTTCGCAAACATATAATGGCAAGATTGATTCTATTTCAACTGCTGAGATCGTTCTCATCCCAATCGAAGGGCCTATATTGGTGGGAACAATCCAAGATCGTTGCCATTTCCCTCTTCCTTCCCTCGACCCAAACCACCACAAAAAAAAAAAAAAAGGAATAAGTGTTCCAGAAGTCCTAAAACTTGTCACGAAAATGCATTTCAGTCCTAAAACTTGCAAAAAGTGCATTTAAGTCCTAAAACTTGTCAAATTGTTTCAAACGAGTCCTAAGATCGACGCCGTTAGCCTTTTCCGTTAAATATGTTGACGTGGCATTTTAAATAATTTTTTATTTTCCACGTGAATTTTTAATTTTTTTAAATAATTAGATTTAAAAAATAAAAAAATCAAATTTATTCATTTTATCTTATTTTTACCAAAAACTTTAAAAAAGTTAAAATATTTATTATATAAAAAAAAAAAAAACAGCAGCTCCTCCCCCGCCACCGCCGCCCATTGCCGGAGGGGCCGTGCAACGGTTGCCGGCCCGGGCGGGGGTGGCCGGGCCTCGCCGGCCCAGGCGGGGCCGGCGACGTCGCCCACCCCGGGTGAGGCCTTGTCGGCCTTCGCTCGGGGCCGAGGATTGCCGATCCGGGCGAGCCTCGCGGCCCCAAGCAAGGGCCGACAAGGCCTCGCCCAAGGCGGGCGACGGTGGCCGGCCCCCTATGAGGGCGGGCGATGACTCACCCGGGGGCGACGGCCGCCGACCCCCGCGAGGGCCGTGGGCCTAGATCCGGGCACCCGCACCGAGCGGAGCGAGGGTGCCCCGATTTGGGCCCGTCGACCCTCGCGGGGGCCGGCGGCCGTTGCCCCCCGGTGAGTCGTCGCCGGCCCTCACGGGGCCCGACGAGGCCTCACCCGGGCGGCAATGGTCGCCGGCCCTCGCCTAGGGCCGGCAAGGCCCGGCCACCCTCGCCCGGGGCCGGCGGTGTCGCCCGACCCCTCCGGCGACGGGCGGCGATGGCGGGGGAGAAGAGCCGCGCTAATTTTTTTCCATAATTTTAAAAATAAATTTTTTAACTTTTCTTTTTAGTTTTTGTTGAAAATAGGATAAGAATAAATTTAATTTTTTAGTTTTTAAATCTATTTTTTAAATGGATAAAAATTAATTAAAAAATACACTTGGAAAATATGCTACGTCGGCATTTTTAGCGGAAAAGACTAACGCGTCGATCTTAGAACTCGTTTGAAACAATTTGACAAGTTTTTGTGACTTAAACGCACTTTTCGCAGTTTTGATCGAAATGCATTTTTGTGACAAGTTGTGTAGACTTTCCGAAACACTTATCCCAAAAAAAAAAATGCATATATATAATTATTCGTATCCACTCCTTCCCTTCCTCCACAGTGAATTTCCAAGAACTTGCCCCAAGACTCGATTAATCTCCCCAAACCTCAACACACGCCCAAGTCAACACCGGAGTCAAGCCAGAAACATCATCATAAATGCATCGCGGTCGTACACGTCGAGGGAAACGACAAAAGAAAATCAATAAATTAAAAAGGAAAAGATAAAGAATATCTCAGGCAAATTTTGGGAGCTTTACGTGAGGTTTGGGAGGTGAAGGAATATTGAGATTTATATATGTTTATTTTAAAACAAGAAAAGGGGAGATTTCATGGAAAAAAAAAAGAAACTTTAAAAAAAAAAAAGCACTATAAAACGACACACTGAGGGGGAGATTGCTCGTCATTGTTCGCTGGTGTGGTTTAATTTCTCAGTGTCGTTGCCGCTTTCGTCCGGCGGTCTCTGGTCTGCTTTCTCGTCGAAATTCTCGAGACCTTGTTTGTCGGCGTTCATCTCCGGCTCCTGTCCTTCTGCGAACGCCGCCACCGCCTCCACTCACCAGTCACCGCGCTCGCTGCAGGCTTGCCCATCGTCGTGCCTCTACCTCGCTTACTGGCACTCTTCGTCGTGCTCAGCACGTCCTGCTGCGGCCGCGACAGCAGCTTTGCCGACTTATTCCAACGCCATGGCAGCAGTCCCTGGCTGTTTCCAGTGATTCCAGGCGGCATCCCGGCTCCACTTTGACGCCACCGCTTGCTGTTTTGTTTCCTCCACTACGTTTGATTTCCTTTCGCAGGTTGCCTAGAGCAGACTAGCATTGATCGAACCCACACCGTTGCGGCCTAGCAGAGTCCGACCAACAAACCTTTACCGTTGCATCTTTTGATCTAGCAAACCTGTCTGCAATATGCCGTGTCCTTGCTGGATCGCCATCGTTGCTGCTCTGGTCCCGACGTTCCTCCTCATGGGTCGACGTAAAGCTCCCCGCCCCGGTCCCGATTCTCGGGAGAACAAATACATCAAACTAGGTAATTTCTCAAACCAATTTGATAGTTTGCAATTATTGATTATCCAATTTAAGATTATTCGATTCTAATCTTGATTTGTGCCTAATTTTTAGGCATCTCCATGTTAGGAATTTCCTATTTTGAACAATGCGTGTAGTTGATAATTCAATATTTAGGTATTAAGATCCGGTTATGGATTGTATAAACAAATTTTAAAAGATTTGTTCATGATTTTAATTTTCCTTGTACATAAATTTTAATTCAATAAAATATTACATAAACAAATCATCCAACCTAAACGAATATAAGTTAACAAAGTTTCATAAACTTCTATATTCCCAATCTTCTTTCAGAAAGGCATATCTAGTTAAAATTGAAAAGCACGTAAAATAGTCAACAATCCAGCTTTTTTAGATTTATTTTTCTTGTTGCTTTTGACTCATAATAGTACAATAAAGTAACTTCAAAAACAAAAAAGCATCACTTAGCTCAGGACTACGACTTTAAAGACTAGGCCACTCAAAGCAACCTAGAATCCGACCCCAAAAAAAAAAAAAAAAGCAACCTAGACTTAGTAGGTAAGCTTCTGACGCTATTCGCTATCAAGGAGGCAATTTCTTGTCTCTTCTTTTGACGTATATAAGAAATCTTAATGTCAATCAAGTGCCTATTCTTCTTTTCTTTTACTTTTTTGGGTACATGTGTTTCGTATTTGACTACGACTAAATTATGTTGACTTGACTCCAGTGGGCTCCATGCTAGCCATCACCGCCGTGCGGATAAATGGTGATTTTAACAACGAAAGTGAAAAATTGTTGCTTTGCTTCAATAACGCGTTATCTTGCACTTTATATTTGAATAAACATTTAAATCTTAACAAGAAAGTAAAAAGGTTTTGCTTTTTAAAAAGCACCAAGCAAACTGGTCCTGAACTGGTCCTAAGAAAATTCAACTGGCTTTGACCAGGATTACCTTCTTAAGTTATATTTCATTATGTGTTATTTGTGAAATCCAACTCTATATACACTTGCGTCTATCGATGACAAGAAAGTAAGGTAAAATGAAGCTTGATGGTTGGTTCCGTCTCCTGCCTTTTCCTTAACCTTAATTAGATGTATTACTTCAACATAAATTAGAAAAAAAAAACTTAATCATCACATTTGATTCAGTAACGTCAACTCGCCTTACTTATTTTCAGTTTACTTAGACCTTGGTGGGCCTCAGGCCAGCAATGGAAATCGGAAATTGAAACTCAATTTCACAGAACTCAACTAATATCATCTTGCTCGAAATGCACCATATTGAATTTCCCATCCACCAGTGAACTCGTGGGACTTAGGCCATTAATTAATCCTTCAATCATATATCTAGCAATTTCTCTCGATCAATGCCTTGACAGGACGTAAATGGAAACTGATCCTCGCTTTCCTACCTGACCATCTTTCGTTGGCCCTTGTTAAAAGCATGTCAAATCTTTTGTGATTTGCTTTCAGAATTTTAGTAGGCGCAACTGAGATGAAAAGAAAGAGGAGCCCTTCTCTGGAAACTGATTCCACACGCCATGGCTCATCGGGAAATAAGTTCGAGGTGTTCTTGAGTTTTCGAGGACCGGATACTCGCACTAATTTCACAGATTTCCTCTATTATACCCTGCTTGATAAGGGTATCAGTGTTTTCATAGACAAGCAGGGGATTGATGTTGGTGAAGAGATTGGTCCTGAGATTTTCCAAGCAATCGATGACTCGGAAATCTGCATTCCCATCTTCTCTAGAGGCTATGCCTCTAGTAGTTGGTGCCTGCGTGAGCTGGAACACATGATGCAGCGTAGGAAAATCAATGAACTTGAGGTTATGCCCATTTTTTATGAAGTGGAACCCTCGGACGTGAAGCTTGAAACCGGAGTGTATAGGGATGCACTAACTTTGCATGAACAAAAACGTGGTATTGAGATTGTGCAGCGCTGGGCGGAGGCACTCAAGGAAGTTACTAGAATCAAGGGTTGGGACACCAAGAATACAGGGTAGGTTAACTCACTCAACCCCATCTTCCCTTTTCTCTCTGTTTCTTTTGCTTGAATGTGGATTCTGATTTGAAGAGCACAATTTTTTTCTTTTTTCCTACTTCTGGACCGAAAATTGTGATAGATATCGCATGTAATTATGCACTCCATTGTCTCAAGACTCAAGGATTACTTGCTCGACATAAGCATTATAACTTAGTATGCTAGATTAATCAAAAACCCGAGAATCATGTACTTGTTTTTTTATTCACTGAGCCCGGCATCAATTTCGTGACTTCATGTTATTGTTTGATCGTGCAAGTTTACAAGTTTCCCATCAATTCTTATAATTAACTTAATTATGTTGTGTTTCATGGCACAGCCACGGAGAACTCGCACGATCGATAGCTCAGAAAGTGTTAGTTAAGCTTAAGGTGTCTTGTGTTCATATACCCGATGATTTAGTTGGAATGGACGAATCAGTGAATGAATTAGTAGATTTACTTAATGTCGAATCTAAGGACATAAGGCTCATCGGAATTTGCGGGATGAGTGGAATAGGCAAGACAACTCTTGCCAAGGTTGTTTACCGGAAGGTATCTATATATTTTGAGAGCCATAGCTTCATTTCAAATGTTCGAGAAGCATCTAAAGGTTTTGGCCTAATAGATTTGCAAAGGCAATTAGTCTCTCATATCATTGGTGACATAGGAGTTGAACTTTTTAGCATTGATCAGGGGATGAATATGATTGGAGATCGATTTTGCAGAAAGAAAGTTCTTATTTTCCTTGATGATGTCGATCATACAAGCCAGCTCATGGCATTGGCAGCAAAGAAAGAATGGTTGGGTTCAGGAAGTAGAATAGTTGTTACAACAAGAAACAAAGGTGTTTTATATCGATTCCAAGATCAATTTAATTATTGTTTGATTTATGATGCCAAGGAACTCAACCAGCTCGAAGCTCTCCAACTTTTTAGAAAGCATGCCTTTAGAAGCGACTCTACTCCAAATGCATTCTTGAGTCTATCTGAGAAAATTACTAAAAAAACCGGAGGGCTTCCTTTGGCTATAGAAGTGATTGGCTCATTTTTATATGGAAAAAAGGAAGCGATTTGGCAAGATGCATTGAAAAAGATGGAATATCATCCTCATGGGGATGTGAAGGAAAAATTAATGTTGAGTTATGAGGCATTAGATCATTTGCAAAAACAAATATTTCTTGATATTGCTTGCTTTCTAGATGGAGAAGATAAGAGTTATTCACATTATATGTGGGACAATTGTGGATTTTTTCCAAATGAGGGGATTGATGTTTTGCTTTTAATGTCCTTAGTGAAGATTGGTGAATGGAATGAACTATGTATGCATGATCAGCTTAAGGACTTAGGTAGGAGCATTGTGTACGGAGAATATTGCAAAGACCCAAAAAAGGGTTATCGGGTGTGGTTGAATGGGGAGGAAGGTCCTAATATTGTCCAGCAAAAGAAGGTATACATCTAAGTGCACCCTCATCTACTTTTTTTCATTGTAGAAATCTTCCTTGGACTGTTTTCCCTTTATTTTAGGCTCTATATGGAACTACTCACATTAAACCGACTCTTTCCTCAATTTAGGGAACTGATACTGTTGCAGCTAAATTTTCGGAGCATTATGTGCCTTCTCGAGACTTTGCTTTGACATTGGAAGACTTTATCAAAATGCCAAATATTAGATTTCTAGAAATGTCTGGTTGGCCCCTCTCTGGAGACTTTGAGGATCTCTTTTCGGAATTGAGATGGCTTAATTGGAACTCTTGTCCAAAAGAAATGCGAGCAACCAACTTTTGCCCAAAAAATCTAGTCATCCTCGACCTATCATGGAGCAATATAGACGAACATTGGGGTGGTTGGACTCAACTCAAGGTACGTGTGTGCAAATAATTTGGTATAACATGTTATATTTTCTTCTAGTCGCACTAGCTCATGTCGCACGAGTTTGTAAATCATCATCTTATTGATCTTTTTTTTTTAATTACAGTTTATTGGCTTAATTCATAGAACAAATCTTGGTCTTCAAGAAGACTTATGACACAAATCCCTCATTCCATAGGTTTTAAACTTAAATATATATTGACTTAAACAATTACTTTATACTCATGGCATAGAGGGGTTGTACATATTATGGTCAACGGAAAGAATGTTACCTTTGATCACAATTATTTCATTCTTTCAATATTGTATTCACGTGTAGATCTTTCAAGATTGCATTTTTTTATTTTTCCGAACCAAACAATTAATTTAACAAAAAAAAAAGATGTTAAGATTTGGTTATTTTCATTAATTTGCATTGCATTTTTAATTTTACATTGATACTATGCTATTGTTGTTTTATCATTTATGGCAAATCTTTTCCTGATGACTTTCTCCAATTCAAATTGATTGGAGCTGCATGATTAAAGGGTATTGTAATGTGGACATTCCATGTTACTAGTAACTCCATTATTGGGAATGACTTATTTAGATATTCATACAAGTAATTTATAGAATTGTTAAATCATCTAATGGAATAATTGTTGTCGCTTGATATCTATTGACTTAAATTCCTTTTAGAGAACGTTATATGAACACTCACGTTCTTTTGAGTTCCCTAATCAAGCCAATGAGTTGTCACTATTAGATATTTAAATTAAGTTAAAAATAAGTGGTTAATAAGACTATCGGTACTCTACATAAGATGCCAGTAAAATTGAACATCAAACTAACCTGTTTAGTACATCAATAGTATACAAATATGGTATACTCTTCAAAGGTTATGTAAAAGCTAATAACGCCCTTATCTTAATGTATGAAACAGAAACAAAATGCAAAAAATAGTAGGCTGCAAATATAGATTAGTTGATGGTCAAAAGACATAAAAAATTATTTCTATATTATTGTTTTTTTTTAATGACCCGGAATTGCCGTACATGTGACAACCGCGACGTAAACTTGGGGGCACTAGCGGAATGACCCACCTCCCATGGCACCCCACTTAAGTCGCGCAATGGGGGCGAAAAGTTTCAAACCTCTCCCCTCCTAGATGAGGGGGCAAGGTGTGAACCAACTCGTTCATTGCAGGGTGGGTTCTATATTATTATTTTAATAATGCATTAACATAGGAAAGTCATAAGTAATTGTGTTGGGGACAATATCAGTAATTCCATGATGAAATCGGAAAGGGATGTTTTCTGAAGAGATATGTTGGTTACATTCTTGTCTTTTTATTATTCGATATAGCGGTGATTTGAAACTAGATCCATTTTTTTCTTTGTTGTTGGGGACAATATTAGAAGAAATGAACCACCGGCCGCGGTGGCTCCACTGAATAAGACTCTACTGATCCTCAACGAAGAGGTGAAGGGTTCAAAACCTAGGGGAGGCGCTAGGTGTATTAAGTGTGACTCAGGGGTGGTGGGTCCTCCTGCTTAAGTGTCACTTGGGGGTTTACGGCGCGGCTGTCGGCTGCAAGCCGGTTCCTCCAATACCAAAAAAAAAAAAAAAAGAAGAAATGAAAAAAGTGTGAGACAAAGTGTGGTTTTGGCTTAAGGAATTGATATGCACAGAGTTTTTATTAAGTTACTCTGGTGGAAAGCTTCCGTGGTCAATATATTTTTTTATGCCTTGCAAGATTTTATAAATCAAACTCGTTGAATATACATAATTATTTTACAGGTGGCTACAAAATTAAAGGTCCTTAAGCTATCTAATTGCCACAACTTAAAGGAAATTCCTGACCTCTCTGCATATTTATTCTTAGAAATATTAATTCTAAGGGGGTGTAGAGATTTATTAAGGATTGATCGATCCATTAGTTATCTGAAACGTCTGAAGCAATTGGATCTAGCAGAATCTTGTCGTCTCCAAGTCCTTCCTAAAGAATTGGGTGCTCTAGAAGCATTGACCGAGATGTTCTTAGGTTTCGGCAAATTTCCTACAAGTATTATTAGTCAGGTCCCAAGCTCAATCGGAGCACTCGTAAATCTTGAGCACTTGGTCATTTATGGAGCTCCCCACCTAACGAAACTTCCCAACTCAATCGGAATGTTGAAATGTTTAGTTAAGTTGGATGTCTCAAACACAGGTATTGCAGAGTTGCCAAATACTATTATCAATCTAAAGAGCTTGAAAGCATTGAATGTGAGCGGAAGTTGCATACAAAAGTTACCCGAGGCAATTGGGATGTTGGAGAAACTTGAAGAGATTTATGGAATGTGTTGCAATTGGCTAGAGACCATTCCCGGTGACATCGTGAGACTCCCATTCTTGAAGAATTTGATATTAACAGAAACTTGTGTGGGGAATGTACCAAAGCTTCCTCAAAGTCTGATATGTCTACATCTGTCCTCAAGAGCCTTAGAAAAAGTTCCAGATATCTCCAACCTTGTAAATTTAAGTAGTTTGGAATTGTGTTTTACCAGCTCAACCTCCATCGGAAGGGATACTGAAAGCCAGTGCTTCTATCAACCAATGCATAGCTGCCGCGATTATGTGAATGGGAGCACTAGAGTCGCACGGGGTGAATTGGAACTTCCGTGTATCTCCAGTATAAGCTCATATTTGGGTTGCCTTTGCCATATAAAAGAACTTGTACCCATCAATTGCGAGAACTTGTGTAAGATTGGACAACTTCCCTCTAGTTTGACGAAACTTAAGGTCGACAATTGCAATCTTCTTGAAGTTGTGGACCTTTCCAACTTATTTGACTTCAAGAATCTAAAGGTCCTTAGAGTACGAGACTGTCCGAAACTAGTTGAGATTCAAGGTCTTGACCAATTGGAGTTACTGAAAAGTCTTGCAATCAGACGTTGCAGTTCCTGGCTACGCTTACCTGATCTATCCAAACAACTTCCCTCTAGTTTGACGGAACTTAAGGTCGACAATTGCAATCTTCTTGAAGTTGTGGACCTTTCCAACTTATCTGACTTCAAGAATCTAAAGGACCTTGGAGTATGGGACTGTCCGAAACTAGTTGAGATTCAAGGTCTTGACCAACTGGAGTCATTGGAATTTCTTGCAATCAGACGCTGCAGTTCCTGGCTATGCTTACCTGATCTATCCAACTGGAAGAAGCTAAAGATGTGGGACGTTGATGCTCTTACGACATATTCGGCAAGGGGAAAACAAGTAGCTCAAGGCGACTTTCTTCCACTCTAGCACTTGGAAAGGCTTAGAGGATCAGCAAATCTTGAACTTTTGAGGCGTGGAGGAATTTGTCATCAAATATATAAATAATATACGGACTCATTGTACAGTGGTTACTGAAGCAAATAAACGGCGACGTTTACATTTTTGTCAAGTAGCTCAAGAGGTGTTTCAGGCATTCTTCAACGAAATCCCAGTTACAAAAAGTATAGACAGTATCTTCCCGCACATTCAATATCCTACACGAAGAAGACTTAGAAATATCATTAAGCACTTGATCTCTCCAAATCTAGCTTACTTTTTGCAATAAAGTAATGATCTATGAAAATAATCCTCGACGTAGCAGTATTTCTATTGATTCAAGAGCATCCTACTTACCGGCTTTAGCTGGTGTGGAGTGTACTTGTGTAAGTAATTTGTTCTAACATGAATTTGACAATTTTCTTAATAATATAGAGTTGTGCCTATGGTGTCCTTTTAGTCATTTTCACGAAATTTTGCAGAGATCAACTATTTGGTTTTGAAACATATTTTTAATTTGAATATGACTTTTTTAATTTTATTTTTTCATTTTCTCGAGAACGTGTTTGGTTTATTATTATATTAGTGGATTACAACTCACAACGTTCCCCCATTTAACAAGTCATATTAATAAAATACTTCAGAGAAATTCGTTTTCGTTCGGCACTGGGACACAATTAGACTCGGGTCACGTCAGGAGAACTCGCAAGGTTCCTAATGATGCATGACGAATTAAGGGGGCTTGAAATCTCGTCCATCGGATGTCATCGCAATCCCAACCGTCAGATAAAAAATGCTCAATGTTAGCCGTCAGATTGGGCATGACAATTTCGTTGTGTACCAGGGCACGACATGGACATGGCAGAACTATCCTCATGCGTGATGAATTGACTATAATTTAGTAAACTATATTCATTTAAAATTTGAAAAGCACGATTATTTTATACAGAAATTCTATAGCTTTTTTTTTTTTTTTTACACTAGCCATTGCCAGGTACGTCGATATGTATACTTATGATTTTAGATGATTAACGTGGCTCTTTAATAAAGATTACGGGGTTTAAATATTATCTAGATGATGTGCATGTACATGAGTTGAACAGCGATAGATGCTTATTGATAAAACTGAATGATAATTGAGCTTGAGTTGAGATTTTTTAATACATTATAACTTATCTATCTGAGAATATATTTGTGATTGGAACTTGTTCCCATACATCATACACATAGCACAATATTGTCAAGGTTGGGCCTCACCATGGCCGGTGAGGCTTGACCCTCATCAGATTTGGCGAGGCTCACCTCGCCAGCTTAGCACAAGGTCACCCTCATGGCCTTCGATGAGGCTCGTTGCCCTCACCTCTGGCCGTCACTAGACCTCAGCGATTGACTAGCAGAAGAAGGAAGGGAATGAAAAAAAAAGGATTAAATAAATAAACGATTCAAAAAATATTTAAAAAAATAAAAGAATTCGAGAAAATATTAAAATATTATTAAAATTTGTCAACATTAACACTGATTATGTCACGTAGGCCAACTAATGTTCCCATTACCAATATTTAGCCAAAATTAACGGGAATGATTGAATTGATATTATGTCAAAAGATTTATGATTAAATTTATACAAAAATAATAAATTTAAGATTTTCTGACACTTTCCTTCCAGTTGGGTATTACAAGCTTACGAAAGAGATGAACGCAGAAAACTCCTTAATTGTATTCACTCTTAACTTCTTTTGTCCTTTTCGATTATATGACTTTTGGCCGAGTTTTCTCCAATTTATAGATCTCCAAATTCGGACGTTGTCCTTGAAGTCCGTTTAATTCTTTGTAGAGAATTTCGGCAAAATATCTCCTGAAAAACATGTGGGGAATCTTCCCTTAGTATAGACTGCAATCATATGTTCTATTGATGGCTGGTTTTTCATCACGCCATCTCACCAAAATATTAAACGAATTTAGTTAGTGATTTTTTTTTGTTTGCATAAATAATTTTGGAATATCATACTCTGTTGATATGAGCTGGGTCTCAATTTGGGAACTCCAACAGTCATCAAATCTATATAAGAAAAGTGTCCAATGAGCAGAAAATCAAGATTCTGGACATCGTCTAGAAGTGAAATTTTTTTTGAGATTTCTATCTTTCCTCAAAAGGATGAAGATTAAATAACCGATTGATGCAATGTTATTGATTTTTCGGGAGCTTTCTCTTATGAAGCAATACTAATTATTTAGAGTCTATATTTATGATTAGCTCTTTTGGTTCAAACTAAACTGTTTCATTTTTTTTTTCTCAATCTTAATTTTATTGTCGAACCTAATCAAAAAAATTTGATTAGTGTTTTGGTGCAAAAGCAAAAGGCGTCCGTGAAGTTGATAGATGGCCCTCTTCTCAATTGACACATATCCCACTTTGATCTGTTTATCGTTCTTTTCCTCATCCTTCACCTTTGCCACATATTGTTGTATTCTTTGAAAGACAACATAGCCAACATAAACAAATAGTATGCAGAAGATTTTTTTTTTTCCATTTTCGTGTAAATTCCAGTTCAATAAAAATTTACAGAAACAAACCATCGAACCTAAATGAAGATAACATGGCAAAGTTTCATAAACTTATGTTTCCCCACTCTTTTCTTGAATTGCATATAGAATTAAAATAAACAAGCACCTAAATTAGTCATTACTCACGTGCTCGATGCTTGCTTGACTGCTTGTTTGGAGTGCATGCTAGGTTTCTTCGGGAGAAACCAGAGAGAGAGAGAGAGCGAGCCGTGACCGAGAGGGAGCGAGAACTAGAGAGAAAAGAGTGAGGCCGCGCGGGTGTTTTCCGGTAGTGGCCGCGCCTGAGTCCCGGCCGCATTGAGCATGTGGTAAGACCCCATTGCCCTTTTTTTTCTTTTTCACGGTTTGGGTCAATTCCTCGAGGATTCCCGATCGGAGACGCACGAGGCGAACGTACGTGGTCCGATCTATCGAGCTCCCCCCACCATTCGCCGCCGCCGAGCCGAGTAGAGGGCGCCACCAACGGCCCCCGTTTGCCAGGTTTTGTGCCCTGTTTCGGCTCATCGGACCGGGCCTCGTCGGGGTCCGGTTTGCGCTAGTCCCATCTATGTTGTGCTATGCTGCATTTTCATCTCTGCTTGTCAATTGCTAAGTGTCTTGGCGCGGGTTGAATCCTGGTTGACTCGATAGCCTCCCTTCATTCGATGCCCGTCATGTGTTCATGAAAATGCCCGAACCGAGCTTGGGTAGATTTTCCGTGATTTTGGTTTGGTTCTAAGCGTTTGTCGGTCCTTTGACATGCTTGTGGACTCTCATTGTCATCCGTGGAGTCGTGCGCTGTTTCTTTTCCGTGTCGTGTGTGTATAGCGGCAAACGGTGATGAGAATGGGGGCTGGATGTGGCCAACAGGTGGTGTGGCGGTGTCGGCTCGAAACAGCCAACAGAGCCGTCGGCCTGGAGGACGAGGCCAGCGGACGGTCCTCTTGATTGAGCGAAGGCCAGAGACGGGGCGGCTCATGGCCGTTCGTCTCTGTTCGGACGGAGAGAGAGCAACCGAGAGGGTGAAGTGGGAGGCGTTGGTTCTGTGAAGGTTGGGTGGTAGGTTGGGCTTAATTTAGGTTAGTGCGTTTAGGTTCGTTTCCGTTTTCATGGGTTTGTTAAGTTCGGGCCTGATTTGCTTTAGTCTGGCTTTAGAAAACTTGGGCTTACACTTCTGTACAGTGGGCTTAGTTTGATTAGTAGAGGAGGCCGGGCCAGGTATATTTGGTTTGAGCGAAATAGGTTTATTCGGGCCGAGCCTCGGGGCTGGTCCGGATTCTTGACCCAACCCGCACCTTTAGGGTCCGGGTCAGACCCATGTTCAGACCGGGTCCCTGACCCGATCCGATTTCCTTTTTAAAAAATTAATAACAATAAAAATATTAGAATGAATTTGATAGCTTCAATAATTTTGAAAATCCCTAATCTTATCGATTATGAACTCTCCCTTTTGTTATTTATCAGAAACAAATAGTCCAAACAAATCATATGTAAACTAATCTAAGCTTAAAATTTCATTGACAGCCTTATACACGTTACAAATTAGATATTCAAGAGGTTGAATTCTAGTATATATGAGATCTTTTCTTATAGTTTCATTTTTCTTGACACAACGTGCGTGGATGATAGTATATTAAAGAAAAGCAAAGCAAAGTGTTGTGTGTGTGAGAAAAAGAAAATAAATTACTTACAGAAAAAATTGTTATAGATTTAAGGAAAATAATTGGTATAGTTATTGTTTATCCCATTGCATGATATTCATTAAATTTTTTGATAAAAGTGTTAGCATGAATTCTACTTTTAAGGAATCTCTATCCCTCTTTCTTACGCAAATGCCATAAACTTATGATCGTAAATTGTCCCAAAAACAAATGCCTAAATTTAAAAAAGATGAAATAAAATAATCACACGTTAAACTTTAATTATCCATTGTACTTCATTGACTCCACATTCGTATTTCTCTCTGTACTATTTGTCCTTTTTAAGTACAAGAAAACTCCACATTCTCAGTTCCCTTTTGTATTTTTACTAACTAAATTTTCCATTTTATGTATAATTAGTCACTCTTAGAATCAATTATATGCAATATATCCAAAGTTGGAAATACAGGCATTTGACATGTGCAGGATTTCTTGCACAAAAAGATGAGAAGAGAGGTTTCTAATTTTCAGGGACATTCTTCTCTCTTCTCTCCCCAAGTACCTTAATTAAATTTTAAATGACAAATAAAGGAGGACAATCATGTAATTTAAGATTTTCTTTTTCTTTTATAGTTATCATAGTTAATTTCTTCTTCTTTTTTTGCAATTTTGCAATTTCAAGAAAATACTTTTCTCTTCCTTTTATGCCATTTTAAGAAAATCTAAAAGGTTTTTGTTAATGAGTGCTCTAAAAACATTTGCTAGACATCCATCAAAGAAATTTTGTCATTTTTAAAGTATTTTTCTCGTATTTTGCACAATTACTGCATTATTAATGTAAATATTTATTTGCTACATATGGCTAACAAAGTGCGTTGGAGGCACTAATAAGACCTAACCCAAAATTGGACGCAGTAAGCATGTGTTTGATAACCACATTTGGTACTTTTGATAATCTCTAACTCCACACAACTTAATAAATTGTTTTAAATATAAATCACTTAATATAATATGTACCGATTCGACTATGGTTAAGTGCTAAAAAAAATCAATAAAAATTGTAGTGATACCAATTACATAGTTAAAAACTTCCAATAATGATCACTATTCTATATTTGGTGAGAAACAAATTAATTTTTTTATTTAATGTTCATATGTTATAAAAACAACCTTTTATTTTCATTTTCGGTACTTAAACAATTCAACAATTTTCAACACTTAAAGTTTCACCACTTAGTTTTTGTTTTCTCAAACGAGCCCGAGAGTAGGGATGAATCTAGAGAAAAGATGTTGGCAAGCCAATAAAGGCCAATTTTACTTGGCAAGAGTAAGAATTACCTAATGGCACATAATGAGTGCACAAAATGCATTGAACTTTCATTGTTATTTCATTTGATATCGTACAATCCTGCCTAATGAATGGCATTGTACGATATCTCCACTTCATCTGTTGACTAGAGTGATGATATCCTCACCAAGACACATCCATCTGAGTGCTTTTTAGATCTGTTCTCCAATTCAAATTGACTTCTTTCAAGTTACCTTTAGTTTGAAAGGTATTTTAGATTATTTAGGTTTACTCTTTTAGGCTAAGTTATTTTGTAATTTACATTAGTTGTACTTAAGTTTGATTGCTTTTTCTATATGGATCTTATAATCTTCATTTTGGTAATGTATAAGATTTTACATTCCTGTTGTTTTCATTACAATTCTCAATTGATATATTGAGCAAATACTAGTTAGATTGAAAATCTTGATTATGCACTTTCGTTTACTAAGTAGAGGATATAAGGAATAAACAATATTGACTGGCTCAAATCTATTGTAAATTCAATAAATTTTGTCGCATAAAGAGATTGTAAGTAAAAAAATGTGAAGTATGGCATTTGGTGTAGCTCTTTCTTCATTCGGCATATTTGTTTATGGTTACATTGATGGAGTAACATAATTTTTGGTTATGTCCTACAAATTTTCTGCTAATTCAACTTCTTAAAAAATATGATTTGTAGGTGGTTACAAGATTGAAGGTCCTTAATCTTTCGTATTGCTGTAGGCTAACTGTAACTCCAGACCTATCATAACATTCATCCTTAGAAATACTAGTTCTTGAGGAGTGTGAAAATTTGAACTGGATTGATCCATCCATTGGTCAACTAAGGCATCTGAAGCACATGAATCTAAATGGATGTTGTTCACTCTAGGAAATGCCTATATTATGTTCTCTGAAAGCTTTAATTTAGATGTTCATGGATAGAGTGACCTTTGCACTATAAACTCATGGAAAGGATTGGTCATATGTAGAAGTCAAAGCTATCATGGATGGAGGCACCTCTGCACGAAAAAGTTATTGAAGGGATTGGCCATCTAGGGGAAAAGTCTAGGCATTAGGCGTGTCCCAAGCTCAATCGGAGCACTTTTGAATCTTGAGTGCTTGTCCATTTGTGGAGCTCCAATGCTAATAAGACTTCTAGAATCAATTGGGTTGCTGAAATCTTTAGTTGAGTTGAATATCTTAGACACATGAATTATAGAGTTACCTAGCTCGATTGTGCATCCTAAGAACTCGAAAATCTTGAAGATGAACAGAAGTTGCATAACAAAGCTACTAGCGGCAATTGGGATGTGGGGGAAACTAGAAGAGATTCATGGAGAGGATTGTTCGGCATTAGGAATGATTCCTAGAGATGTTGCAAGACTATGTTTCTTGAAGATTTTAAAATTAATAAAAACTCGTGTGAAGATAGTACCAAAGCTTCCGCCGAGTTTAATAAGTTTATATCTCTCTTTAATAGCAGGAGTTTCAGACTTGTCAAATCTAAGAAATTTGAAATTGAGTTTTCCCACCTCAACGTCCAATCACAGTTATGGAACTAGATAGAACACACAACTCATAATTGGATTGGGAAACTATTGAGACTGGAGTACTTAAGATTGGAACTTCCAAGCATCACCAGCATACCATCATATTTGGATCACCTTTGTTGCCTGAAAGAACTTTTATTCATTCATTGGAAGAACCTGCGGCACATTGGACCGCTTCCCTCTCGTCTGAGGAAACTTACAATTTCCCATGTAGTGTTCTACAAAGTATAGATCTTTCTAACTTGCAAAAATTGTTGGACTTAACTCTTAGTTTTGGGATACCAAATATTTAAGGCCTTGAAGGTTTAAGATCATTACAGTGCCTGAAACTATCCTCCTGTGAGTTTAGCAATCTTAGTGGGCTTGAAAGACTAGAGAATCTACAACTGTTATCGATTGAACTTTGGCCCCTCCTTCACACATTGCCCAACTTATCCGGCTTAAAATATCTGAAGGACCTGTTTCTGTGGAGCTGTCAGAAACTGATCGAGATTCAAGGTCTTGATAGACTTGAATCACTACAATCAATCACCATTGGAGGCTGTAGTTCCTTGCAAGGTTTACCTGATCTATCCAATTCGAAGAAGGTGGAGTATTGCGATATTGAATGTTGTTCTAGAGGTAATCCTCGAGGAGAAGTATAACTCAAAGCCATCATGACCTCTCAGTCTGCCATGGTTGAAAAAGCTCGTAATTGGAGGAGCAAAAAACATGAAGACTCTCTCCACTTTGTGATCGTGTATCACTAACAAACACATGAACCATGAGTATTTTGATCCATTTAGAAATTATCTACTCTCTTGTTCCATTTTCTATGGATAGATCTATGAAAATCGTTAAGCACTTCATGCTCTAGATCCAGTATACATTCTCCGCTTAGGGCTCTGGCCTTTTGGAGTATATTAATTATGTAGCTATTTAGTTCCAACATCAGTTCTTTAATTTTCTTCAAGAAATAAAAATGAAAATCAGATTTCCTAGGAGGTACACCACAACTTTGTATACTGAAAACAATATTGGAGAATAGAATAATCTTTGCAACAGGGGCATTGCACCCGGCCTCTTGTTCGGTTCAATGCTCTTCAGTAGGTTCAACTAGTCAAACTAGGGGGACAAAGAATATGGTGCATATATTACAAAAAAAACATAAGTGAAGAATACATGAAAATTAAAAGTAAAACTTAACAATAACATTAATAATAGAATAGGCCTTATTTAAGAAAAATCCAATCTTTACTCGACTCTCGACATCCAAAATATAGAATCAATTGAGATAGGATAGAATAGAGTAAGGTAGATAAAAAAAATAAAAATAAAAATTGGGAGACATTTCAAAGTATCATAAATAATTAGGCCCAATTTTCACCCCTTCATTTTGAGCATTATGCGCCTTCCCTACATCTTTAGCCTTGACATGCCTCTTCTTGGTGTTTGGCCATAAGGTAATCATCAAATGATCGAAAATCCATTCTACCCAAAAGATATGAGAACTAGGGTTTATTTTTTGTGGGTCCTTAGCTCAGAAATACGTCGGGACGTATGAAACACCAAATGAAAAAAAAAGAAAAAAGAAAAAAGAGAGGATAAAAGGTTTTATTTTTATTTTATTTTTTCATCTTGACGAGGTGAAAGAAAAAACCCTAGGGAGAATAGGGAAGAAGAAAGAGACTCTCTTCATTGAATCACCACCTCGTTGGCCATTCCAAAAATTATTTGAAACCATATTAATAAATGTATTATTATGGTAAGGTAGTGCAATCCCTACATAAATAAGTATTAGCATCATGATTATTGACATCGTTAATTTGACGTTAATTTGACGTACATGATTATCTTAATCTAATATCATTTCATAATTAAATACTATTTTTCGAATAACTTTTTGTACCTTTTTTTTTCTTTCCAATTTTTTGGTCGGTTTTTTTTTCTTTCTGTTAGAAAAATTACTTCAAATGGGTAAAAAAACATCGTACCATTAATGTAAAGCAAAATACAATGGCATGAGTAAGAGGGTCCAAACGTGGCCGGACTCTCAGCTCGCGTTCATCCGACAGCCAAGCTAACGTCATCCATCCGATGCGAGAGAGAGAGAGAGAGAGAGAGAGAGAGAGAGGGAGGGCTAAGGGTCAGAAGACGCCACGAAGATTTACGGGAAGCACGTATCCTCGCGGCAAATCGTGCTCTTCAGTTCGTAGGCCATTCCTTGATGAAGTGCTTCGCAAAGAACCCGAAGAAGGTGTGGACCGCCCGTATGCTCTTGAAGCACCTCTTCCTTGCCCTCGACTGCATCAACGACGAGGAGGTCGTAGGAGATTACGGTGTAGTCGAATTCGCGGATTCTTCTCCAAGCTGCCACTTCGATTTCCAAGACTGGGTTTTGATGTAATGTTCAAGAACGAGCTGGGAGTCGGGCTCGCTTGCGCCCTCCTCGGAGATGGATTCTGATCCGTCATTCATTAGAGAGGATGCTGCTGCGTTGGAGATCTCGTCGGATTCTTCATCGGTGATGGATCGGGATGGTGAGTTGGCGAGCCACGAGAGGCCTAATTGGGAACACTCCGGGGGTTGGGTGACCGATCGATGATCGGAGTTCGTCCCAATTCCAAAAGCAGAGTCAGCATAGCTTGGAACAGAGCAGAGTTCTTGGATGATTCTTTTTGTTCAATACGAGGGTGCTGATTCAATTGACTCGTTTTCTTTTTTTAAGAATGTGACTATTGATTCGGTTTCTGCAGACAAGAGATGTACAGACAGAATTTTGATGAAGCAATAAAAAGAAAAATCAGATCTTTTTTGGGGCTGCAATTTTAGTTGTGCAAAATTTGACTGAATGCTCTGCACTTTTTTAGTTGACCGGCGACTCATGCGGAGTGCTGAAAATTTAAACATATTATAAAGCGGCTACTTGAGTTTTATTTGAGTTTTAAATTTTTGAATTTTAATTCTAAACCTTTGATGATTTTTCAATATAGTTCATGTTCAAAAATCACTAATGTTGATGATATTTATAACTTTCAAAGAAATTTATGTTTTTTTCTTTTCTTATTCTTCCTTCTTCCTTTGCCGGTCATTAGGTCTTGGTAATGGCCAAAAATTGACAAAGGAAGACAAAGAAAAAAAAAAGGAAAAGAAAAGAAATAAAAGAAATGTGAAAATTGTGAAAATCATGCCGATCGTGGCATGCAAAATGGCCAGTGTCCACGTCAATGATTTCTAATCAAAATTAAACTGCAAAATTATATTGACAAATATTCAAAAAGGCTTAGGATATAATTTTCCAGATTAAATAATTTATGACTAATTTAACCGCCGTAATTTCAATTGGATATTACAAATGGTGTGAATTTTTTTCCTGTGCCTCTCTATTGGTGCGGAGCTCGGCTACTGTTGCTCGTAAAGATTGTGAGCTTCAACAGGGGGTGGGTCCCACAGCATGTTGAGGATAAACTCATGTGACATGCAAAAGTTATCTAAGGCAATTGAGATGTTGGAGAAACTTGAAGAGATTCATGGAGAGACTTGCACTCAGCTAAAGATGATTCTTGAGGATATCAGGAGACTACTTTTCTTGAATATTTTGATATTAACACACACTCTTTTGGATAATGTACCAAACTTTCCCCAAAGTTTGGTATGTCTACATCTATCCTCAAGAACTTCAAAAAAAGCTCCAGAGATCTCCAATTGTGAGAATAAGAAATTTGAAATTATGTTTTCTCACCAAATCCCCCATCTTTCACTATTTTCCCAACAAACCTCTAGACATCTCCAACCCATGTTGTATGTTGGCACTTTCAAGTATCACCAGCTTTTAAGCTCGTGTTTGAGTTGCCTTTGCTATCTAAAAGAATTTGAACTCGAAAACTGCCATAACAGATTGGACAATTTCCCTCTAGTTTGAGGAAACTCACAATCCGTTATTGCAATAACTTGCGCCAGATTGGACAACTTCCCTCTAGCTGCGATTGCAATCTTCTTGAAGTTGTTGACTTTTTCAATTTGGAGAATCTACAGCACTTGCATATTAGTTGGTGTTGCTCCCTTCAGACATTATTCAACTTCTTTGACTTGAAAAATCTTAAGGAGTGTGAGTTATGGTACAGTCCAAAACTGGCTGATGTTCAAGGTCTTAACAGATTGGAATCTATAGAAATTCTTTGGATCGAAGGCCGCAGTTCCTAGGGAAGCTTACCTAATGTGTCCAACATGAAGAACTTGAAGAGGTCTAGCTCTCGAGATAATGGTTTTACTGATCCCAGGGAAGAGATGATCCTTTCCAACTTTAAGAAAGAGCTTAAAGAGATGATCTCACGCATAGCACTTGAGCAAGCTTGTAAGATAAGCAAATATGCAATTTTGAGATATATATATGGCAAACTTGTTTATTTACTCCCCTTTAACTTTGGTGTGCCTATGATGTCTTCTTGATTTTTTTTTTTCATGAGATTACGTGGAGACTGATCGTTTCATTTTTGAAAATATTTTTAATTTGAAATCGCTTTCCAATTTTCACTTTCCTTTTTCTTGAAAATGTGTATGGTTTTTGAAAAATGAATATTATAATAACTTGTATGAGCATCTATTCCATATACTTATTGACATCGACAATTTAATATCGACATAAATATTCATTTGTAGTATAGATCAAAATACATCCTTATCCAACAAGGTATGTGCGATTGTTTTCCTTCACTTGACCACCTTAGAACTTAGAAGTGATCTTTCTAGGATATTTATATTTTTTTCAACACTTAAGGAAGATTTGGCCAGAAAATCCTTAAGGAGAAAAGGGGAGATTACATACAACTTCTGATTCCCAAAAAGATAATAATTAAATAACTGTGCTTTCTCTTTTGAAATAAATGATAATTATTTAGAATTACTTCTTTCGGTTCAAGCTTGAGTTGTTTCGGTTTTTTTTTTCAATAGTCTAATCTGATTTAATTTGATCTAGTACTATATAGTTTTTTTGGTGCAAAAGCAAGAGGCCTATGTGAAGTTTGACACGTGGCCCCTCTTAAATTGACATATATTTTACTTTGATGTTTATATATTTTTATTTTCCTTTTCCTTTCCCTTTTCATTTATTCATAGCATTATCTTCATCCTTTTCCTTCTGGCCACATATCACTTTATTTTTTGAAAGACAAGAACCAACTTAAACAAATAGTATGTAGAAGATTCTATTTCTTTTTCCGTAATATAATTTTTAATTACATAAGCCAATGATCCAACCTAAATGAATATAAATTAACAAAGTTTTGAATAACTGTATTACTTACTCTTTTCTTAAAATGCATGTCTAGTTAAATTAAAAAGCAGCCTGAATTGTTCCCGAAGCATGCTTTCTTTAATTTATTTCTGGGGTTGTTTTTGACTAATGATAGTACGAAATAAAGAAGCTCCCTAAAAAAAGGGTCAATTCGATCATGACTGTTGACGCCTGATTTCGTCAGTCTCATAAGTTGTCACTTCTTATGGGATATAGAATAGTAAAAGAAAAGACATTGAGCCAGTTCGGCCCGGCTCGTCTGGGTCGGGCTTTAGCCGTCTCCCTTCTTTTCTTTTCCCCGGTCCATTTCTTTTATTTTCTTTTGGCTCAGTTCTTTTCCCTCCTCAGCCCGATACCCCACTTTTTCTTTCTTTCCCCAGTTTTTCTTCACGCTCGCGGAGACGAGCGAGGAAGGACGCTCGTACAGCAGAGACAACATTGCAGCGGCGGCGGCGGCGATCGTCGAGCGAGAATTTTGGTCGGGGAAGTGACCAACAGAGAGGACGGGCGTCGACCTCGAGGAGAAGGAATCGCTGTTTGGTTGCTCTTTAAAGGGAGAGACTGAGAGGGTGAAGACGGTGATTTCCGACGGTCCTTGCTCAAGGTAGGCCTCTTGCTGCCGTCGTCGTCAGTGCGGTCTTCCGATGATCTCGGGGCTTGACGGGGTCGAAAGATGTGAGATCACGGTTCATCCCGTTTTCGTGTATGGAATGAACATGGTCTTCTATTTCCACTGTCACCATCTCGGATAGGGGGCTCTCGGCGTTTTGGGTGTCGTATCTCCGTTAAGTCGCTGCCCGCATCTCCCGAGTGCTCTTTGGTTGTTTAGTTTGAGTCGCTCTTTCCCAAGGATCTTGGCTTGGAGCCGGCCAGAGCCGCGGTTCACCTCGAACTCGCCCTCTAGTCGTCGTCTCCGAGCCGGGTAGGGACTTCCTCGTTAAACGGTCACCCACACGAGCCCCTTCAGCTCCGCCTTGTTCCGTTTAAAGGACGATCTGGGCTTGGTTTCTCCGATTCTTGAGTGTTCCATGTCCAACTGAGTTGATTTCTTTGGCGTCACGGGTCTAGATCCGAGTTTGGGCGTAGAACGGTCAGTTACTTCTCCTCGACGCACTGCACACCGGGTGTTTGAAGAAATGTCTAAATGAAGCTATGTTTTTGTCTGGCGAACGTCTCCTGATTTAAAACATTTTGATGACCATTTCTTTTTTAAATCGCAACATCCATCTTCGATTGATTCACTTCGAGTTCATCTTTATGTGGTAGTATATGGCCGTATGTCCTGCTTTTTTTTTTTCTCTTGCGTTTGGCTCCTAGTTTTGCACATGTTTTGGTGTTACTTTGTGTGATTCTTGCTAGATGGAGCGTACGGCTGAATCGACATAATGATTGGTAGTAAATAGTGAAGTCCATTTGTTTGCGGCTTGAGATTTTGCTGCGTTGTTCGTAAATTATGAGTCTTGAGGTTCATGAGTTAGTGGGTAAAATTTAATGAACTCTCAGTCCACTAACTAAAAAAATGGACACAGAAAGTTTAGAGTGTGTTTGGTAATATTTTTATACCCGAAAATAATTTTTATTTAGACATAATTTTTTCCATTTTTTAATCAAAAAATAAAGTAGATTTTTTTTTTAACTTTTTGTTTTTGTTCCACGTCTCTTTCCTAACAACTTAGAATAGAAAAATTAACTTATGATTTCTATTTATTTTCTGTTATGGGGAACAAAAAAAATTGAAAAATTGAAAAATTGAAAAATAAGATAATTACTAAACATGCTCTTAGTAAATAGTATGGGGAAGCGAGAGGAGGAGCCAAAAGAGGGGAAGTTTTAGAGGCGTTTCCATGGACGAGTTGAATGTGAAGAGTGAGAGTGGAGAATAGAAAATTAAGGTATGGGCTCTACAATGATAAATGGGTTTAACATGGACCTGGGTTTAATTCATCCTTATTTGAAAGAGGCTTTAGCATGGGCATGGTGTTGCTTTTGCTGGAAGAGCAGGCTAGTCATGAGTCTTCTTAATTTGGGCTTGATTTAAGTTAAACAAACATGGACTTAATTAGGAGTCTTTAGAAATCGGGCTTAGGATGGTTAGAATTGGAGGGGGCTTGAGGATGGACTCAATTGCGCTGTTTAGCCAATCTCGGCAAGGCTAGAATTCTGTCTTTATTTGGACTGGGCTCAAGGACCCAGTCCGATTCACCATTTTCGGGATTATTAAAAAAATAAAAATTAAAAAAAATTCATAAAATGCTTGGAAGTAGTGTGACATCCCAAATTTTCAATCATGTCTTCTACTGAATAAATCGGGCATTTCATTGACGCGTCTATGGGTTATTCTTAGAGCCGATCACTCTCGAGATAACTAGACTATTTGCAAAAATTATTAAGGAATTTTAAGGCAATAGACTTGAGAACTCGATCAGGAATTGGGTTCTTGACCATGTCCATCTTTAGAGGTCACTACGACACAGTTAAAAATCGATTTGAAATCAGAGATAATCGAGATAGACCGGATCGATAGAGATATGTGACTAATCGTGGGTGACACCACTGAATTAGAAAATTAAGTCGGCCGACACTAGACGATTTTCTTATTGTTTTGGTACCGTGTCCGTATTTGAATTCTCGAGATTTTCACGATAATCAAGAGTCGCCAATGAGTCGAGTGGGTTTATAGTGGTTCAAGAAAATCGACCATGGGTCATTTGCCTTAAAAAGTTCGAAAATTACCCGATAGTCTAGGTCACGCTAAAAACGCGCCGAATGAAAATTAACCGCCAATTCGAGTCCGATTTCGAAATTGAAGTTTTGGCCATGTCACAATAAATTTTAGGAGCATCGACTCAGTCTCAGAAGATTTTCGGAGATTCGGGAAATTTTACGGAAATTGGGTTCGGATGTCGCGGAAATTTGGCAGAAGTTCAAATTGGCTAAATTAATGGGAAATTTGACTTCCGGTTTGAGCCTGTGTGTGTCGGAGATTTATAGAAAATTTCTTGGGATTTTTCTACATCAAAATTTGATCTCAATTTGGAGATATTAGAATTGAAATTTAGTTCGAACTTAGTTAAAAATCAAATCTCAAGATGGGGTGTGCAACATTGGTATCAATTTGGATTTTTGGTGGATTCTTGAATGAGGAAAAATGCAGAGACGATCAATGAATGATCAATTGAATTTGTGAGAATCAAATCGAGATGGAATCGAAAGAGAATGGTTGTGCAATTTAGCCATCTCCTCAAATTCGTGTCCCCCACCTGCCCAACATTTGGACCATTTTGACACAGAAGAGTGCATGAGTGGTCCATTGTGAGCCAAGGACTCTATACATGGCTAAGAATGGCTTTTGGAGAGATATTTGTGTGAGAATTAAAAGCCAAAGGGCCCCTCACTCATCTCCCTCTTATCCCCTCTTTCCTGCTGCCGTCTAAGACTTCTCATCTGGCTCCATTTCGCACGCTCGTAACTGCTGAGAACCCAGCGGAAGCGAGAATAGCAAGCATCGCCGAAAGAAGCAGCTCCGTGCCTGCATCTTTTTCTCTCCGCACGTCCAGGTCAACCGAAGCTGCTTCTTGTCATTTGTTGACCACACACCCACGGAAGAAGAAGCCCCACGTGTTCGGTCAAGGCCGCAAGACCCAGCTTGCCGATTGAAGCTCCTCACTGCTTCGTGCGTCCAGCGAAGCCACATCCCACCGAAACCCTCAGCTCCACGCATCTTCAGCTCTACCGTTTGCTACCAAGTTTGGTCAACCATGGGGCACCTCCACCGGTTTGTTGACCCAACAAACACCCGCAGAAGCCCACCGAAGTGAAGCCGCACGCATCCATCACCTGCGGAGCTCAACCGATTCTTCTCCATCGGTTCACAAGCCGCTGCCACCTGCCCTTCTTCGGTCAACATTGCATCCACCGAAGACCCTGATCTCACGCCCGCAGCTCCTTAAGCGCGCACGTCGCCCCTCCACTCACGAAGACTCCACCGAACGCCATCTTCTCTCTCTTCATCCGCGTCGCCAGCTCCACCGAAGTTGATTTCTCCCTCCACACGTCCGAGGCACCACCAGAGACACAAGCTGCTTCCGTTTTCTTCGTTCGTGGCCCATCTTTTCTCTTTTGGGCCCAGCAAAATCCAGTCCAGCGGTCTTCAGTTCAACGTTCAATCCAGTTCAGTCCTTGTAGGTTATTTGGGCCGCAAGTCAAGCCCAGTAAATTCAGCTCTGAAGCCTAGCAAAGCCAGCAGTTTTCAGCCCAAAGAGAGCAGCCCATTTTCAGTTCAATTTCAAGTCCAGCAAGCCGCAAGCCCAGTCTAGCGCAAGAGCAAACCTCAATTGGGCTGAGATTTGTTGGGCCAAGGTCAAGGCCCGGTCCAAGTCCGCCCGGTGTTGTCGAAAGTCAATTTCGGCTGCCGTCGCGTCGCCGTCACGGTGTCCCGGTCCCCGTTTTTAATCAAGTGAGCTTTACTCACTAATGTTTTATTAGTTTGCTAATTATGCTTAGGGTTGGTTAGATTTAATTAAATGCAATTAGGTGGTTAGATTAGGTTAGAACAATTAATTTAGTGACTTAATGATGCATGTTATGTGGTTAGACCTAGTTATTAGCAAGTAGAAAGGTTATTATTTATTGAATGCATCTCGGATTTTTCACGACCCATTTTAGCTCCAATAAGGCAATATGGGCCTAAATTGGATTTTTAATATTTATTTATTTAATTTTCGAAATTAATTATTTAATTAATTATTTTTCCGGAAATTCAACCGGATGGCCCGGTGACCGGAATTTCGTGCGATTGTCGTGGTGCAGTCCGTTTATTTAATTGAGCTTCAATTTTTATGGAATTGATTTAAATTGTGAAATTTGTGGAATTGTCCCAAATTATTTGTTATTGAGTATTTGATTGGTAATGGTCGAGCATGGATATATAGCGCCAGACGTTGATGGGCTATATAGTAGGGAGAATGATGAGAGCTAACGAGAATGTTATTGGTGAGACCAATCGGTGCGATATTATTGGACATACGTGGTTGGTGATTGGAAGTATCACTTTCAGCGCGAAAATGGCGCCTTAAAGAACGCACGTAAATGACTTATGACAAACGTGGTTCGGTGATTAAGGAAATATCACCGGTGAAAACGACGCCTTAAAGAACTCACGATGTTGTCTATAGCCGATGTCACCTTGGCGAAAAACGTGCCCTAGAAAGGACACGTGGTTCAGTGATCGAGGATGTCATTTTGGTGAAAATCGCGCCTTAAAGAACGCACGTGTCGGTGATCGGTATGTCATTGGCGAAACGACGCCGAGAAACACATGTGATTTGGTGAATGAGTACACCACTGGAAATCGTGGTATGAGTGGGAATGACCTAGAGAGGGTTTGATTGACATGTAATCGACTTAGTCGATTGGCCAGTGCTTGATTGGATGTCGTGAATTGTTTGAATATCTGTGTTTAACCTTGAATTGCAGGTTGGAACTGAGGCCAAGGTAAGTCATCTGACTCGTGTTGTGCTTAGGCAATCGTATGGCGTATTAGTTTATTAATCGAGTCTTAGGGGGTAGGACTCGTTGAGACGTGGTCTCATTGGTTATTGAATAATCATTTCAGGACCCTGAAGAAAAGCTGAGGAAGAACCTAAAGGTGAGAAAGCATTTTGAAGTAGAAGATGATCCAAAGAGGGATCTTGAGTACAACCCAGATGTGGATTGAGATCCCATCCTTTTTGTGCACCCTGTCTTAGCGTAGATAGGTGTGAGACTTTTATGCTGTAAATAGTATTGTAAATATACTATAAGTTATGCTGTTAATGAAAGTGTGGTTGTGAATTTCAATATGAAAAATATGACCTGCTTTTTTATCCCATTGTTTTATTGTCTATGCGGGGATTTATAACTGCTTCCGCATGTGTAATAAAAAGAAAGGGTCGGCGATAAGTAGTTGTCACGACCTAATTTTCGGGTGCACCACCTAAAACTAGGTTAATGGACTGCTAAGCTTTTAAACTTAGCTCGGGCTCTCCCAAGCCCATACCAAATCGCGACTTAAGTCTAAATTTTTAAACATGCAAGAGGTTATTATCTAAGAGTCGCCACTAATCGGTTTATGGTAGGTCGACTAGACACCTAAGTAAAATAAAGGGAGATTTATTTTACTTCTACGAACCAGAGACTAAGGGTACGGGGACTTGGTTACACTAGAATTTTTTAATGCCCTTTCGGTACCATTTCTTTTAATTTTCAAAATATTTTCGCAGGCAGCTTGGATTTATTTTAAGCTAAATCATTATCATGCAAATGTGGTGGTCACACGGGTACTCATCCATTATTTAAAACATTCAAATAAATAAATTGCATCACACAAAGCAAGCAAACAACTTTTTTGGATTTTCCTAAAAATTAGAATTCTTTTATTAAAAAATGCATTTTAAAACTAAATGACTCAATTTTATTAATATGCAAATTCTAATTAAATGGGCCTATTATGCAAACTAATTAACATGCACCTCATGACCTAATTTTACTAATTAACAAATTCTAATTAAATGATTCTATTATGCAAACTAGTTAACATGCATCTAGTATTTTTGCATTTTTTTTTATTGAAATTCAGAATTTATGAAAACCCTAATTAATCTATCTAAAAATAATCTTCTAATCCATTTTTGGGATTAATTTGACTTAAACCCTATTCTGTCTTAGAAGACTATTTTTTTTTATTTTAAAAAAAGAGGATGAAAATGTGCCAGTTTTATCTAAAACTCTAAAAAGGCTATTTAAGTCTAATCCTAACTTAGTTCTAAAAGTGCAACCCTAAAAATGTTATCTAAAAATGCAATCCTGGAAATATAATCCTAAAAATTTGATTAATTAAACCTACGTGTCTATTATATTAAACCTTAATGTCCTATATGCTCATGCAAATCTTTTGAATGTTTTGATTTTTGATTTTTTTGATTTTTTTTATTTTTTAAGCATTTTTCAAGATAAGCAATTATATCTAAACAATCACGATATTAATCAAATAAAGAATTAAAATAATTGAAAAAATAACATGTTGTCCCACAGGCCCACAGGTCAAATTAACGATTACTCTAACCCTAAAAATCACGACAAAAGATTCAAAATAATTAAAAATCTGATCCGAAGTCTCACGGATCAAATTAATAATTATAATGATTTAACAATTAAAATATTATCAAAAAGCCCGAAAATTAATATAATTAAAAAAATGATCCGATGTCTTACGGGTCAAATTAATAATTATAAAAATTCTGGACAAAATCCCTGCGGGTAATACCTACAAAATTCATGAAATCAATATCGACATACTAAGTTCTAATTTAACCAATAATAACAAGACTTAAAAAATGATAATAAAATAACATAATATAACAAAATAAAGGTAAAACTAAAACTAAACTACCTACAACAGGGACTCAACACCGCTGTAGAAGGAGTGTTGCATTGGACGATGGCTTGAACAGGTAGCAGCTGAAGTCAACTCGTCTTTTTCCTCTTAAAGCTTGGACCAACAAATAGCGGGCTCCCAAATTCTGGCACTTGTGAATTTGCTGGATGTTGCTGAAGGTCACACCAAGTCACGATCTTCGCGAGTCAACCTGCAAATAATTCACCGAAGAGTTCAAAGAATTTGAGCCAGGTTTGCTGACATGTCAACCGGAGCCATGCACGATTAAACACAGAGCTGCAAACGCTGCAAGAGGTGAAAAACAAAAGCTCGGTTTGAGTGGGTGACGATCGATGGCTTCGAGGCACAACAAAATTATCAACGTTGGCTCGAGTTGTCGCGGGATGAGGCAGCGGGCTCGATCGTCGTCGCAGATGGTACCAAGGATGTCATAGGACGGCGTCATGAGGATCTCCTGGGTTTGTCGTGGGGCAGCGAGCGTGGGCGGCAACAACTCATCGGGGTGGTGTCAAGTGGTAACAGGCTCTTCGGGACCGCGAGCAGCGATTAGTGGACTTGCGGGTTAACCTCGCGATGGCGAGCTATGATAGTCCACGAGGTGGCTCCGGATCTCGTCAACACTAGACTGGATTCTCGATGTGGGATGATTGGCGGTGCTGTGATTTCTGTTGATCCATGTACAGGACCTCTCTGCTTTGTTTCTCCTCACGTGTATCTCTACGTGCTCGAATTTTAATTGCTGGCTCTCATCGTGGAGAACGTGAGTTCTCTTTCTTTCCTTTTTTTTGGCCTTGTATTCTCAATTGTGTGGCCTCTTGTTCAGCATTGAATTGCCTGCGACCACAACATCAGAACAAAACAAAGTAAATACCGAGAATATGAAATGAACAACTTTAATAGGGAGAGAAACAACCTGGTTTTATCATAGTAAAATCATTGGATGGTAATCAGCGCTTGGGTACAATGGCCACTTCGATGTCTCACTGCTGGGATTATCGTCGGAGATGTAGGAGTTTAATCTAGGCAAGAAACAAAAATAAAATCACTTTAGTTCGAATAGCAAATTGGAATCGCACACAATCAAACTTAAAAAAGGAAGCTCGACTTAGCTTTATGCTTGTCGTCAATATCCATGACGCGTGATGAATGTGGGATGTCGTCAAGAGGACTACACCATCCAATAGACCAATCGAAGAATTCTCGAGATCGTCCACCCCTTTTTTTTTTCACAAATTTTTCTCTCGATCTTTCTTTGCTCTGAAAATTTTTCTGAATTCGCCCCTCCCTAGTCACGAAAAATGTAGCTCTCTTTTATAGTGATTCCAGACGGCCACTTTGTATGGTATTTTTCGAGTTTCCATCTTCCGCCACATTAGATCAAGGCTGCAAATCAAAGCGAGATTTCGCAATCAACTCGATTTTTGCTCCGATTTATTCCGTTTTATAAAAATTCTTGCCCTTTGTTCACCTGATTTTTAATTGTTTCTGCATTTATCGAAATCCGAATGCTCATCAGAATTTCAAATTTCCTTGCATACTTCAATCAAATCAATTTCCCCCATTTTCATCCTTTTCTTTTTATTTGTCCAAAAATGCAATTTTTATTTTCCTTATTTTCCTAGATTTGCTAAAAATAGGTGTCAACAGTAGTCCTGGAATATCGCACTTTAATAATCGACCAAACAGAAGGATGGGCGCGTCCCCGAGGATCAGGGCGTGACAAGTAGGTTTCCATGAAATTTTTTAGTTCTAGCAATAGATTTAATTTAGTTTAGTTTAATTAGTGTACATGTAGCTTAGTCCTAGTAGAGTACCTTTTTGAAAGTAATTAAACTTGATTTGGATCGGCTCATGGGGACAATGTCTTGGGGATTACAACATGGTTATGTATATTTTTTGCTCGATTTGTATCATGTTTTCTTTTTTGCTTTTACTTTAAAAGTCATTTCAATATTTGGGCGTTTACTTACTCCTCCATCTTTCAATAAATTGGTTGTTTATCGCTTTCCTAGAATGGGTTAGGATTGGTTTAGAATTTGATGAAAATGAACCCTACAAAAACATTTGCAGGATCATATAGCAACTTTGATGCATTTAGGACTATTATCGGCAGTCAAGACCATGTGACTACTTAAGTAATGACCTTCCAAGCTAGAGCGAAAGGGTGCTCATAGACATTAATGTAATCAAGTCATCGACTCTAGAATTTCTGATTGTGTAGGAATTAAGATGACACTCCTATGTCTTGATTGATTTCTAATCGACTCTAATAGGCTATAGGTTGTTAAGAACTAAAAAAGTGAAGTTTAACGTTGCGCGAGGTATAGGCTTAAGAGAGTCCACACTTAATTAAGGGTTGTTGGCCTAAATTAGGTAATATCTCTAAATCTATTTCTTTTCCCTTCCGAACGGAAAGGGTAAGTCGCAACAATGACTACAAAGACCAGGCCAATCGAAGCATCCTAGAGAGAGCAAGTTTGCTTTTGACGCAATTCACAATCGAGGTGAATTTATTTTTCCTTTTTCTTTGGAGTGGTCATCTTGTCAAGTGTAACTTTCCCTTCTTTTTTTTATTAAATAAAAAATCTTAATGCCAATCAAGTGCATATGTTTCTTCTTTCCCTTTTTCATCCTATCAAATGCGTACTTGAGATCCAAAATTAACAGAACCCCAAAAAATGAGGGATTTACTTTACTTGAATTATGACCAAACGAAGGTCTAACCTTTCAAATTAGCTAAAGTTACCTTTGCCAGCTAATCTATATCTATCATTAAAACATTTGTTGAAGATCCATACTTCAAATTTGACAAATGGCACCATACATTTTAGGCAAGTCTTACTTTCTCCTAAAATTTATCACTTCTTTACGTTAGAATATTTAAATAATAAATGACGCATTCATATTTAAGCTTTTAAAACAATTTATGGTAGTCTCATAAAATTTTACACTCTAGGCAAATCAATTCCAATGCAATGGACATGTAGAAAAGGTACATGAAAATGAAACACAAAATTAAAATTGCAATAATATAAAGCAAAGGATTAATACCCTAAAAAACTCTAAATTGGTACACTTGTGATAAATTTGCCCAAAACTATTTTTTTGACCTCCAAAAATTTCAAACTGGTATACTTTTGATAAATTTACCCTAAACTGGTACACCTGTGACAAATTTACCCTCTATTAGTTTTCGTTAAATTTTACCATTAAATTATTAAGTTAAATTACACGTAACACTTGACTGGTACACCAATTTGGGATTTTACGCTTCGTTTGTCACATTTTATAATTTTTGTGATTTTTTGTGATATTAATCAAATTTAGTAGAGGGTATATTTGTCACAAATTTACTAGTTTGGAATTTTTTGCGGTTGAATAAATTAGTTTGAGGGTAAATTTGTCATAAATGTACTAATTTATGATTTTTTATGGTTAGTCGAGGTAAATTTGTCACGAATGTATCGGTGTGGGGTTTTTCATGGTAAAAAAAAAATAGTTTTTGGTAAATTTGTCACGGGTGTATCAGTTTGGAGTTTTTAAGGATATTAATCCTAAAGCAAATAAAGCTTAATAATCAATCAATAAGGGAAAAATTGAAACTTTTTATGCAAAATTTGATCTTAGAATGACAGATTTAGGAATTAGGTTGGAGTATTAGTTAATAATCTCTTTTTTTTTGGAGTCCTGTTTGAAATATTATTACGAGGTTCAATAGATAATAGTACGAACAAGAATCTTCCCTTGATCAATTAGTTCCAGGTTATTATTGCACAAGGTCATGGCCGCTACCCGACGATCCTCAAAGAAGATGGCTTCGAAGCTGATTTCATACAGGCAAATAAAACTGGAAACACCTAGATATTATAACTTTGATAGTTTAGAGAAATGGTACCTTTAGTAAACTACAAGTACGAGAGACGCAATACAAAAATTTGACGATAAAAAATATACATTATTATTACTTAGTATTGAACTTATGAGAGAATATGAGTTAAAAAGGAATAAACAATCATCCAATTCGCAGTCTATGATAAACCTACCATTTGCATTTGCTAGCGTTATGTATATGGTCGGTGTTAATGAATAAACTAATTTGTAAAAGTTTAAAAACATGCATTTCTTTTCAGCTAAATAAATTTTGTCCAACTGCAGAATATGCTGAGGTTGGCATTACAAGATGACAAGCCATTATCTCGGCGAGAAAAATGCCCAATTTCATGCATACAAAGAGTCAAGGATGTGCACCTCTAATGATTAATATCTCTTGCTATACAGATTTTATGTACGTTGAATAAATCTAAAAATTTTCTATGTATATAATATTTGTTTTCCTTAAACTAATATATAAAATTAATGTTCTGGCTAAGATTATAGCTGCGGTACTTTAATTTATACCTGTGCATGGCACGGGCTTGTGCTCTAGTACTAATAAGTGTTTTTGTGTTCTGGGGGAGACATAGGTAATGCGATTGGGACCTGACCCTCTATTAATTTGACGCAGAGCCCCACTTTGCCCCTTTTTAAATTGTTTGATTCTCCTTTTGACATTTCTTTATCTCATGGTTGCCTTTCCTTTCAGAATTATGAAAACCAATTAAAGTTTTATTTGAGATTACCAAATACCGACATTTTACATTGTGTTATCAGTTAATTTTAATTACTCATCAACTTTTTTCACTTGCTTGGGTTAGAAAAGTACCAGCATCTATTTATATTTGTTAGATTACTGATTGGTTAAGTAATGAACCTATATTTATTTTTGTGGCTTACCAATGCCTTGAAAAGTTACCGATTCTTGTACGAAATTACGAACCTCAACTTGATTGGTATATCAACATCCGTCACGTTATCTGTCATGTTAATCTTGCTTGGTTTTGTAAGTGTCAAAATTTCCTTATGCTTCTAAGGTTACTAGCTACTTTGATAATCTATCAATATCTATCTAATGGTTTACCAATGCCTCTGAAGTTAGACAACTCTTATTTGAAATTATCAATTTTATCTTGATTGTCATACCAACATTCGTCTCAATGAGAGCCAACTAATTTTTCTCATATGGAAAAACACGGTGCAGCAAGGGGTTAACAAATTCATTAGGATGACAAAATTGCATCCTTAGAAAGGATGAAAAAAAAAAGAAGCTCAATTTTGAAAGTCTTGAAAGAGGAACCGCAAAGTTTCTGGAAACTCACCTCAAAAGGCCTAAATTTCACGAAGACTCAAGATTTTTCCCCCCTGAAAAAAAGGAAGGCCAAAACAGCAGCGTTTTTGACAGTGTCCATGTTTTGACATCAGAAAGCTAACTTATGCCATCCCTCTGAATCGGAGAGTTGCTGCCAAATCATTCAAGACGGTTTGGAGGACTGCAGTTGGGATATTCCAGTTATGAAGTTCTTTAAGAAGAGCAGCCAAATACCAACCAACGCTTGGAAAGATTCTTTCACTCTTTCAACAATTACTTCACATTGCAATGGGCTAATGGCAAGTAAAGGATCTGCTGCTTCTTTTAAAATGCGCTGCATGGATTCGTCTAACAATTCTACCAATATCGCCTCAATATTAGCATTGAGAATTTGAAAGGATTGGTCCCCTAAAATGAAGCCTTGGGAACTGAAGGTGGAATCGAATCTGTGTAGTTTTGTCTTTCACCGCCGTCCGTTCTAGTGTTGCCAAGACCCTGATTTAACCCATATTATATACCAGCCTTTTTTTTTTTTTTTCCTTCCATTTATGCGATTAGTGTTAGCCCATATTTATGGAGAAATTTTTGCGATTGGTACTAAAAAACTATCAAAAATCATTTGCTCTAACTTATTAAATTTATTATAAAAAGGTTGATGATCACTCTAATATAAAACTTTAAGAAATCGACCATTCTTTTTCTTTTTCTTTTTTTCCTTTTTGGGGATAATCCCTTAGAAAATTCTTGTTGGATCATGACAACAATGTAATGGAATTCGCGAGAGACCATGACAACATTTGTTCATTCTTTATTTTTCACGGATTGGATTATGGAAAGGCCAATAATGAGTTGATTGACGAAGACAGAGACAACCCTCTTTCTGGTGAATAAGGTATAGCATTTATTATAAATGGTTCATTGTAAAAGAAATTGGCTTGACGAATATATAATGGACACCTTGATTTAAAGCTTCAATTTTCCAATTTTCGCATTGTGACGACGATTTAGTTGGCTTTTCCTTTATTTATGGACTAAGGTGTATAAAATTAACTACTATATCGAGAGCAAATGCCACTATTGAAATGTCACGGCATTTATTACGTCACTCTGAGGGGGCTTCTCGGCATCTAGATTTCATCCCTCTTTTAATAATTTCTATCGTTTCAAATAATTCTCAAGTATGTAGTGAGTGCAAATCCTAGGTTAATACTAGCCTGAAAAACGATTGTCATGAGAGCTATTTTCGTTAATATAAACTAGACTTTTGCTGATGTGAGACTATTGAGTCCAAACATTACTTGCACATAGGACTGTCATCCGAGATGCTCACCATCTTTAACATATGCTCAAGTTAAATCGATGTTATTTGGCTCATTCTTATGCGTGTGTACAGCTTTGTCAATTGCTAAATGTAGTTGAATCGTTTCTGGAAATGACCACTGATGAGATAAGTTTTCCCAATTTGAATAGAGCTATGTCAATTCTCATGATTATTTGTTCATCAAATAAACTTGCTATACTCTCTGCGTTGAAGTAGATCTATCGGTTCCTCGTTTGTGTAATGGTGCAGCGATTACTAGAAATCTTCCTTTGTGAATGAACCACAGTATTCGTTGAAGATTCATTGAATATGTTGTTAATAATTTCTCTGATTCGTGGATGTTTGCTTTGAAATTGTGTTCTATGCATGAACAATGACAGTGTTCAGAAGCGGTTGCCGGAGAGGGAAGGTCAGGAGTTGATGTCACCGTTCTTGTGAGTCATGTCCGATGGTTGAACGTGGTGGAGCCGGCAACCAGAAGCGGTCGATGGTGGAGCGTTCTTTATCGGTTTAAGATAGTTTATGTGGATTGTCGCTGGGGTTTTTAATGTTCTTGAGTCAATAGGTGAGTTTTCGGGGTGGACTTAGCATAGGTCTGGGTTGGTTTTGAGCTTTTTTAGTCAGTTTAATTTGTTTGGTTGGGCTTGCTTTAACAAGCCCAATCTTATCCTTGGCCCACGTCTTGGAGTCCAACTTAATCTTACATGCAAACTGGGCTCAAGGGGCCCAGCCAGAGTCCCTACTTTCCAGAATAATAAAATCGAAAATTAAAAAAAATTAAAAAATCTAAAACTTACAAAAAAAAAATAATAAGAAAATAGTATAGAAGCAGGTTTTGATTAATTTGTTTTATTTTAGCACTAGATGTAGCTTAGTTTATTTATTTAGCACACCTTCAGTTTAGAGGGTTGTAGTGGTTATCAATGTTGCTCAGGTTTGGATAGGTTGATTTTTTAGGCAAGTTATTGGACTCACTTTGAGCTTAGCTCATGGGGATTGTTGTCCTGGGGATTTGTAACGAGGCCATGCATATCATTTATATGATACTTTATTGAGTTTGCTCTCTTGCACTTTACTTTTATCATATTGTTTGTGATTTGTCTGCCTTTTTGTGATTGCATACTTATGCATGGACATCATTTAGTGACATAGGTTGATACATATAGGTAACAAATCAATAGGGCATTAGTTAGATAACTAATGTAATTAAGTCATCAATCCCAAATCTTTGGTTGTATAGAAAGTGAGGTACGCTCATGTACCTCACTTAGTTTTTAGTTGACTTTTAATAAGGGTTTGGGAGAAACGGTTGATAATCGAAAACTTTTAAAGGAAACGGTTGATTTTAGATTTCCACGAAAGGTCATAGAAACATGATAGTAGATGGGAAAAGGCAAGATCATTTGAGATTCCTTTCATGACTAATCTTAAACTTTTCCCTTTTGTTGATGGCGGGGAAAAGTAGTTTTAGTCTTTTCCATTTTGCTCAATGTGCCATCTAAAGAGATAACCTTTTGAGCGTCCTCCTTGGAAATTTCCTCTTGGGCTCTAAGAAATTGGTTCCTTACTTCTATTAAAAAAAATAGGTGATCAAAATTTTTTAAAGGAAAATGTTGATTCTAGATTTCCAAGAAAAGTCATAGAAATGGTAATGAATGGGCGAAAAAGCAAGATTATTTTAGATTTCTTTCATGACTGATTTAGAAAACTGGAGTAATTGTTCTCTAAAGTCTCTCATGATCCTCTACGGCATGCTTCAAGGATGCATCGTCTACAAAGCTACTGGTTAAATGTGTTCCCTTATTTTCTTGTTCCCACTTTTGTCAAGGACTTTTGAAACAAACAATTTGTAGAAGTCAAAAAATTACACCAGCTCACAACCTTGTTATTTAATTTTTTTTATAACCAAATTGTTTTGATTAATAAACATTATGCCGCAGCTCACAAACATGAACATTTGTTGGAAAGAAAGAAACAAGAAGAAATTTGATCTATCCGTCTTACAATGAATATCATATCGTAATAATTCATGAAAAGAATTGAACTTTGATACAATATAATGTGGTTGCTAAAACATGATTTGTCAAAGAGTGAAATCATTGTAAAGATGGGACAAATCCTTCAAAGTCAAGATTACGAAGAGATTGAGGTTGTCTTAAAGCAAGACAATAGTAATTGATTCTAAACTACCAAGAAAGGTCGTAGAAGCACGACATTGGATGAGAAAAAGTAGAGCTCGTTTTCGTTTTCTTCCATGACTGATCTTTTAACTTTTCCCTTTTGTTGATGGCTGGGAAAAAAGGGTTGAAAGTGCTTTCCATTTCACACGGTACCCGGAAGAGAGGTCGCCTTTGGGGCGTTCTTCTTGGAAAGCTCCTCGTGGGTCCAAGAAATTAGTAGCCAACTTCCTTTTTCTTTATTAATTACCAATTTCTTTCATGACTGATAAACCAATTCTCGTATTATTTGGCAAATTTTTTTTAATTATCAAGATCTTAAATTTACCAATTATACAGAAAATTACCAATATTTCCTTGGAGACTTATTTATTTTTTCCAAATTAAGTAACTCAATGGAAATGGTTAATAAATTAAGAAAAACCAAATAAACATCTATAGTTTACTCAAATAAGAGTTAGTAACCAGTTGAAAGCTCAATTGAACAAAAGGTTGACAAATAAGAGTTAGAAAATTTAAGGCACAATAAAGAAAGGTGAATGAAAAATTGATAATAAAAATAAGAAAAGTTGGTAATTGAAAAAAAAAAACTTGATAACTAATTTAAATAAGAGTTGGTAACTCAAAATTAATTGATAATTTAAATAGAGAAAAGTAGGTAAGTCACTCTAATTAAAGTTGGTAATGTTAAGGCAATTTTGAGAAATGCAACTAGAAGTTTGTAGACAATAAAAAAAAAAACAAAAAATGATAGTTAAAGTTTGAAGGTGTTACCCTTTCATTTTTGTTTTCGAGCGAGAGAGGTTAGAAGTGCAACTCCAAGTGTCTACATTTGTCAAACATCTCATTCGACTCTCGCCCCGTACCTATCACTTGTGGGGCTTAGGGCCATTTCTTTGTCCTTCCTTCAATTATATCTCAACCACAATGCACTTTCCTGCATGACCATCGCCCGTTGACCCTTGTTCTACACGTAGTTCTTGCAATCTCCTTGAAATGCACCATAACGCGTTTTGTATCATCCTAGGCTTGTAAAATCACCATAAAATGTGGTATGATTTGTTTTTAGAATTTTAGTAGGTACAGCCAAGGAGAAAAAAAAAGGAGCTGTTTATACTCTTTCCTTAGACTTAGACTTTATATTATCACCTTACAAGTGATTTTTTTTATGAGATTTCTATTTTTCCAACGCTTACATTCTGACAAAAATACTTGTATGCATAAAAAAAATCCTAGGTTCCATGGGGTAAATGCACTAGAAAAGGATAAATTTTAGCAAATGGTGCTGTTATAGTTGTTGGCGGACTCACTTTGGGTAAAAATGCATTAGTAGCTTATTTGCTGTTGATATCTAAATTTTGAAAGCTTAATTAGTTGTTAATTGCATAAAAAAATTAGGAACTAACCTCGATTCCTTGCATTTTGCATATTAGTTGCATTTTTTTTCGTGCATTATTTGAATCTATATATTTACATTAAATTGGCGACCAATAGATTTAAGTGAATTATCTCGAACTTAACTAATAAACTGGACTGAATCTATAATAGAATAGAATTTTGGCCAGCTACTAGAACACTAAGGGCCTATTTAGTGATACTCCCTGGAACAATTGATTATGTTCTTTTGTTATTGGGAATAAAAGAAGAATATAAATTCGTTTGGTAAATTTCTTGCTCCTAGGAAAAAAAATCTATTTTTTTTGTTATCGGGAATAGATTTAGAACAAAATTAAGAAGCAAAAAAAAGTTACTTCTTACTGTAAGTATGCCTGGCCACGTGAGCGAACCTTTTGTTCAAGCCTTTCAAGGACAGTCTTTTAGTAACAAGTGACCCAAAGATTTAGTTCAGAGTATAGAAATACTCAGAGATACCAGGATGGTAACATTTCTAATTAGCCGAACTGCATTTCTTAGAGAATCCTACCAAATTAGAGAAGAAGAGGTGTTTAGAAAGATATTGAGAGAATTTTTAACAAAACACTCACTTTATTTCAAGAAACTCTACCCAACACATTATATCCCCTTTGCCTTTTATAGGCATTAAGAGGTCGCAAACAACAAAAGATTGAAATCATGGGTCTTGAAACAAATAAAGGCTCTAGAAAATCCGGTTGGGAATTATTCTAAGTGATATGAACAGTGACTATAAACAATGATTTTCTAGCCTATTACTGCAGTACAACTACAGTGACCTGTGCTATAGTAACCTTACTATAGGCCTATCGTCCGCCCTAGCAATTATAGTCATAGTCTGAATCATTAGAGCTATGTCTTACAAACTATTCTTCCTCGTAACGATGTTCAAGCTCTGAAAGTCTAATGTCAGAGGGATTGTAGGTGACTTCTCTTTGTGCTATTACGGCATTCCACATGTCAATTCCGCTTGAGAATGGTGTTTCTTCATAATTCACAGAGAGTCCTTAAGTGTCGGCAGGCATCACTAGCTAGGGCCAGTTTGAGGTTTGAGTATATTGAGAGATTCTCTTGGAGTCTAATCCAAGAGATAAGGACAAAGGTCCGTGATCATAGGGATCATTAGATAGAGGACCTCCCTGTTGGACATAAGATGCCTGAGCATAATATTTTTGGGAGGACTGTACTGGATTGTTAGTGTCTGCCGTTTCTTGTTCTTGAGATGGGGATGTCTTTGCTTGGTTCTATGCTTGATTAAATTCCTAGAGTGCTTGTCTGGTTTCAGGTGTAGGACCCTAGTGGTCCCATGGGATAGGTGTGAGTAATCTCATACTTCTTCAAGGACGATCCGATTTTCTTGGCACAAGACTCTCGGGAGTCTTTATAGTTGTATTCAATAGATCCTATGCAGCCGGGGAGTGATTTGTAAATACGAGTTTCCCAAAGATGTGGTTGAGGACTATAGGTTATCGTTCTTACTTGTACGGGGCATCAGTGGGGGTGCCATTATTTCGAAGAAAAAGTCCATATTCATCAAAGAAACACAATGGTACGTGTCTCAGGGTTCGCCTAGACAGATCTCAATTCTTGTTGGAAGAGGTGCTTCCAATAAGTTGGAGGATAGAACCGGTTGAGTACATCAAAAAGGTTCTATCACTTTCCTTTTCAATATTTCGACCAAGCGAAAATATTCTAGTCAAATTAGCAAGGAACTTCCTAGTGAAAAACTCAATAGCTATTAAGTACTTATTAATTAAGTACCATAACAACCATCAAAGTTTGTCAAAGAAATCATCTTCCTTCGAGATTAAAGGATGTATAAATTGATACTTGGAGTTTAGTCCAAAAGGATGGAGAATTAAACCTCAATGAAGTCTCAATAGATTTGTATGGCATTACCACATGAGATTGTTGAGCTTGCCCATTAGCGAGGCCAAGCGAGCCTCTGGCGAGCTTGTCGGATCTCACCTAGCTATCATCGGCCACCACTATGGCCAACGACTAACCATGAAGAAAGAGTAAGAAGAAGAGAGAAGGAAAAAGAAAAAAAGAGAAAAATAAAATAAAAATATTAAAAATTAAGAATCCTAACAAACGTATTTTTCTCCCTTGAATGGAAATTTTGTACAATTATCAAATGCATTCTTTTATTTAGAAATTGTTCCGAAGAATAGAATTAGAAAAAATCATTTTTTATAAAAAAATTATTATTGGGAATAAAATGGTTACTAAACGCACTTTAAATGGCCGAAATTTATAAATGGAAGAACTAAGAGGTGCGAAGGTGGAAAAAATTAATTCATTAGAGTAAATTCGGGGGATAAAGACAATAACTTTATAAAAAAAATTCAACGAAAATTGCAGGAATTTCTTCGCAAACATATAACGGCAAGATCGATTCTATTTCAACGGCTGAGATCGTTCTCATCCCAATCGAAGGGCCTATATTGGTGGGAATAATCCAAGATCGTTGCCATTTCCCTCTTCCTTCCCTTGCCCACAACCACCTCCACAAATATATATATATATATATATATATATATATATATATTATTCGTATCCACTCCTTCCTACCTTTGTCCTTCCTCCACAGTGAATTTCCAAGAACTTGCCCCAAGACTCGATTAATCTCCCCAAACCTCAACACACGCCCAAGTCAACACCCGAGTCAAGCCAGAAATGCATCGCGGTCGTACACGTCGAGGGACACGACAAAAGAAAAACAATAAATTTTTTTTGGTCAAATAAACAAACAATAAATTAAAAAGGAAAAGATAAAGAATATCTCAGGCAAATTTTGGGAGCTTTACGTGAGGTTTGGGAGGTGAAGGAATATTGAGATTAATATATGTTTATTTTAAAACAAGAAAATTGGAGATTAATAGTTCATGGAAAAAAAGAAAATTAAAAAAAAAAGCACTATAAAACGACACACTGAGGGGGAGATTGCTCGTCATTGTTCGCTGGTGTGGTTTAATTTCTCAGTGTCGTTGCCGCTTCCGTCCGGCGGTCTCTGGTCTGCTTTCTCGTCGAAATTCTCGAGACCTTGTTTGCCGGTGTTCATCTCCGGCTCCTGTCCTTCTGCGAACGCCGCCGCCGCCGCCCCCGCCCCTCACCAGTCACCGCGCTTGCTGCCGGCTTGCCCATCGTCGTGCCTCTACCTCGCTTACTGGCACTCTTCGTCGTGCTCAGCACGTCCTGCTGCGGCCGCGACAGCAGCTTTGCCGACTTATTCCAACACCACGGCAGCAGTCCCTGGCTGTTTCCGGAGATTCCAGGCGGCATACCGGCTCCACTTTGACGCCGCCGCTTGCTGTTTTGTTTCCTCTACTACGTTTGATTTCCTTTCGCAGGTTGCCTTAGAGCAGACTAGCATTGATCGAACCCACACCGTTGCGGCCTAGCAGAGTCCGACCAACAAACCTTTACCGTGGCATCTTTCGTTCTAGCAAAACCTGTCTGCAATATGCCGAGTCCTTGCTGGATCGCCATCGTTGCTGCTCTGGTCCCGACGTTCCTCCTCATGGGTCGACGTAAAGCTCCCCGGCCCAGTCCCGATTCTCGGGAACAAATACATCAAACTAGGTAATTTCTCAAACCAATTTGATAGTTTGCAATTATTGATTATCTAATTTAAGCTTATTCGATTCTAATCTTGATTTGCCTAATTTTTACGCATCTCCATTTTAGGAAATTCCCTATTTTGAACAATGCGTGTAGTTGATAATTCAATATTTAGGTATTAAGATCCGGTTATGGATTGTATAAACAAATTTTTAAAAAATTTGGTCATGATTTTAATTTTCCTTATACATAAATTTTAATTCAATAATAAATTACATAAACAAATCATCCAACCTAAACCAATATACGTCAACAAAGTTTCATAAACTTCTATTTTCCCAAACTTCTTTCAGAAAGGCATATCTAGTTAAAATTGAAAAGGACGTAAAATAGTCAACAATCCAGTTTTTCTAGATTTATTTTTTTTGTTGCTTTTTACTGATAATAGTACAATAAAGTAACTTCAAAAACAAAAAAGCAATCGCTTAGCTCAGGACTACGACCTTAAAGACTAGGCCACTCAAAGCAACCTAGAATCCGACCAAAAAAAAAAAGCAACCTAGAATAGTAGGCCATTCAAGTGCCTATTCTTCTTTTCTTTTACTTTTTTGGGTACATGTGTTTCGTATTTTCTTAGAGTACGACTAAATTATGTTGACTTGACTCCAGTGGGCTCCATGCTAGCCACCTCCACCCTGCAGATAAATGGTGATTTTAACAACGGAAGTGAAAAATTGTTGCTTTGCTTCAATAACGCGTTATCTTGCACTTTATATTTGAATAAACATTTACATCTTAACAAGAAAGTAAAAAGGTTTTGCTTTTTAAAAAGCACCAAGCAAGCTGGTCCTAAACTGGTCCTCAGAAAATTCAACTGGCTTTGACCAGGATTACCTTCTTAAGTTATATTTCATCATGTGTCATTTATGAAATCCAACTCTATATACACTTGCGATGACAAGAAAGTAAGGTAAAATGAAGCTTGATGGTTGGTTCCGTCTCCTGCCTTTTCCTTAACATTAATTAGACATATTACTTTACCATAAATTAGAAAAAAATCTAGCAATTTCTCTCGATCAATGTCCTGACAGGACGTAAATGGAAACTGATCCTCGCTTTCCTACCTGACCATTGCTCGTTGGCCCTTGTTAAAAGCATGTCAAATCTTTTGTGATTTGCTTTCAGATTTTTAGCAGACGCAGCTGAGATGAAAAGAAAGAGGAGCCCTTCTCTGGAAACTAGGTCCACACGCCATGGCTCATCGGGAAATAAGTTCGAGGTGTTCTTGAGTTTTCGAGGACCAGATACTCGCACTAATTTCACAGATTTCCTCTATTATACCCTGCTTGATAAGGGTATCAGTGTTTTCATAGACAAGCAGGGGATTGATGTTGGTGAAGAGATCGGTCCCGAGATTTTCCAAGCCATCGATGACTCGGAAATCTGCATTCCCATCTTCTCCAGAGGCTATGCCTCTAGTAGCTGGTGCCTGCGCGAGCTGGAACACATGATGCAGCGTAGGAAAACCAATGAACTTGAGGTTATGCCCATTTTCTATGATGTGGAACCCTCTGACGTGAAGCTTGAAACTAGAGTGTACAGGGATGCACTAACTCTGCATGAACAAAAACGTGGTATTGAGATTGTGCAGAGCTGGGCGGAGGCACTCAAGGAAGTTACTAGAATCAAGGGTTGGGACACCAATAAAACAGGGTAGGTTAACTCACTCAACTCAATCTTCCCTTTTCTCTCTGTTTCTTTTGCTTGAATGCGGATTCTGATTTGAAGAGCACAATCCTTTTCCTTTTTTCTACTTCCGGACTGAAAATTGTGATAGATATCGCATGGAATTCTACACTCCATTGTCTCAAGACTCAAGGATTACTTGCTCGACATAAGCATTATAACTTAGTATCCTAGATTGAACAAAAACCAGAGAATCATGTACTTGTTCTTTTATTCACTGAGCACGGCATCGATTTCGTAACTTCATGTTATTGTTTGATCATGCAAGTTTGTAAGTTTCCCATCAATTCTTATAATTAACTTAATTATGTTGTGTTTTATGGCACAGCCACGGGGAACTCGCACGATTGATAGCTCGGAAAGTGTTAGTTAAGCTTAAGGTGTCTTGTGTTCATATACCCGATCATTTAGTTGGAATGGACAAATCAGTGAATGAATTAGTATATTTACTTAATGTCGAATCTAAGGACATAAGGCTCATCGGAATTTGCGGGATGGGTGGAATAGGCAAGACAACTCTTGCCAAGGTTGTTTACCAGAAAGTATCTATTCATTTTGAGAGCCATAGCTTCATTTTAAATGTCCGAGAAGCATCTAAAGGTTTTGGTCTTATAAATTTGCAGAGACAATTAGTCTCTCATATCATTGGTGACATAGGAGTTGAACTTTTTAGCATTGATCAGGGGATGAATATGATCGGAGATCGATTTTGCAGGAAGAAAGTTCTTATTTTCCTTGATGATGTTGATCATACAAGCCAGCTCATGGCATTGGCAGCAAAGAAAGAATGGTTGGGTTCAGGAAGTAGAATAGTTGTTACAACAAGAGACAAAAGTGTTTTATATCGATTGCAAGATCAATTTAATTGTTGTTTGATTTACGACGCTAAGGAACTCAACCAGCTCGAAGCTCTCCAACTTTTTAGGAAGCATGCCTTTAGAAGCGACTCTACTCCAAATGCATTCTTGAGTCTATCTGAGAAAATTACTACAAAAACCGGAGGGCTTCCTTTGGCTATAGAAGTGATTGGCTCATTTTTATATGGAAAAGAGGAAGCGGTTTGGCAAGATACACTGAAAAAGATGGAATATTATCCTCGTAAGGATGTGAAGGAAAAATTAATGTTGAGTTATGAGGCATTAGATCATTTGCAAAAGCAAATATTTCTTGATATTGCTTGCTTTCTAGATGGAAAAAATAAGAGTTATTCACATTTTATGTGGGACAATTGTGGATTTTTTCCAAATGAGGGGATTGATGTTTTGCTTTTAATGTCCTTAGTGAAGATTGATGAATGGAATGAACTATGTATGCATGATCAGCTTAAGGACTTAGGCAGGAACATTGTGCACGAAGAATGTTGCAAAGACCCAAAAAAGGGTCATCGGGTGTGGTCGAATGAGGAGGAAGGTCCTGATATTGTCCAGCAAAAGAAGGTATAAATCTAAGTGCACCCTCGTCTACTTTTTTTCATTACAGAAATCTTCCTTGGACTATTTTCCCTTTATTTTAGGCTCTATTTGGAACTCCTCACATTAAACTGACTCTTTCCTCAATTTAGGGAACCGAAACTGTTGCAGCGAACTATTCAAAGTATTACGTGCATTCTCGAGACCTTGTTTTGACATCAGAAGACTTTATCGAAATGCCAAATATTAGATTTCTAGAAATGTCTGGTTGTTCCTTCTCTGGAGACTTTGAGGATCTCTTTTCGGAATTGAGATGGCTTAATTGGAACTCTTGTCCAGAAAAAATGCAGGCAACCAACTTTTGCCCAAAAAATCTAGTCATCCTCGACCTATCAAGTAGCAAAATTGACGAACATTGGGGTGGTTGGACTCAACTCAAGGTATGTGTGTGCAAATAATTAGGTATATAACGTGTTATATTTTCTTCTAGTCGCACAAGCTCATGTCACACAGGTTTGTAAATCATCATTTTATTGATCTTTTTTTCTAATTACATTTTATGATTTAATTCATAGAACAAATCTTGGTCTTGAAGAAGGCTTATGACACCAATCCCTCATTCCATAGGTTTGAAACTTAAATAAATATTGACTCAAACAATTACTTTATATTCATGGCATAGAGGGGTTGTGCACATTATGGTCAACGGAAAGAATGTTACCTTCGATCATAATTATTTCATTCTTTCAATATTTGTATTGACATGTGGATCTTTCAAGATTGCATTTTTTTTTTAATTTTTCTGAACCAAACAATTAATTTACCAAAAAAAAAAGATGTTAAGATTTGGTTATTGTCATTAATTTGCATTGCATTTTTAATTTTACATTGATACTATGCTATTGTTGTTTTATCATTTAAGGCAAATCTTTTCCTGATGACTTTCTTCAATTCAAATTGATTGGAGCTGTATGATTAGAGGGTATTGTAAGCTGAACATTCCATGTTACTAATAACTCCATTATTGGGAATGACTTATTTAGATATTCATACAAATAATTTATAGAATTGTTAAATCATCTAATGGAATAATTGTTGTCGCTTGATATTTATTGACTTACATTCCTTTTAGAGAACGTTATATGAACATTCACGTTGTTTTGAGTTCCCTAATCAAGCCAATGAGTTGTCACTATTAGATATCTAAATTATGTTAAAAATAAGTGGTTAATAAGACTATCGGTACTATACATAGGATGCCAGTAAAGTTGAACATGCAGACTGACTTGTTTAGTACATCAATGGTATACAAAGATGCTATACTCTTCGATGGTTATGTGAAAGCTAATAACGCCCTTATCTTAATGTATGAAACAAAAACAAAAAGCAAAAAATAGTAGACTGTAATTATAGATTAGTTGATGGTCAGAAGACATAAAATTATTTCTATATTGATGTTTTGATAATGCATTAACATAGGAAAGTCATAAGTGATTGTGTCGGGGACAATATCAGTAATTCCATTATCAAATTAGAAAGGGATGTTTTCATAAGAGATATGTTGGTTACATTCCTGTCTTTTTATTATTCGAAACAATGGTGATATGAAACTAGATCCATTTTTTTTTTTTTTGTTGTTGGGGACAATTTTAGAAGAAATGAAAAAAGTGAGACAAAGTGTGGTTTTGGCTTAAGGAATTGATATGCATAGAGTTTTTATTAAGTTACTCTGGTGGAAAGCTTCCGTGGTCAATATATTTATTTATGCATTGCAAGATTTTATAAATCAAACTCGTTGAATATACATAATTATTTTACAGGTGGCTACAAGATTGAAGGTCCTTAATCTATCTAATTGCCTCTACTTAAAGGAAACTCCTGACCTCTCTGCATATTTATTCTTAGAAATATTAATTCTATGGGGGTGTAGAAATTTGTTAAGGATTGATCGATCCATTAGTTGTCTGAAACGTCTGAAGCAATTGGATCTAGATGGATGTCGTTGTCTCCAAGTCCTTCCTAAAGAATTGGGTGCGCTGGAAGCATTGACCGAGATGTTATTAGATTTCAAGGAATTCCCTTCAAGTATTAGTCAGGTCCCAAGCTCAATCGGAGCACTTGTAAATCTTGAGCGCTTGGTCATTCGTGGAGCTCCCCACCTAACAAAACTTCCTGACTCAATCGGAATGTTGAAATGTTTAGTTGAGTTGGATGTCTCAGACATAGGTATTACAGAGTTGCCAAATACTATTATCAATCTAAGGAACTTGAAAGCATTGAATGTGAGCGGAAGTTGCATGCAAAAGTTACCCGAGGCAATTGGGATGTTGGAGAAACTTGAAGAGATTTATGGAATGTGTTGCAATTGGCTAGAGACCATTCCCAGTGACATTGTGAGACTACCATTCTTGATGAATTTGATATTAACAGATACTTGTGTGGGGAATGTACCAAAGCTTCCTCAGAGTCTAATATGTCTACATCTGTCCTCAAGAGCCTTAGAAAAAGCTCCAGATATCTCTGACCTTGTGAATTTAAGAAGTTTGGAATTGTGTTTTACCAGCTCAACCTCCATCGGAAGGGATACTAAAAGCCGGTGCTTCTATCAATCGATGAATATGTGCCGCCATTATGTGGAACGGGGTAAAGTCATGCGGGGTAAATTGGAACTTCCGAGTATCTCCAGTATGAGCTCATATTTGGGTTGCCTTTGCCATATAAAAGAACTTGAACTCATCAATTGCAAGAACTTGCGTAAGATTGGACAACTTCCCTCTAGTTTGATGGAACTTAAGGTCGACAATTGCAATCTTCTTGAAGTTGTGGACCTTTCCAACTTATCTGACTTCAAGAATCTAAAGAACCTTGGAGTACGGGACTGTCCAAAACTAGTTGAGATTCAAGGTCTTGACCAACTGGAGTCACTGGAAAGTCTTGCAATCAGACGCTGCAGTTCTTGGCTATGCTTACCTGATCTATCCAACTGGAAGAAGCTAAAGACTTGGGACGTTGATGCTCTTACGACATATTCGACGAGGGCAAAACGAGTAGCTCAAACCAAATTTCCTCCACTCTTATACCTTTTTTTTTTTTTTTGGTCGAACCACTCTCGTACTTGAAAAGGCTTAGACAATCAGCAAATCTTGAACTTTGAGGCGTGGAGGAATTTGTCATCAAATATATAAATAATATAGAGACTCATTGTACAGTGGTTACTGAAGCAAATAAACTGTGACGTTTACATTTTTGTCAGGTAGCTCAAGAGGTGTTTAAGGCATTCTTCAACGAAATCCCAGTTACAAAAAGTATAGACAGTGTCGTGATCTAATTTTCGGTTGCACCACCTAAAACTAAGTTAATGGACTACTAAGTTTTTAAACTTAGCTTGAGCTCTCCCAAGCCCACACCAATTCGCGACTTAAGTCTAAATTTTTAAATATGCGAGAGGTTATTAACTAGGAATCGCCACTAATCGGTTTATGGTAAGTCGATTAGATACCTAAGTAAAATAATGGGAGAATTATTTTATTCCTACAAACCAAAGATTAAGGGTACGGGGACTTGGTTACACTAGAATTTTCTAATGCCCTTTCAGTACCATTTCTTTTTAATTTTCAAAAATGGTTTTTACAAGCAGCTGATTTATTTTAACCTAAATTACCAAAATTTCTAATTAAATGATCCTATTATGCAAACTAGTTAACATGCACCTAGTATTTTTGTATTTTTTTTATTGAAATTCAGAATTAATAAAAACCCTAATTAAACTATCTAAAAAGGGATAATTTTCTAATTTACTCTAGGGATTAATTTGACTTAAACCTTATCCTATCTTAGAAAGTTATTTGTTGAAAAACTGAGATAATTAAAATGTGCGAACATTATCTAAAAAAATTAATTTAGGTCCAACCTTAACTTATTTCTAAAAATGCAATCCTAAAAATGTAATCCTAAGAAAATTCTAATTCACTAAACCTACATGTCGATTTACTAAACCTATATGCTCATGCAGAATTTTGATTTTTGATTTCTGATTTTTTAGTTTTTTTAAAAGATAAGTAATTATTAAATAAATATTTAATATAAACCATCAACAAAAATAAAGAATTAAAATAATCGAAAAAATAACATGTTCTCTCATAGGTCAAATTAACGATTATTCTAACCCTAATTATCACAACAAAGAGGTCAAAATAATTAAAAATCTGATCCGAAGTCTTACGGATCAAATTAATAATTATAATGATTTACAATTAAAATTATACCAAAAGCCCACAAATTAATATAATTAAAAAAAAATGATCCGACGTCTTATTGATCAAATTAGTAATTATAATAATTCCGGACAAAATCCTTACGGATAATGCCTACAAAATTCATGAAGACTAACATTCGATATTACAACTTAAATAGCTAAACTAAAAAAAATGCTATCAAACAAAATAACATGAAAAATAAAAATAAGTAAAAATAAGCCACCTAAAATAGGGAAGAGTAGGGGTGAGCAACGGTCTAGGGTTGACCCTGGACCGACCCTGGACCGGCCCAACCCTACCGGTCCTGGTCTGGTTCCCAAGGGGACTGGGTCGATTCTCGGTCCTGAAATTCCAGGACCAACACTGTGCGGGTTGGTCTTCGGTCCTAAGAGTTTTGAATCGGTCCAACCCTGGACCAACCCTATATATTATATTATATTATGTTATGTATAATTCTTTTATATATTCAAACCTAAGTAAAATGTCTGTTATATTATATTATATTGAAATGTTCTATCAATAACACTAATAGTAATTTCAATTTCAATTGTTGAGTATTAATTATGTGTCGTTTGTTTTGTTTTAAGGTGTTTAGAAGTTCAAGTGAATTAACAAGATGTGAAGTTATATATTCATGATTTATATTAAGCATTTTGAACTTTTTATAGTTTAATTGTATTTTATTAATAAATTTTACCTACACTTTGCTTTTCAATTTGTGTCAAACGGTAGAAATTTTTGAAGAGTAGAGTAGTATTGCGATTATACGGTGATTTGCTAGTCAAGTGGTGTGAAGCTCATTTTTGGTTGAGTGGACTCTACATGATCAAATGCGGAAAACGCTTTTGCATATGATGTTATGAATATTAAAGATAGATGATTACAAGAACTTTCCATCTTGTCCCATATCTCGATGAGCGGTTAACAAGTACGAAATTTCTATTGTGTCATCTTAAATTTGCTAAATATGTATTGGTATTTATAGTTTAGTTGCACAATGCCGCATTGTCAATAGATGTGTAATTTGAATTTGTAGGTTTGCTTTTTTAGGAAGTATAAAAAATAAGATGAAAAAAATTATCGATCGGTACCGGGTTGACCCTAGAACCGGACCGAACCCATTGGGTCGGTCCGGTCCTTGGTCCCAGGCTCAATAGGGTCGGTCCTCAGTCCTAAAAATTAAGGACCGATACTGTATGAGTTGGTCCTGGGGTTAGGGGTGGCTCGGACCAACCCGGACCATGCTCACCCCTAGGGAAGAGACGGCGTGATTGGTGAGCAAACCAGTAGCGTCGATGGGCGAGTGGGCGCGGTGGCAGCGTCGGTTTTTTGGGCGGAGGCTGCGGAGATTAGAGGAGTTGGGCTGCGTACCGGCGTGGGTGAGCGATGGGCAAGGCAGCGTTGGGTCGTTGAGTCGCGAGTCGGCGAGGCGTTGCATCGGGCTTTGGTGGTGTTGCTCGGTTGCGGTGGCGTCACGAACGGTGGCCGGTGCAAGGGGCGGCGTGGCGTTCGGTGAGCGAAGACGGGTGGCAAAGGCACCGGTGTTGGGCGAGGCGAGCGGCGCGGTGGCACGGCTAGGTCGGGAGCGGTAGGCTTCGGAGCTCCGACGTCGGGTTGGGCGCGGGAGGTCGCGGGTGCGAGGCACGGGTGCGAGGCGTGGCGGTGGCGTCGATGCGGGTGCGGGGATCACCGCGGCTGGTGGGACGGTGGTGGCTGGCGCGATGGGAACGAGCAATAGCGGCGAGCTTCGGAGGAAAACGGGGCGTCAAGGCGGGGCGATAACGAGACGGTGCGGGGCGGCGGCGAGCACGCGAAAAGAAATGCTTGGCGAGACACGGTGAGGGCTGGTGGCTTGGCTGCCGACGTTGGGTGGTGCTAGCACGGTGGTGGCACGAAGAGGTTGGCGGCACGGGAGCTCAACCCGGCGGCCTGGGCGGCGACGAGGGAGGGGGTATCGGGAGGCTTCCACGAAGAAGACGGTGAACAGTCCCTTTTTCTTCTTTTTTTTTTCCTCTCTGCTATACGTCACTTCTCCTTCTGCCCTCACATCTTTTCTCCCTTTCCTTCTTTTTTTTTTTTTTTTTTTTGACTTTGAGAAAAGAACAAAAGAAATACAAAAAATCCGAAAAGACGAAATTCCCTTCCCTTTCTCACAAATTCTTGTACTACACGAATTTTTCTCTCTTAATTTTTTCGAAAATCGCTCTGAAAATTTTTCTGAATTCCTCCCCCTTTAGTTACGAAAAATGAACCTCTTTTTATAGTGATTCTAAACAGCTGCTTTGTATGGCATATTTCAAACTTCCATCTTCTGTTGCATTAAATCAAGGATGCAAATCGGAGCATAATTTCGCAATCAGCTCGATTTTGCATCGATTCCTTCCATTTTATCAAAATCCTTGCCCTTTGTTCACCTAATTTTTAATTGTTTTTGCATTTATCAAAATCTGAATATCCATCAGAATTTTAAATTTCCATGCATAATTAATAAAATCGATTTCCTCCATTTTTTTTTCATTTTTCCTTTTATTTGTTCAAAATGTAATTTTATTTTTTCAAAATTAGGTGTCAACAGCTACCCCTCTTTGAAGGTGAGCTCGTAGAGGTTACCTTCAAAGACAAGTTGAGACTTAAATGTTAATCATGCACATGTACTGAATGACTTTTTTTTTTTTTTTTTGGAAAATGAATCCCATTTTGAAATGAAATTTATATGATACATGGAAATGCTAATGCAAATGACAAAGGAATTTACCTGGAATTACTTATCTTTGAGGATGGTAAAGTAACTCAAGATAGATTGGTGTTATATGCCTAGGACCCGTACCATTCTACGGTCGTCGAATGAAAAAAACCGTACTATTCTACGGTCACCTAAATGAGGATCTGTTTTCCGGGACTGTACCATTCTACCGTCGCCTGAATTGAGGTTGTCTAGGACCCATACCATTTTACGGTCGCCTTGACGAAAAAATGATTTTCTAGAACCCGTACCATTCTACAGTCGCCTGAACTGAGATTGTCTAGGACCTGTACCATTCTATGGTCGCCTTGACGAAAAAATGATTTTTCAGGATTCGTGCCATTCTACGGTTGCCTGAACTAAGGTTGTCTAAGACCCGTACTATTCTACGATCACCTGAATGTTGTCTAGGACCCGTACCATTCTACAGTCGCCTAAACTGAGGTTTATTTTTCAGGACCCGTGCCATTTTACGGTCGCTTGATGAATCTGGGAAAATTCTTTGGGGGGGGGGAACTCCATTGAGTGCTGGTGCTTGAAAGGGAATATCTATACAATGACAAGTATTTAAGATATGGATAGAGATATACTTACCTGATGACATCTCTGTTCCTTGGGGATGCGTTTCCTGCAAAACACAATTGTAGGAAAAGCAATATGCATTCACAAACATGCATTAATTCAAATGAGATTCATGCTTGATGATTTCTATCAATTTTGCATCACCTAAAAGAATATTCCAATCTAAACACATAAGTGTCATGGATGTGTCAAATGAGAAATCTTTTGGCCTAAAAGGACTTTACTCTCATCCTTATCAAAAGGGTTGTTTCATTCTGACCTTTGACGCAGGATTTTGACAATCACTCTATCTCGTTGTCATCATGCTAAACAAGGTTTTGGGCAATCTCGCAAGTGGTATGACCCTACCAATCTAAGAAGTCTTTAACAGGGATTGTAATATGGACCTGGTCAATGGCTTAACAAAAGGGACTCTTTGAGTCGAGGCTTTTGAAAGAATGAGTGATATTTTGTAATCATCTCTGGGTTTACAAGTCAAGAACCCTACAAAATGAGAAATGAATAATCTTGCTCGCACTTCTTCGAGTGATGCTTAAAACATGCGACCCCTAGGTTAATTCAAGTGCCATAATTTGAAGAGATTTTGCAAGGGACGTAACATAGGCTAGGTTCATGGATTGAGAAACGAAAGGATCATTAAGCTCAAAAATGTGTATAAGGGTCAAAGCTGATGATCATCTTGATATTTCCACCACTTTCCGTCTTCACTGTCGAAGATTTTTTTTTTTTTTATCACAACTCCATTGATTGCAACAGCATTTGAGAGTTTTTTTTTGTACCACCTTGTTGGAGATACGACTCAAGTGTTTGATTTTTTTTTTTTGGGCATTGGCCTTGCTTTTACCAAGCACACTGCTTTTTCATGCCCCTATTTTGCACTTCTTATCTTTGGACTTACACAGTCTTCTTTTATGAGCATTTTAGACCATGCTACTTGAATGATTGTCTTTCATCTTGCCTTAGTGTGGGGGATGATCACCAATTGGGTTTGACATGAAATGAATTTATAGGCTTAAGTGGGCTATGCAATAGTCAAAAGTGTGTAGGATAAAGGAAGAACTGCTCTTCGTCATCCTAAGGCACTTGAATTACCGCGTAAGTTGCACTGCAAAAGCGATGCTCGAAGATTGATGCAAGTGTGAGCAAAAAGATTCCTACCATTCATTTTAAATTTGCCCCAGTATGGGATGATCTTTGATAGGGGTAATTTTAAAAGAATCTCCATAAGTGTATGGGGCTCAAAGGGGTTGAGCAATGGATCACCTGTAGTGTTTGGGATAGAGAAAAGAATGCCTTTCATCACCTTGGTTGATGTACCCTTTGCGAGATAGCTTTTTTCCTTGCGGGCATGGAATTTTTCACACAACTCACTGGGGGTTAATGTATGAAACAAATGTATGAAATAAGGCTTGCCTTTCATCATTCCAAAGCATCCCATTTGACACATTCAATTTATTTCACACAATTCATCAAGGAAGAAAAATGCAAGATGTGCAATAAATTTGAACAATTGAACTCATTGAAGCAATTTATTCATCATTGAAATGCTTGCAGTTCAAAACATGACATGGCAAATTCTATCATGGGTAATACTTCTTGACAGCATCTGAATTAACAGGAGTGAAAAACTCACGACCATCCATTTCTGCCAATATCAAGGCACCGCTAGGAAGTATCTTCTTTACCACATATGGGCCGCTGTAGTTTGGAGCAAACTTGCCTCCAGGATCCGGAAAGATCGGCAACAACTTCCTTAGGACTAGGTCATGTACCTCAAAATGCCTTGGCCGCACCTTCCGGTTGAAAGATCTAGCTACTCTCTGTTGATATGCTTGGCCATGGTAGAGAGCTTTCAGTCTTTTCTCGTCGATCAAGTTCAACTACTCAAATCTTTGTTGTGACCATTCCGCCTCAGACAAATCCACTCGGGATAAAACTCTCAAAGAAGGAATCTCCACTTCTACAGGCAGAATTGCCTCCATGCCGTACACCAAAGCAAACGGGATTGCCCCAGTGGAAGTGCGGATTGATGTCCGGTAAGCCATCAGTGCGAAGGGTAGCCTATCATGCCAATCTCGATAATTCATGGCTATCTTAGCCAAAATCTTCTTAATGTTCTTATTGGCCACTTCAACGGCCCCGTTCATTTGAGGGCGGTAAGGAGATGATTCAGATGCTTGATTTTGAACTCTTCGAACAACTCATCAACAAGTTTGTTGTTTAAATTGGTCCCATTATCAGTGATGATTGCTTTAGGGACACCATAGCGAGTAATTATGTCACATTTGACAAACTTCACAACATTACGAGTAGTGACACTTGCAAAGGATGTAACTTCAATCCATTTGGAGAAATAGTCTATCGCCACCAAAATGAATCAATGCCCATTTGAAGCATTGGGATTAATTGGGCCAATCACATCAATACCCCACATCAAGAAAGGCCATGGCTCGGAAAACTGATGCAACTCAGCTGGGGGAACATTTATCTTATTTCCATGAATCTGGCAGTAGTGACAACTCCGAACATGCCGGATGCAGTCACTTTCCAGTGTGAGCCAGTAGTAGCCTAATTTCATAATTTTCTTGGCTAACATGTGTCCATTCATATGGGGGCCACATACTCCTTCGTGCACTTCTTGCATGATTTGAGTGGCTTCGACTGCATTTATACATTGTAACCAGACAGAATCGTAAGATCTCTTGTACAGATTCTCACCACTGATGAAAAATTTCGAGGCCATTTTCGTGATGTACTTCCTATCAGCCTAAGTGCTTCCTTCGGGAAATTCTTATTTTTTAATGTAATTCATGATATCATAATACCATGGTTTTCCATCAGGTTCTTCAATCACAATCATATAATAAGCCGGCTTTGGCAAAATTTCTATTTTCAAAGGCTCAACCTCCAACCCATCAGTGACTTGCAGCATAGAGGACAACGTCGCAAGTGCATCTGCAAATTGATTATGAGACCTTGGCAAGTATTCAAACGAAACATCCTTAAACTCTTTCACCAAATTTTCTAAATACTTGTGATAAGGGAATAACTTGGCATCCTTGGTCTTCCATTCTCCCACGGTCTGCTATATGATTACTGCAGAATCTCTAAACACTTTTAACTTAGCCACACCCATCTCAATTGCGGCTTGAAGCCCGAGGATACAAGCTTCATACTCAGCCACATTGTTAGTGCACGGAAATATCAATTTTGTAGCTATCGGATGGTGTTGTCCATATGGAGATATCGAGAACTACCCCGATGCACGAACCGGATAGGTTATCGGATTCCTGAATTCTCGGCCAATAGATCAGTGATCGCTCGGCCCTTAACCGACTTTTGTGGCATGAATTGTACATCAAATTTGGAAATCAAGATTTGCCATTTGGCCAACTTACTCACAAAAGCTGGCCGATCAAGTAAGTACTTGATAGGGTCGTTCTTAGTCACGAGGAATGTCTGATAATGTAGTGTGTATTGTCGCAACCTATGCAACACCCACACCAATGCCACACAAGTCTTTTCAACATCAGAATACTTCAACTCTAATATAGTGAACTTCTTACTCAAGTAGTAAATGGCCCGTTCTTTTCTATCAACAGGACTTTCTTGAGCCAACATTGTACCCAATGACTCACTATGAATAGTGAGGTAGAGAATCAAAGGATACCCCAATAAGGGTGGGACAAGAACTGGTGGATTCATCAAGTACTGCTTCAGCTTGTAGAACGCTTCTTGACACTCATCATCCCAGTTGACTTGTGCATTCTTCTTTAGAAGTTTGAAGAATGGCTTGGCAGTTTCAAAGAGTTGAGAAATAAACCTCGCTATGTAATTCAATCTCCCTAAAAGGCTCTGGACTTCTTTCACCGTTGACGGAGGTTGCAATTCACATATGGCCTTAGCCTTGGAAGGGTCGATCTCAATCCCTTTATTGCTCACAATAAATCCGAGTAATTTACCAGATGTTGCTTCAAACGCGCATTTAGCAGGATTTAGATGAAGCTTGAACTCACGAAGTTGATCGAACAACTTCTTCAATGTTTCGATGTGGCTTCTTCCTGGTCGGGTCTTTACAATCATATCATCAACATAGACTTCAATCTCTTGGTGCATCATGTCATGAAATAATGCGACCATGGCTCCCTGGTAGGTTGCCCCTACATTCTTGAGTTCAAAGGGCATGACCTTATAATGAAAGGTTCCCCATGGGGTAATAAATGTAGTCTTCTCCTTGTCTTCCTCCTTCATCCTTATCTGATTATACCCAGAAAAACCATCCATAAATGAGAATAGTTCAAAGCCGGTAGTACTATCCACAAGGACATCTATGTGTGGTAATGGGAAATCATCCTTTGGACTAGCCTTGTTTAGATCCCGATAATCAATACAAACTCAAACTCGACCGTCCTTCTTCATCACCGGCACGATATTAGCCACTCATTCGGGGTACTGTGAGACTTCAATAAATCCCACATTCAAAAGCTTCATCACCTCTTCCTCTATCTTCTTCGAGAGCTCAGGTTTAGTCCTCCGCAGCCTTTGCTTCTTAGGCGGCACGTCCGGATTAGTAGGTAGGGAATGCTCCACGATTGACGGGTCTAGTCCAGGCATGTCAGCGTAGGTCCATGCAAAAATGTCTTGATATTCCTTTAATAATTGAATTAGGCGCTCAGCCTCATCTTTGAGGAGACTTGCCCCAATTTTCACCTCTTTGGTTTCTTCAGTGTCACTCAAAGACGGTCTGCTAAGATATGAAGGCCTTAGCTTTTTCATGTTGTTCCCAGCTACGCTGCACTTCAATGGAATCTCCGATTGAGTTTTCAGGATCATCATATCAGCACTTGTTGCAATGGATTAGACCATTTCCACACCTTTGTATGCCATAGGATTGTTCCTGAAACATGAGATAGATAAATTAGAAAGACAAGCGAGTAATCAACATCCTTGCTTTTTGTTTTTTTTTTTTTTTTTGAATTTTTTTTTGAAAAAACATTTGGAAAAGGATTTTTTTTGAAACATTTTGACACGAGAAAGCATGATGAAGCCTAGACCTCAGAATTATCCTTGGATTTTTCTTTAATTTCATCGGTTGGATATCATTACCGGGCTAGTGTGGTGTACCTCATCATGCCCTCAAAATAAAATTTGCAATTTCATTGAAATTCATCAATCGATTACATTTATTGAATGAAAAAAATGCAACACTCAATCAATAAAAGAAGAAACTGAAAACATCATTCAGAAAATAATAAAAATTCCCACGCAGCGGAATGGCAAAAGCAATAAAAAAGTTACTCTTGTAGGCCAAGGCCCATCTCTTCAGGGGGTCCTTCATCAACAGCTCCTATGATGAGGTCATCGAACGAGTTCGTAACCCCTTCTAGCACATCATCAGGATTCTCCGTCTCCGGGGGCGTCGGGACTGTCTTGCTAGGATCAATGTAGTAGCTAGGAGGGGCGGAATACTTCACCAGGTAATCAAACTTGCCACTAGGTTGGCCCAGAGTGTCTATCACTTCCGCTTCATCCTGCATCATTCTTGAAGGACTAGGGAATGTCTCGTGAATGCTCGGGGGTAGTGGGTTTTGCCTCCCTTGCCCTTGGTCAGGTGGTGAGCTCCACCTTTCTTGTCTTCGTCCTTCAGAACTTCCCCACCTCTTCCATTGTACCCTAAACTAGCAGAATGGGACCTCCGAGGGGCTTCGATAGGGTTCCGAATGCTTTGACCTCTTCTTTCAAGGCCATATGACATCATCTTGAAACCCCAAAAGTGAAAATGAATGGTACGGTGATTTTCCCTAAGGCAAATAAGACAAGACGAAGGACGAAACATTGTCATGGACCGACGAAAATTGCAACAAAGTAAGTGAATTGCAAAGTGAGAGTTCAGACAACTTACTTTCACCGGAAAGGGATGACAATCACATAAACACACACATGAAGTGTGAGGCTCGATTTCTATCTAGACGGCTTAACAAAGTGGAGCTAAGAGGATGATCTGACCGTTGTAGTCTCGCATTAACGTGTCAGGTCCTCCTAACTCCGGCTCAGTCAAATGGAATGTCCAATAGTCACGCAGTCTCGCGAATATGGACAAACACATTTGACACCATGAAAAGACTTTCGGGGAAGAGAAGGTCAACTTTTACATAGCAGTCTCGCTTTGGAGGAAGTATCCTTCTCAATACCATCCTAAAAATCCTATCGTAGCCCAAGTCCAGCTACAAGTTGTGTGTGCAATAGTGTAGTGCTAAAAGCAATAAAACATACACAACAGTTTAAATGCAAACAACACTTCTAATTAGGGAAAAATAAATCATTCATCCCATACTCTCACCTGCAAGACAATTGTCAGCAAAAACTACTCCTCTCATCTGCAAGAACATTTAACATCTGAGAAATGTTAGGGATGTACCTGAGATCCTTACTGCCAAACAAAAACTTTTTTAAAAAAAAAAGAAAAATTGGCCTAAGTCCACCAAGTGTTTTAACACAAGTCCCAGCCAGTCACCAAGTGGCCAAGGAGTCGTCACTAATCGGTTTATGGTAGGTCGATTAGATACTTAAGTAAAATAATATGAGAGTTATTTTACTCATACGAACCAGAAACTAAGGGTGCGAGGATTTGGTTACACTAGAATTTTCTAATGCCCTTTCGATACTATTTCTTTTTAATTTTCAAAAATGTTTTTTACGAATAAATCGATTTATTTTAACCTAAATTACCAAACTTTCTAATTAAATGATCCTATTATGCAAACTAGTTAACATGCACCTAGTATTTTTGTATTTTTTTTATTGAAATTCAGAATTAATAAAAACCCTAATTAAACTATCTAAAAAGGGATAATTTTCTAATTTACTCTAGGGATTAATTTGACTTAAACCTTATCCTATCTTAGAAAGTTATTTGTTGAAAACTGAGATAATTAAAATGTGCGAACATTATCTAAAAAAATTAATTTAGGTCCAACCTTAACTTATTTCTAAAAATGCAAACCTAAAAATGTAATCCTAAGAAAATTCTAATTCACTAAACCTACATGTCGATTTACTAAACCTATATGCTCATGCAGAATTTTGATTTTTGATTTCTGATTTTTTAGTTTTTTTAAAAGATAAGTAATTATTAAATAAATATTTAATATAAACCATCAAAAAAATAAAGGATTAAAATAATCGAAAAAATAACATGTTGTTTCACGAGTCAAATTAACGATTATTCTAACTCTAATTATCACGACAAAGAGGTCAAAATAATTAAATCGGACAAGCGGCGCGGTGCGCGGCGAGGTCGAGTGGCGAGCTCGGAGCTCCGACGTTAGGCTGAGCGACGGGGAGGTCACGAGTGCGGGCGCGGTAATGGGCGTCGATCCGGGTAGCGGGGATCACCAGCGGCTAGTGGGACGGTGATGGCTGGCGCGATGGGAACAAGCAATAGCGGCGGGCTTCGGAGGAAAAGCTTGGGCGTCAAGTTGGGCGATAACGGCGAGACGGTGCGAGGGCGGCGCGAGCACGCAAAAAGAAACAACGCGAGACACGGTGAGGGCCGATGGCTCGGCTGTCGGTGTTGGGTGGTGTTGGCATGATGGTGGCGCGAAGAGGTTGGCGGTGCAAGAGCTCAGCCCCGGTGGCCTGGGCAGCAGCGAATAGAGGGAAGGGGCGTCGAGAGGCTTCCATGAAGAAAACAGTGAACAGTCCCTTTTTCTTGTTCTTTTTTTTTCCTCTCTGCTGTACATCACTTCACCCTTTGCCCTCACATCTTTTCTCTCTTTCCCTCTTTTTTTTTTTTTTTTTGACTGTGAGGAAAGAATAAAAGAAATGCCAAAAATCCATAAAAGACGAAATTCCCTCCCCTTTCTCACGAATTCTTTTACTGCACGGATTTTTCTCTTTGAATTTTTTTGAAAATCGCTCTGAAAATTTTTCTGAATTCCTCCCCCTTTAGTTACAAAAATGAACCTCTTTTATAGTGATTCTAAACAATTGCTTTGTATGGAATATTTCAAACTTCCATCTTCTGCTATATTAAATCAAGGATGCAAATCGGAGCATGATTTTGCAATCAGCTCGATTTTGCACCGATTCCTTCCATTTTATCAAAATCCTTGCCCTTTGTTCACCTAATTTTTAATTGTTTCTGCATTTATCAAAATCTGAATATCTATAAGAATTTCAAATTTCCATGCATAATCAATCAAATCGATTTCCTCCATTTTGTTTTTCAATTTTCCTTTTATTTGTTCAAAATGTAATTTTATTTTTCCAAAATTAGGTGTCAACAAACAGTATCTTCTCACACATTCAATATCCTACACGAAGAAGACTTAGAAGTATCATTAAGCACTTGATCTCTCCAAATCTAGCTTACTTTTTGCAATAAAGTAATGATCTATGAAAATAATCCTCGACGTAGCAGTATTTCTATTGATTCAAGAGCATCCTACTTACCGGCTTTAGCTGGTGTGGAGTGTACTAGTGTAAGTAATTTGTTCTAACATGAATTTTCCAATTTTCTTAATAATATAGAGTTGTGCCTATGGTGTCTTTTTAGTCATTTTCACGAAATTTTGCAGAGATCAACTATTTGGTTTTGAAACATATTTTTAATTTGAAAATGACTTTTTTAATTTTAATTTTTCATTTTCTCGAGAACGGGTTTGGTTTATTATTATATAAGTGGATTACATCTCACAATGTTCCCCCATTTAACAAGTCATATTAATAAAATACTTCAGAGAAATTCGTTTTCATTTGGCATTGGGACACAATTAGACTCGGGTCACGTCAGGAGAACTCGCAAGGTTCCTAATGATGCATGACGAATTAAGGGGGCTTGAAATCTCGTCCGTCGGATCGCAATCCCAACCGTCAAATAAAAAATGCTTCATGTTAGCCATCAGATTGGGCATGACAATTTTGTTGTGTATCGGGGCACGACACGGACATGGTAGAACTATCCTCATGCATGATGAATTGACTATAATTTAGTAAACTATATTCATTTAAAATTCGAAAAGCACGATTTTTTTATACATAAATTCTATAGTGTTTTTTTTTTTTTACACTAGCCATTGCCAGGTACATCGATATGTATACTTATGATTTTAGATGATTAAGGGGGCTCATTAATAAAGATTACGGGGCTTAAATATTATCTAGATGATGTGCATGTACGTGAGTTGAACAACGATAGATGCTTATTGATATAACTGAATGATAACTGAGCTTAAGTTGAGATTTTTTAATACATTATAAATTATCTATCCGAGAATATATTTGTGATTGGAACTTATTCTCATACATCATACACATAGCACAATACTGTCAAGGTTGGGCCTCGTCATGATTGGTGAGGCTTGACCCTCATTAGATTTGGTGAGCCTCACCTCACCAGCTTAGCACAAGGTCGCCCTCATGGTCTTTGGTGAGGCTCTATGCCCTCACCTCTGGCCGTCACTAGACCTCAGTGACCGACTAGTGGAAGAAGGAAGGGAATGAAAAAAAAGAAGAAGGATTAAATAAATAAACAATTCAAAAGATATTTAAAAAATAAAAGAATTTGAAAAATATTAAAATATTATTAAAATTTGTCAACGTTAACACTGATTATGTCACGTAAGCAAACTAATGTCCACGTTATCAATATTTGGTCAAAATTAGTCGGAATGATTGAATTGATACTATGTCAAAAGATTTATGGTTAAATTGACAGAAATTTAATAAGTTTAAGATTTTCTGACACTTTTTCTTTCCAGGGGAGCATTACAGGCTTACAAAAGAGATGGACGCAAAAAACCCCTCGATTGTATTCGCTCTAACTTCTTTTGTCCTATTCGATTATATGACTTTTGGCCGAGTTTTCTCCAATTTATAGATCTCCAAATTCGGACGTTGTCCTTGGAGTCCATTTAATTCTTTGTAGAGAATTTCGGCAAAATATCTCCTGAAAAACATGTGGGGAATCTTCCCTTAATATAGACTGCAATCATATGTTCTATTGATGGCTGGTTTTTCATCACGCCATCTCACCAAAATATTAAACGAATTTAGTTAGTGATTTTTTTTTTTTGCATAAATAATTTTGGAATATCATACTCTATTGATATGAGCTGGGTCTCAATTTGGGAACTCCAACGGTCATCAAATCCTATATAAGAAAAGTGTCCGATGATCAGAAAATCAAGATTTTGGACATCGTCTAGAAGTGAAATTTTTTATGAGATTTCTCTCTTTCCTCAAAAGGATGAAGATTAAATAACTGATTGATGCAATGTTATTGATTTTTATGGAGCTTTCTCCTCTGAAACAATACTAATTATTTAGAGTCTATATTTATGATTAGCTCCTTTGGTTCAAACTAAACTGTTTCATTTTTTTTCTCAATCTTAATTTTATTGTTGAACCTAATCAAAAGAAATTTGATTAGTGTTTTGGTGCAAAAGCAAAAGGCGTCTGTGAAGTTGATAGATGGCCCTCTTCTCAGTTGACACATATCCCACTTTAATCTGTTTATTGTTCTTTTCCTCATCCTTCACCTTTGCCACATATCGTTGTATCCTTTGAAAGACAACATAGCCAACATAAACAAATAGTATGCAGAAGATTCTTTTTTTCCATTTTCGAGTAAATTCCAGTTCAATAAAAATTTACAGAAACAAACCGTCGAACCTAAATGAAGATAACTTAGCAAAGTTTCATAAACTTATGTTTCCCCACTCTTTTCTTGAATTGCATATAGAATTAAAATAAACAAGCACCTAAATTAGTCATTGCTCAGGTGCTCGATGCTTGCTTGGACTGCTTGTTGGGAGTGCATGCTAGGTTTCTTCGGGAGAAACCAGAGAAAGAGAGAGAAATCGAGAGAGAGAAATCGAGAAGGAGAGAGAGAGAGAGAGAGAGAGAGAGAGAACTAGAGAGGAAAGAGTGAGGCCGCACGGGTGTTTTCCGGTAGTGGCCGCGCCCGAGTTCCCGTCGCATCGAGCACGTGTTATGACCCGGTTGCCCTTTTTTGCTTTTATTTTTCCGATTTGCGTCAATTCCTCGCGGAACCTGGTTCGGAGGCACGTGAGGCGAACGGATGTGGTCCGATCTACCAAGCTCCCCCCACCATTCGCCTCCGCCGAGCCGAGTAGAGGACGCCACCAACGGGCCCCGTTTGCCGGGTTTTGTGCCCTGTTTCGGCTCATCGGACCAAGCCTCGTCAGGGTCCAGTTTGCGCTAGTCCCAGCCCCCATCTATGTTGTGCTATGCTGCATTTTCATCTCTGCTTGTCGATTGCTAAGCGTCTTGGCGCGGGTTGAATCTTGGTTGACTCAATAGCCTCCCTCCATTCGATGCTCGTCATGTGTTCATCAAAATGCCCGAACGGAGCTTGGGTAGATTTTCCGTGATTTTGGTTTGTCGGTCCTTTGACATGCTTGTGGACTCTCATTGTCATCCGTGGAGTCGTGCGCTGTTTCTTTACTGCATCGTGTGTGTATCGCGGCGGATGGTAATGAGAATGGGGCTGGATTTGGCCAACAGGCGGTGTGGTGGTGTCGGCTCGAAACGGTGAACGGAGCCGGCCTGGAGGACGAGGCCAGCGGACGGTCCTATTGATTGAGCGAAGGCCAGAGACGGGCCGGCTCATGGCCGTTCGTCTCTGTTCGGACGGAGAGAGAGCAACCGAGAGGGTGGAGTGGGAGGCGTTGGTTCTGTGAAGGTTGAGTGGTAGGTTGGGCTTAATTTAGTTTAGTGCGTTTAGGTCCGTTTCCGTTTTCCTGGGTTTGTTAAGTTCGGGCCTGATTTGCTTTAGTCTGGCTTTAGAAAACTTGGGTTTAAACTGCTGTGAAGTGGGCTTAGTTTGATTAGAAGAGGAGGCCGGGCCAGGTACATTTGGTTTGAGCGAAATAGGTTTATTCGGGCCGAGCATCGGGCCTGGTCCGGATTCTTGACCCAGCCCGCACCTTTAGGGTCCGGGTCAGACCCATGTTCGGACCGGGTCCCTGACCCAATCCGATTTCCTTTTTAAAAAATTAATAAAAATAAAAATATTAGAATGAATTTGATAGCTTCAATTAGTTTGAAAATCCCTAATCTTATCGATTATGAACTCTCCCTTTTGTTATTTATCAGAAAAAAAAATAGTCCAAACAAATCATATGTAAACTAATCTAAGCTTAAAATTTCATTGACAGCCTTATACACGTTACAAATTAGATATTCAAGAGGATGAATTCTATTATATATGAGATATTTTCTTATAGTTTCATTTTCTTGACACAACGTGCGTGGATGAATTCTAGTATATTAAAGAAAAGCAAAGCACAGTGTTGTGTGTGTGAAAAAAGAAAATAAATTACTTAAGGAAAAAATTGTTATAGATTTAAGGAAAATAATTGGTATGGTTATTGTTTATCCCATTGCATGATCTTCATTAATTTTTCTTTTTTATAAAGTGTTAGCATGAATTCTACTTTTAAGGAATCTCTGTCCCTCTTTCTTACGCAAATGCCATAAACTTACGATCGTAAATTGTTCCGAGAACAAATGCCTAAATTTAAAAAAGATGAAATAAAATAATCACACGTTAAACTTTAATTATCTATTGTACTTCATTGACTCCACATTCGTATTTCTCTCTATGCTATTTGTCCTTTTTAAGTACAAGAAAACTCCACATTCTCGTTCCTTTTGTATTTTTACTAACTAAATTTTCCATTTTATGTATAATTAGTCACTCTTAGAATCAATTATATGCAATATATCCAAAGTTGGAAATACAAGCATTTTACATGTGCAGGAATTCTTGCACAAAAAGATGAGAAGAGAGGTTTCTAATTTTCAGGGATATTTTCTCTCTTCTCTCCCCAAGTACCTTAATTAAATTTTAAATGACAAATAAAGGAGGACAATCATGTAATTTAAGATTTTTTTCTTTTATAGTAATCATAGTTAACTTTTTTTTTTTTGCAATTTTGCAATTTCAAGAAAATACTTTTCTCTTCCTTTTATGCCATTTTAAGAAAATCTAAAGGTTTTTGTTAATGAGTGCTCTAAAAACATTTGCTAGACATCCATCAAAGGAATTTTGTCATTTTTAAAGTATTTTTTCTCGTATTTTGCACAATCAATGCATTATTAATGTAAATATTTATTTGCTACATATGGCTAACAAAGTGCGCTGGAGGCACTAATAAGACCTATACCAAAATTGGACGTAGTAAGCATGTGTTTGATAACCACATTTGGTACTTTTGATAATCTCTAACTCCACATAACTTAATAAATTGTATCACTTAATATAATATGTAAGGATGTGACTATGGTTAATTGCAAAAAAAAAAAAATCAATAAAAACTGTAGTGATACCAATTACATAGTTAAAAACTTCCAACAATGATCACTATTCTATATTTGGTGAGAAAAAAATAAAAAAATTTATCTAATGTTCTTACTGTTATAAAAACAACATTTTATTTTCATTTTCGGTACTTAAACAATTCAACAATTTTCAACACTTAAAGTTTCACCACTTAGGGTGTGTTTGTTTTACGGAAAACTCAATGATAAGGAAAAATGCTTTTAGGGAAAGCATTTTCCAAGAATACGGTTTGTTTTCCTTTGTTTGATGATATATAATTGAAAATGTTTTCTACCGTTTGGATCCCATTAAAAAATAATTTCACACTTCATCATAGAAATAAAATGAATTTTTAATTTAAAAAACTACAAATTTTTAATATTGTTGTTTTTTATTTACTTTTATTTTCTATTTTTTATTTTATTTCTTTTTATTTCTTTTTCTGTTTTTCCTTCTTCTTGTCCTTCACTCCTCAGCTTCCTCATGCCATCCCTTCTGCTTCCTCGGCAATCGTTCTCGACTGGCTTACGAGGGATGAGCTCCAACTATCGCTAGAGGTTGCGAGCTCGCCCAATCTAGCGAGGCTTGAGTCTCATTGCTGGAGGCCACAAGCTCACCTAATTTAGCGAGGCTTGAGGCTCATCGGCCTTGGGCAAGCTCAAGTCTTGTTGTCGAAGGCCATGAGATCGCTCGATTTGGTGAGACTAGAGCTCACTAGCCATCCTTGTGGCCGGTGACGGGTGAAGAAGAAGCAAAAAAAAAAAGGAAGAAAAGAAAAAGAAAAAGAAGCAAATTCAAAATTTTAATTTTAATTTTTATTTTTAAAATGTTTTCCAAATTTTAATTTTTAAAAAAATAAAATAAAAATTCCAATTCAATTTTTTTATTGAAATATATTTTTATAAGAATAATTGTTTATAAACCAAGTTTTGGTAGATTCGAAAAACGTTTTCCAGTTCTTTTAAAGGGGAAATCATTTTTCTGAATTTAAGCTTTGCTAGGAAAACGTTTTCCATTGACTCATTTTCCTGAACGATCCAAGCACCGGAAAATGAGGAAAATGTTTTCCCTGAAAATGTATTTCGCGAAACAAATGCACCCTTAGTTTTTGTTTTCTCAAACAAGCCCGCGAGTAGGGATGAATCTAGAGAAAAGATGTTGGCAAGCCAATAAAGGCCAATTTTACTTGGCAAGAGTAATAATTACCTAATCGCACATAATGAGTGCACAAAATACATTGATATAACGTGCCTAATGTTTGATATCACGTGCCTAATGAATGGCATTGTACAATATCTCCACTTCATCTGCTAACTAGAGTGCTGATATCCTCACCAAGACACATCCATATGAGTGTTTTTTAGATCTATTCTCCAATTCAAATTGACTTCTTTCAAATTACCTTTAGTTTGAGAGGTATTTTAGATTATATTAGGATTACTCTTTTAGGCAAAGTTATTTTGTAATTTACATTAGTTGTACTTAAGTTTGATTGCTTTTTCTATATGTATCTTATAATCTATCTTATAATCTTCATTTTGGTAATGTATAGCATTTTACATTCCTGTCGTTTTCATTACAATTCTCAACTGATATATTGAGCAAATACTAGTTAGATTGAAAATCTTGATTATGCACTTTCGTTTACTAAGTAGAGGATATAAGGAATAAACAATATTGACTGGCTCAAATCTATTGTAAATTCAATAAATTTTGTTGCATAAAGAGAATGTAAGTAAAAAAATGTGAGGTATGGCATTGGTGTAGCTCTTTCTTCATTTGGGATATTTGTTTATGGTTACATTGATGGAGTAACATTATTTTTGGTTATGTCCTGCAAATTTTCTGCTAATTCAACTTCTTAAAAAATAGGGTTAATACCTTAAAAAACCCCAAACTGGTACACTTGTGACAAATTTACCCCAAACTATTTTTTTGACCATTAAAAATCTCAAACTGGTAAACTTGTGATAAATTTATCTCGACTGATTATAAAAAATCCTAAACTGGTACATTTATGACAAATTTACCCCAAACTAATTTATTCGACTGCAAAAAACCCTAAACCGGTAAATTTGTGACAAATATACCCTATGTTAAATTAGATTAATACCACAAAAAAATCATAAAAATTGTAAATTGTGACAAACAGAACGTAAAATCCTAAATTGGTATCTTGGTTAAGCATCACGTGTCATTTAACTTAATAATTTGAGAATAAAATTTAACGAAAACTAATATAGGATAAATTTGTCACGAGTATACCAGTTTGGGATAAATTTGTCAAAAATATACCAGTTTGGGGTTTTTGGTGGTCAAAAAAATAGTTTGGGGTAAATTTGTTATAAGTATACCAGTTTGGGGTTTTTTAGGGTATTATCCCTAAAAAATATGATTTGCAGGTGGCTACAAGATCGAAGGTCCTTAATCTTTCGTATTGCCGTAAGCTGACTGTAACTAACATTTATCCTTAGAAATACTAATTCTTGAGGAGTGTGAGAATTTGAACTAGATTGATCCATCCATTGGTCAATTAAGGCATATGAAGCACATGAATCTAAATGGACGTTGTTCACTCTGGGAAATGCCTAAATTAGGTTCTCTGAAAGCTTTAATTTAGATGTTCATGGATGGAGTGACCTCTGTACTAGAAACTTATGGAAATGATTGGTCATATGTAGAAGTCAAAGCTATCATGGATGGAGGCACCTCTGCACGAAAAAAGTTATCGAAGGGATTGACCATCTAGGGGAAAAAGTCTAGGCATTAGGTGTGTCCCAAGCTCAATCGGAGCACTTTTGAATCTCGAGTGCTTGTCCATTTGTGGAGCTCCAAGGCTAACAAGACTTCCAGAATCAATTGGGTTGTTGAAATCTTTAGTTGAATTGAATATCTCAGACACAGGAATTATAGAGTTGCCTAGCTCGATTGTTCATCTTAAGAACTTGAAAATCTTGAAGATGAACAGCGGCAATTGGGATGTGGGGAAACTAGAAGAGATTCATGGAGAGGATTGTTCGGCATTAGGAATGATTCCTAGAGATGTTGCAAGATTATGTTTCTTGAAGATTTTAAAATTAACAAAAAAACTCATGTGAAGATAGTACTAGAGCTTCCCCCAAGTTTAATAAGTTTATATCTCTCTTCAATAGCAGGAGTTTTGGACTTGTCGAATCTAAGAAATTTGAAATTGAGTTTTCCCACCTCAACGTCCATCATAGTTATGGAACTAGATAGAACATACAACCCATGGTGGATTGGGAAACTATTGAGATTGGAGTACTTAAGATTGGAACTTCCAAGCATCACTAGCATACCATTAGATTTGGATCACCTTTGTTGCTGAAAGAACTTCTATTCATCCGTTGTAAGAACCTATGGCACATTGGACTGCTTCCCTCTCATTTGAGGAAACTTACAATTTCCCACTGTAGTGTTCTACAAAGTATAGATCTTTCTAACTTGCAAAAATTGTTGGACTTAAGTCTCAGTTTTGGGATACCAAATATTCAAGGCCTTGAAGGTTTAAGATCATTACAGTGCCTAAAACTATCCTCTTGTGAGTTTAGCAATCTTAGTGGGCTTGAAAGACTAGAGAATCTACAACTGTTATCAATTGAACTTTGGCCCCTCCTTCATACATTGCCCAACTTATCCAACTTAAAATATCTAAAGGACTTGTTTCTGAGCAGAAACTGATCGAGATTCAAGGTCTTGACAGACTCGAATCACTACAATCAATCACCATTGGAGGCTGTAGTTCCTTGCAAGGTTTACCTGATCTATCCAATTTTAAAAAGGTGGAGTATTGCGATATTGAATGTTGTTCCAGAGGTAATCCTCGAGGAGAAGTAGAGCTCAAAGCCATCATGACCTCTCAGTCTGCCATGGTTGAAAAAGCTCATAATTGGAGGAGCAAATAACATGAAGACTCTCTCCACTTTGTGATCATGTATCGCTAACAAACATGTAAACCATGAGTATTTTGATCCATTTAGAAATTATCTACTCTCCTGTTCCATTTTCTACGGATAAATCTATGAAAATCGTTAAGCACTTCATGCTCTAGATCCAGTATACATTCTCCGCTTAGGGCTCTGGCCTTTTGGAGTATATTAATTATGTAGCTATTTAGTTCCAACATCAGTTCTTTAATTTTCTTCAAGAAATAAAAAATAAAATCGGATTTCCTAGGAGGTACACCACAACTTCGTATACGAAAAACAATATTGGAGAATAGAATAATCTTTGCAACAGGGGCATTGCATCCGGCCTCTTGTCCGATTCAATGCTCTTCACCAGGTTCAACTAGTCGAACTGGGGGGGGGGGACAAAGAATATGGTGCATATATTACAAAAAAACATAATTGAAGAATACAAGAAAATTAAAAGTAAAACTTAACAATAACATTAATAATAGAATAGGCCTTATTTAAGAAAAATCCAATCTTTACTCGACTCTCAACATCCAAAATATAGAATCAATTGAGATAGGATAAAATAGAGTAAGGTAGATAAAAAAAAAATTAAAAATTGGGAGACGTTACAAAGTATCATAAATAATTAGGCCCAATTTCCGCCCCTTCCTTTTGGGCCTTATGCCCCTTCCCTACATCTTTAGCCCTGACATGCCTCTTCTTGGTGTTTGGCCATAATGTAATCATCAAATGATCGAAAATCCATTCTACCCAAAAGATATGAGAACTAGGGTTTCTTTTTTGTGGGTCCTTGGCTCAAAAATATGTTGGGATGTATGAAACACCAAACGAAAAAAAAAAAAAAAAAGGGATAAAAGGTTTTATTTTTATTTTATTTTTCCATCTTGACGAGGTGAAAATAAAAACCCTAGGGAGGGTAGGGAAGAAGAAAGAGACTCTCTTAATCGAATCACCACCTCGTAGGCCATTCCAAAAATTATTTGAAACCATATTAATAAATGTATTATTATGGTAAGGTAGTGCAATCCCTACATAAATAAGTAGTAGCATCATGATTATTGACATAGTTAATTTGACGTGCATGATTATCTTAGTCTAATATCATTTCATAATTAAATACTATTTTTCAAATAGCTTTCCATACCTTTTTTTTCTTTCCAATTTTTTGGTCGATTTTTTTTTTTCTTTCTGTTAGAAAAACTACTTCAAATGGGCAAAAAAACATCGTACAATTAATGTAAAGCAAAAAACAATGGCATGAGTAAGAGGGTCCAAACGTGGCCGGACTCTCAGCTCGCGTTCATCCGACAGCCAAGCTAACGTCATCCATCCGATGCGAGAGAGAGAGAGAGAGAGAGAGAGAGAGAGAGAGAGAGAGAGAGAGAGCTAAGGGTCAGAAGACGCCACGAAGAATTACGGGAAGCACGTATCCTCGCGGCAACTCGTGCTTCAGTTCGTAGGCCATTCCTTGATGAAGTGCTTCGCAGAGAACCCGAAGGTAGGAAAAAAAATTGACACGTTATAATTAAGTCTGGAATTTGGGCAGCAACCCTCATTAGCTTGCTAATGACCCGATTCGGGTAATCATTGCAAGTTGGACGCCACACATGTTGGGCTCTGGTTTTGCATCTATTCAATTTCGCCTCATCCATTTCTGAAAATCATTTCGCATCTTATAATGGCAAAAATGCGCGAGCAAAAGGACTACCTTACCCCTCACGCAGTAGATATAACGAGAATAGACTTCCTTCCCCAGCAAAACAAACCCACTTATCACCCTCCCTGCCGGTGTCCACTCCCCTGGCACCATCTTCGCCAGCACTACTACCTTCACCGTCTTCTCCTCCTCTGATGGAGTCGTCATTCAAATGCTAACTCTGGATGATAGCTTTAACAGTCACACATTGTGGAAAATGTCTAGATCGACGCTGCGTGACCTCGGTCTGGATTGTAGTGGAGGTCGTGATTCTCATTGATCTTTGTGTGAGACTTCAAAGATTTCTGTGACGGTGCCAAAGCTATGGTGGTCAAAGTGCTGAGCAAGGCTACCAGTATAGTGCCAATTGAATACAAGCTGGGTGCACGCAAATTGATTTATTATTACGACCGACCGGGCCAGATGATTGCTCACATAAGCAAATTAGACTTCTCTATTTTTCACTTGTCTATTAGTATCATTATCATTATCATTATTTTGTACTTTTTACTAAACTGTATGCGTAATTTGTCAGCAGAAATTCTGATGTCCATATGAACTATCGAACATTAAGAAGCCCGAAACTGAACCCTTGTCTAGACTCATCCGTTAATTGCGTAGGCGGGAAATAGCGCATATGTCATCCAACAATATCTACTCTTTCCTCTAGAAATCCATATCTCGCATAACCTAAATTCCACTCATTATAAAATGCAAGTGATCTTGAACTCTGCAATATGATCATTACCTAATTCTTGCTAAGTATAATTAGGCTATCATCTAAAACTTTAGTTCAAGATCCTAGGGAGGATAGGAAAGAAGGAAGAGACTCTCTTAATCGAATCACCACCTCGTAGGCCATTGAAATTATATTAAAAAATGTATTATTATATTTAGGTATTGCAATCCCTACATAAATAAGTAATAGCATCATGATTATTGACATAGTTAATTTGACGTACATGATTATCTTTTATTTTGACGTACATAATATCGTTTCATAATTGATTTAATATTTTTTGAATAACTTTCGATACCTTTTATTTTTTCGTTCTGTTAGAAAAACTACTTCAAATGGGAAAAAAATATCGTACCGTTAATGTAAAGCAAAATACAATGGCATGAGTAAGAGGGTCCAAACGTGGCCGGACCCTCAGCTCGCGTTCATCCGACAACCAAGCTAACGTCGTCCGTCCGATGCATTTGGAGACAGCGAGAGAGAGGGAGAGAGAGAGGGTTAAGGGTCAGAAGACGCCATGAAGATTTTCGGGAAGGACGTATCTCCTCGCGGCAAATCGTGCTCTTCAGTTCGTAGGCCATTCCTTGATGAAGTGCTTCGCAAAGAACCCGAAGAAGGTGTGGACCGTCCGTATGCTCTTGAAGCACACCTCTTCCTTGCCCTCGACTGCATCAACGACGAGGAGGTCGTAGGAGATTACGGAGTAGTCGAATTCGCGGATTCCTCTCCGAGGTGCCACTTCGATTTCCAAGACTGGGTTTTGATGCAATGTTCAAGAACGGGCTGGGAGTCGGGCTCGCTTTCGCCCTCCTCGGAGATGGATTCCGATCCGTCATTCATTAGAGAGGATGCTGCTGCGTTGGAGATCTCGTCGGATTCTTCATCGGTGATGGATCGGGAAGGTGAGTTGGCGAGCCACGAGAGGCCTAATTGGGAACACTCCGAGGGTTGGGTGACCGATCGATGATCGGAGTTCGTCCCAATTCCAAAAGCAGAGTCAGCATAGCTTGGTACAGAGCAGAGTTCTCGGATGATTCTTTTTGTTCAATCCGAGGGTTCTGATTCAATTGATTCGTTTTCTTTTTCTAAGAATGTGACTATTGATTCGGTTACTGCAGACAAGAGATATACACACAGATTTTTGGTGAAGCAATAAAAAGAAAAATCAGATCTTTTTTGCGGCTGCAATTTTAGTTGTGCAAAATTTGACTGAATGCTCTGCACTTTTTTAGTTGATTAGCGACGCATGTGAAAGTGCTGAAAACTTAAACATGTTATAAAGCGGCTATTTGAATTTTCAATTTAATTTTAAACTTTTTGATAAATTTTCAATGTAGTCCATGCTAAAAAAATCAGTGATATAATAGCCTAGTTAACATCACTGGCTTACGTAGCATAAGCAATACTGATATTGCCAATTTTTATAACTTTTAAAGAAATTTATGTTTTTTTCTTTTCTTTTTCTTCCTTTTTCCTTCACCAATCATTGGGTCTTGATGATGAGGAAGGAAGAAGAAGAAAAAAGAAAAAGAAAATGGTATAAAATTCAAAAATATAAAAGAATTGTGAAAATCGTTCAAATCATGCGGTTGTGCCACACAAAATAGTCAACATTCACGTAAGTGATTTCTAATTAAAATTAATCAAAAAAAATTTATTGGGAAATTATCAAAAATATTTAGGATATAATTTGCCAAATTAAATAATTTATAACTGATTTAACAGTCATATAATAGATTTATGACTTTTTGGAAAATATCCTAATACAAAATTTATAAACTATAGGTCACATAGCAAATTCCTTCTGGATACATAAATGAGTCTATTAGTAAAGGTGTTTTAAGATATGTTTTCGTATCTCTCACATTTTCTTGGAGGTTTTCTTCACCTTGTGTCTTAAAATGTACATGTTAATAGTGTTTAAAAAAGTCTAATATCGAAAATTTAAAGTAATATGGATCAATTAATATATAATAGTTGGTCCATACTTATTATCTCATTTTTTTTTTTTTTTTTGTGAAGGCAAACCTAGTTGGATATGTTGAAGAGTTTGGACTTGAGCTTTTTCTTGGTAATCTTCTTATGATAGTGTATCTAGCATCCACTATGCATCTCATGGTCAATGCAGTTTCACGTGGAAATGACCATTATAGTTTATCTAAAAGGGGCAACTAGAGCAAAGTGGCCTCAAGTTTGCAAAGACGGTTGCCACAATACATAGCAATAATGTGGAACTTCATGTTAAAATAAGATGGTGCTAAAGGAAATATGGATTAGAGAAGCATGCTTACGAGGAGATTGTTAAAGTGCTATTGAGAAAAGTGTTGGAGAAGTCCAACTTGATAAATTCGATATGATATGGAGCATCATGTATATCTTAATTAGTTCATTAACTTAAAATTTAAGTTACAATAATTTTTACTGGATATCACACGAATGGGCTCGAACTTGAACTTTTTTTTGGGTAGTAGCATATCTTACTTTCTATCACAAACATATCTCGAGATTTACTAAAGTCTTATTTATTAAAAAAATGGGTGTATGGAAGTTTCGACTAGACTAGCGCCAACTACACTTTGATCCCATACCTATCAAGGTGTAGTTAATTTGTAAATCGATTCCATTCGATACTCCTCAATAGATACCAATATAAGTACGGTGTTAAATATAAAGATGGTAACAATTAAAGTACATATATGCAATCTTACCGTGTCATTATGCCAAGAGTATCTTTTCAAAAGAATGGACACTAGCAAATGTGAAACATGACTACCGTTAAGGCCCTTGTCAAATCCCGCTCAATTCATGCATGAATCATTACGGTTATCTTGTTTTATTTTTCGAGGGCATATAATTATTTTTGACGAGACGCCTTTCTATTCATCGCGAGCCCGAGAACTTTTTATGCCGTATCCAACGGATACCCGCCGCCTATTTGCAAATACAATGAATGCAACCTTGGTGAGCCCCACCAGGAGGCCCCTAACGTACGGGATCGGTTTCTATATCGAAGGGATGGCCCATCCACCGGGGGAGTTATTGGGTGCAGCCGTGCGATTCGGCGCAGTACGCGCAATCCAGATAATCGCTTTTCGATTTCGTGTGACGAGGTGGCGTGAACTTCTTGCGCGTGGCTCTCTATTGGTGCGGAGCTCGGCAACCGTCGCGTGTACAGATCACGAGTTTCGGTGGGGGGAAGGCCCCGCGGTTTGTGAACAAAAAGAGATGTGACAAAGGATAAATTCCAAAGAGCGAAACTTATTGCGTGCCACAATGCAAGAAGCTGAGTAACTGTGGCAAAAAAATTTACGATCCCTTTGAATAACCTTCGAGTACCAAAAAAGATGTATTATATGTAATAAAAAATTCAACTAAAGATCAAATTCCTCATCTAGATAGAAGCAATCTTGAAAATATTCAAAATAAACTTCCAGATCAAGAAAATAAGAGAAGGTAATTGTTGAAATCTTCAACTAGTTATTTGAAGTATTGTCGATGTCGCTCGATCACCCATGTGTTGACTTAATTAAGTACTATCCCGTTACAAGCGAAGCAACTCAACTTATTTCTTATACGCTAGAGAAAATAAATAAAATAAAATAAAATAAAATAAAATAAAGCCCACCCGCTCACAACAAGTCATTTCATTAGGCAACAATGTCAGAGCAGAGTTCACGGGGGTTTATACAGGACCATTTGCGATAGGCTTTGGTGATTCAATCTATCAGTTGATTTGCATCATGGGGACAGTTGGACACGCAAGCCCACTTGAGCTGGGTCAGTTTTTCTTTTGCCATCTTCGATCCAGATCGAACTTCAGAGTCCCTTGCTGGCGGAATCCACTCGGCAGGTTGGTTTACTCGCTTTTTTCTTTCGTGTTTCGACACCTGGGTTCCATCTCATGAAATGGTCATTGCAAGAGCAGCATCAACAATTGAACTCTGATCAGGCTGTCGGAAGCGGAAGACGATGGTAGTTCAGGCTTTCCGGAGAAACCCCAGAGCACCGACGGGCTCCTCCGTAATTAGATGACAAGTCAGTTCTTGACTCAAAGAAATTGTAACACCCATTTTTGTCCATTCTAGTAATATCCGGATGCAAAATCTGTACTTTCAGTCTCCGGTCCGATCACATTGCTTCCCTCCAGTGGCACAAAAGGAAGAGATGATCTACGGTTTCCGGGGCTTGTTCGCACAGAGGACACAAGGGATGAAGTAACGCTTTCTTATGAATAGATTCTCTCTCCCGTGGGAATAGCCTTTTGGCGCTCACTCCATAGAAAGAAACGAATTTTGGGTTAGGCTTTCGATTTCTAGATTTCAGTTTTGCCTCTTCTTCTTTCCTTCTTCGAGTCCTCTGCTTTCTCTCTCATCAATGGCCACTCATCGTTTCGCTGCCCTGCTCATGACGTGGCTAATGGCTGCTTTCTCTCTCATCAAGCGCCTATATGTCAGGGTAGAGGGAGGGGGCGATTTTGGTCAAGGCACGGTGACCGTAGTGGCAGGGCGGGTTGGTGGCAGCAGCAGCAACGGTAAGGTTGTGTTGTGGCAACGGAGACGTGGCTAGGGAGAGGAGAGGAGAGGAGAGGAGGGAGGGACAAGGAAATTGATTACTTATTATGCGTGTCCGAGAGGAAGGAGTGATCAGTGCCTGAGTGGATTTCCGACTTGGTTCCAAGAAAATTTAAATCGGAATAGGTTCAATTTTTTTTTTTTTTGGTAAAGAAAATAGGTCCAATTTTTGTTTTGTCCAAAAGTCAATTTTTTATAATAAAATATTAGTGTTACACCATTTCTTTATAAAAACATAGGTTGATCAGGTGATTATATTGCTGTATCTTCATGCCGAGGACCATTATTTGATTCTTCATATGTGCAAAAATGTTTTTCTTTTCTCTTATAAAATGTTGATACATGTTTACTGCAAATAAAATCATTTTACCATATTTGGGATATTTTTACGACGAAAATAATTTTTTTAGCACAATCCGACACATATTTACTACATGATGAGTCTTTTTATATCATATTTATCATAAGCATATACACACATTTCAATCACAGGCAATGCATTTTTAAATCAGTGAATCTCAAGACGCCAATTCCTAGTTCAAGACCCCATGCTCACCCCATTGGTCCCTAGATATCTTCAATAACCAATAAAATTATGTCCTGTGTCCAAGCTTTTTTGTTAACGGTGCATCCGGAGGTGGTATGATCTATCCTGTTACAAAAATTACAAAGCGTAATCTCAAATTAGCAGTTTGTTAAGTTGTTTGACATGTGATGCCAAGGAAACAGTAAAATTCATCTCTTGCAAACTTCTTTTAAACTAGAAATAACAAAATTGAAGTTTTTTTCTAAAGTTGGGTTGCCGTTTCTAACCTCGTACATGAATTGATCGACTTTCGATTGCTTTTGCAATTGGAAATTGGGTTGGGGGGGGGGGGGAATAGAGAGAACTCAAACGTAGAAAATGTGCTCGAGCATTATTATGTATCTATATAAATATATAATAATAATGTCTTTCCTAAAGGTTGCTTCTAAGTTGAAAGGGATTGATCGTTCTCCTTGCCCACATTATGCCACCCGTTTATTACATCCGTCCCTCTCGCTCCCTCCCTCTTCATATTTATTCTAATTGTATTCCTTTATCTTAAAGAAATTTTCCACCTTAGTGGTAACATAATTATTTACATTAGTATACAAATATGTTTACTGAAAGAAACATGTATAAATTACGTTTACTTATACCATAATAAAGAAAGAGGTCAACCATCACGCTAATTATTTCATAAATAAGTTGCTAAAAAATTAATAACGCAATGTTAACATTACAATCTTATTATAAATACGATATCATGAAGGTTTCTTTTTACATGAAAGTTTCTAGTTCACTGTCCATGGTAGATTTGTATGGCAATCCATGCCGCCCGCAGAATGCAGATTGTGTCTAGTATTTGAGTATTTCATGGTCTTCAAATGAATAGTATAATTACTTCTTCTTTTTTGGATTGAAAATGGAAGTATTATAAAACACAAGAAGTACAGCAACTTAGGGGCATCCCCTGGCATTACAAGTAGAGTAAATAATTCAAAAAGATGGAGCTAAGAAGTCTCCACATAGTAGCCAATACAACATTTGACTAAGAGGGTTTAATTTTTTGGTAAAGCAAAGCTCTACCTCCTATATTTTTATGCACCTTGGCCAAAATAATATAGATGTCAGTTGATTCATTTTGAAACCATTTATGATTGCGCTCCATCTAAATGCAATATATGATTGCTAGGAAAAATACTTTGAGGAGTCTCACTACCAAATCTTGACCATTTGTTGCCCTAATCATCCATTGAAGTTCCACATTCCATCCTCCTTAAAAATCCCTAATCACATGTTTTGCAAGGATACTATGCCAAATACTATGCCTAATCATATGAGTTTTGTCTTCTATATCAAACCTATAGAAGTTACACTAGGTATCAACGGAGGTCATCCATCATGCTACAATCTTTGCTGTCGGTAGTTCATCTTTGCAAACTAGCTAGCCAATAAAATTGTATTTGTCAATATCATTACTCCAAATTAGGTTGCACCACTCCACAACCGGATCCCCGTGTCTAAGTTCATCATATATATCACAGCAATAGTATCCTGAGCTAGAAATAAGTGAAGTTAGAACATGTTGTAACTCTAGCATTGAGTTAATTACGAAATTGTGGTGATGATTTTATTAATTTAGATGATTACTCGGCTAGCTTTATCATTTGAAGTCACGACAAAGTTCTAATAGCTTTATTAGTTTTGATGTGATTGGATGATGAAGTCATATGTGATCTAAAAGATGACATCTTATAGATGATTATGCAAGAGTCAAAACAGATACTGTAGGTTATGGAGATTCTTTTGTATGAAGCGAGAAGTTCAAGATTTTAAACAATGTTAGATTCAGGCCTATGAGACTTGCATTGCAGAGTCCGGGGTGGCGTTGATTTGGGAGATTGGATTAGCAGTCGGCCTGATTTTGTGGCCTAGCAAGCTTTTTAGGACCAGATTCTTTTTTCTGGAGTCCCGGACATTCGCCTATATTCTCCTACTCCCAATGTCGTCACACTGTGCTTTTGAGCTTACAAATTGAATCGGTGCATTTCCGAGCGAAAAATAAAAAGTCTTCCTCTCCTTCCGCAGTTCAACTTCAAGATCGGCGATGTCCCTTCTTCTTAAGTATCCTCATCTGTTCTGATGCTCATGATGGACGAGCAGTGCTTGAACCTGCGCTAGTACGAACACCAATAGCACTTTGATTTATACCCTCCTATATAAGTGTTTTTGTTTTTCTAGGGAAGACCTTAGTACGATTGGCACCTGATGCTCTATTCATCTGACACAAAATATGGGCTTCAACTTCGTGAGTTGCTTGTGTCGATGATAGAAATTGGGGTATCAAAAGCTTGTCCTATTGGCATGAGAGGGGGCTGTTTTAATATGAGAAAGAACAAAGAGAAATAAATGAGAAGAAGAGAGTGGCACAACAAGAAAAGAGAAATAAGAAGAGCGACTGAAGAATGCTTTTAAAAAATGAGACCCACTAAAGTTAATATTGTCAAAACATTGTGATAGAAAGTGTTTAAACGTAGCGAGAGTCCAAAAAGCGCGACCAAGTGTTTATTCGGCACTTTCCATGTTTTGACATAGTGTCGCAACCTATCTCTCATTACGGAGGGAACAAGGTTTAAGGGTATTATCTAAAATATGTGTCTATGGCCCATGATCTAGACGTAGGCTCTCCCAAGTCCATACCCTACACGACATTGGGTATTCAAATCGATGGTATGAAAATTTTCTAAAATGGAGGAATTGCCACTAACCTATCGGGTTAACTAGAAACTAAGTAAGGCATGTAAATATACATCACTTTCTACATAACCCAAGAGTTTAGAGTCGGAGACTTGATTATACTAATTAAGTAATTAGTGCTCTTTTAGTACCTAATTTTGTTCAATTCAATAAATTTTTTGTCAGGTAGTTTAGATTGATTTTAAGCTTATCCACTAATGAGGTGACCATGCGTTTCCGTTTAAAGGACGAACCGGGCTTGGTTTCTCCGGTTCTTGGTGTCCATGTCCAACTGAGTTGATTTCATTGGCGTCACAGGTCTAGATCTGAGTTCGGGCGTAGAACAATCGGTGACTTCTCCTCGACGCACTGCACACATGTCCTTCAAGTCGCACATTGCTTTCTACCACATCGTTTCATTGTTACCATAACATTCCTCTAGTTTAGAACTGATATGTAATTGATTCAATTAGGGAATCATGCCTTTGGCATCCCCCTCCTTGCGGTTGAACACCGACAAAACCAGAAGACCCTTGTTTCAAAGAGAGGAAGACGGGTTATTCACACTTCATTTGATGGTCAGAGGTGAATTGAAAGTTAAGTAGTGATAATTCAAAAGATTCCCCGAGGGAAAAATATGGTATATGAAGAAATGTCTAAATCGCAACATCTGTCTTCCATTGATTCATTTTGCGTTCATTTTCTGAGTTTCCAGTATATGGCCGTATGTCCCGCCCTTCTTTTTTCTCTCCTGTTTGGCTCCTTGTTCTACACATGTTTTGGTGTTACATGTGTGATGCTTGCTAGATGGAGCGTACGGCTGGAATGTATATGATGAATCTACACAATGATTGTGGTGAAGTCCATTTGTTTGTGGCTTGAGATTTTGTTTCACTGTCTTTAATGGGCTCTTATTCCACTGACTAAAACCAACGGACACAAAAAGTTTAGGATGTGTTTGATAACATTTATATTCTCGAAATAAAGTAGATTTTTTTTTTCAAATCTATTTCCTTGTCACTTGGAATTAGGGGTGTGTATGGTCCGCACGAGCGGCTCCCGACCTAGAACCGGGAACTGCCCACTAATTGCATGGATCCACCCAGGAACCGGACCACTGGTCCGGTCTGATTCCCGGTTGGATCCATAGAACTAGTTCAACCTCCACACCTTCCCCTTTTCGCTCTACCCACATCTGCTTATTCTGACTCTCCCAATCATAGTAGCTTTATTCTCCTCAAGTACTAGCATTGCGGCGGTATTCGCGGCAGCAGCAGTCACGACCCTCACTCTGCTTTTGTCCTGGCCGCCACAACCATCTTCGCCACCGCCCTCGCCATCTCCCACTCCTTCCTCAAGACCGACAATGAGGAGGACAAGGTGACAATGAGTCGTTCTTAGACCTGGAGTTTGCCCGTCTCCGAAGATGAGGATGATGGGGAGAAGCTTGAGGAGGGGGAGCAGGAAGAGGGGAGGTAGAAGTGGGACGAGCTCAACAACGAAAAGGACAATAGTGACAGTGAATGTAGAGGTGGCGACGACGTGGAGAGAGAGTTCAAGTTCGAGGGAGGAAAAGAGAGTCAACTCATTGTTTCGCCGAGTTTGGACTAGGACTTGAAGGGAAATGAGTAGATTCGGAGATGAATCGGAGAGGAAGAGGGAGCTCGGGAAGATTCTGAGCGAGAGAGAGACGGGATGGAGTAGGAAAGTAGTGAATTGAGACAAGATGGTGATTGGAGCCCTAAATTTTAGATTTGCTAATTTTGAATTTTTTTAATAAATTAATATATTGTTATAATATAACCGATCTAGTCTAGGTAGATGGGTGGGCGGATCCGCCCATGGAATTGGGAACCGAACCGGTACCCACAGGTTCCCATAAATTGGAACTGGAAATCGGACCGATTCCCTTAAGAACCATTGATTCCGGGTGGTTCCGATCCGGTTACGGCTGTCCAGGCGGGTCCCAGTTCTTTTGAACACCTCTACTTGGAATAAAATAATTAGTTAACGTTACCAAATTGATTTTTATTTCTTTTCTGTTCTAGGAAACAAAATAACAAGAAAAGGACTTGATTATGCTAATATCTAAATAAAATCAATTTGGTAAGAACAAAAAAAATGAAATCCAATGTTATGCGATGTATGAACTTAGGAGAGCCTGCACTTAATGAAAGGTCATTGCTCCGAATTAGTCAATACCTTTTGAACCTATTTTTTTCCCCTCCAAATGAAAAGGGTAAGTCGCAACAATGACTACAAGACCAAGCCAATCAAAGCATCCTAGAGAGAGTAGGTTTGCTTTTGACGCAAATTCACAATCGAGGTGCAATTTTTTTTCTTCTTTCTTTCAGGTGGTCATCTTGTCAATTGTAACGTGTCCCCCCCTCCCCCTTCTTCTTCTTTCTTTTTGATCAGAAGTCTTAATGTCAATCAAGTGCATATATTTCTTTTCTTTCCCCATTTTCATCCTATCAAATGCATATTTGAGATCCAAAATTAACGGAGCCCCAAAAAATGAGGGATTTACTTTACTTGAATTATGACCAAACGAAGGTCAACCTTTAAAATTAGCTAAAGTTACCTTTATCAGCTAATCTATATCTATCGTTAACACATTTGTTGAAGATCCATTCCTCAAATTTGGCAAACGGCATCATACATTATAGGCGAGTTTTACTTTCTCCTAAAATTTATCACTTCTCTACATTAAAATATTTAAATAATAAATCACACATTTATCTAATAATTTGAACTTTTAGAATAATTGATCATGATCCCATAAAATTTTACACTCTAGACAAATCCATTCTAGTGCAATAGACATGTAGAAAAGGTACATGAAAATGAAACACAAAATCAAAATTGCAATACTATAAAGTGAATAAAGCTAAATAATCAATTAATAAAGGAAAAACAGAAACTTTTATGCAAAATTTGATCTTAAAATGACAGATTTAGGAATTAGGACTGAGTATTAGTTAATAATCTCATTTTTCCGAGTCCGTGAGAAATATTATCATAAGGTTCAATAGGTAGAGTACGAACAGAAATCTTCCCTTGATCAATTAGTTCCATGTTATTATTGCACAAGGTCACGGCCGCTACCCGACAATCCTCAAAGAAGATGGCTTCAAAGCTTATTTCATACATGCAAATAAAACTGGAAACACCTAGATATCTTATAGCTTTAATAGTTTAAAGAAATAATAAGTTGAGTAAACTACAAGTACGATAGATGCAACATAAAAATTAGACGATAAAAATATACACTATTATTACTTAGTATTGAACTTATGAGAGAATGTGAGTTAGAAAGGACTAAACAATCATCCAATTCACCGTCTACGATAAACCTACCATTTAGGCTGCGCATGACAACGCTTTTGTTCCCGGGAAGAGTTTTTTTTCAAAAATAGTTCTATTCTATTTCTGTTCCGAGTAACAATTTTTGAATAAAAGAACCCGTTTGGTAACGACACAAAATTTCTGCTCTTGGAATAAAAAAAGAATAGAAATACGTTTGGTAACGCGACAATTTCTTTTTTGTATTTAATCATTTTTTATTCTTACTGACGGATCGCCGCCGCCGGCCTGCCAGCCACCGCCGTTGCACGACCGCCGGCTGCCGACCGTCACCGCCAACGGAAGCCCATTGGCCGCCCCTCTTGTGGCCAGGCGGTTGTGCAACGACAGTGGCCAGCGACCGTGGCGACGGTAGGCGGTGGCTCCGAGCGGTTGACGATGGTCGCGGCAAGAAAATGAAATAAAGAAAAATAAAAAAAGAAAATCAGCTTATTTCTAGAAATTGTTTTCTGGAACAATAAGCAATTTTTTTTTGCTTCTCAAAACTGTTCTCGGGAACAAAAAGTTAGAGAAATTGTTCCCAGGAACAAATGTTTTACCAAACAGATTTCTGTTTTTTTTTTTTTTTGTTCCGGGGAACAAAAGAACATAAATTGAGAGAAACAGGAGCGTTACCATGCCCTACCTTACTAATTCGTAAAATTTTAAAGACATGCATTTCTTTTAGTTAAATAAATTTTGTCCAACTGCAGAATGTTCTGGGGTTGGCTTTACAAGTTGACAAGCCATTATCTTGGCGAGAAAATTACCCAGTTTCATGCATACAAAGAATCAAGGATGTGCACCTCTAATGATTAACATCTCTTGCTATACAAATTTTATGTACGTTAAATAAATCTAAATTTTTTTCTAAGTATGTAATAATTTTTTTTCCTTAAACTAATAAATAAAATAAATGTTTTGCTAAGGGCGCGTTTGGTAACGTTTCTATTCAAAAATTGTTCCAGAAAACATAAATTAAAAAAAAAAGTGTTTTTGTTCAAGGGAACAATTTTTTACCAAAAACATGCGTTTGGTAAACTTGTTCCGGGAATAAAAAATGAATAGAAACACGTTTGGTAGATTTTATTCTTTTTTTTAAATTTTTTTAATATTTTTATTTTATTTTTCAATTTTTCCTTTCTTTTTTCTTTTTTTTTTCTTCTTTTGGCCGGTCGCCGGAGGCCGGCGACCGCCAACGGGGGCTAACAGCCTCACCCCGGTTTCACGGCGAGGCCGAACCTCGCCGTGGTTGGGCGAGGCTCGGCCTCGCCTTGGCTAGGCGAGCTTGGCCTTGCCGGGGGCCGGCAACGCTTTGGTGAGGTCGCCAACCCTCGGCGGCGTTGCCGGCCCTCGATGATCGGTTGCCAGCCATGGCCGAGGCCGGCGACCGGCCAAAGAAAAAAGAAGAAGAAAAGAAGAAAAACGTTTTTGTTTCTTCAGAAGTGTTTCTGGAGTAAGAAACAACTTTTTTTGTTTCTCATTTCCGTTCTTTTTTTGTTCGGGAACAAAAAAACAGATTTTGAACAAAAACGCAAACAAACGCGTTTCTGTTCTTTTTTTGTTCCGGAAACAAAAAAACAAAAAATCTGTTCATAAATAGATTCCAGAAACGAAAACATGCACACCCTAAGATTACAGCCACGGTACTTTAATTTATGCCCGTGCCTGGCACGGGCTTGCGCTCTGGTATTAATAAGTGTCTTTGTGTTCTAGGGGAGACATAGGCAATGTGACTGCAACTTGACCCTCTATTAATTTAACGCAGAGCCCTACTTTGCCCTTTTTAAATTGTTATTTTTCTCCCTTTCATATTTCTTTATCTCATGGTTTTCAAATTAAATTTTTATTTGAGATTACCAAATAACAATAATTTACATTATGTTATCACATAATTTTAATTATTTATCAACTTTTTCACTTACTTGGTTAGAAAAGTACCGGCATCTATTTAAATTTGTAAGATTACCAACTGATTGAAAATGTACCTATAATTATTTTTGTGGCTTACCAATGCCTTGAAAATTCACCAATTCTTGTGTGAAATTACAGAACTCAACTTGACTGGTATATAATATCCATCACATTAATCTTGCTTGGTTTTGAGAGTATCAACATTTTCTTATGCTTCTAAGGTTATCAACTACTTTGATAATCTACCAATATATATCTAATGTTTACCAATGCCTTTGAAATTACTCTTATTTGAAATTATCAATTTTATTGTGATTACTGTTGGGAATATCGGATTCCCAAAATCGGATTCGACACTAAATTGAACCCCTAAAACGAATGCGGAAGACGAACCCAGGAAGAACATGTATCACCGATCCTAAAGCACACAACGGAATCGAGCGTACCTTATTAGCCACAGATTAAACACCAACGTTGAAGTTCGAGGAAGAATCTAATCCCGGTCTACCAAGGAGCATACTATTGGTTCAAAGGAGAGAAAGTTACGTTGGTTTTTGGGAGAGGGAAAAACCGATGTACGTTCACTTGAAGGGGAGAGAGTGTCTTCATGTACGTTCATCCAAAAGGTACGTGCCTTTTATTCCTTTCCCACAAAGCGTCTCCTCCAATAGACGCAACCCTTCAACGTAACATCTCATCGAAACGATGCAACCCCTTAACGCACTCTTTCATCCATGGGCCCTAATTTTGTGAGCCAGGCTTTTAGGCCCAACATGGGCAGATGGGCCAACTTAGGCCCATCACATTAATTAATAAATAAAACCATCATCTCCCACTCGCACATGGTGGGCCGAACAGGATCATCTTTACCTCTCTTCAACATTCATACCGGTGAATAATCCGTGTGACCAGCATACTTTGAGAGCCCGTTGCCATACATCTATTAGGAATATATAGCAGCTTATAATGGGCATCACACTCTGAGTAGATTTAGTATGCAATATCCTAGATCGATTGATCACATTTATATCTCTCTTGATCTCTTTTAAAGAATGATATATATATATATATATATATATATATATATATATATATATATATATATATTGTATTCACAATTATGATTATCCCAAAGGCAGTCATAATTGGTCGACCAGTGAATACAAAACTACAATGTGATTCTCCAAATTCGATCTTCCTCTTTCCTTCAAACTTTTAATCTCAGTTCAGTTTGCTTTTTTAAAAATGTTCCATTAGATCGAATTAACTCATGACCATTGGCAACATTTAAGATAGCAAACACTAAATAGAAATCTTGAGAATAAGTAAAAGTCATGAGAGCACTAAAATTGAGGAACTCATTTCTCAAGAGTCTCACACGGCATAAAAGTTGAGATCAAACTTTTGCCACTCTTATTGATCGTCTCATGCATACGTAGTATGAAATACGTATTACGGTATTAACTCATTTCCCATGAAGCGTATGTCTACACCTTTAATACCATACAGATGATAGTTCAAACATACCCAATGTCTAACTTGAGTTCACGTATCTACTCATTCACAAAATTCATTAGAACTCACATCTGGCATCATAGACAGATAAAGTAAAATATGTGGGTTATTTTATTTTCGGACATAGTAAGTATTATGTCCTCATCTTAACACTTAGTTAAGGCGACATACGTATTTTAAGCTTGAGCTCTCGATTGTCACCTAAATAATAAGCTTAAAAAAAATCTCATCTATATTTATCACACAATAAATAGAGGCGATTACCCGTGTGAGTGGGCCAATCTTATATCTGTCCAACATGCTTTCTCAACTTAAAGTAATGCACTAAGCATTAAGATGCATAAATATCAAACAAAGATTCATAGGCATTAACAATGAAAAAACACAAGTTCATAAATGTTGTTGACACCTAAATTTTGACGACCCGTTTTGTCATTTATTGCATCAAAAAATTAAGGGTTAATTTTATCCTTGAAAAAATAGTCAATTGCATAACATATAGTTTTAGGTGCATTTATATTTTAATTTGCATTTACATTGGGTCGGTGACAAATTGGTTTGATTTGGTGGTTTTGAATTTTAAGCTAACAAGTCGGACTAAGCCCATGAAGAGAGCAATTTAGCCTAAGCCCGTATTTGAAAAAATCCTATTGCAATTTTTGAAAAAATCAATAGAGAATATTCAAGAGGTGTGGAAAATAAAAAGTGATATTGCGTTCAGAAAAAGGAATTTTCATGGATATAAATTTGGAAAGAAATTAAAACCCTAACTCATGGCCTATAAATAGATTAGATGCGTAGGGTTTAGGGAGGCCACACCTATTGACACATACGGCCACACAATTGAAAACACGGCTATTGGGTAGAGATATCGTGAGTGGGCACATTGAGAGGAAATATCGTGAGAAGAATGGGGGCGGCACCAAAAAGAGAGAAATAGAGTTTCTTTTTTCTGAAAGCCACAATTGGGAAGGGAGAGAGAATAGCCTTGCCATCGTCATGCCCACACCAACGACGACGCTGCTGCTTGCTGCCCGCGAAGCCAGCATCTCCATCACCGCTGAAAGCCCGAGCCGTTACTGTTGCTGAATCAAGTTTGAGTTGCTGCCTCCTGCTGCTTCCCAACGCCATCCGTGGCACCGTGCCGAGACGCCCGCCATTGCTGATAGCGTAGACCGCAGCCGTGCGCTGCCACGCTGAGCCCCAATCTTGATCCGCAAGCCAACGTTTGTAGATTCAAGTTCGGAAATCAATATTTGGATTAGGCATCACGCCCCTCACGATTGCTGCTGTGCCCTCGTTGCTACCACACGCCAGTTTCAAAGCCGCTTCAAGTGGAAGACGTATGTTTTAATTCCGAACTCCCACAGCATCAACAACGCGAAGAGCTGCCGCGTCCCTCCTCGGCGAAAATCCGATCTGATCTAACCCCCATTGACGAAGCTAGGTTTTCTTTGAGACGAACCAAGCACATTCGCGCCAGCAATTTTCCCATGAGACGCTTGCTGCTTCCTAATGAACCTCCGCCCAGCATAGAGACGTGAAGGGAACACGACACATGCCGAACGGGATATGCGATTCACGCCTTGGCTTCTTCTTTGATTAAAATCTCGCCATATATCTTTTATTTATTTATTTAAGCATAGTCTCATGGATGATCCCACATTTTGATCATCTCCATATTAACGTCTTCTCCACTTTTGCATTCTACAACACACGGACACATATATGTGGACGTAGCAGAGGGACAATGGAGTTTATGGTTGACCAGGCTCATCCACAAAAGCCAATTCATGCGCAAGTGTGCTCTCTGGACATCACCACTTGCCCCGAAGTCTACGGTCAAAGAGGAGTCATAAGAATTTCGGTGGACTTTTATTCTTTTAGGTGTTTTTCCAGATTTGCTAATAACGTTACGGGTGTTATAATTTTATTTCATGCAAGCAAAAGAATAGTTTCTAGCGAGTAGACCGAGAAGAGGTTGGAAGGTGGCGGCTACAGATTTTGAGGGAAGAATAGACGATACGTTGCCAAGCACCCCCACCGCCGTGGAGCATCGTCGTCGTGCACATAACCTCGCTGTCATTCGCTGTCAAAAAATCGGTCGCGATCTCGGTCCGATTGCACTTGGTCCAAATTTGGGAAGAATATCATCAAATTAGGTAAGGTGCACATCTCTAGTATATTTGGATATTTTATTGCCAAATATATGTCTACCTAGTTTCATATCCGTGAGCGATAGATGTAACTTTCAATTATGATTTATTTCCTAATTCGCAACCGCACTATGATTTTTTATTCAATCTATAAGACTTTAGATGGAATAATTAATCAAGCGGGAATAAAATCGATATCTTGATCTTTAAGGCTTAAGATCAATTTATTGATTTTATTAGCGAAACAATCAGGTTTGATTAGATATCGTTTCCAAACCCGAACAATGGATAATATCTTCGATGACCATGGATGATTTGGTTTATCTTTTAATTGCTTTATTTATCCCGAAAATACAAAAAAAAGATTGCATTTGCATATCATGTAGATTACAATAAATTTCCTAGATAGAATTGCATGATAGAATAGTTAGATTCTTTTATGATTATATTAGAACGCATGTATAGATGGTATCTACGTTAGAAAATATCCTTGAATTAAATTGCATGTCGAGATAAATTTCTAAGTTAAGATAGGATTCAGATTAGTCTATTTCCTAACTTAAAATAGATAATATCTCACTTTAGTTAGATTTTTATTGTTAGTAATTTTAATTACGAATTTTTTTTATAAGAAATATGAAAATATTATATGCATGTCATTTAGAATTAGATTCATGAAATGCATGTCATTTAGTGATTATTGCTAGGTTTATTCAATTAGAAATTGCATGTCATTAGAGTTAGGTTATCTAGTTAATATTGCATCACATATTGCATAATTTTCATTAAATAAGTGAAAACAAAAAGAGAATTTGTGTGTTAATTAGAAACTATATCCAAGGTTGTTGATGTGGATTTTGAATTAACATTACAGATGCTTTCGTTGCTACGAGGTAAGTCCTGCATTTTCTATTTGCTTTATTGGGTGTTAAATTGATGGATTGCGCACCCGCATGATCGCCTCACATATTAGGGAAATAAATTTAAAATCAATCCAAACTGCTTGCTAAACATTTTTCAAAATAAAAAGAAAGGTACCGAAAGAGCGTTAGCGAAATCTAGCGTAATTAAGTCCCCGAACTCATAAATCTCTGGTTCGTAGGAGTAAAGTAAAACTCCCGTTACTTTACTTGGGTTTCTAATCGACCCACCAAAAATAGATTAGTGGCGACTCCTAGATAAAATCCATTTGCATGTTAAAAAAACTTGAACCTAAGTTGCGAATTGGTATGGGCTTGGGAGAGCCCAAGTTAAGTCTAGGCTTAACAATCCATTAGCCAAAACCCTAGGTGGTTCAAATCCGAAAAAATTGGTCGTGACAAATGTGAACAAATCAGGGAAATTACAATCCAGTACATCAGACTCTACGCAATCTAGAGATTTTACATGACCACAAAATGCATCTCTAAGTATTGGCTTTATCATAGGATCTGTTACCATTCTATCCGTAGATATGTACTATAAGTTCACATCCTTTCGTGCAACCATATCTTTGACAAAATTATACTTGATATCTATATGTTTGATCTTGCCAAGATATTTTGGATCTTTGGTGTATGCTATAGTTGCTTGGCTATAACAGTTAACCAATAATGGATTTGCAGCTTTCTCAATAACACCTAAATGATCCAAAAATCTCTTAAGCCAAACTCCTTCTTGTACTGCTGCTGATAATGCCACAAACTCAACTTCCATCGTGGACAAGACTATACACGTTTGCTTCTTGCTGCTCCATGATATGGCGCCATTATTCAGTAAGAAAGCAAATCCAGAGGTAGATTTCCTTTCATCTAAATCTTCTCCCCAATCAGCATATGAATAGCCTTCAAGTCGCAGATCATTTCCTTGGTAATTCAACTTGTAATCAGCAGTTCCCTTCAGATACCTCAGTATTCTCTTAACGGTCTTCCAATGCGCTTGACCTGGGTTGGATTGGTATCTACTCACCATTCCAACTGCAAAACATATGTCAGGTCTTGTACACATCATAGCGTACATCAAGCTCCCAATAGCACTAGCATAAGGAACATGTTTCATTTGTTCCTTCTCTTGTGGAGTCCTTGGACACAGTCTATGGCTCAATCCTTCACCCTTTACAATAGGAGTGTCTATAGGTTTACAATATTACATACGAAATCGTTCAAGAACCTTATTTATATTTGTTTCTTACGAAAGAGATAACGATCTCTTCGAACGATCTCTTGAAATCTTAACTCCAAGAATATATGCAGTCTCACCCATATCCTTCATCTCAAAGTTTAAAGATAACCAACTCTTGACGGTGTTAACAAACTCCATATTACTTCCGGCAATTAGTATATTATTAACATATAATGATATGATCACAAATTGATATTTGGATCTTTTGATATATACACAATGATCATCATCTATCATTGTAAAATCATATGCCATTATGGCATTATGAAAGCGTATATACCATTGTCTCGATGACTGCTTAAGGCTGTATATCGATCTCAAAAGTCGACATACATTTCCTTCTTTGCCTTCTTTAATGAAACCAGCAGGTTGTTCAATATATATTTCTTCCTCTAATTCTCCATTGAGGAAAGTAGTCTTTACATTCATTTGATATAACTCAAGATCCATACTAGCCACTATTGCCAGAATAATGCAAATTGAGGTAAATCTCACTACAGGAGAAAATGTTTCTTCATAATCAATTCCTTCCTGTTAATTATACCCCTTCGCCTTAAGATAAGCCTTATGCCTTTCTATTAAGCCATCAGCTTTTCGCTTTATTTTGAAAACTCACTTGTTCCCAATAACTTTGCGTCCTTTTGGAAGATCAACCAGTTCCCAAACTTGGTTTGGCTTCATTGACTCAATCTTCTCTTCCATTACATGAATCCATTTTTCTTTATTAGGGCAATTTAGAGCCTCATTAATATTTCTTGGCTCATCCTCATCTTGCGGAGCAATCATAAAAGTTTCCCATTCAATGGCAAAACGTCGACGGGGAATACTTTAGCCACTTATTCGCCGTATAGGAGATTGTACACTTTGCACATCATTCCTCATTATGCTCCCACTAGGATTAAATAATGATGACGTCATCTCATCATGTGGTTACAATTGAGAATGAGTTGAATTCAATTCATCACTTCTTATATTACTCCCACTTGGACGAACTCCACTAATATCATTATCTTGATCCAATGTTTCAAATAGGGAATAATCTTTCCCTATTTCGCCCTTCTTAGGAAATTCATCCTCTAAGAATGTGATATCCTGTAATTCAAATTCAGTTTTACTCCTACTTTCCTACTCACCTATGAACACATACCCTTTCGAGTGTTCGAAGTACCTTATGAAAATACTCTTCTTTACTCTGGGACTCAATTTCCCAAACTTGTGAGAGGACTCATGAGTATAGGCAGCACAACCCCATGGCTTAAGAAAACTTAAGTCCGATTTTCTACTTCTCCATAACTCATATGGAGTGGAAGTAATTGATTTGGAAGGCACCCGGTTAAGTATATAGGCAGCAGTTAACAACACATCATTCCAAAAAGTGATAGGTAAGTTAGCATGCGCCATCATGGACTTAACCATTTCTAGTAGGGTTCTGTTTCTTCTCTCCGCAACACCATTTTGTTAAGGAGTATATAGAATAGACAACTGTTTTTCTATTCATTTTTCATCACATAATTTTTTGAACTCATCAGATAAATATTCTCGACATCGATCGAATCTCAATGCTTTTATTTTCTTGTCTAATTGATTTTCTACCAAGTTCATAAACCCTTTGAAACAACTTAATACTTTACATTTATGATAAATCAAATAGACATACCGAATCGAGTATAATCATCTATAAAAGTGATGAAATAAACAGCCCCATGCATTCCTCTCACATTCATTGGATCACCGACATCAGAATGGATTAAATGTAGAGGAAATTCAGCTTTTTTACATTTTTCAAATGGTTTCCTTGTCGTTTTCCCTTCTAGGCAATGCTTACATCTGGTTAAATCGACTTTTTCAATGTTGCCCAACAAGCCCTCTTTGGCTAATCTATTCATACGTTGTTAGCCAATATGACCAAGTCTAGCATGCCACGCATTCACATCATTATCATATGAATTAGGAAACGTGAGAAGGGAATAACAAACATTTCCATTAACATAATGAATATCTAATACAATGAAATCATCTAGAAAATAACCACAACCATAGAAATTTGTATCCAAAAACAAATCCACACCTCTATTATGCAAGTTCATATTAAAACCTAGTTTAACCAACACTAAAACAAATACTAAATTCCGATGAATCTCCAGAGCATACAATACATCATGTAGGAACAAAGTGCGTCCACCACGCATGTTCAGTTGGCAGGTGCCAATTCCTTTCACTTCAGCTATGGAGTTGTTTTTCACATAGATCCACTTAGTTCCAGTTGGTACTCGTCGGAATTCTACAAATGATTTTCTATCCTTCGCTACATGGTCTGTCGCTCTTGAATCTACAGTCCACAAAAGATTAGACTCAGTTAAGAATACATAACTCGACACAAAAGCAAAGTTTGGAAAAGTATAAGGGGTGTATACCTTCTTTGGCTTACGACAGTCGCGAGCATAGTGATCATTTTTGTCACAATTGTAACACTTCACCCTTGTAAGTTTCTTCATTTGAGGACGTTTTCCTATTTCATGTTGGTTAAGCTTAGTTTCTTCCCTGAAGGACCTGCTTCCTTACCTTTCCCTTTATCAAACCAGTTAGGACGTTTGTGCTTGGAGCTCGAAGCTCCATGTGAGCTAGAACCAGCATGATAGATTTCAGCTTCCGGCTTAGCTGCCAAGAAACGGTCATCTTCCAGCTCAAGATGACGCACTACATCTTCAAAGGTTTTGATATTTTCATTATGGGTCAGGTGCACCTTCATATGCTCCCAACTCTGAGGCAAGGAACGAATCACTGCTTGTACTTGCTGCTCATCAGTCAGGACATAGCCAGCATCTTTCAGCTCATTTATCATGTTTGACATCTTTCTAAGATGTTGCTTCATGGTCTGACCATGAGGCTTCTTATAAGAGTCAAATCTAATAGTGAGCTGTCTTAGTCTGGTCACCGAAGTATGACCAAATCTTGCTGCCAATACTTCCCACATTTCCTTGGCATTCTCAAAACACCTAAACTCTCGCATGATGTCATTTTCCATGTTACTCAACAACGTAATACGAGCAAGAGAGTTCTTTCTTTTCCATGCAACAAATGATTCCTTATCTCTCTTATGCTGTGCAGCGTTTCCTTCTTCAGGTTCTACCATGGTCAAATTAAGAGCTTCCAGTGCCTCTTGCTCTTCCAGCACATATTGGATTTTCATGTGCTAAATTTCATAATTGTCGCCATTGAGCTTTTTACCTTTGTTCAGCTCAACAACTATGTTCTTTGTGGCTGAAGCCATTGATTTGAACATATCAGACGTATTTGCCCGAATTATTAATACTTATCATTTATGCATCCATTTTGCACAGACCTATCATATTAATGAACAATTTCAAGTAAGGTTTCAGAATCAAAAGGTCACTATGTTTCCAATCATCTTCCAAAAATCCTAAACTTAAAACTATCATTAATATAATTTTCTTATGCAAAATAAATTCTATGAAGTTACAAAAACTTCTATGAACTACCAACAGCAATCAACAATAATAGAAAGCAAATAATATTTGACATACAATAGAATAATAATGCTTCACATAATACAATTTACATATCAGTTGCTATATCAACAACAATCAGGTAGTAAATATTACATAAGATGTCCACAAAGCACACTAAATAAAGACTAGCCAATACATCTAACACCAAGTCAATACACGAATTGGGAAATATCCTCTTTTGTTCAATTTCTTGATATTTTCCCTTATAACAATCCAGTAATAATCATTTATAAAATCTATCACAATTTTCCTATACGAAGCAGCTCTATTAACTTCCCACACACGATTCAACACTCCTTGCCATTTTTGTGGAAGAGTGTTTATGAAAAATCGCACCATCTCAGATTGTGGCATGGGACAACCATTCCATATGACATTTTGTATTTTCCCGTTGACTTCAAGAACGTGATCAATTAAATCGCCACTCTCCCATCGATAATCAGTCAGCTTAACTATCAACTTAGAAAACCTTTCCTTTTGTTCATCGGTAATTGCACGAATAGGTGTGCGCAACCTAAGGGGAGGCATTGTTCCTGCAATAAATGCAGAACAAATAAGGGATTATATATAATCCACATAGACTTAATTGGAAAATTAAACACATTTTTTCCTCTCTCTTCCTCTTTTTTTTTTTTGGGAGAAAAGAGCATATTCTTCTTTTCTCTTTTTGAGGGAGAGAGAGAAACTGACGTATGTTCACTTAAAGGGGAGAGAGTGTCTTCACGTACGTTCATCCAAAAGGTACGTGCCTTTTATTCCTTTCTCTCAAAGCGTCTCTTCCAATAGACGCAACCCTTCAACGTAACATTTCATCCAAAAGACGCAACCCCTTAACGCACTCTTTCATCCATGGGCCCTAATTTTGTGGGCCAGGCTTTTAGGCCCAACATGGGCGGACGGGCCAACTTAGGCCCATCGCATTAATTAATAAATAAAACCATCAATTACCATACCAATATTCATTGCCTTAAGAGCCAACTAATTGTGCGGCAAAGGGTTAACAAATCATAAGGTTGACAACATTGCATCCTTAAAAAGAAAAGAAAAAGCTCAATGCGAAAGTATTGAAAGAGGAACCGCAAAGTTTCTGGAAACTGACGTCAAAAGTCCTGGATGCCAAACACCTAAACTTCACGAAGACCCAAGATCTCCCACCCCCCTCCCTCTTCTCCCCTAACGGGGCTCCCCAACACCAAAAAAAAAAAAGAAAAGAAAGGAAAAGCCAAAATAACGGTGTTTTTGACACTGTCCATGTTTTGACATTAGAACGCCAACTTATGCCATCCTTCTGCATCCGACAGTTGCTGCCAAATCAGTCAACACGGTTTGGAGGACTGCAGTTGGGATTATTCCAGGTATGAAGTTCTTCGCAAAGAGCAGCCATATACCAACCAAGGCTTGGAAGGATTCTTTCACTCTTTCAACCATTACTTCACATTGCAATGGCCTAATGGCAAGTAAAGGATCTGCCGTTTCTTTTAAAATGCGCTGCATGGATTCGTTCAACAATTCCCCCAATATCGCTTCAATATTAGCATTGAGAATTTGAAAAGATTGGTCCCCAAAATGAAGCCTCGGCAACTGAAGGTGGAATTGCAGCTATGCAGTTTCGCCTTTCGCTGCCGTCCATTCTAGTGTTGCCAAGACCCTGATTTAACCCATATTATATACCAGCCTGTTTTTTTTTCTTCCATTTATGCTCTTAGTGTTAGCCCATAGTTATAGAGAAATTTTTGGAACCAGCACTAAAAAACTATCAAAAATCATTTGCTCTAACTTATTGAATTTATTATTAAAGGTTGATGATCGCTTTAAAATAAAACTTTAAGAAGTCGACCATTCCTTTTTCTTTTTTTTCTTTTTTTCTTTTTGTGGATGATCCCTTAGAAAAGACTTTTTGGATCATGACAACAATGTTTTGGAATTCGAGAGAGAATGTGACCACATTTTTTTATTATTTTTTTTCACGGTTTGGGTTATGGAAAGGCCAATAATGAGTTGATTGATGACGTGCTTGATTATGTGAAAATAGAGGCAATCTTCTTTCTGGTGAATAAGGTATAGCATTTATTATAAATGGTTCATTGTAAAAGCAATTGGTTCGACCAATATATAATGGACACTTTGATTTATAGCTTCAATTTTCCAATTCTCGCGTTGTGACGATTATTTAGTTAGCTTTTCCTTTATTTATGGACTAAGGCGTATTATATTCAACTACTATATCGAGAGAAAATGCCGCCATTATTATATCACGGCATTTATTACGTCACTTTGAGGGGGACTTGTCATCATCCAGATTTCATCCCTCTTTTAATAATTTTCATCGCTTCAATTAATTCTCAAGTATAGACTAGGTGCAAATCTTGGATTAATACTAGCCTGGAAAACGATTGTCATGAGAGCTATTTTCGTTAATATAAACGATACTTTTGCTGACGCGAGACTGTTGAGACCAAACATTACTTGCACATAGGACTATCATCCGAGATGCTCACCATCTGTTTGAACATATGCTCAAGATAAGTCGGTGTTATCTGGCTCATTCTTATGTGTGTGGAAAATTATCAAAAAAGTCATAAACCTATTGCAATTATACTGATTTAGTCATAAACTTATTTTTTTAGTCAATTGAGTCCTAAACATAAAACAATTGTGTTAATTCAATCCATCCAGTCAAATTTAGCCAGCTAGCACTAACGTGAATGTCAGTTGATGCCCACATGACAATTTTTTTAATAATATTTTATATTTATTTGAATTTTTATTAATGTTTTTATCTTCTCTCTCTCTCTCTCTCTCTCTCTCTCTCTCTCTCTCTCTCCTTCCTTCTCCTTTTGGCGACTAGCTAGAAAGGAGGGCTAGTGAGGGTGAGCCTCGCTAGTGGATCAGTGAGGCAAGCCTGGCCAAGGGTTGGGAGAGGCCAGCCACACCAAAGCTAGACAAGGCCAAGCTTGCTTGGCCACTAGCAAGGAGCCTTGCCCTATCCACTGGCCAGCCACCTCATTTCGGCGACTGACCCTCCTCCCTGGCTGATCGTCGGAAAAAAGGAGGAAGGAGGGAAAAAAAAAAGAAAAAATAAAAATAAAATTGAAAATAAAATAAAATATCATTAAAAAATTTCCCTTCAGTGCCTACTAGCCAAATTTGGCCGAATGGACTGAAGTACCACAAAGTGTAAAAGGTTTAGGACTTTATTGGCCAAAAAATAAATTTATAACTTCATCAGCACAATTGCAATAAATTTATGATTTGTTTTTGGTAATTTTCCCCTTATGCGTGTGTACAGCTTTGTCGATTGCTAAATGTGGTTGAATCATTTCTGAAAATGAACTACCGACTATATAAGTTTTCCCAATTCAGGTAGAGCTATGTCGATTCTCATGATTATTTGTTCGTTAAATAAACTTGCTATAGTCTTTGCGTTGAAGTAGATTTATTAGTTCCACGTTTGTGCCTTGGTGCAGCGATTACTGGAAATCTTCCTTTGTGAATGAACCATAGTATTCGTTGAAGATTCATTGAATATGATGTTAAGAATTTCTCTGATTCATGAATGTTTGCTCCGAAATTGTGTTCTATGCATGGACGATGGCAGTGTTCGGAAGTGGTCACCGGAAAGGGAAGGTCAGGAGTTGATACCACGTTCTAGTGAGTCACGTCGGGTGGATGAACATGGTGGAGCCGGCAACCGGAAGCAGTCGATGGTGGAGAGTTTTATTATCGGTTTAAGATAGTTTATGTGGATGTCGCTGAGGTTTTTAGTGTTCTAAAGTCAATAGGTGAGTTTTGGGGGAGGACTTAGCATAGGACTGGGCTGGTTTTGAGTTTTCTTAGTCAGTTTAATTTATTTAGTTTGGGCTTGTTAAAACAAGCCCAATCTTATCCCTGGCCAACGTCTTTCGTGTCCAACTGAGTAATACATGCAAACTGGGCTCGAGGGGCCCAGCCCAAGTCCCTGATTTTCCAGAATAATAAAAATCGAAAATTTTAAAATTTAAGGATCGAAAACTTACATAAATTAAGAAAAATAGTATAGAAGCAGGTTTTGATGAATTTTTTTTTCTTAGCACTAGATGTAGCTTAGTTTTATTTAATTAACGTGCCTTTAGTTTAGAGGGTAATAGTAGTTACCTTAAATAAAGCTTAGGTTTAGATAGGTTGATCTTTTAAGCAAGATATTGGACTCAATTTGAACTTAGTTTGTGGGGATCATTGTCCTGAGTTTAATACAGAGTTGCATGATACTCTATCATGTTTACTCTCTTGCACTATTATTTTTATCATATTGTTTGTGATTTGTCTATGTTTCTTACATAAACATCATTCAGTGACATAAGTTGATACAATGGTCAAAGCTTGCCTAAATCATTTAGGTAACATATTAATCAAGTCAAAATATTGAAAGGACATCTAGTGCAATCAAGTTATAAATCCTAAATTTATGAGGTATACTCTCGATCTTAGGCTTTTCACTTACTTCTGATAAGGGTTTGGGCGAAATAGTTGATAATCAAAAAAATTTAAAGGAAATAGTTGATCCTAAATTTCCAAGAAAAGTCATAGCAACTCAATAATGGATGGGAAAAAGCAAAATCCTTTGAGATTTCTCTCGTGAGAACGCTCAAAAGGTTATCCCCTTGGCTGGCACACTGAGCGAAAGGTCGTAGAAGCACAATAATAAATTAGAAAATGTAAAGCTGGTCTGTGATTCCTTCCATGACTCGTCTTTTAACTTTTTCTTTTTGTTGATGGCTGGGATGATAAGTGCTACAAGTCTTTTCCATTTCACATGGTACACCGAAAGTGGAGATAATGTTTGGAATGTTCTTCTTGGAAAGCTCTTCGTGGGTCTAAGAAAATAGTAACCAACATCTTTTTTTATAATTACCAAAATTCTTTCATGATATTTACCAAATTTTGTTTAATTATCAACATTTTACATTTACCAATTATAAAGAAAATTACTGATATTTTTTGGGTAGCTTCCCATTTTTTCCATTTTAGGTAACTCAATGGAAAAATTAATAAATTAAAAAAAAAGTAAATAGTGATATTTAAATGAGAGTTGGTAACCTGTCTTAAATTTAATTGAAGAAAAGGTTGACAAATAAGAGTTAGTAAATTTAAGGCATACTAGAGAAAGGTGAATGAAAAATTGATAAAAAAAAAAAAAGGGACAAAGAAAAGTTGAAAATCTTAAAATATAAATTTAGTAAGTAATTTAAACAAGAGAGTAATATTTTTTGGGTAGCTTCCCATTTTTTCCATATTAGGTAACTTAACGGAAAAATTAATAAATTAAAAAAAAGTAAATATTGATATTTAAATGAGAGTTGGTAACCTGTCTTAAATTTAATTGAAGAAAAGGTTGACAAATAAGAGTTAGTAAATTTAAGGCATAATAGAGAAAGGTGAATGAAAAATTTATAAAAAAAAAAAAAAAGGATGAAGAAAAGTTGGAAATCTTAAAATATAAATTTGTAAGTAATTTAAACAAGAGTTGGTAACTCAGAAATATTTGATAATTTAAATAGAAAAAAGTAGGTAAGTCACTCTAATTAGAGTTGGTATTGTTAAGGTATTTTTGAGAAATGCAACTAGAAGTTTATAGACCATGAAAAAAATGATAATTAAAGTTTGAAGTCGTCACTCTTTTCATTTTTGTTTTCGAGGTTAGATTTGCAACTCCACGTGTCTACATTTCTCAGACATTTCATTTGATTCTCGCCCCATACACCCAATAACTTGTGGGGCATAGGGCCCTTTATTATTCCTTCCTTCAATCATATCTCCACGACTTCTCACTTTTTGCTACAAGACCTTCGCTCATTGACCTGTGTTCCATACATGGTTCTTGCGAATTCCTCGAAGTGCATCTTGCCGCATTTTCCATCATTCAAGTCTTGTAAAATCGCTATAAAATGTGGTGTGATTATACATGGTGCAGTTAAGATGAAAATGAAAATGTGCTGTTTATGACCACCTTACACGTGATTTTGTTCTTTTCATCTTGCTTGGTTTGGGAAAGTAGCAATATCTCTCCAAACTTCTTACAAAAAGAAAAGAAAAGAATAACAATTCGTTGTTATTAGCCAACTTTTGATAAGGGTTTGGAGAAAGAGTTGATAATTGAAAATTTTTAAAAGAAATAGTTGTATGGTTGTATTCTAGATTTCCAAGAAAGGTCATAGAAATGCAACAATGGATTATAAAAAGCAAATTCGTTTCATGACTGATCTTAAACGTTTCCCTTTTGTTGATGGTTGCGCAAAATAGTGTTGGTCTTTTCCACTTCACTCGGTGTGCCAACCAAAAAGATAACCTTTTGAGCGTCCTTCTTGAAAATTTCCTCATGGGTTCCAAGAAATTAGTTCATAACATCTATTTGTCTATTGTTCAGTTAATACAATTAGAAATTTCAAACCAATATTTACATAACACATTTATCCAATATTAAATTTCGTCTCACAAAACATACCAAACAATTACACTCACGATATATTTATCAAAAACTAATTTCTTTGAAAAACACGTTGTTTGCCTTTCTCCGAAAACTTGTTACTAAAGTGCAGTAAAGTTCTAAAACTTTCAAAAATGCAATTAACGGAATGACTTAATTGGATCAATTTAACAAGTTTTGTGACTTGATTGCACTTTTTAAAAGTTTTATGATTTAACTATATTTCTACTTACCTTTTACCAAAAAAAAACTATATTTTGATAAGTTTTAGGACTTGATTCATTGAATATTTTAGGATTAAATTATACTTTCCTAATAAGTTTTATAATTTTTAATGCACTTGAACCAATTTCAAAATATACAAGAATTTTGTAAAGTTTTTTTTTTTTTTTTTGGCTATGGACTAGGACTAACTAATGATTGTGATCGCATTGATGCTCAAGTTAAATTTAGAGCTAATGGCTCTAAATATCAAGCAATTAGATAAGCATTTTCATGTTTTTATAGTTTAGAAAAATCATACAAACTTTAATAGATGTGCGCTAATCGAATTGTAATCCGAGTTAAAGAGAGAAATTGATTTAGAAGAGTAGATTGATTGTCCTTTGACTCATGATCCTCTACAGCATTCTTCAAAGATGCATCATCTACAAAGCTAATGGTTAAATGCGTTTTCTCATTTTCTTGTTTTCCCTTCTGTCAAAATCACATGAAACAAATAATTCGCAAAAGACAAAAAAGTGCACCATCTCACAGACTATGGACAGCCTTATTGTTTGATTATTTCTTTTTTATAACCAAATTGTTTTGATTAATTAACGTTGTGTTGCCACTCATAAATATGAACATTTGATGGAAAGGAAGAAAAAAGAAAAAATTCAATTTATCTATCGTGCAATGAATATCATATCGTTATGATTTAAGAAAAAAATTGAACTTTGATACGTTTCAATGTTGTCGTATAAATCAAGATTTGTCGAAGATTGAAATCATTGTAAAGAGGGCACAAATTATTCAAAGTCAAGATTATGAAGAGATTGAAGTTGTCTTAAAAGACAATAAGAATTGATTCTAAACTACCAAGAAAGTTCGTAGAAGCAGGACATTGGACGAGAAAAAATAAAGCTCGTTTGCGATTCCTTCCATGATCGATCTTTTTAACTTTTCCCTTTTGTTGATGGCGGGAAAAAAGGGTTGAAAGTCCATTCCATTTCACACGGGACCCCGAAAGTGGAGGTTACCTTTGGAGTGTTCTTCTTGGAAAGCTCTTCATGGGTCTAAGAAATTAGTAGTCAACTTCCCTTTTTTTTAATAAAAAATAATTAATTACCAATTTCTTTCATGACTGATAAACCAATTCTTTTATTATTTGGCCAATTTTGTTTAATTATCAAGATCTTAACTTTACCAATTATATAGAAAATTACCAATATTTTTTTGACGACTTCTCGATTTTTTTCCAAATTAAGTAACTCAATGGAAAAGGTTAATAAATTAAGAAAAACCAAATAAACATCTATAGTTAACTCATATAAGAGTTAGTAACCGAGTTGAAAGCTCAATGGTTGACAAATAAGAGTTAGTAAATTTAAGGCACAATGAATAAAGGTAAATGAAAAATTGATAATAAAAAAAGGAAAAATTGCTAATTGAAAAAAAAAAACTTGGTAACTAATTTAAATAAGAGTTGCTAACTCAAAATTAATTGATAATTTAAATAGAGAAAAGTAGGTAAGTCACTCTAATTAGAATTGGCAATGTTAAGGCAATTTTGAGAAATGCGACTAGAAGTTTGTAGACACAAAAAAATGATAATTAAAGTTTGAAGGTGTTACCCTTTCATTTTTATTTTCGAGCAAGCAAGGTTAGAAGTGCAACTCCACGTGTCTACATTTCTCAGACATTTCATTTGATTCTCGCCCCACACCCCGTGCGCCCCGTCACTTGTGGGGCTTAGGGCCAAACCTTCAATTATATCTGCACCACCTTGCGCTTTCTTGCATGACCATTGCCCATTGACCCTTGTTCCACATGTTCTTGCAACTTCCTTGGAATGCACCATAACGCGTTTTGTATCATCCCAAACTTGTAAAATCACCATAAAATGTGGTGTGATTTGTTTTCAGAATTTTAGTAGGTGCAACCAAGGTGAAAAAAAAGGAGCTGTTTATACTCTTTCCTCATACTTAGACTTTATATGACCACCTTACAAGTGATTTTGTTTTTATGACATTTCTATTTTCCCAATGCTTACGTTCCAACAAAAATACGTGTATGAATAAAAACATTCCAAGTTCCATGAGGTAAATGCACTAGAATATGACAATTTTTAGTGATGGTGCCGTTATAGTGGGTGGTGAACTTGCTTTGGGTAAAAATGCATTAGTAGCTTATTTGTTGTTGACGCCTAATTTTTGACAACTTAATTAGTTGTTGATTGCATAAAAAATAGGAATTGACCTCGATCCCTTGCATATTGCATATTAGTTGCATATTTATTTCATGCGTTATTTTTATTCATATATTGATATTGAACCAGTCACAGATAGATTTGAGTGAATTGTCTCGAACTTAAATGATAAACTAGATTGAATTTCTAAGAGCATAAATTTTGGCCAAGCCAGTACAACACTAAAGTGGCCGAAAGTTGTAAATGGAAGAACCAAGAGGTGCCAAGGTGGAAAGAATTAATTCAGTAGAGTAAATTTGGGGGAAAAGACAATAACTTTGTAAAAAACATATTTTAGAGGACACTGCAGGAATATCTTCGCAACCACATCACAGCAAGATTCGTTCTACTTCAACGGCTGAGATCATTCTCATCATAATCGAGGGGCCTGTACTGGTGGGAACAGTAGAAGATCGTTACCATTTCCCTTCCCTCCCCCCAACCCAAAAAAAGAAAAAAAGAAAAAGAAAATATTATAATAATTATACCTATGAACTCCTCATATTTTTTCTTCCTCCACAGTAAATTTCCAAGAACTTGTCCCTAGGACTCGATTAATCTCCTCAGGATTCGATCCAGGCCCCAACGTAGATGCCCAAGTCGACGCCCGAGTCAAGGTAGGCGCATCATCATAAATGCATCGCTGTCGTACGCGTTGAGGGAAACAACAAAAGGAAAACAATAAATTACAAAGGTAAAGATAATGAATATCTCAAGCAATTTCTGGGAACTTTACGTGAGGTTTGAGAGGTAAAGGAATATTGAGACTAATATATAATTATTTTAAAACAAGAAAGGGGAGACTAACAGTTCAAAAAAAAAAAAAAAGTGAAAAAGGAAAAAACACTGTATAAAATTACACACTGAGGAGGGATTGCTTGTGCTTGTTCGCCGGTGTGGTTTAATTGTTCGGCGTCGTTGCAGCTTTCGTCCGGCGGTGTCTGGTTTGCTTCCTCGTCGAAATTCTCGAGACCTTGTTTGCCGGTGTTGATCTCCAGCTTCTGTCCTTCTGCCAACGCAACCGCCGCGCCGTCCCTCACCAGTCACCGCGCTCGTTGCCGGCGTGTCCATCGTCGCGCCTCTACCTCGTTTGCCGGCACTCTTCGTCGTGCTCAGCACGTCCTTCTGCAGCCGCGACAGCAGCTTTGCCGACTTATTCTAACGCCAAAGCAGCAGTCCCTGGCGGTTTCCGGTGATTCCAGGCGGCATCCAGGCTCCACTTGACGCCACCGCTTGCTGTTTTGTTTCGTCTGCTACGTTTGATTTCCTTTCGCTGGTTGCATAGAGCAGACTAGCATTGACTGAATCCACACTGTCGCCGCCAAGGAGAGTCCGGGTGACCCCTGCTTTCCAGTTAGACTGCCCATAGGGCCATAACCAACAAACCTTCACCGTTGCATCTTTTATTCTAGCGAACCTGTCTGCAATTTGCTGCGTCCGTTCTGAATTGCCATCGCTGCTGCTTTGGTCCTGACGTTCCTCCTCAGCCGTCGCTGTAAAGCTGCCCGTCGGCAGTCCCAATTATTGGAAAGAAATACTTCAAACTAGGTAATTTCTTGAACCAGTTTGATAGGTAGCAATTATTGATTATCTAATATGATAGTATTTGATAATAATCTTGATTTGTTTGAGATTTTTAAGCATCTCCATGTTAGGAAATTTCCTATTTCAATAATTTGATCTGGGTTATTGATTGCATAAACAATTTTTTTTAAATTTAATAATAATTTTGATTTTCCTTATACGTAAATTTTAATTCAATAAAAGATTTCATAAACAGACCATCCAACCTAAATGAATATAAGTTAACAAAGTTTCATAAAATTCTATTTTCCTAATCTTCTTTTAGAAATGCATGTATAATTAAAATTAAAAAGCACCTAAAATTGTCAACAATCCAGTTTTTTTAGATTTATTTTTCTTGTTGGTTTTGACTAGTAATAGTACAATAAAGTAACTCCAAAAAAGCAGCATTTTGTTCGTGGGCAAAAAAAACGATCAGGCCACTCAAAGCATCCTTGAATAGTAGTAGGTTTGCTTCTGATGCTATTGCAATCGGGGTGCAATTTTTTGTCCCTCTTTTTAATTTATTTTTTGGATTGTCATCTTTTCAAGTAACTCTTTTCCTTTTTCTTTTAAATGAGAAATTTTAATGTCAGGCTAGTGCCAATTCTTGTTTTCTTTTTCTTTTTTAGATACATGTGCTTCAGATTTACATTTTACTTAGACGTCAAACTTCCACTTTTTGTTTATTTAACTGCGGTGGGCCCCAGGCCAACGGAAGTGACAACCTTGGCTTTGCTTCACCAACACGATATCTTACCCTTTTTCTGGTCATCTTTTCGGGAAAAAAAAAAGTAAGGAAAAAAGGGAAAAAGCGAAAAGACGACAAATTCCAATTAAAGGACAATGATATGGTCCACCGCCGATAGTGGATTTCCAGCTTTACCCTTTCACTAGCATAAGACGAAAAAAAAAACAAAAAACCTTAGTTTCGAGCTTGCATCGCTGAGTTTTATGTTTTACTGGTTGTTTAATTAAATCTTTGTTCCGGCACGCGCAGCTTATTGCTCCTACCGGCGAATCCGAGGAGCAAGACCCGTCAATATTGATTTTCAGGGCATTTGCAGTCGGGCTTTTCCAGTTCTGAGGTAAGGAGCCTTCGTCACCGTGCGCTTTCTTCTTTGAGTTCGCCTGATTTGTAAAACAGAGATTCTCCCCCTTGGTTAAGCTGATGATTTTCTTTGGATTCGGTTTCTGTTGGCGAAAAATTGTGTTGTTCCTTTCTTTCCAGATCTTGCCAGAGTGCTGTGGCTAGGAGATCGAAACTTGTTGAGGTATGGGTGAAACCTTGAAGCCATTCATCTATTCGACGAAGGCCGAAGTGTGAGATGTGGTCTTGCCAAACTTCTCGGTGTCGTTGCTGCTTTCGACCGGCGATCTGTTTTGTTTTCTACGTTGTTGCGGGCTTACCCATCGCCGCCGCCTCTCACCATTCACCGCCGCCGCTGCTGGCTTACCCCTCGTCACGCCTCTACCTCGCTTGCCGGCTCTCTTCGTCGCGCTTAGCACGTCCTGCTGCAGCCGCGACAGCAGCTTTGCCGACTTATTCTAACGCCACAGCAGCAGTCCCTGGCGGTTTCCGGTGATTCCAGGCGGCATCCCGGCTCCACTTGACGCCATCGCTACCTTTGATTTCTTTTCGCAGGTTGCCTGGAGCAGGTTAGCATTGATCGAACCCACACCGTTGCTGCCAAGAAGAGTCCGGGCGACCCCAGCTTTCCAGTTAGACTGCCCAACATCAACAAACCTTTACCGTTGCGTCTTTTGTTCTAGCAAACCTGTCTGCAATATGCTGCGTCCTTACTGGATCGCCGTCGTTGCTGCTCTGGTCCCGACGTTCCTCCTCATGGGTCGACGTAAAGCTCCCGCCCCAGTCCCGATTCTCGGAAACAAATACACGAAACTAGGTGATTTCTCGAACCAACTTGATGGTTTGCAATTGTTGATTATCTAATTTGATATTAGTCAATTCTAATCTTGATTTGTGCCTAATTAATAGGCATCTACATGTTAGGAAATTCCCTATTGTGAACAATGCTTATAGTTGATAATTCAATATTTAGGTATTAAGATCGGGTTATGGATTGTATAAACCAATCTTAAAAAGTTTGATCATGATTTTAATTTTCCTTTGACGTAAATTTTAATTCAATAAAATATTACATAAACAAATCATCCAATCTAAATGAATATCAGTTAACAAAGTTTCATAAACTTCTATTTTCCCAATCTTCTTTTAGAATGCATATCTAGTCAAAATTGAAAAGCACCTAAAATAGTCCACGATCGAGCTTTTAAGATTTATTTTTCTTGTTGCTTTTGACTCATAATAGTACAATAAAGTAACTGCAAAAACTAAAAAGCATCAATTAGTTCAAGACTACGACTATAAAGATTAGGCCACTCAAAGCAACCTAGAATAGTTGGTGTGCTTCTGACGCGATCCGCTGTCGAGGAGGCAATTTTTTGTCTCTTATTTTGATTTATATAAGAAATCTTAATGTCAATCAAGTGCCAATTCTTCTTTTCTCTTACTTTTTTGGGTACACGTGTTTCGTATTTTCTTAGACTACGACTAAATTATGTTGACTTGACTCCAGTGGGCTCCATGCTAGCCATCACCACCGTGCAGATAAATGGTGATTTTAACAATGGAAGTGAAAAATTGTTGCTTTGCTTCAATAACACGTTATCTTACACTTTATATTTGAATAAACATTTTAAAATCTTAACAAGAAAGTAAAAAGGTTTTGCTTTTTAAAAAGCACCAAGCAAACTGGTCCTAAGAAAATTCAACTGGCTTTGACTAGGATTACCTTCTTAAGTTATATTTCATTATGTGTCATTTGTGAAATCCAACTCTATATACACTTGCGTCTATCGATGATAAGAAAGTAAGTTAAAATGAAGCTTGATGGTTGGTTCCGTCTCCTGTCTTTTCCTTAACATTAATTAGACATATTACTTTATCGTAAATTAGAAAAGAAAAAGAAAAACTTAATCATCACATTTGATTCAGTAACGTTAACTTGCCTGACCTATTTTCAGTTTACTTAGACTTTTGGGCCCTAGGCCAGCAATGGAAATCAGAAATAGAAACTCAATTTCACAGAACTCAACCAATATAATCTTGCTCGAAATGCACCATATCTGGCAATTTCTCTCGTGGCTTAGGCCATTAATTAATCCTTCAATCATATATCTGGCAATTTCTCTCGATCAATGCCCCGATGGGACGGAAATGGAAACTGATCCTCACTTTCCTACCTGACCATCGCTCGTTGGCCCTTGATAAAAGCATGTCAAATCTTTTGTAATTTGCTTTCAGAATTTTAGCAGACGCGGCCGAGATGAAAAGAAAAAGGAGCTCTTCTCCAAAATCTGGGTCCACATGCCATGGCTCATCGGGAACTAAGTTTGAGGTGTTCTTGAGTTTTCGAGGACCAGATACTCGCACTAACTTCACGGATTTCCTCTATTATACCCTGCTTGATAAGGGTATCAGTGTTTTCATAGACAAGCAGGGGATTGATGTTGGTGCGGAGATCGGTCCCGAGATTTTCCAAGCAATCAATAACTCAGAAATCTGCATTCCCATCTTCTCCAAAGGCTATGCCTCTAGTAGCTGGTGTCTGCGCGAGCTGGAACACATGATGCAGCATAGGAAAACCAATGAACTTGAGGTTTTGCCCATTTTCTATGATGTGGAACCCTCCGACGTGAAGCTTGAAACCACAGTGTATAGTGATGCACTAACTCTGCATGAACAAAAACTTGGTACTGAGATTGTGCAGCGCTGGGCGGAGGCACTCAAGGAAGTTACTAGAATCAAGGGATGGGACACCAAGAATACAGGGTATGTTAACTCACTCAACTCCGTCTTCTCTTTTCTCTCTGTTTCTTTTGCTTGAATGCGGATTATGATTTGAAGAGCACAATTTTTTTTTTTTTTTTTTTTACTTCTGGACCAAAAATGGTGATAAATATCGCATGGAATTCTACACTCCATTGTCTCAGGACTCAAGGATTACTTGCTTGACATAAGCATTATAACTTATTATCCTAGATTGAACGAAAACTAGAGAATAATGTACCTGTTCTTTTGTTCGCTGAGTCCGGCATCAATTTCGTAACTTCATGTTATTGTTTGATTGTGCAAGTTTAAGTTTCCCATCAATTCTTATAATTAACTTGATTATGTTGTGTGTCATGGCACAGCCACGGAGAACTCGCACGAGTGATAGCTCGGAAAGTGTTGGTTAAGCTTAAGGTGTCTTGTGTTCATATATCTGATCATTTAGTTGGAATGGAGGAATCAGTGAATGAATTAGTAGATTTACTTAATGTCGACTCTAAGGACACAAGGCTCATCGGAATTTGTGGGATGGGTGGAATAGGCAAGACAACTCTTGCCAAGGTTGCTTACCACAAGTTATCTACTCATTTTGAGAGCCATGGCTTCATTTCAAATATCCGAGAAGCATCAAAAGATTTTGGTCTTATAAATTTGCAAAGGCAATTAGTCTTGCATGTCATTGGTGACGTAGGAGTTGAAATTTCTAGCATTGATCAGGGGATGAATATGATCAGAGGTCGATTTTGCAGAAAGAAAGTTCTTATTTTCCTAGATGATGTGGATCATACGAGCCAGCTCATGGCATTGGCAGCAAAGAAAGAATGGTTGGGTTCAGGAAGCAGAATAGTTGTTACAACAAGAGACAAAAGTGTTTTATATCGATTCCAAGATCAATTTAATTGTTGTTTGATTTATGAAGTCAAGGAACTCAACAAGCTTGAAGCTCTCCAACTTTTTAGAAAGCATGCCTTTAGAAGCAATGCTACTCCAAATGCCTTCTTGAGTCTATCTGAGAAAGTTACTGCAAAAACCGGAGGGCTTCCTTTAGCCATTGAAGTGATTGGCTCATTTTTATATGGAAAAACAGAAGTAGTTTGGAAAGATGCATTGGAAAAGATGGAATATCTTCCTCATAGGGATGTGAAGGAAAAGTTAATGTTGAGTTATGAGGCATTAGATCATTTGCAAAAACAAATATTTCTTGATATTGCTTGCTTTCTAGCTGGAGAAGATAAGAGTTATTCATATTACATGTGGGACGATTGTGGATTTTTTCCAAATGAGGGGATTGATGTTTTGCTTTTGATGTCCTTAGTGAAGATTGGAGAAGAGAATGAACTATGGATGCATGATCAGCTTAAGGACTTAGGCAGGAGCATTGCGTACGAAGAATATTGCAAAGACCCAAAAAGGGTTATCGGGTGTGGAGGAATCATGAAGGTCCTGATATTGTCCAACAAAAGAAGGTATAAGTCTAAGTGCACCCTTGTCTACCTTTTTCATTGGAGAAATCTTCCTTGGACCGATGTCTCTTTATTTTAGGGAAAAGTACCAAAAAAGTCATAAATCTTTTGGCTTTGTGCCGATTTAGTCCTAAACCTTTTTTTGGTGCCGATTTAATCCTAAACCTTTTTACGTTGTGCCGATTCAATCTTTTCCGGCCAATTTTGATCAGATTTTGCTGACTGGATGCCGGCCGGCTAACGTGGCATGATCGACGTTAACGTGTACAACTTTTAATAATATTTTAATATATATATATATATATTTAATTTCTCTTTTTATTTTTATTCTTTTCTTTTTGATGCTCATCTTCTTCCTCCAGCTGGTCGCCGGAGCTCGGCGACCGGCCCAGGCGACGGTGAGATCGAGGTTGACCTCACCGGCCACCTTGCCCGTGGCCGCGAGGGTGGCCTTGCGCCAAGTGGGCGAGGCTCGACCTCGCCGCATCCGACGAGGTCAAGCCTCGCCCGCCCGGCACAAGGCCGCCCTCGAGGCTTGGGCGGCGAGGCTCGCCCTCGCCGACCCGGCGAGGGTGAGCCCTCGCCCACGGTCCGGTGAGGGCGAGCCCCGCCAACTCCTCCTCGCACCGGATCGGTGAGGGTTGAGCCTCGCCCACGGCCGGCGGCAAGGGCGAGCCCCGCGCTCCTCCTCGCACCGAATCTAGCGAGGTTGAGCCTCGCCGGCCGTGGGCAAGGCTCGACACTCGCTAGATCCGGCGAGGGCGAGCCTCGCCCGCTCAATGCGAGGCCGCCCTTGCAACCACCGGCGAGGTGGCCGGCCGGTCAAGACCTCGCCGGCCGTCGCCTCGGCGATCGCCGAGTTCCAGCCGACCGGATAGAGGAAGAAGATGAGCAGAAAAAGAAAAAGAATAAAAGAAAAGAATAAAAGAAAAGAATAAAAATAAAAAGATAAAAATTCAAAAATATTAAAATATTATTAAAAGTTGTATATGTCGCATCGACGTGCCACGCGTCGGTGCCGCATCCAATCAACAAAATCCGGCCAAAATTGGCCTGAAAGGACTGAATTGGCACAGCATAAAAATGTTTATTACCAAATCGATACTAAAAAAAGGTTTAGGACTAAATCGGCACAAAACCAAAAGGTTTATGACTTTTTTGGCACGTTTTCCCTTTGTTTTAGGCCGTATTTGGAACTCCTCACATTAAACTAACTCTTTCCTCAATTTAGGGAACCGAAACTATTGCAACGTACTATTCAAACTTTCGCGCGCATTCTCAAGACTTTGTTTTGATATCGGAAGACTTTATCAAAATGCCAAATATTAGATTTCTAGAACTGTCTGGTCGATCTGTCTCTGGAGACTTTGAGCATCTCTTTTTGGAATTGAGATGGCTTAATTGGAATTATTGTCCAGAAGAAATGCAGGCAACCAATTTTTGCCCAAAAAATCTAGTCATCCTCAACCTATCAAGGAGCAAAATTGATGAGCATTGGGGTGGTTGGACTCAACTCAAGGTATGTGAGTGCAAATAATTTGGTATAACGTGTTATAGTTTCTTCTAGTCACGCTAGCTCGTGTCACGTAGGGTTGTAGATCATCATTTTATTGATCTTTCTTTTTTGAATTACATTCTATTGGCTTAATTCATAGAGCAAATCTTGGTCTTGAAGAAGGCTTATGACACCAATTCCTCATTCCATAAATTTGAAACTTAAATGTTGACTTTTCACTAGAAGTATATTGACTCAATCAATTACTTTATATTTATGGCATAGAAGAGTTGTACACACTATGGTCAACGGAAAGAATGTTCGCTTCGATCACAAGTATTTCATTCTTTCAATATTGTATTCATAGATATATTGTTGTGTTTACGGAGAGAATGTAACATGTGTAGATCTTTCAAGATTGCATTTTTTATTTTTCCAAATCAAACGATTAGTTTACCAAAAAAAAAATGTTAAGATTTGGTTATTGGTTATTGGTTATTAATTTGCATTGCAGTTATAATTTTACATTGATACTATTCTATTGCTCTTTTATCATTTATGGGAAATCTTTTCTTGATGACTTTCTTCAATTCAAATTGATTGTAGCTGCATGATTAAAGGGTATTCTAACGTGGACATTCCAGGATACTAGTAACTTTATTATTGGGAATGACTTATTTAGATATTCATACAAGTGATTTAAGAATTGTTAAATCATCTAATGGAATTATTGTTGTCGCTTGATATCTATTGACTTACATTCCTTTTATAGAGTATTATATGAACATTCACCTTGTTATGAGTTCCCTAATCAAGCCAATGAGTTGTCACTATTAGATGTTTAAATTAAGTTAAAAATAATTGGTGAATAAGACTATCGGTTCTACACATAGGATGCGAGTAAAATCGAACATGCAAATTGCAAACTGACATGTTTAGTACATCAATAGTATAAAAAGGTATCATACTCTTCAAAGGTTATGTGAAAGCTAATACCGCCCTTTTCTCAACTTATGAAACAAAGGCAAAAATTAGTGAACTGCAGACATAGATTAGTTGATAGTCAGAAGACATATAAGATTATTTTCTATATAGATGTTTTGATGATGCATTTACATAGGAAAGTCATAAGTACGAGTGTCGGGGACAATAGCGGTAATTCCATGATGAGATTGAAAAGGGATGTTATAATTCATAAGAGACATGTTGGTTACATTCTTTTGTCTTTTTATTATTTGTTATAGTGGTGATTTAAAACTAGATCCATTTTTTTTTTTATTTGTTGGGGGACAATATTAGAAGAAATGAAAACAGCAAGACAGAGTGGTTTTGACTTAAGGAATTAATATGCACAGAGTATTTATAAAGATACTTGGGTGGAAAACTTCCTTAGTCGATATATTTGTTTATGTCATGCAAAATTTTATAAATCAAACTCGTTGAATTTACATAATTATTTTACAGGTGGCTACAAGACTGAAGGTCCTTGATCTAACAGATTGCCTCTACTTAAAGGAAATTCCTGACCTCTCTGCATACTTATTCTTAGAAATATTAATTCTAGAGAGGTGTGAAAGTTTGTTAAGGATTGATCGATCCATTGGTCATCTGAAACGCTTGAAGCAATTGAATCTAAATGGATGTTGTCGTCTCCAAGTCCTTCCTATTGAATTGGGTGCTCTGGAAGCATTGACCGAGATGCTCATAGATAGTAATGTATTCCCTACAAGTATTAGTCAAGTCCCAAGCTCAATCGGAGCACTTGTAAATCTTGAGCGCTTGGCCATTTGTGGAGCTCGCCACCTAACGATACTTCCCGACTCTATTGGAATGTTGAAATGTTTAGTTGAGTTGGATGTCTCAAACACAGGTATTGAGGAGTTACCAAATACCATTATCAATCTAATGAGCTTGGAAGCATTGAATATGAGCCGAACTTGCATAAAAAAATTACCCGAGGCAATTGGGATGTTGGAGAAACTTGAAGGGATTTATGGAGTGGATTGCAATTGGTTAGAGACCATTCCTGGTGATATCGTGAGGCTACCATTCTTGAAGGATTTGACATTGACACATACTCGTGTGGAGAATGTACCAAAGCTTCCCCAGAGTCTGGTGTTTCTACTTCTGTCCTCAAGAGCCTCAGCTAAAGCTCCAGACATCTCCAACCTTGTGAGTTTAAGATATTTGGATTTAGGTTTTACCAGCTCAACCTCCATCGGAAGAGATACTGAAAGCTCGGAATACTGTCCATCAATGCGTGAGTTCCGCTCTAGAGTGAATTGTGAAGCTGACGTCGCATTTTGTAGTTTGGAACTTCCGAGTATCTCCAGTATAAGCTCATATTTGGGTTGCCTTTGCTATATAAAAGAGCTTCAACTCTCCAAATGCAAGATCTTGCGTCAGATTGGACAACTTCCGTCTAGTTTGACGAAACTTAGGGTTATCAATTGCAATCTTCTTGAAGTTGTGGACCTTTCCAACTTATGTAACTTCCAGAATCTCAAGGGCCTTAAAGTATGGGACTGTCCGAAACTAGTTGAGATTCAAGGTCTTGACAAGTTGGGGTCACTAGAAAAGCTTACAATCAGACGCTGCAATCCCTGGCTATGCTTACCTGATCTATCCAACTGGAAGAAGCTGAAGAAGTGGGACGTTGATGCTCCTACGACATATTCGGCGAGGGGAAAACGAGTAGCTCATAGCGAAGATCTTCCACTCTCGCACTTGGAAAAGCTTGTAGCATCAGCAAATCCTGAATTTTGAGGCTGGGAGAAATATGTTATCAAATATATAAATAAAATACGGACTCATATTACAATGGTTACTGAAGCAACAAAACTGTGTAAGTTTATATTCTTGTTATCTTGCTCGACGAGTGTTCTAGGCACTCTTCAACGAAATCCTAGTTACAAAAAGTATAGACAATATCTTCTCGGACATTCATTCTCCTACACGAAGAAGACTTAGGAATATCATTAAGCACTTGATCTCTCCAAATCTAGCTTACTTTTTGCAATAAAGGAATGATCTATGAAAATATCATCGACGTAGCAGTAGTTCTATTTGTTAGATGCAAATTGCATAATCCCAAGATCTCCATAACTAGAACAAGAACATGCATAATTGAGTAGAAAGATTAACACATCTATTTTGGGATTCATCGAACATAAAGTGAAAGCGGAAAAAGGATTACTCACATATATCAAGGGCATCCACGCATCAAGTCCTTCTCCTCTATTACCCTCCATATCACTGGCTTAATGAGGCGGCCCCCCTCACGTTCAGCGTTAGGTAAACGCCCCTTAGGTAATGATATATGTGAGAATTAGGGTTAGAGGAGAGACTTGAGCACTATTTATAGAGTTTTTCAGCCGCACCTCATTACTGCCGACTCAACTCGCCCACACTAACTAACCCATATTAGACTAATTAAGAAACATTATATCTCACCTTAGACCAACCCTGTTTTACGGTAACTGTAAAAACAGTAAATTACAATATCAATTAATTTAGTCTACATTAGGAAAACTCTTACACTATTGATTCAAGAAGATCTTACTTACCGGCTTTTGCTGGTGTGGGTGTACTAGTGTAAATAATGTGTTCCGACATGAATTTGACAATTTTCTTAATAACATAAAGTCGTGCCTATGGTGTCTTCTTATTCTTTTTCACGAAATTTTGTGGAGATCAACCATTTGGTTTTGGAATATATTTTTAATCTGAAAATGACTTTTTCGAATTTAATTTTTCATTTCCTCAAAAACGTGTTTGGTTCGTTATTCTCTAAGTGGATTATAACTCACAACGTTCCCCAATTTAACATGTCGTATTAATAAAATACTTCAGAGAAATTCGTTTTCATTTGGCTTTGGGACACGATTAGACTCAAGTCATGTCAGGAGAACTCGCAATGTTCCAAATGATGCATGATGAAGGTGACACCCGCCATCGAATTAAGAGGGCTTGAAGACTCGTCCGTCGGATGCCATCGCAATCCCAACCGTTAGATAAAAAATGCTTAATGTTAGCCGCCAGATTGGGCATCACAATTTTGTTATGCACAGGGGCACGACATGGACACGCTAGAACTGTCCTCATGTATGATGAATGGACGATAATTTAGTAAACTATGTTCATTTAAAAATTGAAAAGCACTATATCTTTTATACAGAAATTCTGTAATTCTATTAACACTAGCCATTGTCAAGTACGTCGATATGTATATGTATGATTTTAGATGATTCAGGTGGCTCATCAATAAAGATTACAGGGCTTTAATATTATTTGGATGATGTGCATGTACGTGAGTTGAACAGCGATAGATGTTTATTGATAAGTGATGAGATTAATTCAATTATAACTGAATGATAATTGAGCAGTTGCGTTGAGATTTTTTTATACAACATAAATTATCTATGTAAGAATATATTTGTGATAGGAACTTGTTCCCATACATCATCCACATAGCATAATATTGTTGAGGTTGGGCCTCGACAGCCTCTCGCAAGGTCGCCCTCATGGCCTTTGGCCAGGCTTGCTACCCTCACCTCTTGCTGTTGCCAGACCTCAGCGACTAGCTAGCGGAAGAAGGAAGGGAATGAAAAGAATAAATAAATAAATGATTTAAAAAATTTCAAAATATTATTAAAAGTTGTTAATGTTAATACTGGCTATGTCACATAAGTTAACCAACATCCACATTAATAATATCCGGTCAAAATTAGTAATAAAAAGATTTAAAATTAAATTGGCATAAATACAATAAATTTTAAATTTTTCCGATACTTTCCCCACAAATGGGTATTACAAGCTTACAAAAGAGATGGACGCAAAAAACCTCTCAATTATATTCAGTCTAACTTCTTTTGTCCTTCTCGACTCTATGCCTTTTGGCTTAGTTTTCTCCAATTTATAGAGCTCCAAATTCGGACGTTGTCCTTGAAGTCCATTTAATTCTCTGTAGAGAATTTCGCAAAATATCTCTTGAAAAACGCGTGTGGAACCTTCCCTTAGTATAGACTGCAATCATATGTTCTATTGACGGCTGGTTTTTCATCACGCCATCTCACCAAAATATTAAACGAAAGTTAATGATTTTTTTTTTGCATAAATAATTTTGGAATATCATACTTTATTGATATGGGCTGGGTCTCAATTTAGGAATTCCAACGGTCATCAAATCTATATAAGCAAAGTTTCCGATGATTACAAAACCAAGATTTTGGACATTGTCTAGAAGTGAATTTTTTTATGAGATTTCTATTTTTCCTCAAAAGGATGAAGATTAAATAACTGATTGATGCAATGTTATTGATTTTTCTGGAGCTTTCTCCTCTGAAACAATACTAATTATTTAGAATCTATATTTATGATTAGCTCCTTTGGTTCAAACTAAACTGTTTCATTTTTTTTCTCAATCTTAATTTTATTGTTGAACCTAATCAAAAGAAATTTGATTAGTGTTTTGGTGCAAAAGCAAAAGGCGTCTGTGAAGTTGATAGATGGCCCTCTTCTCAATTGACACATATCCCACTTTGATCTGTTTATTGTTCTTTTCCTCATCCTTCACCTTTGCCACATATCGTTGTATTCTTTGAAAGACAACTTAGCCAACATAAACAAATAGTATGCAGAAGACTTTTTTTTTTTTTTTTTCCATTTTCGTGTAAATTCCAGTTCAATAAAAATTTACAGAAACAAACCATCGAACCTAAATGAAGATAACTTAGCAAAGTTTCATAAACTTATGTTTCCCCACTCTTTTCTGGAATTGCATATAGAATTAAAATAAACAAGCACCTAAATTAGTCATTACTCACGTGCTCGATGCTTGCTTGGACTGCTTGTTTGGAGTGCATGCTAGGTTTCTTCGGGAGAAACCAGAGAAAGAGAGAGATTGAGCCGTGACCGAGAGGGAGCGAGAACTAGAGAGAAAAGAGTGAGGCCGCGCGGGTGTTTTCCGGTAGTGGCCGCGCCTGAGTCCCGGCCGCATTGAGCATGTGGCTGTTGCCCTTTTTTTCTTTTTTCTTTTTTTCCGATTTGGGTCAATTCCTCGAGGATCCCGGATAGGAGGCGCGCAAGGCGAACGGACGTGGTCCGATCTATCGAGCTCCCCCCCACCATTCGCCACCGCCCAGCCGAGTAGAGGGCGCCACCAACGGCCCCCATTTGCCAGGTTTTGTGCCCTGTTTTGGCTCATCGGACCGGGCCTCGTCGGGGTCCGGTTTGCGCTAGTCCCATCTATGTTGTGCTATGCTGCATTTTCATCTCTGCTTGTCAATTGCTAAGCGTCTTGGCGCGGGTTGAATCCTGGTTGACTCGATAGCCTCCCTTCATTCGATGCCCGTCATGTGTTTGTGAAAATGCCCTAACCGAGCGTGGGTAGATTTTCCGTGATTTTGGTTTGGTTCTAAGCGTTTGTCGGTCCTTTGACATGCTCGTGGACTCTCATTGTCATCCGTGGAGTCGTGCGCTGTTTCTTTTCCGTGTTGTGTGTGTATCGCAGCGGACGGTGATGAGAATGGGGGCTGGATGTGGCCAACAGGTGGTGTGGCGGTGTCGGCTCGAAACGGCCAACAGAGCCGTCGGCCTGGTGGGCGAGGCCAGCGGACGGTCCTCTTGATTGAGCGAAGGCCAGAGACGGGCCGGCTCATGGCCGTTCGTCTCTGTTCGGACGGAGAGAGAGCAACCGAGAGGGTGAAGTGGGAGGCGTTGGTTCTGTGAAGGTTGGGTGGTAGGTTGGGCTTAATTTAGTTTAGTGCGTTTAGGTCCGTTTCCGTTTTCATGGGTTTGTTAAGTTCGGGCCTGATTTGCTTTAGTCTGGCTTTAGAAAACTTGGGCTTAAACTGCTGTGCAGTGGGCTTAGTTTGATTAGAAGACGAGGCCGGGCCAGGTATATTTGGTTTGAGCGAAATAGGTTTATTCGAGCCGAGCCTCGGGGCTGGTCCGGATTCTTGACCCAACCCGCACCTTTAGGGTCCGGGTCAGACCCATGTTCGGACCGGGTCCCTGACCCAATCCGATTTCCTTTTTAAAAAATTAATAACAATAAAAATATTAGAATGAATTTGATAGCTTCAATTAGTTTGAAAATCCCTAATCTTATCGATTATGAACTCTCCCTTTGTTATTTATCAGAAAAAAAAAAATAGTCCAAACAAATCATATGTAAACTAATCTAAGCTTAAAATTTCATTGACAGCCTTATACACGTTACAAATTAGATATTCAAGAGGATGAATTCTATTATATATGAGATATTTTCTTATAGTTTCATTTTCTTGACACAACGTGCGTGGATGAATTCTAGTATATTAAAGAAACGCAAAGCACAGTGATGTGTGTGTGAAAAAAGAAAATAAATTACTTAAGGAAAAAATTGTTATAGATTTAAGGAAAATAATTGGTATGGTTATTGTTTATCCCATTGCATGATCTTCATTAATTTTTTTATTATAAAGTGTTAGCATGAATTCTACTTTTAAGGAATCTCTGTCCCTCTTTCTTACGCAAATGCCATAAACTTACGATCGTAAATTGTCCCGAGAACAAATGCCTAAATTTAAAAAAGATGAAATAAAATAATCACACGTTAAACTTTAATTATCTATTGTACTTCATTGACTCCACATTCGTATTTCTCTCTATACTATTTGTCCTTTTTAAGTACAAGAAAACTCCACATTCTCAGTTCTCTTTTGTATTTTTACTAACTAAATTTTCCATTTTATGTATAATTAGTCACTCTTAGAATCAATTATATGCAATATATCCAAAGTTGGAAATACAAGCATTTTACATGTGCGGGAATTCTTGCACAAAAAGATGAGAAGAGAGGTTTCTAATTTTCAGGGATATTTTCTCTCTTCTCTCCCCAAGTACCTTAATTAAATTTTAAATGACAAATAAAGGAGGACAATCATGTAATTTAAGATTTTCTTTTTCTTTTATAGTAATCATAGTTAACTTTTTTTTTTTTTTGCAATTTTGCAATTTCAAGAAAATACTTTTCTCTTCCTTTTATGCCATTTTAAGAAAATCTAAAAGGTTTTTGTTAATGAGTGCTCTACAAACATTTGCTAGACATCCATCAAAGAAATTTTGTCATTTTAAAAGTATTTTTCTCGTATTTTGCACAATCAATGCATTATTAATGAAAATATTTATTTGCTACATATGGCTAACAAAGTGCGCTGGAGGCACTAATAAGACCTAACCCAAAATTGGACGCCGTAAGCATGTGTTTGATAACCACATTTGGTACTTTTGATAATCTCTAACTCCACAGAACTTAATAAATTGTTTTAAGTATAAATCACTTAGTATAATATGTAAGGATGCGACTATGGTTAAGTGCAAAAAAAAAAAAATCAATAAAAACTGTAGCAATACCAATTACATAGTTAAAAACTTCCAACAATGATCACTATTCTATATTTGGTGAGAAAAAAATAAAAAAAAATTATTTAATGCTCATCTGTTATAAAAACAACCTTTTATTTTCATTTTCGGTACTTAAACAATTCAACAATTTTCAACACTTAAAGTTTCACCACTTAGTTTTTGTTTTCTCAAACAAGCCCGCGAGTAGGGATGAATCTAGAGAAAAGATGTTGGCAAGCCAATAAAGGCCAATTTTACTTGACAAGAGTAAGAATTACCTCATCGCACATAATGAGTGCACAAAATACATTGAACTTTCATTGTTATTTCATTTGATATCACGTGCCTAATGAATGGCATTGTACGATATCTCAACTTCATCTGCTGACTAGAGTGATGATATCCTCACCAAGACACATCCATATGAGTGTTTTTTAGATCTATTCTCCAATTCAAATTGACTTCTTTCAAGTTACCTTTAGTTTGAGAGGTATTTTAGATTATATTAGGATTACTCTTTCAGGTCAAGTTATTTTGTAATTTACATTAGTTGTACTTAAGTCCGATTGCTTTTTCTATATGTATCTTATAATCTATCTTATAATCTTCATTTTGGTAATGTATAGGATTTTACATTCCTGTCGTTTTCATTACAATTCTCAACTGATATATTGAGCAAATACTAGTTAGATCGAAAATCTTGATTATGCACTTTCATTTACTAAGTAGAGGATATAAGGAATAAACAATATTGACTGGCTCAAATCTATTGTAAATTCAATAAATTTTGTTGCATAAAGAGAATGTAAGTAAAAAAAATGTGAAGTATGGCATTGGTGTAGCTCTTTCTTCATTTAGGATATTTGTTTATGGTTACATTGATGGAGTAACATTATTCTTGGTTATGTCCTGCAAATTCAACTTCTTAAAAAATATGATTTGCAGGTGGCTACAAGATTGAAGGTCCTTAATCTTTCATATTGCCGTAGGCTGACTGTAACTCCAGAGCTATCAGAACATTTATCCTTAGAAATACTAATTCTTGAGGAGTGTAAGAATTTGAACTGGATTGATCCATCCATTGGTCAATTAAGGCATCTAAAGCACATGAATCTAAATGGATGTTGTTCACTCCGGGAAATGCCTAAATTAGGTTCTCTGAAAGCTTTAATTTAGATGTTCATGGATGGAGTGACCTCTGCACTAGAAACTTATGGAAATGATTGGTCATATGTAGAAGTCAAAGCTATCATGGATGGAGGCACCTCTGCACGAAAAAGTTATTGAAGGGATTGGCCATCTAGGGGGAAAAGTCTAGGCATTAGGTGTGTCCCAAGCTCAATCGAAGCACTTTTGAATCTCGAGTGCTTGTCCATTTGTGGAGCTCCAAGGCTAACAAGACTTCCGAAATCAATTGGGTTGTTGAAATCTTTAGTTGAATTGAATATCTCAGACACAGGAATTATAGAGTTGCCTAGCTTGATTGTTCATCTTAAGAACTTGAAGATCTTGAAGATGAATAGAAGTTGCATAACAAAGCTACCAGCAGCAATTGGGATGTGGGGGAAACTAGAATAGATTCATGGAGAGGATTGTTCGGCATTAGGAATGATTCCTAGAGATGTTGCAAGACTATGTTTCTTGAAGATTTTAAAATTAACAAAAACTTGTGTGAAGATAGTACTAGAGCTTCCCCAAGTTTAATAAGTTTATATCTCTCTTCAATAGTAGGAGTTTCGGACTTGTCGAATCTAAGAAATTTGAAATTGAGTTTTCCCACCTCAATGTCCATAACAGTTATGGAACTGGATAGAACATACAACCCATGGTGGATTGGGAAACTATTGAGACTGGAGTACTTAAGATTGGAACTTCCAAGCATCACCAGCATACCATCAACTTTGGATCACCTTTGTTGCCTGAAAGAACTTCCATTCATATGTTGTAAGAACTTGTGGCACATTGGACTGCTTCCCTCTCATTTGAGGAAACTTACAATTTCCCACTATAGTGTTCTACAAAGTATAGATCTTTCTAACTTGCATAAATTGTTGGACTTAAGTCTCAGTTTTGGGATACTGAATATTCAAGGCCTTGAAGGTTTAAGACCATTGCAATGCCTGAAACTTTCCTCTTGTGAGTTTAGCAATCTTAGTGGGCTTGAAAGACTAGAGAATCTACAACTGTTATTGATTGAACTTTGGCCCCTGCTTCATACATTGCCCAACTTATCCGACTTAAAATATTTGAAGGACCTGTTTCTGTGGAGCTGTCAGAAACTGATCGAGATTCAAGGTCTTGACAGACTTGAATCACTACAATCAATCACCATTGGAGGCTGTAGTTCCTTGCAAGGTTTACCTAATCTATCCAATTTGAAGAAGGTGGAGTATTGCGATATTGAATGTTGTTCCAAAGGTAATCCTCGAGGAGCAGCATAACTCAAAGCCATCATGACCTCTTAGTCTGCCATGGTTGAAAAAGCTCATAATTGGAGGAGCAAATAACATGAAGACTCTCTCCACTTTGTGATCATGTATCGCTAACAAACACGTGAACCATGAGTATTTTGATCCATTTAGAAATGATCTACTCTCCCATTCCATTTTCTACGGATAAATCTATGAAAGTCGTTAAGCACTTCATGCTCTAGATCCAGTATACATTCTCCGCTTAGGGCTCTGGCCTTTTGGAGTATATTAATTATGTAGTTATTTAGTTCCAACATCAGTTCTTTAATTTTCTTCAAGAAATAAAAAATAAAATCGGATTTCCTAGGAGGTACACCACAACTTCGTATACTAAAAATAATATTGGAGAATAGAATAATCTTTGCAATAGGGGCATTGCACCCGGCCTCTTGTCCGATTCAATGCTCTTCACCAGGTTCAACTAGTCGAACTGGGGGGGGGGGGACAAAGAATATGGTGCATATATTACAAAAAAAAAAGTGAAGAATACAAGAAAATTAAAAGTAAAACTTAACAATAACATTAATAATAGAATAGGCCTTATTTAAGAAAAATCCAATCTTTACTCGACTCTCGACATCCAAAATATAGAATCAATTGAGATAGGATAGAATAGAGTAAGGTAGATAAAAATAAAAATAAAAATTGGGAGACGTTTAAAAGTATCATAAATAATTAGGCCCAATTTTCGCCCCTTCCTTTTGGGCCTTATGCCCCTTCCCTACATCTTTAGCCCTGACATGCCTCTTCTTGGTGTTTGGCCATAATGTAATCATCAAATGATTGAAAATCCATTCTACCCAAAAGATATGAGAACTAGGGTTTCTTTTTTGTGGGTCCCTGGCTCAGAAATACGTTGGGATGTATGAAACACCAAATGAAAAAAAAGGGATAAAGGTTTTATTTTTATTTTATTTTTTCATCTTGACGAGGTGAAAAAAAAAAAAAAAAACCCCTAGGGAGGGTAGGGAAGAAGAAAGAGACTCCCTTAATCGAATCACCACCTCGTAGGCCATTCCAAAAATTATTTGAAACCATATTAATAAATGTATTATTATGGTAAGGTAGTGCAATCCCTATGTAAATAAGTATTAGCATCATGATTATTGACATAGTTAATTTGACGTGCATGATTATCTTAGTCTAATATCATTTCATAATTAAATACTATTTTTTGAATAGCTTTCCATACCTTTTTTTTCTTTCCAATTTTTTGGTCGATTTTTTTTTTTTCTGTCCGTTAGAAAAACTACTTCAAATAGGTAAAAAAAACATCGTACCATTAATGTAAAGCAAAAAACAATGGCATGAGTAAGAGTGTCCAAACGTGGCCGGACTCTCAGCTCGCGTTCATCCGACAGCCAAGCTAACGTCATCCATCCGATGCGAGAGAGAGAGAGAGAGAGAGAGAGAGAGAGAGAGAGAGAGAGAGAGAGAGAGGGGGAGGGCTAAGGGTCAGAAGACGCCACGAAGAATTACGGGAAGCACGTATCCTCGCGGCAAATCGTGCTCCAGTTCGTAGGCCATTCCTTGATGAAGTGCTTCGCAAAGAACCCGAAGGTAGGAAAAAAAAATTGACACGTTATAATTAAGTCTGGAATTTGGGCAGCAACCCTCATTAGCTTGCTAATGACCCGATTCGGGTAATCATTGCAACTTGGACGCCACACATGTCGGGCTCTGGTTTTGCATCTATTCAATTTCGCCTCATCCATTTCTGAAAATCATTTCGCATCTTATAATGGCAAAAATGCGCGAGCAAAAGGACTACCTTACCCTCGCGCAGCAGATATAACGAGAATAAACTTCCTTCCCCAGCAAAACAAACCCACTTACCACCCTCCCTGCCGGTGTCCACTCCCCTGGCACCATCTTCGCCAGCACTACTACCTTCACCGTCTTCTCCTCCTCTGATGGAGTCGTCATTCAAATGCTAACTCTGGATGATAGCTTTTAACAGTCACACATTGTGGAAAATGTCTAGATCAACGCTGCGTGACCTCGGTCTGGAGGTCGTGATTCTCATTGATCTTTGTGTGAGACTTCATAGATTTCTGTGACGGTGCCAAAGCTATGGCGGTCAACGTGCTGAGCGAGGCTACCAGTGTAGTGCCAATTGAATACAAGCTGGGTGCGCGCAAATTGATTTATTATTACGACGAACCGGGCCAGATGATTGCTCACATAATCAAATTAGACTTCTCTATTTTTCACTTGTCTATTAGTATCATTATCATTATTTTGTACTTTTTACTAAACTGTATGTGTAATTTGCCGGCAGAAATTCTGATGTCCACATGAACTATCGAACTTTAAGAAGCCCGAAACTGAACCCTTGTCTAGACTCGTCCGTTAATTGCGTAGGCGGAAATAGCACATATGTCATCCAACAATATCTACTCTTTCCTCTAGAAATCCATATCTCGCATAACCTAAATTCCACTCATTATAAAATGCAAGTGATCTTGAACTCTGCAATACAATCATTACCTAATTCTTGCTAAGTATAATTAGGCTATCATCGAAAACTTTAGTTCAAGATCCTAGGGAGGATAGGAAAGAAGGATGAGACTCTTTAATTGAATCACCACCTCGTAGGCCATTGAAATTATATTAAAAAAATGTATTATTATATTTAGGTATTGCAATCCCTACATAAATAAGTATTAGCATCATGATTATCGACATAGTTAATTTGACGTACATGATTATCTTAACCTAATATCGTTTCATAATTGATTTAATATTTTTTGAATAACTTTCAATACCTTTTATTTTATTTTTTCTTTCTGTTAGAAAAACTACTTCAGATGGGAAAAAATATCGTACCGTTAATGTAAAGCAAAATACAATGGCATGAGTAAGAGGGTCCAAACGTGGCCGGACCCTCAGCTCGCGTTCATCCGACAGCCAAGCTAACGTCGTCCGTCCGATGCATTTGGAGACAGCGAGAGAGAGGGAGAGAGAGACAGGGTTAAGGGTCAGAAGACGCCATGAAGATTTTCGGGAAGCACGTATCCTCGCGGCAAATCGTGCTCTTCAGTTCGTAGGCCATTCCTTGATGAAGTGCTTCGCAAAGAACCCGAAGAAGGTGTGGACCGTCCGTATGCTCTTGAAGCACCTCTTCCTTGCCCTCGACTGCATCAACGACGAGGAGGTCGTAGGCGATTACGGAGTAGTCGAATTCGCGGATTCCTCTCCAAGGTGCCACTTCGATTTCCAAGACTGGGTTTTGATGCAATGTTCAAGAACGAGCTGGGAGTCGGGCTCGCTTGCGCTCTCCTCGGAGATGGATTCTGATCCGTCATTCATTAGAGAGGATGCTGCTGCGTTGGAGATCTCGTCGGATTCTTCATCGGTGATGGATCGGGATGGTGAGTTGGCGAGCCACGAGAGGCCTAATTGGGAACACTCCCGAGGGTTGGGTGACCGTTCGATGATCGGAGTTCGTCCCAATTCCAAAAGCAGAGTCAGCATAGCTTGGAACAGAGCAGAGTTCTCGGATGATTCTTTTTGTTTAATACGAGGGTTCTGATTCAATTGACTCGTTATCCTTTTCTAAGAATGTGACTATTGATTCGGTTACTGCAGACAAGAGATGTACAGACAGATTTTTGGTGAAGCAATAAAAAGAAAAATCAGATCTTTTTTGCGGCCGCAATTTTAGTTGTGCAAAATTTTACTGAATGCTCTGCACTTTTTTAGTTGATTAGCGACTCATGTGAGAGTGCTGAAAACTTAAACATGTTATAAAGCGGCTACTTGAATTTTCGATTTAATTTTAAACTTTTTGATAAATTTTCAATGTAGTCCATGCTAAAAATCACTGATATAATAGTCTAGTTAACATCACCGCCTTACGTAGCATAAGCAATACTAATGTTGCCAATTTTTATAACTTTTTAAGAAATTTATGTTATTTTCGTTTCTTTTTCTTCCTTTTTCCTTCGCCAATCATTGGGTCTTGATGATGAGGAAGGAAGAAGAAGAAAAAAGAAAAAGAAAATGGTAAAAAATTTAAAAATATAAAAGAATTGTGAAAATCATTCAAATCATGCTGGTTGTGCCATACAAAATAGTCAACATTCATGTCAATGATTTCCAATTAAAATTAAGTAAAAAAACTATGTTGGCAAATCATCAAAAATGTTTAGGATGTAATTTGCCAAATTAAATAATTTATAACTGATTTAATAACCATATAATAGATTTATGACTTTTTGGAAGATATCCTAATACAAAATTTATAAACTATAGGTCACATAGCAAATTCCTTCTGGATACATAAATGAGTCTATTAGTAAAGGTGTTTTAAGATATGTTTTCGTATCTCTCACATTTTCTTGGAGGTTTTCTTCACCTTGTGTCTTAAAACGCACATGTTAATAGTGTTAAAAAAAGTCTAATATCGAAAATTTAACGTAATATGGATCAATTAATATATAATAGTTGGTCCATACTTATTATTTCAATTTTTTTTTGTGAAGGTAAACCTAATTAGATATGTTGAAGAGTTTGGATTTGAGCTTTTTCTTGGTAATTTTCTTATGATAGTGTATCTAGCATCCACTATGCATCTCATGGTCAATGCAGTTTTACGTGGAAATGACCATTATAGTTTATCTAAAAGGGGCAATTAGAGCAAAGTGGCCTCAAGTTTGCAAAGATGGTTGCCACAATACATAGCAATAATGTGGAACTTCATGTTAAAATAAGATGGTGCTAAAGGAAATATGGATTAGAGAAGCATGCTTAGGAGGAGATTGTTAAAGTGCCAGTGAGAAAAGTGTTGGAGAAGTCCAACTTGATAAATTCGATATGATATGGAGCATCATGTATATCTTAATTAGTTCATTAACTTAAAATTTAAGTTACAATAATTAGCTGGATATCACGAATGGGCTCAAACTTGAACTCTTTTTTGGGGTAGTAGCATATCTTACTTTTTATCACAAACATATCTCGAGATTTACTAAAGTCTTATTTATTAAAAAGAATGGGTGTATGAAAGTTTTGACTAGACTAGCGCCAACTACACTTTGATCCCATACCTATCAAGATGGAGTTAATTTGTAAATCGATTTCATGCGATACTCCTCAATAGATACCAATATAAGTACGGTGTTAAATATAAAGATGGTACCAATTAAAGTTCATATGCGCAATCTTGCCGTGTCTTTATATGCCAAGAGTATCTTTTCAAAAGAATGGACACTAGCAAATGTGAAACATGACTACCGTTAAGGCCCTTGTCAAATCCTGCTCAATTCATGCTTGAATCGTTACGGTTATCTTGTTTTATTTTTTGAGGGCATATAATTATTTTTGACGAGACGCCTTTCTATTCGTCGCGAGCCCAGGAACTTTTTATGCCGTATCCAATGGATATCCACCGCCTATTTGCAAATGCAATGAATGCAACCTTGGTGGGCCCCACCAGGAGGCCCCAAACGTACGGGATCGGTTTCTATATCCAAGGGATGGCCCATCCACCGGAGGAGTTACTGGGTGCAGCCGTGCGATTCAGCGCACAACGCGCAATCCAGATCGTTGCTTTTCGATTTCGTGTGATGAGGTGGCGTGAATTTTTTGCCCGTGGCTCTCTACTGGTGCGGAGCTCGGCAACCGTCGCGTGTACAGATTGCGAGTTTCGGTGGGGGGAAGGCCCCGCGGTTTGTGAACAAAAAGATATGCGACAAAGGATAATTCCGAAGAGCGAAACTTTATACGAAGACTCAATTGCGTGCCACAACGCAAGAAGCTGAGTAACTGTGGCCAAAAATTTTACGATTCCTTTGAATAACCTTCGAGTACCAAAAAAGATGTATTATATAATAAAAAATTCAACTAAAGATCAAATTTCTCATGTAGATAAAAGCAATCTTGAAAATATTCAAAATAAACTTCCAGATCAAGAAAATAAGAGGAGGTAATTGTTGAAATCTTCAACTAGTTATTTGAAGTATTGTCTATGTCGCTCGATCACCCATGTGTTGACTTAATTAAGTACTATCCTGTTACAAGCGAAGCAACTCACCTTGTTTCTTATACGCTAGAGAAAACAAATAAAATAAAATAAAGCCCACCCGCTCACGACAAGTCATTTCATTAGGTAACAGTGTCAGAGCAGAGTTCACGGAGGCTTAAACAGGACAGTTTGCGATAGGCTTTGGCGATTCAATCTATCAGTCGATTTGCATCATGGGGACAATCGGACACGCAAGCCCACTTGAGCTGGGTCAGCTATCCTTTGCCATCTTCGATCCAGATCGAACTTGAGAGTCCCTCGCTGGGGGAATCCACTCGGCAGGTTGGTTTACTCGCTTTTTTCTTTCGTTTTTCGACGCCTGGGTTCCATCTCATGAAATGGTCATTGCAAGAGCAGCATCAACAATTGAACTCGGATCAGGCTGTCGGAAGCGGAAGATGATGGTAGTTCGGGCTTTCCGGAGAAACCCCAGAGCACCGACGGGCTCCTCCGTAATTAGATGACAGGCCAGTTCTTGACTCAAAGAAATTGCGACACCCATTTTTGTCCATTGTAGTAATATCCGGATGCAAAATCTGTACTTTCAGTCTCGGGTCCGGTCACATTGCTTCCGTCCAGTGGCACAGAAGGAAGAGATGCTCTACGGTTTCCGGGGCTTATTTGCACAGAGGACACGAGGGATGAAGTAACGCTTTCTTATGAATAGATTCTCTCTCCCGTAGGATTAGCCTTTTGGCGCTCACTCCATAAAAAGAAACGAATTTTGGGTTAGGCTTTCGATTTCTAGATTTCAGTTTTGCCTCTGCTTCTTTCCTTCTTCGAATGCTCTGATTTCTCTCTCATCAATGGCCACTCATCGTTTCGCTGCCCTGCTCATGACGTGGCTAATGGCCGCTCGACACTGCGTCACTACCAGTCCAAGATTGCGCCGCCGCCGCCATGGTGTATCTTCTCATCCCCTCATTCCTCTCTCTATCTCTCCCAAGAGCCTGTCAAGATCGAGCCGGTGACAACGAGGCCAGATCTGGCTTTATAGCTTGCGACCTGTTTTTGTCGAGGGAGCTTCTATTTGTCGGGGTAGAGAGAGGGGGCGACTGTGGTCGAGGCACGGTGACTGTAGTGGCAAGGCGGGATCGTGGCAGCAACAGCAACGGTAAGGTTGTGTTGTGGCATCGGAGACGTGGCTAGGGAGAGGAGAGGAGAGAGGAACAAGGAAATTGATCACTTATTATGTGTGTCCGATGGGAAAGAGTGATAAGTTCCTGAGTGGATTTCCGATTTGGTTCCAAAAAATTTAAATTGGAATAGGTCCAATTTTTGTTTTGTCCAAAAATCAATTTTTATAATAAAATATTAGTGTTACACCATTTCATTATAAAAACATAGGTTCATCGAGTGGTTATATTGTTGTATCTTCATGCCGAGGACTATTATTTGATTCTTCATATGTGCAAAAATGTTTTTTCTTTTCTTTTATAAAATGTTTATACATGTTTACCACAAATAAAATCATTTTACCATATTTCAGATATTTTTATGAAGAAAATAAATTTTAGCATAATCCGACACATATCTGCTACATGATGAGTCTTTTTATATCATATTTACCATATGTTATACACACATTTCAATCGTAGACGATGCATTTTTAAATCAATGAATGTCAAGACGCCAATTCTTGGTTCTAGACCCGATGCTCACCCCATTGGTCTTAGATATCTTTAATAACCAATAAAATTATGTCATGTCCAAGCTTTTGCGTTAACAGTGCATCCGGAGGTGGAATGATCTATCTCATTACAAAAATTAAAAAGCGTAATTTCAAATTAGCAGTTTGGTAAGTTGTCTGACATGTGATGCCAAGGAAACAGTAAAATTCATCTCTTCCAAACTTCTTTTAAACTAGAAATAACAAAATTGAATTTTTTTTCTAAAGTTGGGTTGCGGTTTCTAACCTCTCATGTGAATTGATCGACTTTCGATTGCTTTTGCAACTGGAAATTGGGGAAAAAAATAGAGAGAACTCAAAAGTAGAAAATGCGTTCAAGTATTATTATGTATCTGTATACATATATTAATAATGTCTTTCCTAAAGGTTGCTTCTAAGTTGAAAGGGCTTGACCGCTCGCCTTGACCACATTATGCTACCCGTTTATTACATCCGTCCCTCGCGCTTCACTCCCTCTTCATATTTATTCTAATTGTATTCCTTTATCTTAAAGAAATTTTCCTCCTTAATAGTAACATAACTATTTACATTAGTATACAAATATGTTTACTAAAAGAAACATGTATACATTACGTTTAATTATACCTTAATAAAAAAAAAAAGAGGTCAACCATCACGCTAACTATTTCATAAATAAGTTGCTTAAAAAGTTAATAATGCGATATTAACATTACAATATTTTTATAAATACGATATCATGAAGGTTTCTTTTTACATGAAAGTTTATAGTTCACTCCCGATTGTAGATTTGTATGGCAATCTGTGCTGCCCTGACAGTGCAGATTGTGTCTAGTATTTGAGTATTTCATGCTCTTCAGATGAATAGTATTTTTATTTTTATTTTTTTGATTGAAAATGTAAGTATTATAGAACATAAGAAGAACAACAACTTTGGGGCCTGGAGCTAATAATTCAAAAAGATGGAGGTAATAAGTCTCCACATAATAGCCAATAGAACAATTGACTAAGAGGGTTTAATTTTTTGGTAAAGTGAAGCTCTACCTCTTATATTTTTATGTACCTTGGTCAAAATAATATGAATGTTAGTTGATTTGTTTTGAAACTATCTATGATTGCGCTCCATTTAATATGGTTGCTAGGAAAAATATTTTGAGGAGTCTTGCCGCCAAATCTTGACCCTTTGTTGCCCTAATCATCCATTGAAGTTCCACATTCCATCCTCCTTAAAAATCCCTAATCATCTGTTTTGCAAGGATACTATGCCAAATGCCACATGTCCATTCACACCAAAAGAATATATGAGTTTTGTCTTCTATATTGACCCTATAGAAGTTACACTAGATATCAACGGAATGCATCCATCATGCTACAATCTCTGGTAGTTTATCTCTGCAAACTAGCTAGCCAATAAAATTGTATTTGTTAATACCATTACTCCAAATTAGGTTGCACCACTCCACAACCAGACAACAGTACCCTGAGCCAGAAATGAGTGAGGTTAGAACATGTCGTAACTCTAGCATTGAGTTAATTAGGAAATTGTGGTGATGGCTTTATTAATTTAGATGATTACTCCGCTAGCTTTATTGTTTGAAGTCATGACAAAGTTCTAGTAGCTTTATTAGTTTTGATGTGATTGGATGATGGAGTCATATGTGATCTAAAAGATGGCATCTTATAGATGATTATGCAAGAGTCAAAACAGATATTGTAGGTTATGGATATTCTTTTGTATGAGGCGGGAAGTTCAAGATTTTAAACAATGTTAGATTTAGGCCTATGAGACTTGCATTGTAGAGTCCGGGGTGGTGTTGATTTGGGAGACCGGATTAGCAGTCGGCCTGATTTTGTGGCCTAGCAAGCTTGTTGGGACCAGATTCATTTTTCTGGAGTCCCGGACATTCACCTAGATTCCTCTACTCCCAATGTCATCACACTATGCTTTTGAGCTTACAAATCGAATCGGTGCATTTCCGAGTGAGAAATAACAAGCCTCCCTCTTCATCCGCAGTTTAACTTCAAGATCGGCGATACCCCTTCTTTTTAAGTATCCTCATATGTTCTGATGCTCATAATGCACGAGCAGTGCTTGAACCAGCGGTAGTACTGACATCAACAATACTTTGATTTATACCCTCCTATATAAGTGTTTTTGTTTTTATGGTGAAGACCTTAGTACGATTGGCACCTGGCGCTCTATTCATTTGACACAAAATATGGGCTTCAACTTCGTGAGTTGCTTGTGTTGATAACAGACATTTGGGTATCAAAAGCTTGTCCTATTGGCATGAGAGGGGGTGTTTTAGAATGAGAGAGAATAGAGAGAAATAAATGAGAAGAAGAGAGTGGCACGACGGGAAAAGAGAAATAAGAAAAGCAATTGAAGAACCCTTTAAAAAAATGAGACACAAAAAAGTTAATATTGTCAAAACATTGTGATAGAAAGTGTTTTAACCGTAGCGAGAGTGAAAAATGTGTGATCCAAGTGTTTATTCAACACTTTCCATGTTTTGACATAGTGTTGCAGCCTATCCCTCAATACAAAGGGAACAGGGTTTAAGGGTATTGTTTAAAGGATTGGTCTACGGCCCATGATCTAGACGTAGGCTCTCCTAAGCCCACACCTTACACAACATCAGGTATTCAAATCGATGGTGTGAAAATTTTCTAAAAAGGAGGAGTCACCACTAACCTGTCGAGGTTGGCTACAAACTAAGTAAGACATAGAAATATACGTCACTTTTTACATGACCAAAGAGTTTAGAGTTAGGAACTTAATTATGTTACTTAAGCAATTAGTGCTCTTTTGATACTAATTTTGTTCAATTCAAGAAAATTTTTGTCAGGTAGTCTAGATTGATTTTAAGCTTATCCACTAATATATGAAGTGATCACGCAGTGCGCAATTATTAATGAAACACACAATGATCAAAGTAGATAATAAATTGCAAGGAAAGAGAGGCGTACTTACCTTAAAGCAACGTAAACACCTACTAGATTAATTAGAAGAAACACATATTCAACTATATATGGTTAGTAATCAGCACACGATTTCAACCAACTGCTTTTGGGTTTCCTCTTGTTTAATGAAAACTATGCTTTATGCTATGTGAGCTTACTTTAAATGCAATGACTCAAAGAAGGATGGGAAATAATCAATATGCATTTTATCCTAGCATGACATGTGTTCTGATTTAATGACCCTAACGTACAATCACTAAATGGCATGCAAATGATGACAGGACATGTGGTAACATAGGCGATGGCGGGGGCACATGACGTGGCATTGATGCCATGGCACGATGGTATACACGACAACGTGGCATGATAACATGGCATAATGATGATGCAACTAACAAGATGCCCATGATATTTTTGGTTTTTTTAATAAAGAAAAAGATAATTTAAAAATTCCCTAATTTAAACACGCAATTTGAACTAAGAAAAAGAATCAAATCCATTCTAAGTTGATTTTTTTTTTTTTTTGGCATTTTCAAAAAACGGTGGTGGTCCGAATTAAGGATCTCACTTAACCCGCCTGCGCAATTCTTGAGAATTTCAAATTAAAAGATTGTGATAATCTGAAGTATAACGCATTGTCTCACGGGTTCTAATATTTAGACACAACAATTATCCAATAATAAGTCAAAGTAATTAAAAAATGAAAAAAAGATCTTTACGAATAAAATTAGTAATTAAATTGACTATTACAAACAATGCATTAACTGGATGATGCATAAAATCTCAAATATTGCAATTAGATAACGAAATCAAACTGAAATTAGCGATTAAAGTTTCAAATCAAATCAGACAAAATCATCACCTAATTTGGGCGCTCGTAAGCTTTATCGGAACCGGACCGGATCGCAGCTTGCCGGAGCAAGGAATACCGAAGGACAGCATAAGAATTCACGGCATAGCAGGAGCTATCACCAACCAGTGGCGACAGCAAGTCTTCCGGAGGTCCAAGTGGCAGCGGGTAGGAGGAACACTACCATGAACCTGCAAAACACAGAATTAATTTGGCTCAAGCATGCTTGCTGGCCCCTTCTCTTTTTTTTTTTTCGTATTTTTCTCCTCGGAAGTCTTGGGGTTGGGCTCCAACTCGACTGAAGAAAACTTGCAACAAGAAAGATCCAATTGTGGCAAGGACGATCTCACCGGGATTATGTGGAGGCTTGCGGCACGTTAGATATCCACCGGGATCACTGGAAATTCGCCGGACGACTTGCAAAGCACAAAGAAAACAGGGCAAGCTGTAAAAGAACTAAGGAATTTTGAAATGAGAATTTTGTCCTTCATTGCCACAGAAACGTAACATATATACAAGAAGATACAGCTATCAAACAATCTCCTAATTAGACTAAACTACCAAAAAAATACAGGGACAGCGCTATAAATGAATAAAAAGATATGCACACAAAACTTCCTAAGTAAACGGTCTAAATAAAAGCATATCACAGCTGCCTTTCTTCCAATATATTTGCCTTTCCAATACCCCCATTCAAGTTGGAGCATGGAGATCTCAAATGCCTAACTTGCGAAGAAGAAAGTTAAATTGATCATTTCCCAACGCCTTTGTGAAGATATCAGCTAGCTACATTGAACTACGTACATAATCTGTTTGAATGTTACCATTAAGTATCTCATTACGAATAAAATGACAATCCACTTCAATATGCTTAGTACGCTCATGATAAACAGGATTAGCAGCTATATGTAAAGCTGCCTGACTATCACAATACAGGTGCATAGGTTGAGAATGCGTCACACCAAGAGAATCCAATAATCCTTTCAACCACTTAAGTTCACAAACTGTAGTACTCATAGACCTGTATTCAGCTTCAGCGGATGAGTGAGACACTATTTGTTGCTTCTTAGTCTTCCACGAGATAGGTGATTCTCCCAAAAGAACAAAGTAACCAGTTGAAGATCATCTCATCAAAGGACAACTAGCCCAGTCAGAATCGCAGTAAGCAGACAATTTGAGGTCATAATTGGCACGCAACATAATACCCTGACCTGAATTTCCTTTAAAATAACGCATAACTCCCACAGCTGCCTCCCAATGAGCTTTCTTTGGCCGCTGCATGAACTGTGCAAGAATATGCACACAGTAAGACAATTCAGGTTGAGTTATTGTTAGATAAATAAGCCGACCTACTAGGCACCTATACTGAGTAGGGTTGTCTACATCATCACTCCCAGTAAGGGCCAACTTGTGATTTTGTTCAAGAGGAGTCTTAGTCGGCTTGGAACCCAGCAATCTGACGTTAGAAATCATATCCAACGCATACTTATGTTGACATAAGAAAATATCATCTGAGTTTCTCGCCACTTTAATCCCAAAGAAAAATTCCAGCTTCCCCAAGTCTTTCATATGAAAACAACGACTTAAATAGTTCTTGAACTTTTGCATAGCGAAAATATCATTATCGAAGATAATGAGATCATCAACATAAATAAGCACATTCAATTGAGCAATCCCAACTTGAAAAGTGAACAAGGAGTAATCTGAATATGACTGCTGAAATCCATAAGCTTTCAAAGATGTAGCCAATTTCGCAAACCAACATCTAGGTGCTTGCCGCAAACCGTATGGAGATTTCTGAAGTCTACATACCTTCCCTGATGATTGAGAGGCAAATCCAAGCGGCATCTTCATGTAAACCTCTTCCTCTAAATCACCATGTAAGAAAGCATTTTGAACGTCCATCTGATGAAGTTCCCAATTCTTTGCGGCCGCAACGGCAAGAAAGGTGCATACGGTGCACATTTTTGCCATAGGAGCAAAAGTCTCTTGATAATCTATGCCTTCAACTTGTTTATTTCCTAGTATCACTAACTGCGCCTTGTATCGTTCAACGCTTCCATCATAATTGTATTTAATTTTATACACCCACTTGCTCCCAATTGCTTTCTTCCCAGGCGGCAAATTTCGACTGTTCATGTGCCATTATCTTCTGAAGCCTGTATTTCTTTACTCATGGCCTCTCTCCACCGTTCATCTTTAATTGCTTCCGCATAAGAGTTTTGGTTCATGTCCTGTAGTAATTGCTGCCAAGAAACACCGGTGTTGTGCAGAAAATTTTTCATAACTCACATAATGTGCTATAGAATAAGGCGTACCTGAGGAATCGGATTGGGCGGATGAGCATGTCGAGGGGCTTATTCTGATGGCGTTTGTCACATAATCTTTCAAACGAACAGACGATTGCTTGACCCTTTATTCCCTGCCTAACTGCTCTTCGACAACTTCACTTCTTTCCATGTCCTCATTGTTTGTGTGGTTCAATTCCTCCATTTCATGATTCACCTCATTTTCTCTATCTACACTTTCGACGTGCTCCTCTCTCAAGCCACTTTCTAAATCATCAACTTCATCACCCAACTCCATAACTCTATTTTTAATGAGTTCATCACTTACAGTTTTCTCATCAGCATATGGAAATTCTGTTTCAGCAAACACTACATCTCTTGATACAAAGTATTCACCAGCTTCTAAATCATACAATCTCCACCCCTTCTTTCCCAACGGATAACCAACAAAAACACACCGACAACTTGTACTAGCAAATTTATCTTTGTCCCAATTCTGATTATGCACATAGCACAAACAACCAAAAATCTGAATATGTTTGTATGAAGGAGGTTGGCCAAAAATAATCTCATATGGGGTTTTACCATTCAATAATATAGATGGAGTCCTGTTTATCAAATACCCAGCTGCGAGTATACATTCTCCCCAAAATTCTATGGGTAAATTTGCTTGGAAACGCAAAGCTCTTGCAACATTAAGGATATGGCGATGCTTTCTTTCCACTCGGCCATTTTGTTGAGGTGTTCCAACACAAGAAGTCTGATGCAATATCCCATGTTCATCAAAATATTCTTTCAAACACAAAAATTCACTTCTGTTATCACTTCTAACGATTTTCACATTTTTCTCGAATTGGCATCTAACCATCGCAATAAACTTCCTAAGAACACAAGCCACTTCATTTTTTCCATTCAGCAAATATATCCACACAACACGGGAGTAATCATCAACAATTGTCAAGAAATAAATTGCTCCACATGAAGCTGGAACTCTATAAGGTCCCCACAAATTACAACATATCAATCCAAAACAATCTTTAGATTTATTGTCACTAGAAAAGAAGCTCTCTCTTGTTTGTTTTGCTCTAAAACAAACCTCACAAGTTTTATTGGTTTTCCTAACCATTTTGCTAGCTTCTAGAATTAACTCCACCACCTTAGAAGAAGGATGACCCATTCTTTTATGCCAAAGCTCAAAGGATTCCATATCAGCCATTGTGCAAGTATGTACTGAAGTCAATCCCTTGAGAAAGTAAAGCCCCTCGCATTGCTCACCCGCTCCAATCAAGTTCCTCGAATTTAGGTCATGTATAGCACATATTTTGTTAGTGAGTTGAATAACCAAATTTGGATCATTAAGAAGTTGTGATACAGAAATTAGATTGCATTTCAAATTGGGCACAAAAAGAACTCGTCGCAATTTCAAGTCTCCTCCGAGCAACACAGTTCCTTCTTTCATTGCCATGGTCTTTTCTCCATCAAGTAACTCAACTGAGCATGGCACAACGTCACGCAATTCTCTCAAAAATGCCAACGTTCATGTCATATGGTGGGAAGCTCCTGTGTTAATAATCCAAGGAAAAATACTATGTTTACCTGTCAACCTCTCATGGCCACCATTCTGATGAGAACTTAACATTCCCAATAGAGTTGCCCACTACTCATCATTCAATCCACTAAGACCCTTTCAATATGAATCCGTAACAACTCCTCGCCCACCATCAACTCCAGTTGCTTGTGAGATGTTGGCACGAGCACCTCCTCAGTTGTTACATCCACCTCGATAATTACACTTTTGACCACTACCTTATCCAACAGAGGTTCCTCGTGGTCTATTACCCCACAATTCTGGATATCCTATTAGCTGGAAACAACTTTCAGCATCATGTCCATCTCAGTTACAATTAAAACAAAACGGAAATTTATCTTCCCCCCCCCCCTTGAATTTTGACCACCTGCCCGGATTGCAAAACTCATGGGATTGCCTCTTTCATCCTTGGTTCATGTCATAGTTTGCACTCGCTCTTGCTGAACAACCATAGCATAGACATGATTCAGATTAGGCAAAGGTTCAGTGCTCAAAATATTAGTGCGCACTGTTCCATATCCTTCTTCATCTAAGCCCATCAAAAACTAATGAACTCTCTCTTCTTCACGCTTTCTTTCCAATTCAACGGCGAAATTGCATCTACAACCTGTACAAACACACACTGGTATATGATCATAGTTATTTATTTCATCCCACAAGATTTTGAGTTTATCAAAATAGGACACGATGGGTTGACCATCCTGCCTACAATTGGCCAAATCCGATCTCATTTGCTGCATCCATGGACCATTCCCAATTGAGAATCTCTGTTTGATATCCTCCCATAGATCTTTCGCATTATCCATGTGAGAGATAGTCGAGCGAAGTGTCGGTTCAATGGTATTAAACACCCAAGAAACCAACATGGAAATTAACCGTCCACCAATCTTCAAGTTCCAACGAATCATCTGCTGGTTGCTTGACAGATCCATCAATAAAACCATATTTCTTCTTGGCTCATAATGCAGTCCGCATAGCTTGCGCCAATTCTTCATGATTCTCTCCCTTCAACTGAACTTGGGTAATCAGGTTACCCAGGTTGTCATTCGAATTTAGTGTGTAAGGGCTAGAGGTTTTCTTGTCCATTCCAAAACTCTCCTCACTTTTTTTTCCATCAGCCATGGCTCTGATACCATGTAAAAGAACTGAGGAATTTTGGAATGAGAATTCTGTCCATCATTGCCACAGAAACGTAACATATATACATCAAACAATCTCCTAATTAGGCTAAACTACCAAAAATACAAGGACAACGCAATAAATGAATAAAAAGATATGCACACAAAACTTCCTAAGTAAACAGCCTAAATAAAAGCATATCACAGCTGCCTTTCTTCCAGTATATTTGCCCTTCCAATACAAGCTCGAAATGCTGGTGCAACAACATCACCTCGTGGTGGCACGTCTCAGCGTATGGATCGTGTCGCTACTCGACTCTTGGCCACGATGGTGGTGGTGCTTGCTCAAGGCGATGCTTGACAAGGTGCGACGCCGAGGTAACCATCGATGAAATGCAACCACAGTGGTGGTGGGATACACATGGCTGGCTCCCATGGCGTGGCAGCGAGGCACCAGTGTCAATGTCTTGGACAAGGAGTGACGTCGACTTGGTTGAATCCCTCTGTTTTTTTTTTCCTTTCCAGCCCTAGAAGAAGAGGACGCTGAATCCCCCTCCGAAGAAGCTGCCCTCTCCTTTTTTAGATCTTCTCTCTGTTCCAACGACGACGGCTGCCTTTCTCGGACCCGAACCGCACTACATTCTCGGTCGAGCGTCGTGTGCATCATTGCCTCCGTTCGTCCTCGCCTCAGTCCTTCTGTGCCTCTCCCTTTCCGTTCCGTTTATCGTTTGGCCAGCATCCAAGGCGACAGAGGAGAAGGAAGAGAAATGAGCGAGCCGAGTTGAGGAACAAGAAAGATGGGCCACACTGGGGAAAATTAGGAAAAGAAGAAAAGAGGAGTGGGCCGGGCTAGGAATGAAGAGGTACCGGGCCGATCCTAGCGTGAAGAAGAAAAGGAGAGAAGAGAAGAGAGGGCCGGGCCAGGCTGGGTCGGCCCGGCCCTTTTCGATTTTTTTTTTTTTTTTTACATTAACTATACTTTTATTCAGAGTGAGTTCGCCACCAACTGTAGTGGCACCATTTGCCAAAATTCGTCCTTTTAAATAACCTAATCACTCAAATCCTTGTTGTGGCATCTATAAATTATACGCCTAATAATAATAATTTTTTTTGAATTTTTTTTGAAGACTTTAATACTTAATAATAGTAACATAAGTATTCTTAATGTTTATATCCGATGCAATTTAGCAAAAATTATTTTTACTAGGGGTTAAAATTAATCCCTAATTTTCTACATTAAACCCTAAGCGAAAAGGCAAAATTTAGGTGTCAATAATGAGAAAGCATAGAGATCATTTTCTTATTCAATTACCCAAAATGACAAAAAAGCAACACAATATTAAAGAATTTACTTAAAAAGCCTAAACCTAATATCTCTTTTTTTTTTTTTTCACTTTACCTCTGCCACCATCATGGTCTTGTCAACCCCACACCACACCTCTGGCACTGCTCGTTATCTGTTACCATCACACGAGGCAACTATCGTCATTGCCAAAAGCATTCTCTCTCTCTATCCCCTACTAGAAAAAGATAGCGAGGTCTAGTATGGTGGTTGCGGCCCCGGTTCTTGGGTCGCTTGGGTGGGCGATGGCGGTGGAGGGCTAGTCAAGAAAGAAGAAAAGGGAACAAAAGGAAAAGAATAAGATGATTATATTCAGTTCAAAGATTCCTCATTTATTTATCAACCTCTCATTGCAATAAATGGGCAATGTTATATACTTATAATTCAAGAGAAGGGGGGTTTTGGGGGGGGGGGGTGAGTGACTAGGCAGGGTTGACAACCACAGTGGAGGAGGAGCAAATTAAGAAATAAGAAAAGGGGAAAAAAAGAGGAAAATAATAAAATTAGATATGATATGCTCAAAGACGCCTTGTCTACGTGTCAATCTCTCATTGCAGTAAGTTGCATGTTGACACCTAAAATTTGCCCTTTTACTTAGGATTTAACCACGTAGAAAATTAGTAATTAATTTTTAAACCCCATACAATAATAATTTTAACTAAATTGCATTGTGTATTAGCATTAGGAATATTTGCATTACTAATGGTAATTATTAAGGGTCCATTCGTTTCACGGAAAACAACTTCCGAGAAAACATTTTCCGAAATTTTCGATGTTCGGTTGGCTAGAAAATAGCTGGTCGAAGAATATATTTTCCGGTCAACTGAAAATCCCCTCGTAACATCGTGGAAAATGATTTCCTCTTTTGAAAAGAGTAAATCATTTCCTTGTCCTCTCGCACGCTCTCTCGCGCTCGCTCTCGCACTGCTTCTTTCCTGACTAATTTCTGCCTTGACCTTCTCCTCCTCCTCCTTCGACGCCGACGATCAGCAGCGGTGGAGCGACTCACTTGCCTCTGACGGTTTCCCCTTGCCGAAAGCAAATAATATCCGCGATCCAGGTACGCACCTCTCGCTTCAGCCGCCGGATGGTTTTCCCTCGGCCGGCCGCGTGAGTCGACCGTCACGCTTAGACTTGAAGTGCATGCCGGTGTGAATCGCTGGCGTTTGATTTTGTGTCTCTGCTCTGTTTTCACTTCTTTTCTTTACTTGGATGTTTCAGATTCTCGATTTACTCATGTTGCAGAAATTGTTTGCGGATGTGATTTTGCTATTGTGCTGTTCTATGATTTCGGTGGCGATTGTGGCTCGGAAATTGTTTACGAATGTGATTTTGCCGTTGCGCTGTTCTTTGATCTCAGTGGCGATTGTGGTCTGAGCTGCACCCGCCGAGGTGTTTCCTAAATGGGCGGAATGTCTCTAGATAGTGGATGCGTTTCTGTTTTTTTTTTTGGATTTTCGAGATTGTGTTGTTGGGATGTGCAGAGATGATGGTGTCCGGACAGGAGGAGATTGTGTCTGCGGGATGCATATGCCTCTTTCGTTTGATGATATAGAATGGTTACCAGAATGTGGTGTGGATTTTACTGAATTTATTATAGGCTCTGGTTGATTGTATATGGGGAAATGAAAATGAGGCAATGCTTCCCTAATTTCTCATGATTCCCTCGCTTGAGGTAAGTTGCAACGTCATAAACACACACTTAGTTCCATATTTTAGTTGTCGAACCCAACAATGCAAGCCCTTGGATGTCTTCTTCATTGTGGAGATAGTGGCTCTGCATGATCTGGAGTGATCTACATGGGGGTGAAATTCTCACTTGCTTCTTTTCAAATGCTCGTTGGTGTTTGAGGATTAAGGTTTTGGTGCTACTTATTATCGTTTGCATTTGTGAAGATGAATAACAGTAGCTTGAAGCTACAAGACAAGGGAAATGATTTCTTGAAGTTCTTTATCTCTTACTTGCATTTGTGATGGTGATTTGATCTTGATTTGGTGGTACATTGATCATGCTGGTATACATATAATTATGTGCGGAGGAATTAATAATTTGCAGGGGTTGTTGGTTGAATTATTATACTCTTATGCCTCGAGCACATTGAATGTTGACTCTAACTGTCACGCCCCGATCCTCGGGCACGCACACATCCTTCTCATATGGTCGATTTTATAATGCAATATCCTAGGACAATGTATCGCCGATCCTTTCATTTATTAAGCACATGCGAAAGCAGTTAAAATCCACAGACAATAAAACGATGGGATAGAAAAGCAGGGTCATATTTTTCATATTGAAACTTATAACCAAACTTTTATACAAAACAAACCAGAACACTTCACAACTATTCACTCTATCTCTATTCACATCAAAATGGAGATCTCAAAGAAGATAGAATCTCAATCCATTCGGGCCGTACTTAAGGCCCCTATCGGGATTATCTTCTTCTTTCAAAAAATCCTTCTCCTCAAATTTCACCTCCGAGTTCTCCTTCTCAAACTTCTTCTCCTCAGCTCCTCATCGAGGATCCTGAAATGATTTCCCCAAACCGGGATGAGACTACGTCTCAGCGAGTTCTACCCCACTAAGGCCCAATTAGTAAACTATTATACTATAGGCTGCCTAAACACGCACATGACAGAGGACTTACCTTGGCCTCAAATTCCACCTGCATATTAGCACAGTTCAATAGGCACCCAAGCAATCACATCACAAATCGATATCTCGATCAATCAACCCAATCGATCACACGCCAACAAAACCATTTACGGTCATTTCCATTCAATCAATCATTTCACAATATCAGATCAAAGCAATGATCAATCGACCTAGTCGATTACATGTCAATTGGACCATTATAGGTCATCTCACTCCACACCATATCATCCCTTATAGTACACTCTGTCACAGAGCTACAATAATACTCTCGGGCGTCGATTCGCCAAGGTGATACACAATAAATACTTTATGTGCATGCTTTTAGGCATCCCAATTACCTTCAACCACACGGGCACGACACTCGACACACAAAGATACAGCAACACAGGCATGATCAACTATCGCCACACAGGCATGATCAACTATCGCCACATAGGCAAGATCAATTATCGCCACACAGGCATGATCAACTATCGCCACACAGGCATGATCATTTATCGCCACACAGGCATGATCAATTATCGCCACACAGGCATGATCATCTATCGCCACACAGGCATGATCAATTATCGCCACACAGGCATGATCAATCATGATCAATTATCGCCACACAGGCATGATCAATTATCGCCACACAGGCATGATCCATATTCAACAATTTACGTGCATTCTCTAAGGCAACCTCTTCGCCAAGATGACATATTCAACCACTGAACACACGTGCATTCTCCAAGTAATATTCCGATTCACCAAGCCCCCGTATTTCCTTTCAGGTGATAACCAATACCCAATGATTTCTCAATCAAATAATTAACTATCAAGTGAATATGAATAACTCCTCAAAATTCATAATTAAATCAATTCCATACAAATTGTAGCTCAATTAAATAAACGGACTACGCCACGACGATCAGCATGAGATTTCGGTAGTCGGCCATCTCAGTCTTAATTTCCGAAAAATAATTAATTAATTAATTAATTTCGAAAATTAATAATTAATTACAATAAATCCAATTTAGCTCAAATTAAAGCCCAATTAAATAAACAGGCTGCACCATGATCATCAGCATAAAAATTCGGCCACTAGCCATCCAAGTTGAATTTCCGGAACATAAATAATTAATTAATTTATTTCGAAAAATAATATTTAAATACAAGAAATTCAATTTAGCTTAAAATAAAGCCCGATTAAATAAACAGGCTGCACCACAATCATCAGCATAAAAATTCGGCCACTAGCCATCCAAGTTGAATTTCAGAACATAAATAATTAATTAATTTATTTCAAAAAATAATATTTAAATACAAGAAATTCAATTTAGCTTAAAATAAAGCACGATTAAATAAACGGACTTCACCACAGTCATCAGCATAATATTCTGGTCACTGACCATCCCAATTGAATTTTTGGAAAATAAATAAATAATTAATTTAATTCCGAAAAATAATATTTAAATGCCAAAAATCCCACTTAGGCCAGAATTGCCAAATTAAAGCCCGATTAAGGGTCGGAAAATTTTCGAGATACGTCCAATAAATAGTAGACCACGTCTACTTGCTAATTGCGCAATCAATTTATCTAAATCGCATCACAATTGACTAATAATTGCTAATTTATTCTAATCTAACAACCTAAACATAATTAATTAAAACTAAACCAACCTTAAGCATAATTAGTCAACTAATCCGGGATTAGTGAAATTACTCACTAAATCGCACGCAAATCGGATCAATCCGATGGGGGCGATGCGAGGAACGATTCTTCCCAAAGCACGGCTCGGGTTCGGGGCCCGGAAACGGCCCAAAAGCAAGCTTGAACTAGCTGGAAACCCACTTCGTGGGTTGCTGTTCTTGGCTGGCCGGACCTAGTCCGGCGACCAAAACAACAAGGCGGGGCCGGCGAAGGATGAAGAGGACGCCGGGGAGGTCCGGCGGGGTCGAACGGCGGCCGGAGGTGACCGGACGAGGGCTGGACAAAGGCAAACAGGGTTGAGTAGAGGCTGAACCGCGTCGAGGAGCACGCCTGGGCGCGAGGGACTGCGGGCGGAACGTGCGACGTCGCACGGACGGGCGTCGCAGGCGTGCGGTGCGGCGGCGGGACGGGCGGCGACGGTTGCCGCGGCAAGCTGCTGCTTCTACTTCGATTTGCTGGTTCGCATGCGAAGAAAGAAGGAGAAGAGGAAGCTGGTTCGGTCACGAGGGAGAAGAGAGAGGAGAGAGAAGAAGATAAGAGAGAGAAGGAGATAAGCTTTGACTAGTCAAAAAGAAAGAGAGAAAGAGAGAAAAGTGAGTCGGTAGGAGGGAAAGAATTCGCACGAGGGGGAAGGGGAGAGGAGAGAGAAGAAGAGAAAAAGTGAGAAAAGGGAGAGAGAAAAAAGACAAACTTATAATACTTTTCTTATTTCTTTTCTTTTTCTCTTTCCCTTTCTCTTTCTATTTCTTTTGGTCTTCGATTTTTCCTCCGATAATTTCCTTCCTGAAATTTCGGACTCGTCAATAATTTGACGGACAATGAGACAGGATCTTAAAAATGAATTGTGACACGCTCGAATATTCGATTCCCGAAACCGAATTAAATTTCATGATTAAAATCGATCGGACGCAATTTTAGTCCAATCTAACCGATTAGGCAGCTTTTAGGGATTTTACCGCGGTTATATCCCTTAACGGCTTCACCCAATAGGTTAGCTAACTCGTGAGTGATCAGCTCAGAGAAAAAGGAACATAGGCGCGCCGAAAATATGCACATTTCACTTTATCGAAACGGGGTCGAATTTCAGGATGTCACAACTCTTCCCCTCTTATAAAAATTTCATCCTCGAAATTTAAACCATTACGCACTTTGATCAAAAAGGTGGGGTACCACTGTCTCATCGACTCTTCAGTCTTCCATGTCACTCCTTCAGCACCGTGGTGTTGTCAGACCACTTTGACCAACGGAATGGTCTTTGTACGCAGAACTAGCTCTTTACGATCGACAATCTGAACCGGGCTGTCAACGTATGACATACCATCATCCACGTCCAATTCCTCAAAATTGGGCACGTGGGTCGAGTCAGGCTGATACTTCCTTAACATCGACACGTGAAAGACGTCATGCACTTGCGCCAATCTTGGTGGCAACGCAAGACGATACGCTAGGTTTCCGATTCTTTCAAGAATCTCAAATGGACCTACGTACCTCGGACTCAGCTTGCCTTTCTTACTAAAGCGCGAAGTTCCCCTCATTGGTGACACTTTTAGAAAAAAAACGTGATCACCAACTTGGAATTCCAAAGACCTTCGACGCTTATCTGCATAAATTTTTTGTCTGCTCTGCACTGTCTTTAATCTATCTCTGATCACTGCCACGGCATCTACTGATTGCTGAACCAACACTGGGCCCGTTATCTTCCTTTCTCCGACTTCATCCCAACATACTGGAGTTCTGCACACTCTGCCATACAACGTTTCAAAAGGAGCCATCCTGATGCTCTGCTGATAAACGTTTTTGTAGGCGAATTCCACCAGATGAAGCTAATCTTCCCAACTTCCTTTGAAGTCTATTACACACGCTCTTAGCATATTTTCAAGAGTCTGAATTGTCCTTTCAGACTGGCTATCCGTCTGAGGATAATACGCCTTATTGTGCTGAAGCTTTGTACTTAAAGTACTCTGCAAGCTCTTCCAAAAAGTAGCAGTAAATCTCGGTTCTCTATCAGATGTTATCGTAACCGGCACTCTATGCATAAGAACCACTTGACGCACACACAAGTCTGCGTGTCTATCCAGACTCAGGTCCTTTTGAACTGCAATGAGGTGAGCCGACTTTGTCAGCCTGTCAACTACTACCCAAATCGAATCTTTCCCCCTCTAACTCCTTGGTAGTCCAATCACGAAATCCATCGTAATATGCTCACATTTCCACTCTGGGATCACAAGTGGTTGCAGAAGTCCTCTTGGCTTGCAATGTTAGGCTTTTACTTGCTGACCAATCAAACACTTGGTGATATGCTTGGCAATGTCCACCTTCATACCTGACCACCAATAGTGATGACGTAGGTTTTGATACATCTTGGTACTTCCAAGATAAATGATATAGCTGCTACAATGTGCTTCAGATAAAAGCTCTTCTCTAAGCTCTACATCGTTAGGTACAATCAGACGTCCTTGGAACATTAGTGTCCCGTTGTCAGAAATCAGAAAGTCAGCTTTTCCTTAAGACCTTGGAACTTGCACTTGCACTGATATGTCCACACGAACTTTTCTTCCTCTTTCAGGAATCGAGTTGCTAACATTGAGAACTCTTCCATAAACCTTCTGTAATACCCTGCTAAACCCAGAAAACTTCTGATCTTTGATACTACTATCAGTCCTGGTCCACTGATAACTGATTCGGTCTTAACCGGGTTCATGGAAATTCCTTCACCATTCTTAGACATCTCTTGTACTCTTTAGCATTATTCAAATACACTGGAATATCATTACACGACACGACCACAACTGACCTAGATATTCCTTGCACACTCGGTTTACCAAATTCATGACAGTAGCTAGAGTGTTTATCAGACCAAACGATCTTACAATACTCTCGTAAAGACCTTATTGAGTACGAACAACTGTCTTTCGTATAACCTCCTTCCTGGTTCGTAACTGACAACATCTTGTTCTCAAGTTAAGCCTTGAAGACATCAACACTCTTGATGTTTGGTCACCCAATTCGCCGATCTTGTACAATGGACGTTTGTCCTTGATTGTCACCTAATTGAGTTGACGATGGTCGATGCATACTCACAACAAACGATCTTTCTTTTTCTCACAAACAAAACTGATGTTTCCCCGAAGTGATGCACTGATACGCATGAATTCTCATTCATCAATCTTCACATTTGCATCTTCAATTCTACCAGTTCAGACAACAACAGCTGGTAAGAAGCCTTCGAGATTAGCTCTATCCTGGTGCTAGCTCGATCACACTTTCTATCTCTTTCTCTGACGGCAGTCTGACAGTCCTTATGACAACACATCTAGAAGTTCTTAGACCATTGAGATGTCCTCCATCTCTAGTTCTTCAATCTGTCCTACCCAAGACAATCGCCATGCAACCTTGGCAACCTCCGTCTAACAAACAAGTTGCCTTCAGCCAATGAGATTAATGAAATCGAAGATTCTTTTCGACTCCCAATAACCTCGACACTTTCACATGTTAATAGACTAAACTGGATTACTCAATGACCATGATTTATTATCACAAGATGCTCCATAAGCCCACACTATTCATGTGGCATCAAATTCACACTTCAGCAACTAATCAAGCACAACTATTTCTAATGATTTCCCCTCTGTCACTTTTACTTCAACAATTTAAGTTCCACCAACTCAGCACAAAACTCTGCTGTGCTGCTCTGATAAAATCACCTTCGACACATTCTTTCTCTGATCGGTGCAAGGTCCATTCTACTCCCATTCCTTTCACCATCCTAGTGGCGTTCTGGCCGTAGTAGCGAGGTCTATGATACCTTAGACTTTCATTGACAGTCTTTCACTTGATGACCATGCTGGTCATCATCACAACAGGTTCTAGTCATACTCGGATACTAGATTTATCCATGCTTTCTTCTACAATTCCGACACCTATCAGGTGAGTCTTCTATCTCCTGCCAAGTGACAGCACACATCAATCTGCTAGGACCACTCCCGACCAGATATCCCTGTTGGCTATACTCCAAACAATTCCGCGTCCTAGGAAGGACATAAGACCGATCTCCATCATTGCGTCTGGAAACACCCTAATCTATTTGACTCGGTGCTGACTTGACTACCTTACCCTTCCTCACGAGTGGAATAGAATGCTTTTCTCTCAATCTCGGTCTTTTCCCTGATCAATTTCCATTCCTGCCTGAACTGGATCTATACTTCGGCTCGAATGCAATGATTGGCTCCCGGATCATATCTCCACTTTGGATCTCAGTAGGTACGGCAACGACAGCGGTAATGATAGCGACAACAACAGCGGCTTGATCCTGAGCTTGCTGGCTCGTCTAGTTCTCAAGGAACACTAGCATCAGAATGATTCTATCGAACTTAGGATCATTCGACGCTACTACACTAGTACCAACCTGCAGTGGTACTCTTACGCTCGAGCTGGCCAGAGCCGACACTCTGCCACGACCACCTCGGGTACCGACCTTTGTCAGTGTTTTATCCCGAGTCACAGAGGACATTGTCCTCTTACTAGGAGTTCTCAACTCCTGCTTGCTCATGGTTTAGTCTTTACACTAAAACCCGTCTTCCACATCCACACTGGATTAGAAGATGAGCGATCCTCACGCGACAAACAATTCTAGCATTCAGCTAACACAGACATGCACCAGCATGAATTTAAAGGCCTTTCCTACTAACTATCCCATGGTCAATGCTCCTTATCACTCCAATCTTCAACCTCGCTCTGATACCACAAAAAGGGGATGTCACGCCCCAATCCTCGGGCATGCACACATCCTTCTCATTTGGTCGATTTTATAATGCGATATCCCAGGACAATGTATCGCCGACCCTTTCATTTATTAAGTACATGCGGAAGCAGTTAAAATCCCCAGACAATAAAACGATGGGATAAAAAAGCAGGGTCATATTTTTCATATTGAAACTTATAACCAAACTTTTATACAAAACAAACCAGAACACTTCACAATTATTCACTCTATCTCTATTCACATCAAAATGGAGATCTCAAAGAAGATAGAATCTCAATCCATCCGGGCCATACTTAAGGCCCCTATCGGGATTATCTTCTTCTTCCAAAAAATCTTTCTCCTCAGATTTCAACTCCGAGTTCTCCTTCTCAAACTTCTTCTCCTCAGCTCCTCATCGAGGATCCTGAAATGATTTCCCCAAACCGGGATGAGACTACGTCTCAGCGAGTTCTACCCCACTAAGGCCCGATTAGTAAACTATTATACTATAGGTTGCCTAAACACGCACATGACAGAGGACTTACCTTGGCCTCAGATTCCACCTGCATATTAGCACAGTTCAATAGGCACCCAAGCAATCACATCACAGATCGATATCTCGATCAATCAACCCAGTCGATCACACGCCAACAAGACCACTCACTGTCATTTCCATTCAATCAATCATTTCACAATATCATATCAAAGCAATGATCAATCGACTTAGTCAATTACATGTCAATTGGACCATTATAGGTCATCTCACTCCACATCATATAATCCTTAATAGTACACTCTATCACTGAGCTACAGTAATACTCTCGGGCGTCGATTCGCTAAGGTGATGCACAATAAATACTTTATGTGCATGCTTTTAGGAATCCCAATTACCTTCAACCACACGGGCACGACACTCGACACACAGAGATGCAGCCACACAAGCATGATCAACTATCGCCACACAGGTATAATCAACTATTGCCACACAGGCATGATCATTTATCGCCACACAGGCATGATCAATTATCGCCACACAGGCATGATCAACTATCGCCACACAGGCAAGATCAATTATCGCCACACAGGCATGATCCATATTCAACAATTTACGTGCATTCTCTAAGGCAACCTCTTCGCCAAGATGACATATTCAACCACTGAACACACGTGCATTCTCCAGGTGATATTTCGGTTCACCGAGCCCACGTATTTCCTTTCAGGTGATAACCAATACCCAACGATTTCTCAATCAAATAATTAACTATCAAGTCAATATGAATAACTCCTCAAAATTCATAATTAAATCAATTCCATACAAATTACAGCTCAATTAAATAAATGGACTACGCCGACAATCAGCATGAGATTTGGTAGTCGGCCATCTCGATCTTAATTTCCGAAAAATAATTAATTAATTAATTAATTTCGAAAATTAATAATTAATTACAATAAATCCAATTTAGCTCAAATTAAAGCCCAATTAAATAAACAGGCTGCACCACAATCATCAGCATAAAAATTCGGCAACTAGCCATCCAAGTTGAATTTCCGGAATATAAATAATTAATTTATTTATTTCGAAAAATAATATTTAAATACAAGAAATTCAATTTAGCTTAAAATAAAGCCCGATTAAATAAACAGGCTGCACCACGATCATCAGCATAAAAATTCAGCTACTAGCCATCCAAGTTGAATTTCCGGAACATAAATAAATAATTAATTTATTTCAAAAAATAATATTTAAATATAAGAAATTCAATTTAGCTTAAAATAAAGCCCAATTAAATAAACAAACTTCACCACAGTCATCAGCATAATATTCCGGTCACTGGCCATCCCAATTGAATTTTCGGAAAATAATTAATTAATTAATTTAATTCCGAAAAATAATATTTAAATGCCAAAAATCCCACTTAGGCCCGAATCGCCAAATTAAAGCCCGATTAGGGGTCGAAAAATTTCCGAGATACTTCCAATAAATAGTAGACCACGTCTACTTGCTAATTGCGCAATCAATTTATCTAAATCGCATTACAATTGACTAATAATTGCTAATTTATTCTAATCTAACAACCTAAACATAATTAATTAAAACTAAATCAACCTTAAGCATAATTAGTCGATTAATCGGGATTAGTGAAATTACTCACCAAATCGCACGCAAATCGGATCAATCGGCGGGCGGCGACGCGAGGAACGATTCTTCCCCAAAGCACGGCTCGGGTTCGGGGCCGGAAAGCGGCCCAAAAGCGAGCTTGAACTAGCTGGAAATCCACTTCGTGGGTTGCCGTCTTGGCTGGCCGGAGCTAGTCCGGCAGCCAAAACAAAAGCGGGGCCCGGCGAAGGATGAGGGAAGGGCCGCCCGGGGAGGTCCGGCGGGGTCGAACGCGGCCCGGAGGTGGCGAGCGGGGGCTGGACAAAGCGAACGGGGCGAGCGGGAGGGCGAACCACGCGGGAGCACGCACGGCGCGAGGGGACGGCCCGCGCAGCGTCCGGCGGCGTCCCCGGGCGTGCGGTCTGGCGTGCGGACGGGCGACGCGGGACGGGCAGCGGCGTTGCAGTTCTTTATACCTTCGGTTTGCTGGTTCGCACGCGAAGAAAGAAGGAGAAGGGAAAGCTGGTTCGGTCACGAGGGAGAAGAGAGAAGAGAGAGAAGAAGATAAGAGAGAGAAGGAGATAAGCTTTGACTAGTCAAAAAGAAAGAGAGAAAGAGAGAGAAAAGTGAGTCGGTAGGGGGGAAAGAATTCGCACGAGGGGGGAAGGGAAGAGGAGAGAGAAGAGAGAGAAAAAGGGAGAAAAGGGAGAGAGAGAAAAAGATAAACTTATAATACTTTTCTTATTTCTTTTCTTTTTCTCTTTCCCTTTCTCTTTCTATTTCTTTTGGTCTTGATTTTCCTCCAATAATTTCCTTCACGAAATTTCGGACTCGTCAATAATTTGACGGACGATGAGACAGGATCTTAAAAATGAATTGTGACACGCTCGAATATTCAATTCCCAAAACCGAATTAAATTTCATGATTAAAATCGATCGGACGCGATTTTAGTCCAATCTAACCGATTAGGCAGCTTTTAGGGATTTTACCGCGGTTATATCCCTTAACGGCTTCACCCAATAGGTTAGCTAACTCGTGAGTGATCAGCTCAAAGAAAAAGGACCATAGGCGCGTCGACGATATGCACATTTCACTTTATCGAAACGGGGTCGAATTTCAAAATGTCACACTAACATGTTCATGATTACGGGTACTGTCTAATCTCTTTTCTGGGTTCAAAGCATGTTTAAAAATCACTATCAATGTACAGTTTGCTTTACATCTGCCAAACAATTGCTTGGTTTTATTGGATGACCTTCATTGAACATAAATTCTGACGAATTTGGCTTAAAATGAAGACTATTTTACTTGTTCGTATATAGAGGCTCATATGTCAATAGATTTTGTTCATATCAAGTTGATACTTCTTTGTAGGCGTACGTTAAGCAGCTTGCTTTCCCTTGTTGAATGCAACTTTGAAATGGAGGCTAAAATGTGTCTTGCAAGTCCTATTGTGTGACCTACAAAGGGAAATTGATTAAGCTGGACATCCACATTGACACGGACAAAGTAAGGTAATACATTCTTACAATATGACCCCAAGTTTTCTGGACTAAGAGCTAACTCCTTCATAGTGGACAAGCCTAGTGAAGATTCATTTGGTCTCTTTCATGAGAAATATGTGCATTATATACTGATTTACTCTCTTAACCCCTTCTACCATGTTTATAGACAATTGGTTAAACAAGTTGTCATGTATATGGGTTGACCTCTTAATCCCCTTAAATATCATTTAGATGAAAATAGTTGAGCATATTATCATTTGTTGTCCCCTATTTTTTTGACTCTTCTAGTATTGCCCTTCTTGTATTTCACATGCATTTTGTGTTTAATGATTAATGTGTTCAAACATAGATGGATAACAAAATTCAAGCGGTGGTAACGGGTGCAGTTGCAGCGGTTATGACAGTTATCACATTAGTTATGGATGATTATGATTATTTGAAGAATCGCATACCAAGAGAGCCTCATGTGAATCGAGATTATGAGAGATAGTTATATATGAATCGTGTGTTATATAGTGGTGATACTCATTGTGTAGATCAAATATGGATGACGCCGAATGCTTTTTTAGACCTTTGTAAGGTACTTGGTGCAAGTAACTTGTTGCGTTCTACTGTAAATGTTTCTATTATGGAGCAAGTTATGGTATTTTGTCATATCATTGGACATAATGTGAGGTTTAGGGTAATTGGGGGAAGATTTCATAGATCAATAGACACCGTCCATAGATATTTCAAAATTGTCCTGCAAGCGATTTTGAAATTATACAAACATGTGGTGAAAGAACCAAGCAATTCCACTCCTCCTGAGATAAGTAACAGTCAAAGGTTTTATCCATATTTTAAGGTATGGAATTTGAAAAACAAGTCTATAAATTGCTTGAGAAGTTTCATTAGTATTTGGTTGGTAACTATATTGATTATTTTAGGATTGTGTTGGAGCAATAGATGGAACTCATGTACGTGCATCGGTTCCTCTTGAAATTCAAGGAAGATTTCGTGGTCGGAAGGATGGAACAACACAAAATATATTAGCTACTGTTACATTTGACTTGAGATTTTCTTATGTATTAGCTGGTTAGGAAGGCACATCTCATGATTCACGTATTTTGTTTGATGCACTTTCAAGGCCAAATGGATTGAACATTCCTAGAGGTAAGAAAATGTAATTTACACATTCTTTGAATTGAGATTAGTAACTTGATAATAAACTTATTTATAACTTGTAGGAAAACATTATCTTGCTTATGCTGGTTATGGAATCCAAAATAGCATCATCTCTCCCTATCGTGGTGTTAGATACCATTTGAAGGAGTTTAGTGATCGCCCTCCTGAAAACGAGAAGGAACTATTCAATTTGTGGCATTCATCTCTAAGAACTATTATTGAAAGAGCATTTGGAGTTCTAAAGAAGCGTTTTCGAGTATTGGGTTCAGAACCTTTTTGGTCATTTAGAACACAAGTCAATGTTGTCTTAGCTTGTTGTATCATTCACAATTTTATTATGAAAGCTGATCCCAATGACTATCATGGAAGAGATGAATAGACAAATGGAATCTCAAAGAGAAAATCCAAGAATCCAACTTTCTCAAAGGGAAGAAAAGGAGGAAAATAGGATATGTGCATCAAAGAGGGATAGGATTGCACATGCAATGTTGATTAGTTATCAGAATATTAAAAGAAGCCAATAGTTTTACTTTTATTTCTTTTGAGTGCTTTATTTTGAACATGTGCTTTTCATTTCTTTAATGATCATCATCTCTAAATATTTACTATGTGTCCGTCTTCATCATATTTTTTTTCTTATTCTACTGTTTAAAGTTGTTACATAGTTATCATGATGAGTAGAAGTAAGGCAAATGATGAGAAGGTCAAGCAATTTAGATGGTCGAAGCCTATGGAACATGTTTTACTTGAAATTATCGCTGATGAAGCTAGTAAAGGAAACAAGCCTTCAAGTACATTCAAGCCCTCTTCAATTACTCGAGTTGTCAATACAATAAATGAGAAGTTTGGTATTTGTTGTGAGCCCGACCATGTTGAGAACCATTTGAAGACAGTCAAAAGCAATTGGAAGACGATTCAAATTGTGCGTGGCAAGAGTGGATTCAGTTGGGATGATAAGTTGAAGATGGTCATAGCTGGGAAAAATGAATTTGATCAATATGTGTCGGTAATTTTTCTCATCACTTGCTCAATACATTCTTTTAGCCAATGTTTCATGTAAGCAGTTTTATGTGTCTTTATATACTTACTCAGCATATAAGGGATAATTTCCTAACCATCTTAGTCAAGATTTTTAAATTTTAATGCATTTGCTAACATGCTGGACTGAAAAAAAGAAAAGCAGATTATTAACTTGTTAGTCACCCACGTTTCACTGAAGCCATAGGTTATCATGTTGGTGTTGTTTCTATTTTTGTTACAAGTGCAATGCATAATTTAATATTGACTGCCATACTAGCAATTTATATGTTTGGAAATTTTTCTCAATGTCTTTGGCTACTACAATTTTGATTTTGATTGTTGGGTATATTTGGAATGCGACTAGGGTTGGTAAAGTTTGCTTCTTTTCTCTTTATCTTTCTGCAATTTAGGTGGTGAGAACCTAAGAAGGCACTATGTCAAAATGTTTAGAGCTCACTGAGTTAGCACTAGAGCTTGGTTGGACTCTAGGCATGTTACAATGGGCTAATTGCCTAAGATCGTTTCTGGGATTGCCTGAAAATGTGACATTGAATATGCTTTAAGACATTACTTCTTGAGCCTCATTTGAAGAAATGAGTAGTAAAGAAATTAGAAAAGGTCAAGTAGTGACAGCATGTTGCCTCAATGATCAAGAAATGAATTGGAATGGTGTGTTACCCAAGACTCTTATGCTTTCTGGCCTATTTTGATCTTAATCTATGCTGGTATAGAAAGCACATTGATGACTTCACTTCATAACATTGTCGCAAATGAGTTGCTAATTCTGACATTGATAGGCGTTTTCGAAACCTTGTGCTTTAGATCTTATTGATCTCGCATCTCTTGCAAAGATAGATTGACAATGCAATTTCTATTCAAGCGTAACTGTGAAGGGAAAAGGACTAAAAGAACAAACAAACAAAGGCTTCAAACGTGTTTTTGTCATAGCTTGAAGCCTAAGTGTTGTCTGCTTAATAGCTTCTTTTTATATCTAACTGTGGAACTAATAATTGAATGAATATTGTGCATTTATAGGTCCATCCTACTCATGAAAAGTATTTGAATAAAATGATTGACATGTATGATGAGATGGTTGTGGTGGTTGGGAGAGATATAGCCACCGGAAGCTTTGCTAAGCAGTTTGGGGACATCGATGCAATGGAAGTTGACTCCTCACCTATCAACTTAGGCGATGACTTCAATGAGTTGATGAAAGGCTCAAAAACATCTTCCTCTATTGTGCATTCAGAAAAGAGGTCTCACAAAAGGCGAATTGCACTTTCAACACAACTTGGAGAGATGGCCTCAGCAATTAAGTCATTGGCTTAAAATGATGTCGATCCTTTGACTGTTCAACCGCGCCCTAAGGCCGTTCCCTGTCGTAAGGGTAGATGTGTTTCCGGGTATTCTTTTATCAACCCATTCTGATTGGTATATCATGAAAAAAGAAAGCCATTTGCACCAGGCGCACTGCGCTTTCACTTGCTACTCTTCACAAAGTATTGGTTGATAAATTTCTAAGCAAATGAGATCATCATTAGTGATGTATTGTATTGAAATTTATTGCCAAAAGACTCATGTTCTTTCTTTCTTTGTTGTTATTGTCAATGCTTCATGAGATGAAATTTGATATAAGGTTGTTTCTACTTGTTGTTTGAACAGAATTTGTCAAGTTTCTGCTCTGTGATATGTCTGAAGAGTCGTTGACGAATTGTTCGGTTCTTGCTTTGAAGTGTTAGGTCAGATTCAGATCTCGTAACCTGTTTGGGCAGCAAGTTTGAAATTTGATAATTTGAGAATGGAGCTTCGAATGTTAGGACTGGAGGGTAGTCAAAATTAGGCCTTTAAGCCGCGGGAGTTGTTCATAGTTACTCGGATTTGGGTAGAACTGTTTCTTGATTGAAGGAAACTGTGGTGGAGGGTGGGCTATGTGGCGTTGTTGTCATGTTGTATTGGGATATGGATGTGGAATTTTTTAGTAGCAAGATGTTGTCTTGGACTTGTCTCTGGGTGTATGGTTGATGATTGTGATTGTGATGGTGATCGAGAACGCTTCCTTGATGCTCTGTTTCTCCTCCGGTGAGGCTTAGATGTTTGTTAGCACTTGTGAGATTGTATCTAGGAAGGACTTCGAGCTTCTGCGGCCTAGAAAAACTGGTCTTTGCACTGTGCAAGAATTGAGCGGCTCTAGATATTGGTTGACTGAATGATGTAGAAGCAAGAGTCAATTTGCAAGTGTTTATTTGCCAAAAAAACTCTATTTTAAATGGTAGTAGATGCGAAACATGAATTCAAGTTCAGTTGTTTGGTTTCCCATAATAATTTTGCCAAGTGGATTCATTTTGAGTTGAACACCAATGGCCTAAGGCATTGATTTTTAGCCCATATCAGTTAAACTATTCCCAAGCAAAAGGGTTAGAAAATATTTTCCTTACCGACCACCTAAAATATTTTCCTAAACATTTTCAATTTTTAGCGAGAACACCTAGGAAAATATTTTCCGAATTGGCTATTTTTCACCCAAAACGAACGGACCCTAAATTTTTCAAAAAAAAAAAGAAGAAGAAAAAAAATGAAAAAAAAAGAGAAAAATATCATCATTATTAAAAATTATAATCATTAAAAAAAAAAAAAAAAGGAATCTCCTACCCAGCCCTCCTTTTTCCCCTTTCTTCCTTTCTCCCTGCGCAAGCCAGGCCCACCTCTTTTTCTCTTTCTTCTTCTTTATTTTCTTCTTTTCATGTGGGCTGGCCCTTCATTTTGGCCCAACCCACGCATGGGACTTCTTCCTCCTCACGCCAGTTACGCCTACGAAAATGTGATGCCTGACCCGCAATGGGACTTTTCCAATTTGGAAAATCTACAGCTCTTGTATATTGCCGAGTGTCGCTCCCTTCAGACATTACTCAACTTCTCTGACTTGAAAAATCTTAATGAGTGTGAGTTATGGTACAACTCAAAATTGGTTGACATTCAAGGTCTTGATAGACTGGAATCTCTAGAAATTCTTTGGATCAAAGGCTGTAGCTCCTGGGGAAGCTCACGTGATCTATCCAACTTGAAGAACTTGATGAAGTCTAGTTTTTTATAATGGTTTTCCCGGTCCTTAGTGAAAAGATGATCCTTTACAACTTTAAGAAAAAGCTTGAGAAGATGTCTCGCACTCTAGCACTTGAGCAAGCTTGTAAGATCAGCAAATCCGGAATTTTGATGCTTAAGGGAATATATATTGGTAAACTTGTTTATTTACTCCCCTTTAACTTTAGCGTGCCTATAGTGTCTTCTTGATCTTTTTTCATGAGATTACGTGGAGACTAGCCATTTCATTTTTGAAAATATTTTTGATTTGAAAACACTTTCCAATTTTCATTGCTTTTTCTTGAAATCGTGTATGGTTTGTGAAAAAAGAATATTAGAATAACTTGTATTAGCATCTATTCCATATAATTATTGACATTGACAACTTAATTGATATGGATTGACATAAATATTAATTTGTAGTACAGATCATAATACATCCTTATCCAACGAGGTATATGCAGCCATTTTCCTTCATTTGACCACCTTAGAACTTAGAAGTGATCTTTCTATGAGATTTATATTTTCTTCAACGATTAAGGAAGATTTGGCTAGAAAATCCTTAAGGAAGAAATGGGAGATTACATCCGACTACTAATTCCGAAAAAGATAATAATTAAATAATTACGCTTTCTCTATTGAAATAAGTGATAATAATTTAGAATTAGTTCTTTCGATTCAAGCTTGGGTTGTTTCGGTTTTTTATTTTATTTTGTAGTCTAGTCTAATATGATTTAATTTGATCTAGTACTACATAGTTATTTGGTGCAAATCAAGAGGCCTATGTGAAGTTTGACACATGGCCCTTCTTAAACTGACATATATCCCACTCTCATCTTTATATAATTTTTCATTTTCCTTTTCCTTTTCATTTCTTTATAACATTATCTTCATCCTTTTCCTTTTGGCCACTTATCACTTTATTTTTTGGAAGACAAAAGAACCAACATAAACAAATAGTTTGTAAAAGATTCTATTTCATTTTCCGTAAATGTAATTTTTTAATTACATAAGCTAATGATCAAACCTAATGACAATAAATTAACAAAGTTTCGAATAACTGTATTACTGACTCTTCTATTAAGATGCATGTCTAGTTAAATTGAAAAGTAACATAAATTGATCGGCAAGCAAGCTTTCTTTATTTTATTTTTCTTGTTGCTTTTGACTAATAATAGTACAAAATAAAGTAACTCCCAAAAAAGAGTCAGTTTGATCATGACTGTTGACACTTGATTTCGCCGATCTAGTAGGTTGTCACTTATGAGAATACAAAAAATATATAATAGTAAAAAAAAAGGAATGTAGCCAGTTCGACCCAGCTCGTTTGGGTCTGGCTTTAGCCGTCTCCCTTATTTTCTCTCCCCGGCCCATTCCTTTTATTTTGTTTGGCCCAGTTCTTTTCCCATGTCAGCCCGATCCCTCTTTCCTTTTCTTTCCCCCAATTTTTCTTCACGCTCGCGGATACGAGCGAGGAAGGACGCTCGTACAGCAGAGACAACATTGCGGCATCGGCGGCGATCATCAAGCGATAATTTTGGTCGGGGAAGTGACCAACGGAGAGGATGGGGGCGTTTTCCTTTAGGAGAAGGAATCGCTGGTTGGTCGTCGTTGTCAGTGCTGTCTTCCGATGATCTCGGGGCTTGACGGGGTCGAAAGATATGAGATCACGGTTCATCCCGTTTTCGTGCATGGAATGAACCTGTTCTTCTGTTTCCACCGTCACCATCTCGGGTAGGGGGCTCTCGGCGTTTTGGGTGTCGTATCTCCGTTAAGTCGCAGCCCGCATCTCGTGAATGCTCTTTGGTTGTTTAGTTTGAGTCGCTCTTTCGCAAGGATCTCAGCTTGGAGCTGGCCAGAGCTGCGGTTCACCTCGAACTCGACCTCTAGTCGTCGTCTCCGAGCTGGGTAGGGACTTCTTCGTTAGACGGTCACCCACACGACCCCCTTCAGCTCCGCCTTGTTCCGCTTAAAGGTCGACCCGGGCTTGGTTTCTCCGGTTCTTGAGTGTTCCATTTCCAACTGAGTTGATTTCTTTTGTGTTACGGGTCTACATTCGAGTTCAGGCCTTAGAACGGTCAGTAAACTTCTCAACGCACTGCACACAATGTCTCCTGATTTAAAACATTTTGATGATCATTTCATTTTTAAATTGCAACATCCTTCTTCAATTGATTCATTTCAAGTTCATTTTTCTGTGGTCCGAATATATGGCCGTATGTCCCGCCCTTCTTTTTTCTCTCGTGTTCGGCTCCTTGCTTTGCACATGTTTTGGTGTCACTTGTGTGATGCTTGCTAGATGGAGTGTACGGCTGGAATGTATACGATGAATTGACAGAATGATTGGTAGTCATAGTGAAGTCCATTTGCTTGTGGCTTGAGATTTTGTTGCATCGTTGGTAAATTATGAGTCTCGAGGTTCATGAGTTAGTGAGTAAAATTTAATGAGCTCTCAATCACTAACTAAAAACAATGGACATAAAAAGTTTACAATATGTGCTAATATCTTTATACCTAAGAATAATTTCTATTTAGAAATAATTTTTTCCATTTTTATGATGGGGAACAAAGAAGTAGATTTTATCTTACCTTTACCAAAAAAAAACAAAGAAGTAGATTTTTTTATTTTTTTTTTGTTTTTGTTCCACATCTATTTCCTAACCATTTAGCACTGAAAAATTAACTAACCTTACCAAATAGACATGCCCCTAGTAAATAGGATGGGGAGTGAGAGAAGGAGCCGAAAGAGGGGAAGTTCCACGTTCTGGAGGTGTTTCCATGGACGAGTTGAATGTGAAGAGTAAGCGAGCGTGAATAGTATAATTAAGGTATGGGCTCTACAATGATTAATGGGTTTAACATGGACTTGGTGTTGCTTTGGTGGAAGAGCAGGCTGGTCATGATTCTTCTTAATTTGGGCTTGGATTAAGTTAAACGAACGTGGGCTTAATTAGAAGTCTTCTGAAATCGAGCTTAGGAAGGTTAGAATCGGAGTGGGCTTGAGGATGGAATCAATTGCACTCTTTAGCCCATCTTGTCGAGGCCAAAATTCTGTCTTTATTTGGACTGGGCTGAAGGACCCAGTCCGAGTCAATCATTTTCGGAATTATTAAAATATTAAAAATTTAAAATTTCAGCAAATGCTAGGAAGTAGGTTTTCATGAAATTTTTAAGTTTTAGCATTAGATTTAGTTTAGTTTTGTTGAATTAGTGTACATGCAGCTTAGTCCTAGTGGAATATCCTTTTGAAAGAAATTCAACTTGATTTGGATCGGCTCATGGGGATAATGTCCTAGGGCTTACAACATGGCTATGTATATTTTTTGCCCGACTTGTATCAGGTTTTCTTTTTCGCTATTACTTTAAAAGTCATTTCAATATTTGGGTGTTTACTTATTGTACTATCTTTCAATAAATTTGTTGTTTATCGCTTTCCTAGAATAGGTCAAGATTACTTTAGAATTTGATGAAAATGAACCCTACAAAAACATTTGCATGATCATTTAGCAACTCTGATGCATTTATTAAGACTATAATCAACAATCAAGACCAAGTGACTTCTTAAGTAAAGACTTTCCAAGTTAGAGAGAAAGGGCACTCATAGACATTAATGTAGTCAAGTTCTTGACTCTAGAATTTTTGGTTGCGTAGGAATTGAGACAACATTCCCATATTTTGATTGGTTTCTAGCTGGCTTCAATAGGCCATAGGTTGTTAAGAACTAAAAAAATGAAATCCAATGTTATGCAAGATATAAGCTTAGGAGAGCCCATGCTTAATCAAGGATCGTTGGCCCAAATTAGGCAATTAGGCAATACCTCTAAGTCTATTTCTCCCAATGGAAGTGTAAGTCGCAACAATGACTACAAAAACTAGGCCAATCAAAGCATCCTAGAGAGAGTAGGTTTGCTTTTCACGCAATTCACAATCAAGGCACAATTTTTTTTTCCTTTTTCTTTGGGGGTGGTCATCTTGTCAAGGGTAACTTTTCGTTCTTTTTGTTTTAATCAAAAATCTTAATGTCAATCAAGTGCATATGTTTCTTTTCTTTCCCCTTTTTCATCCTATCAAATGCATATTTGAGATCCAAAATTAACAAAACCCCAAAAAATGAGGGATTTACTTTACTTTAATTATGACCAAAAGAAGGTCTAACCTTTCAAATTAGCTAAAGTTACCTTTACCAGCTAATCTATATCCATCATTAAAACATTTGTTGATGATCCATACTTCAAGTTTGACAAATGGCACCATACACTTTAGGCAGGTCTTACTTTCTCTTGAAATTTATTACTTCTTTACATTAGAATCTTTAAATAATAAATCATGCATTCATATTTAAACTTTTAAAATAATTGGTCGTAGTCCCTTAAAATTTTGCACTCTAGGAAAATCAGTTCCAATGCAATAGACACGTGGAAAAGGTACATGAAAATGGAACACAAAATTAAGATCGTAATACTATAAAGCAAATAAAGTTTAATAATCAATTGATAAAGGTAAAACTGAAACTTTTATGCAAAATCTGATCTCAAAATGACAGATTCAGGAATTAGGATGGAACATTAGTTAATAATCTACTTTTTCCCCAGTCCAGTGAGAAATATTATCACGAGGTTCAAAAGATAGAGTACAAACAGAAATCTTCCCTTGATCAATTAGTTCCAGGTTATCATTGCACAAGGTCTGTAATGACCCCAACTCCATCTCCAGGGTCCTCAGCAATGAGGGTTATTTTCATGACGTCCCAGCCTCGGCACCGTCTTGATTCTTTTTAACTTGTTAAGAAACACAGGTGGAAGCATGAACAAATGAACTCCTTAGACAAACAACGGCTAGAAGACTAGATACATCAAACAAAACTCATTACTTTATATTACAATAGTTCATTTACAAGCCCATTCTTTTTTCTATGGGCACTTTTTCCCTTTTACACCATACTACAAGTTTCATATAGGCCAGTGGAAACTCTTATCTCCTCTAGCGTGACTGTAACTTCCAAAGCTGACGTGACGCTTTCCTGCCTACAAGTTTAAAAAATAAGGAGTGAGTCCAAGACTCAGTAAGTAAAAACCCCTAATTCTCTACTAGGATGACAACTCGTCATCAAATCTAACATGAATAGTACTCGTATTAAAATATCGATGGCAAGTTGATAGGAATATTACTGCTTCACCTCGACTACACATATGTATCCCTTCGATGTAACTTCAATACATGCTCCCTGTAATGTGTGAGTTAAGATGAAAGATAATAAATTGGCTTGTGTGGTACATAATATGTGATCATTAAATGAAAAAAACAAAGACCGTCGTCACATAGTGTTGACAGTAATGCCTCGTTCATGAGAATAGGATGCCCCTTGAATTGAGCCCGGATGCCTCAAGTGAGCTAGCCTCGGGATGTCTTGGTTGAACCAGGATGCCCTGATTGAGCTAGCATGCCTAACTTGAAACTAAATGCCTCGGTCGAGCTAGGATACCCTAGTTGAGCCAGGATACCCTAGTTAAGCCAGGATGTATGTTAATGAGCCTTTTTATACATGCTAGTATGTTTATTACTACTTGACTTAGTGTGTTCATGGATAAACCGAATGTGAGCATTCATTGAAGTTACAACGAAGGGATATATATGTGTAGTCGAGGTGAAGCAGTAATATTACTATTAATCTACCATCGCTATTTTAATACGAGTATTGTTCATGCTAGATTTGATGGCAAGTTGTCATCCTAGTAGAGGATTGGGGGGTTTTTACTTACTGAGTCTAGGACTCATTCCTTATCTTTCAAACTTGTAGGTAGGAAAGCATCATGTCAGTTTTGGAAGTTGCAGTCACGCTAAAGGAGATAAGAATTTCCCCTGACCTATGTGGAAACTTGTAGTATGGTGTAAAAAGGAAAAAGTGTCCATTAGGAAAAAAAGCGGGGGGGGGGGGCTTGTAAATGAATTGTTGTAATATAAAGTGACGAGTTCCGTTTGATGTATGTCTCAGTTTTCCAACTATTGTTTATCTAGGGAGTTCATTTGTTCACACTTCCACTTGTGTATCTTAACAAGATAAAAAGACTTGGGATGGCGATAAATCTAGGACGTCGAGAAAATAACCTTTGCTACTGAAGACCCTGAAGATGGAATTACGGTCGTTACAAGGTCATGGCTGCTACCCAACGATCCTCAAAGAAGATGGCTTCGAAGCTGATTTCATACACGCAAATAAACTTGGAAGCACCTAGATATCATATAACTTTAATAGTTTAGAGAAATAATAATTTTAGTAAACTACAAGTATGATTGATGCTACATAAAAATTTGATGATAAAAATATGCACTATTATTACTTGGTGTTGAACTTATGAGAGAATATGCGTTAAAAAGGAATAAACAATCATCCAATCTACAGTCTACGATAAACCTACCATTTACATTTGCTAGCGTTATGTATATGTCGGTATTAATGAATAAACTAATTCGTAAAATTTTAAATGTAAGAGTTTTTCTAACTTGAGCTATATTAATTATTATCATAATTTACTGTTTTAATTAATTGGTCTAAAAAGATCAGATAAAATGTTTCTTAATTACTCTAATATGAGGCTGGTTAGTGTGGGCCGAGTTGAGCTTGGTCCAATATTGAGAAAGCTTGGCTGAAAACTCTATAAATAGTACTTAAGTATTTCCTCTAACCCCAACGCACATAATTATTCTCACATAAAAAGCATTTACTAAAAACTAAATGTGAGGAGCAGTCTCATTGAGTCAGTGATACAAATGACAATAGATGATAAGTTATTAAGTTTGGATGGTTGCTATTCAGCATCAAGAACAATGGTCCAAATCAGGTGCACAAATCTCTCTCCTTGATTATATGCGGAGATTTTAGATAGTGTTTTCACATATTACATTAAAAATATGCATTTCTTTTTTAGTTAAATAAATTTTGTCCAGCTACGGAATGTGCTGAGGTTGGCATTACGAGATGACAAGCCATTATCTTTAGGGGTGTCCAAAAACCCGACCCGAACATTACCCACACACAAACTGAACACGAAACAAATTGAGTACATGTTTTGGGTCTTAATATTGTTTAGGTAATGATTATAAAACAAGCAAACAAGCATATTTCAGGTCAGGTTAGGGTTGGAACATTGTTTGCGCCAAACACATTATTGACTCAGAACACGTTCCCTCACCCAAACATGTTCTTCTCCTCCCTCTTAGAAGACCTTGCAACCACCCTGCCTTCTCCCAACGACTACGCCTTCTAGTGCCTCGACCACCCCCAAACTCGCCCTCCAAAGCTCCTGGCATGAATAGCGCTGTTGAGGTCCCCTGACCGGCCAATGTCATCTTCTTCGAGTTTGGGTCCGTCGCCACCACCGTCGACGAGGTCACCCTCGCCAGGTACTGCCCCGTCTCCTGCAACCTCGAGCCCTGCTACTGGGAGGTCCTACCTGCAGCTAGTTCCAATGCATCGCAGTTCCGCATGATCTTTTGAGAGGGGGGAGGAGTAGGGGAAGCGACCCTGATTTTCGGTGTCTTGCTTTGTATAATAAGAGTGCGAATTGTGGATATTCTTGTTCGGTGTCTTGGATTGAGGGGAAAAAGATATGATCGTGCTTTTATATAGATGATAATAGTTGAGGATGATTCATATGAGCTTCTTGCTCTGTAATTGGATTGGGTAAAAAATTTGACTCTATGATGATACACTCTCAGGATAATGAGCAATTTTTGTGAAATAAACATGAGTGATACTGTGAATGGACATTGATATTGATGAAATAGCATTGATTCGATGTTTGCACTTGTTCAATCCTCAGATAACAATATGCTAGCGACACCCTAAAATTATACAACTTGGGAGAGTAAATGCGCATGAACTTGTCTAATATATAAAGTTTGCAGTTACCTTGTAACTTTTCACATTGTAGATGCAGAGTTCCTCTTGATTCTACATCACGAGATTGTAATGTTGTCGATGTTGAAGTCTCGATCTTCACAATTCATTTGCAAACCAAAAGAGAAAATGTAGAGAGTGAGGTGAGAGCTAGGCAAAATCAGTATCCCCGCCATGCCTGCATAGTAATTCATTATGATTCATGATGAGAAGAAGCTCCAATCCAGAACTCAGCACTGTCAATGCTAAGACATGCAAGAGAGGCTCCCGCCATAAGCTCAATCACATTCAACTTGATAACTCATCGGTACTGCTCAAACAACTGTTACCTTCATTTGCCAAATTAGTTAATGTCGGAAACCCTTTTTTGGCTGCAATGGCTTCTGATCTTGGTTGCTTTGCTACATTTACACCTCGTTATTCAGTTGGTTTCTCCTTATACTTTCACAAAACAACTCAATCTTCTCTCCATTAATATAATATCCTATATGCAAACTGTGCAACCGACGGCATGTTAATAGGATTAATTTCACACGACTAATGCCACTGGGTGTGTACCAACAAGAACTCTGTTAACTGATGTGATGGTTTTATGTGATGGGCCTAAGGCTCATCCGCCCATGTTGAGCCTAAAAGCCCGGCCCATAGGATTAGGGCCCATGGATGGAGGGATACGATGAAGGGGTACGTTTCTATTTTTGAGAGAACGTATATAAGGGAGGAAAGAGAGAGACGAAGACACCTTTTGGCATTTTTTGCGCATACGTTTCCTCTCCCTCTCTCTCCCTCCAAAAGAAAGACAAGCGCTAAAGGCGATGCCGTCTTCCCTTCAAGGCCAATGGACGTTATCGGATCAAACGGGATCAGTTTTCTCTTCCTCTTATCGACGTTGGTGTTTAATTTGTGGCTAACAAGGTACGCTCGATTCCGTGGTGTGCTTTAGGATCGGTGATACGTGTTTTTTCCTGGGCTCGTCTTCCGCATTCGTTTTAGGGGTTTGATTTAGTGTCGAATCTGGTTTTTGGGAATCCGACAATCCCAACATTGGTATCAGAGCCCTAGTTCATGTTTTCCAGACCCCTTTCATGTTTTTTGATTGAATTTTCGCAAAAATAATCTACCGACACGGATCGGGGCAAAAAATCCCAACATTCGAGCACAATTCATCCACTTTTTCGAGTTTCTGTAAGTCGAAATCGATTTCTGAAGACATTGGGTGAAAGAGCTCATTGAGACGAGTCCGTCGATATGTCGTGCGCCGCCGGGCGACGCCGGACCCGCCCACACACGCGGCCGAAGGCATTGCGCATGGGCGCCACGCGCCGGTGGCGAACCGCGTGCGTGGCACCGGCCGGCGAACCGGCACGCGCCGGTTGGTGAAACGACGCGTGCTGACATCATAGTGACGTCACCCAATGGTTGGTAACCGCTGGGATGACGTCATCGATGACGTCATCGCCGACGACCACGGCCGGCGACCCGACCCAACCCGAGCTCCGACCGGTTGGTCGCACGTGTGAGGCACGTGCCGAGTCGATTTGTCCGACCCGATATGACCGGCCTGACCGGTCCAACGACCGACGACCTGACCGTTGACTCGTTGACCGTTGACCGTTGACCGACGACCGTTGACCGTTGACCGACGACCATTGACCGTTGACCGAAAAAAATAAAAAAAATAAAAAATAAAAAAGAGGAAAAGAATGTGTTTCTTTTTCAATTAAGTCTATATGGATTATATGCGATCCCTTATTTGTTCTGCATTTGTTGCAGGAACAATACCTCCCCTTAGGTTGCGCACACCTGTTCGCGCAATTACCGATGAACAAAAGGAAAGGCTTTCTAAGTTGATAGCTGAGCTGACTGATCATCAATGGGAGAGTGGTGACTTAATTGATCACGTCCTTGAAATCAACGGGAAAATTCAAAAGGTCATATGGAATGGTCGTCCTCTGCTACGGTCTGAGATGGTGCGATTTTTCATGAACACCCTTCCATCAAATGGCAAGGAGTGTTGAATCGTATATGAGATGCCAACAGAGCCGCTTCATATAGGAAAATTGTGATGGATTTTATAGATGATTATTACTGGATTGTTACAAGGGAAAAGATTAAGAAATTGAACAAAAGAGGATCTTTCCAAGTTCATGTACTGACTTGGTGTTAGATGTATTGGCTGGCCTTTGTTAAGTGTGCTTTGTGAACTTCTTATGTGATGTTTACTACCTGATTATTGTTGATGTAGCAACCGATATGCTAGTTGTATTATACGAAAGCATTATTATTCTATTGGATGTCAAATATTATTTGCTTTCTATTATTGTTGACTGCTATGGGTAGTTCATAGAAGTTTTTGTAACTTCACAAAATTTATTTTGCATAAGACAATTATATTAATAATAATTTTGAGTTAGGATTTTTGGAAGATGATTGGAACTATAATGACCTTTTGATTCTAAAACCTTACTTGAAATTGTTCATTGATATGATGGATCTGTGCAAAATGGATGCATAAATGATAGGCATTAACACCTTCATATGCTTCCAACTCTGAGGCAAGGAACAAATCACTGCTTGCACTTACTGCTCATCAGTGAGGACATGGCCAGCATCTTTCAGCTCATTAATCATGTTTGACATCTTTCTAAGATGTTGCTTCATGGTCTGACCATGAGGCTTCTTATAAGAGTCAAACCTAATAGTGAGCTTCCTCAGTCTAATCACCAAAGTATGACCAAATCTCGTTGCTAATGCTTCCTACATTTCCTTGGCATTGTCAAAATGCCTAAACTCTCGCATGACGTCATTTTCCATGCTGCTCAATAACGTGATGCGAGCAAGAGTTCTTTCTTTTCCATGCAGCAAAAGCTTTCTTATCTCTTTTGTGTTGTGCAGTGTTTCCTTCTTTAGGTTCTACCATGGTCAGGTTAAGAGCTTTTATTGCCTCTTGCTCTTCCAGAACATATTGGATTTTCATGTGCCATATTTTATGGTCCGATATGTTTTTTTTTTCTGATTTTGTTCCCTCAATGAGTTTCTAAGCATATAAAGGCGACCATAATAGAAATGCGTATAACATGACATTCTTCTACTCTGGCATTCTTACCACTGGACAAGGCGATCATCCACGACAAGGCTACCTTCTTCTTCGTGGTGGTGTCATGCATCTCATGGTTTCTCTTCTACAAAATAATGCCGGAGACTCGAGGCCTGACACTAGAGGAGATGATCCAATTTTTCGGATCATTTTTCAATTGGAAGCAAGTGGCTAGGGACATAGCCTTGAGAAGGTCCACGCCGCTGAGGATGCTAGGGACGCAAGTGGCTCAAACACAGTTGCAGGAGTAATTATAAGATAGGGGTGTTAGGTAAAAATAAATGTTTGTTAGGCTATTACTCTTTGAAAAAGATTATGTTTGTGATTGATTATGGATTGTGCTGGGTGTGAGGGTCGTGTAGAGAGCAGGGACACATACACATCATGAGAAACCTTTGACATACCCCTATCTTCTCATTGAAATGGGTGATTTTATTTTCCCATAGTTTCAAAATGGTGAATGTGTTCACTGCTTCAAGAGGCTTATGTATTGTCTATATACGTAAGCATCTTATAATAATATCGACAATGCGTCTTGTTGTGCATTTGGATAATAAATCTTTTTATTTAGCTGATGGATAGATGAGCTTTGTTCTGTTTTTTCTCTTGCCCCATATGCCTTGAGCTTAAAATGTTCACTGTAGTGAGCAGAAATGTGTTCAAAGTATTAAAAAAAAAATGCTGCTGAAAGTAGCCTACCAATCCTCAAAAATATTCTACTTCCAAAGACAGAAAGGATTTTATGCATGGGTCACGGGCCGATCGATTGGGACCGTAACCATGCGGCAACTCAGGCACTTTTGGATCGCCTAAGCCAAGTCTTGCTCGATCGATCACACACTCTCTTGCTTCACCCGGATCATAGAGAGAGAAAGTTTCTAGAGAGAGAAGCTATGGAAAGAAATGAGCCTTTGTATTGCTGAAATGATTGAATGGATACAAATGAGGGGGAGGGCACCCCTTCTTATACTAGAGGCCCTTTGATTACATCCATTGATTGGCTTTTCATCTGGTGGACGAGATCGCACCACCAAACCTACCAACTATCGACAATAATGAGAGGAGAATTTTAGAATTTGGCTCAATTACCTTATCGCCCACCCTTGAGATATTCCAAAAGAAGTCTTGTTGGGAATCCTAGTGACTGTAGGAGGTCCTCCGTGAAAAGGCACGGCCCTTTAGCTATAGCCTCTTGGCCGTGACACATGCTTGCAGCAGTTGCGGGTGTCTCTCGACTCAAGTTGTCTTATATTTACATCTGTTTTGACTAAGGAAGTGGCAAGTTTATATTTATGATGGGGACCTCCAATATTGACCTCGAAGCTTCCACATAAATTGATCCAAAAGTACTTTTCTAATCGGTAGTCCTAACCAAGAAGCAAATGTTGATGGCTAGTGAAGGTTGTTCATTGGTTCCCAGGATTCCTCCAAGTCAGGAGTTTCTAATGCTGAAGCAAATTCATCAATTTTTCCATGTGGAACTTGAGAAGCTATATCTTAATAGGCATTGGGTTCAAAATTTGACATGAAGAAGATGAAATTAGAGTTTTCTCCTTTCCCGAATGATGTAGGGGATGAAATTATCCCGATTTCTTCTATTAGTAAAGAAGAGAACATTCTTAAATTGTAGTCCCTACATATTGAGCTGAATTGAGAAGAAAATAGTATGGCAAATCTTGTTCGAGGGAAAGACGGACAAAAATGGTACTCCTACTAGGTATTTAAAATATGAATGACATGTGAAGTAGTCCTATCTTCTATCCCTTCCAGCTTGAGTAAGCTTCTTTCCTCTAATGCAGTTCACGATGTGACTATTGGCTACAAGTGCCATTGTCCATCTTTCATGGACGATTCACCGCTTGGCCGATGAAGACATTCTACTTCAAGGACCAGATTTTCTCGAACTTCCATTCTAAGGGCCATATATATTCCTAAACCGGGAGCCAAAAGGAGCTCTCGATGGTGAAGTGCCTTCTGAATGCTCTTGGAATTATCTTCTTGACCGTCATATGTACATATCTCTTGATATTTTCATCCATCTGATTTCTAAGGACATGTCTCTTGTTGGTGCACAACTGGCATCTGCAACCTATTTTAAAATTCGCCCATAGCCAATTGCTAGCTCTAGGAAAGCTATCATTACTTGCAATTTTGCCAAGCATTGATGAGGAATAATTAAGTGTCTGCAATTTCTTCATTAATTCTTCTCAACATGAAACTTGTCGTTCGTAAAATTCTAAACGCAAGTGCACGTATCAAACAAGTAATATAATGATGAGATAAAGTATCGTCCCACGGAGATCGATGATTAATAAACCAATTAAATACTAAAATAGACTAATTCTAAAATTTATCTAACAAATCAAAATATAATTAAGAATAAATTAAAAACGAAATTTGTAGAATAAATGCAGTAAATCGATAAGATAAATATGTTAGAGCATCTGATTTCACCATAACCACTAGATATGAATTTCATATTGTCGTGAATACAAGAACGATATCAAACATGTGATAGCAGAATTTCCTAATCTATTTACTATCCTATCTCTAGGTATAGCAAACCTACTCAGCTTATTAATCCACTATATCTCTATGTGAATTAAAATAAACATGAGTGCATTAAAAACTATGAATATTCCCGGTTTACAATGAGTCTTTTGGATCACCTTATCACCGAAAGCTACACAAATAACACGGTATATTTCTATCCACGTTTAATTCATGGTTATATATTATAATGAACAATTGCATATTATCACCTCTCAGTCTCAAACATGCACATCAGATCATTCAAGTGGTGGCCAGTCACTCAAAAGCATTAAACGCAATAATATATAACTCACATGAATGAAATCAATTGTAGAACATAAAAATCATGAAATTCACATCATCATGGTTAGGCTACATCGTAGCTCTAACAAAAGAAAATTAGAACATAGTAGAAGAAAAAATAAAAATATAAATCAAACCCAGCATCTTTAATCAAAGAACAAGAATTCTGTCACCACTTTTGTCTTCTCTTCAAAATACTTGAAAAACTCTCAGAACAATGGAAAACGATCTAACCCCTCCTCTCTCTCTCTCTCTCTCTCTCTCTAAAAAAACCCTAGCTGCTCTCTCTGTCTCTATTTATAGGATATATCCAAGATATCTATCTCCAAACGCTTGCAGATAACATTAGGGAACAAAATCAAGAATTTCCTGATTTGATATCTATCTTCCACTGCTGCTTTTATTTGAATTCTTGATAGTTGACATTCTTTTCCTTATCCTCTCTATATCTCATTATTCTGCATAAACAAGGAAAATTCAAATAATCAGAAGGAAATCCAAATATTTTCTCACAGATTATGCATTAATTACTGCCTAAAATAGGTAAAATAACTCTATTTTTATAGAGTTATCACTTGTCTTTAGATGTCTAGATTTATTGAATAATTTTGTTGAGGAGTACTCTTTTATGAATGAGGAGCACTGGCAGGATGTGTTTTCTTCTCATAGATGATATCGTTTTGCTGAGTTGCTGCTCTCTATTCTTTCATTTGGTTTATGCAACTTTCATCTTCTGTCAGACTCGAACAAACATTTGTCATGCACATAATGAGCTCTACACACAATTCAATGAAAATTTAACCGTTTTATCCTAGCTACTAACTTTAGCTTTTGGGAAGAACCTAAACCGTATCATTTCTATAAAAGAAATGTTGACAAGAATTAATGGAGGAAGAAAAGTTTGAGAAACTAGGCTCCCGTGGGAACCTTGCAGTTTAAAAAGCAAACTCATGGGTAATATTCCTATTATATATGAGCAAATACACTAGAAAGTAGAGGTCGTACAAGAATCCGCAGTAAACCAGGAATTGCTCAACCATGTTCAATCACTGGATAGCTTGCCTTCATTACACTTTCAATAATGGCTTCATGGCTATTGGTCCACGCATCGGCCTGCTACAAATTGTAGTCCCAGAAACAGAATAATATGGATAAACAAATCAATCAGAGTTATTGCGAATGGATGATGCTAACAGGCATAATTCCTTTCTTAGACGTGCCTGAGCATATGCAGTCAGTGCAAATAGCTTGTGGCAAATGAGCAGCACTCGTTCCTGCTGTCCACCCTAAGTGACAACAATTTGAACCAACCTAGTAAGGAAAGCACTGAATCGATCTTCACACATCGTTAATTTTCTCCAAAAGAGTAGTAAACATGCCTCAGCTGCGTCAGGGAATATTACAAGAGTCTCAAGCCAAAACTTCTTTAGAGCTTTACCATCCAAATCAAGAGATGATGACCTCTTCATCTTGAATCTTGTGATGGCTCGATAAATTGATAGTTTTGCGTTGAGCCTGGCTTTCAAAATTGGACCCCGTTCATTCCAGTCCCACTTTCTTATTTGTGCCCAGAACCAACGGTTCAGCAATTGACTGCTTCTACTATCAAATTGTATCAAATTTAAGCTGGGAAACCTACAACTAGAGGAGGAACTAAACCATGAAGGGATGCTCGAATACTTCTGCCAAAAAAACATCAATTGGACTCCATTGTTCTTACAGGGAAGTCAAATTTTATAATGGAAACGTAACAAGGACCAAGAGACTGCCATTTACAAGAAAAGAAGCGGAAAGTCTAGAAAGAAAGGGCACCGCACCACGTCACCAAAACTTACCTTAAATATGCAGGCATAGATTGGACTTGCTTCCTTGCTAGTAATCTTACCTACTCTGACAACAACTTACCTCAAAGGAAGCAACTTGCTGTCTGAACAAAGCTGCAACTCTAGCCCCATCGCAATAAAACTCCCACGATGTTCCCTCTTTTTTTACCCTTAGGCCGTGACTCATGAGCATCCTTTAAGGATGTACTAAAAAGAAAATAACATGAAGTTTTATGCCTTGCATGTTTTGTTTTGTTGCATGATTTGACCCCATCAAAAGTTAAAAGGCTTGTGCTCAAAATGGACCGGGTGTGGTCTACGAATGTGATGTGCAGGTGGCATTTTCCGGTCCAAGGTTTACGCTCTCAATCTCTCTCTGTCCCTCTTTGTTTAATCAAAGCGAACTGGTGGATAAGTCAACGATGAGGCTAGTCCCTTATGTACAGAATCAAATCGCACTTTTAAATCTTCTAATTAATTCGATCGGATGTTGCATTTTTATAAACATATACATAATTAAGCCCTTAATATTTTAATCGGCTCGATTACGTCCAAAATTTATGTTGAAAAGGTATAATTTAAGGACTTCACGTAGAAACAAGTTTTAGGTGACATTCGGATAATTTGAACTAAAGGTTCTAAGTGACACTCAAACAATTTAAGTGGCACTCGGACAATTTTTCCTTTCTTGCGGCTCCAATACGGCTTTTAGATGAACCATATTCTTTCGTTTTGCTCTTTTACTTCGCACCGATCTCCCTTTAATTTTCTAAGGTGTTTTATAGATGGTTTAAAAATTAGAGAATTTTATAAATTTAAGAAGAAATTCATAAATGGTCTTTGTGGTCCTTTATGCATTTTGATTTGGCTTTGAAATGAATCAAACGTATTCTATCTTCTACATGTATATTTCAGGTCCTACTCTCTCTTTTTTTCTTTTTGGATGTAACAATGTCATCTAATCAACAATTGAAATTAACTTCAATATGTGACGCAAGTGTTTGAATAGGAGAGAATTGAAGGGAATTGAAATATTAAAGTGTCAGATAAAAATGGCAATTATTGCCTTTTTGTTTGACCTTTTCGAGTCCCAATTTACGTCTACTTTGCCAAAATATATTTCAAAGCCAACAAAACGCAGAACAAGTTTTCTACGTTCCTATCTAATAATTTCTGTTTTTCTTGCTCATTAATTGTTGAAATTTTAGGGTAAATTTCTACAAGCTTAACAATAAGTTTAAAATGACATTCACATTTGATCTTTTTTTTATCTATTTAACATTCATGGGTTCATTTGAATTCATTACTATTTGATAGTGATCTATGAATTATACAACTGAGACCGTATCCATACGGCATTTCAAAAGTATCTGAAAATGGACATATTGATGGGTGCAAATTGATTCAACCCATGGTTTTTAGTCTAAAAATTATGTATATCATTCTCCCAAGCTCCCATTATCTTAATTGCTTTTACAAAATGGAAATCGGAAAAAAAAAGGGTAGGAAAACAAAATTGACCCGTTATAAACGAGTCTGGAATTTGGGCAGCAACCCTCATTAGCTTGCTAATGACCAGATTCGGGTATCATTGCAAGTTGGACGCCACACATGTATCGGGCTCTGGTTTTGCATCTATTCAATTTCGCCTCATCTATTTCTGAAAATCATTTTGCATCTTATAATGGCAAAAATGCGCGAGCAAAAGGACTACCTTACCCCTCACGCAGCAGATATAACGAGAATAAACTTCCTTCCCCAGCAAAACAAACCCACTTATCACCCTCCCTGCCGGTGTCCACTCCCTGGCACCATCTTCGCCAGCACTACTACCTTCACCGTCTTCTCCTCCTCTGATGGAGTCATCATTCAAATGCTAACTCTGGATGATAGCTTTAGCAGTCACACATTGTGGAAAATGTCTAGATCGACGCTGCGTGACCTCGGTCTGGATTGTAGTGGAGGTTGTGATTCTCGTTGATCCTTGTGTGAGACTTCAAAGATTTCTGTGACGGTGCCAAAGCTATGGTGGTCAACGTGCTGAGCGAGGCTACCAGTGGAGTGCCAATTGAATACAAGCTGGGTGCGCGCAAATTGATTTATTATTACGACGAACCGGGCCAGATGATTGCTCACATAATCAAATTAGACATCTCTATTTTTCACTTGTCTATTAGTATCATTATCATTATCATTATTTTGTACTTTTACTAAACTGTCTACGTAATTTGTCAGCAGAAATTCTGATGTCCATATGAACTATCGAACGTTAAGAAGCCCGAAATTGAACCCTTGTCTAGACTCGTCCATTAATTGCATACTAAAGGCGGGAAATAGCGCATATGTCATCCAACAATATCTACTCTTTCCTCTAGAAATCCATATCTCGCATAACCTAAATTCCACTCATTATAAAATGCAAGTGATCTTGAACTCTGCAATACGATCATTACCTAATTCTTGCTAACTATAATTAGGCTATCATCTAAAACTTTAGTTCAAGATCCTAGGGAGGATAGGAAAGAAGGAAGAGACTCTCTTAATCGAATCACCACCTCGTAGGCCATTGAAATTATATTAAAAAGTGTATTATTATATTTAGGTATTGCAATCCCTACATAAATAAGTATTAGCATCATGATTATTGACATAGTTAATTTGATGTACATGATTATCTTAACCTAATATCGTTTCATAATTGATTTAATATTTTTTGAATAACTTTCAATACCTTTTATTTTTTCTTTCTGTTAGAAAAACTACTTCAAATGGGAAAAAAATATCGTACCGTTAATGTAAAGCAAAATACAATGGCATGAGTTAAGAGGGTCCAAACGTGGCCGGACCCTCAGCTCGCGTTCATCCGACAACCAAGCTAACGTCGTCCGTCCGATGCATTTGGAGACAGCGAGAGAGAAGGAGAGAGAGAGAGGGTTAAGGGTCAGAAGACGCCATGAAGATTTTCGGGGAGGACGTATCCTCGCGGCAAACCGTGCTCTTCAGTTCGTAGGCCATTCCTTGATGAAGTGCTTCGCAAAGAACCCGAAGAGGGTGTGGACCGTCCGTATGCTCTTGAAGCACCTCTTCCTTGCCCTCGACTGCATAAACGACGAGGAGGTCGTAGGAGATTACGGAGTAGTCGAATTCGCGGATTCCTCTCCAAGGTGCCACTTCGATTTCCAAGACTGGGTTTCGATGCAATGTTCAAGAACGAGCTGGGAGTCGGGCTCGCTTTCGCCCTCCTCGGAGATGGATTCTGATCCGTCATTCATTAGAGAGGATGCTGCTGCGTTGGAGATCTCGTCGGATTCTTCATCGGTGATGGATCGGGATGGTGAGTTGGCGAGCCACGAGAGGCCTAATTGGGAACGCTCCGAGGGTTGGGTGACCGTTCGATGATCGGAGTTCGTCCCAATTCCAAAAGCAGAGTCAGCATAGCTTGGAACAGAGCAGAGTTATTGGATGATCCTTTTTGTTCAATCCGAGGGCTCTGATTCAATTGATTCGTTTTCTTTTCTACGAATGTGAATATTGATTCCGTTGCTGCAGACAAGAGATGTACAGACAGATCTTTTGGTGATGCAATAAAAAGAAAAATCAGATCTTTTTTGGGGCTGCAATTTTAGTTATGCAAAATTTGACTGAATACTCTGCACTTTTTTTAGTTGATTAGCGACACATGAAAACTTAAACATGTTATAAAGCGGCTATTTGAATTTTAAATTTTTGAATTAGCCAATTTAATTTTAAACATTTTGATGAATTTTCAATGTAGTCAATGCTAAAAAATCACTGATATGATAGTCTAGTTAATATTACCGCCTTACGTAGCATAACTAATACAGGTGTTAACAATTTTTATAGCTTTCTACGAAATTTATCTTTTCTTTTTGTTCCTATTCAGATCTTCTCTCTCTGTTCCAGCGACGACAGCTGCCTTTCTCAGACCCGAACCGCACGACATTCTCAGTCGAGCGTCACGCGCAGCATCGCCTCCTTTCATCCTCACTTCTGTCCTTCTATCCTTTGCTTGTCGCCCCTCCCTTTCCGTTCCGTTTGTCGTCCGGCTGGCGTCCAAGGCGACAGAGGAGAAGGAAGAGAAATGAGCGGGCCGGGCTGAGGAATAAGAAAGATGGGCCACACAGGGCAAAATTAGGAAAAGAAGAAAAGAGGAGTGGGCCGAGCTGGGAAGAAAGAGGTACTGGGCCGGTCCTAGAGTGAAGAAGAAAAGGAGAGAAGAGAAGAGAGGACCAGGCAGGCCCAACCCTAGCTCGGCCCTTTTCGATTTTTTTTTTTTTTTTACATTAACTACACTTTTACCCAAAGTGAGTTCGCCACCAACTCTAGTGGCACCATCCGTTAAAATTTGTCCTTTTAAATAACCCAATCACTCGAATCCTTGTTGTGGCATCTATAAATTATACGCCTATTAATAATAAATTTTTTGAATTTTTTTTGAAGACTTTAATAGTTAATAATAGTAACACAAGTATTCTTAATGTTTATAACCAATGCAATTTAGTGAAAATTATTTTTGCTAGGGGTTAAAATTAATCCTTAATTTTCTACATTAATGCCTAAGCAAAAAAACGAAATTTAGGTCTCAACATTGAGAAAGCATAGACATCCTTTTCTTATTCGATTACCCAAAATGACAAAAAGGCAACACAATATTAAACAATTTACTCAAAAAGCCTAAACCTAATATCTCTCTTTTTCACTTTACCTCTGCCGCCATCATGCACTTGTCGACCCCACACCACACCTCTGGTGATGCTCATTATCTGCTGCCATCACACGAGGCCATTGTCGTCATTGCCGAAAGCACTCTCTCACTCTATCCCCTACTGGAAAAAAGATAGCGAGGTCTAGTATGGTGGTCGCGGCCCCAATTCTTGGGTCGCTTGGGTGGGCGACGCCGGGGGGTGGAGGGTGGGGCGGGGGTGAGTGACTAGGCAGGGTTGGCAACCAAGATGGAGGAGGAGCAAATTATGAAATAAGAAAAGGGGAAAAAAGAGAGGAAAAGAGTACAATTAGATATGATTTACTCAAAAACGTCTTGTCTATGTGTCAAGCTCTCATTGCAATAAATTGCCCATCGACACCTAAAATTTACCCTTTTTTCTTAGAATTTAATCTCGTAGAAAATTAGTAATTAATTTTTAAACACTAGACAAAAAAAATTAACTAATTGCATTGTGTTTTAGCATTGGGAATATTTGTATTACTAATGGTAATTATTAAATTTTTCAAAAAAAAAAAAGAGAGAGAAAAATATCATTATTATAAAAAATTATAATCATTAAAAAAAAAAAAAAAGCAAACCCCCTATCCGGCCCTACTTTTTTTCCTCTCTTCCTTTCTCCCCGCGCAAGCCTGGCCCACCTCTTTTTCTCTCTTCTTTCTTCTTTTCATCTTATGAGGAATCTGATAAAAGAAAAACTTTTCGAGGATCACGAGTGTGTGAGCTCCTATTTTTTGGTTGCCTTTGCTGTCCAAAAGAACTTGAACTCATCAACTTCAAGAACCTGCACCAGATTGGACAACTTCCCTCTAGTTTGAGGATACTTACAATTAACAATTGCAATCTTCCTGTCTTTATGAATCTCAAGGACCTTGTACTATGGGATTGTCCAAAATTGGTTGAGATGCAAGATCTTGACATACTAAAGTCAGAGGAAGGTATTAACATCTATGTTGCAATTCCTTGCTATGCCTTCCTGATCTATCCAACTGGACGAAGCTGAAGAAGTGGGATTGATGTTTTTTTGACAGATTCGGCGAGAGGAAAACAAGCATCTCTAAGCGCACACTAGCAATTGACGAAGCTTGTAAGATTAGTAAATCCTGAATTTTGAGGCTTGGAGGAAGTTGTCATCAAAGAAACAAAAAAATATACGGACTCAATTGATGATGGTTACCAAGGTAGGAACAAGAAAGAGGCAACAAAGTGTGAAGTTTCGCTTTTCTAAAGTTGCTTAACGGCTGTTCTAGGCACGCTTCATCGAAATGCTAATTTGAACAAGTTTAGACTGTATCTTTTCGCACATCTAATCTCCTACACAGATTTAGAAATATCATTAAGCACTTGTTCTCTCCAAATCTAGCTTACTTTTGGCAATAATGTAGTGATCTATGAAAATAATCATCCAAGTGGCGGTATTTCTATTGATTCGAGAACATTCTACTTTGGGCTTTCGCTGGTGTGGGAGTATACTAGTAGATATACGCATGTACATCTATACACACACACTTAAGCATGAATAAACCAAACACACTCAGAACAATTACATAACAGAAACAAATGCTCTATAATTTCCTCTATTCCCCCGGCGTTGCCCCCCCTTCGAGTGCCCCTCCTGGCCAGATCACTAGAAGTAGCCAATGCATCTGAACACATTCTCTACACATCAACAACACCAGTGGAACAAGGCCTACAAATGCAAAGCCCAAGTCATTGCCGTACTTGGACCATCATACATTGTCTCATATTATATGCCAGCCTGTTTCTTTCTTCCGTTTATGTCATTAGTGTTAGCCCATACTTATACAGAAATTTTTGCGATCGGCACCGAGAAAATATCAAGAATCATTTGATGTAACTTATTAGATTTATTATAAAAGGTTGACAATGACTCTAAATTGACCTTTAAGAAATCGATCATTTTAGTCGCATACCTGACAAAGTTTGTAGAGCTAGGAGACCTTAGAAAGGATCCTTTCTGGGGATGATCCCTTAGAAGACTTTTGGATCGTCACAATAATGTCTTGGAGTTCGCAAGAGAAGGTGACAACGATTGTTCTTTCATTTTTTTCACAGTTTGGGTTATGCAAAGGCCAATAATGAGTGATTGACGATACACTTAATTATGTAAAAAAAAAAAAAAGACAAGCTTCTTTCTTGTGAACAAGGTATGGCATTAATTGTAAACGGCTCATTTGTAAAAGCAATTCGCTTGACCAATATATATAGAGGAAACTTTGACTTAAAGCTTCAATTTTTCAATTTCCGCGTGATGATAATCATTCAGTCGGCTTTTCCTTTATGTCTGGACTAGGAAATACTAAAAGTGACTACTTCGTTGAGAGCAAATGCTACTATTAATATGTCACGGTATTTAATACGTCTCTCAGAGATTAACAATGGTAGGTAAAACATTGTTATCTATGCTCATGGGTGAATCGGACGGGGTCTCCTGGTTCGCAGCGAGCTAATCAGCGATGGATGACATCGACTCTTTTTGGATGACAATGGCACAAAAGGGTTAAACAGAAGGAAACGTAACACGCAGCACGCTGACCATTGACTTGGACTAATCACCCTTTTCCTTTTGTTTCGTATGGTTTAGTTCATTGGTGTGGACACGGTAGATTATTTTGTATTGTTCCTTAGACTTCGACTTCGAACTCTGCTAAATTAGATCCACTTGACTCTGGTGGGCTCCACGCCAGCCATGGAAATCGGAAACAGAAACTGAATTTCCCATGAAATGCACATCTTTTGTCAAAATCTTTGTTGGTAGTAGACGCAGCTACGACGAAAACAGAGGGAAGTTGTTCAGAAGCAGGATCCAGAAAGCCGAGGCACATCTGTACAGCATTCGCATCTCTCGACTGCACTTTTCCTTTTCTAACATGGATAATAACTCAGGAATTCTAGCACGTCCTTACTAAACGGGGTAGTCGAGGGGTGCATTTGAAAAGGCTTTTGGGAAAATGCAAAGGCTATTGAGTTAAAGATATTTTTCAAAATGCAAATTGTGTTTAGTAAATTATATTGTAAAAGTCAATTACAAAGTATCTTTGAGTAAAGGGTGTTTGGAAGAATTATATTTGTAAAAGGCTTTTGTTATTCATTAAAAAAAGAAGAAGAAGAAGTTGGCCGGCTAAGAACAAGTAGTCGCCGGCGAGGTGCAGGCAATCCGGCGAAGGGCAGGCAATCCAATGCAAGCCGTCCAGCAGAGGTAGGCGGTCTGGCGAGGGTTGCAAGACCCAGATCACGTGGCCTCACGGAGGTCGCAGGACCTCGCAGCGACTGGCGCAATCCGGATCGGATCACGGTGACGTGACTCGCGGGTGGTCATCGCGACTCACCGGGTGGCATGACTGGCCGGTGATGGTCACCGCAACCTCACCGACCTCGCCGTGACCTCACCGACCTCAGCCATGATCTCGTCGGCCTCTCAAGCTCGTCTATAATCAGCCACGCCGCTGGAGAAGAAGACAATAAACAATATACATGAGGCTTCCTTCTGAGAATGCTAAAAGCCCAAGGCACTCTAGGACCTACCTTGGGCTTTTAGCCTTACAAATGCTAGCTTTGCCTTCATGAGACTTCCAAAACAGTTCCCAAACACCTTCATTTCGGCCCAAAGGCCTTTAGCTCCCCCAAAGATACTTGGCAAAGTGGTTCCCAAACACAGCCGGGGTATATCAGGTGATTATCAAAGCCCATAAATTTCTTGCTCCTGAGATTCCCCTCTGGAAAAACACGTGATCGTAACAATTCAAATAGCCATTTCTCTATTTAAGTATTATGATCCATGACATCTAGTACAACATCGTAGGAATGGGCTTTGATGGGCATGCGACGTGGGAGATGACTTTTCTTGTCCAAACATTACTTTCTTCATTTTCAATTGTAGGGTCTCTTCAGTGGTTTAGAAGACGGAGACGCGCTGTAAAGTCCTATTTATAGAGCATGTTTAAACAACCTCTCTATGCCGAAGATGGCTATTACAATACCGGACTACACTAATTATCCATCCCCAATTGTATTAAACTGATATGATCTGCTCAAAGATGCCTTGTTCATATGTCAATCTCTCATTGCGGTAAATTGCATGTTCACACCTAAAACTTGCCTTTTTATTTAGAATTTAATCATGTAAAAAATTAGTAATTAATTTTTAAACCTTAGACAAAAAATAATTTATACTAATGGTAATTGCATCACATATTAGCATTAGGAATATTTGCATTACTAATGGTAATTATTAAATTTTTCAAAAGAAAAAAGAAGAGAAAAAAAAAAAAAAAAGAAGAGAAAAATATCATTATTATTAAAAATTATAATCATTAAAAAAAAAAAAAAAAAAAAAAAACACGAATCCCCTACCTGGCCCTCCTTTTTCCCCTTCCTTCCTTTCTCCCCGTGCAAGCCCGGCCCACCTATTTTTCTCTCTCTTCTTCCTTCCTTTCTTCTTTTCACGTGGGCTGGCCCATCTCCCTTCATTTTGGCCTAACCTGTGCATGGGTCTTCTTCCTCCTCACGCCGGTCACACCTACGAAAATGTGATGCCCGGCCCGCGCATGGATCATTTCCAATTTGGAAAATCTACAGCTCTTGTATATTGCAAGTGTCGCTCCCTTCAAACATTACTCAACTTCTCTAACTTGAAAAATCTTAAGGAGTGTGAGTTATGGTACAACCCAAAATTGATTGACATTCAAGGTCTTTTTTTTTTTTTTTTGTGACCTAGGGAACCCCACACGGCTGGCAGCCGAAGGTAAACCACTGGGGGCGACATGTGCTAGCCACTACATACGTGTCACCGGGTAAGTCGTCAAGAGTCTCAAGCTAGCCTTCCTGCAATTTGCGTTGCAGGAGCTTCGAACACTAGACCTCCTCAATGGAAGTCTAGCGCCTACCCAGCTGAGCCACCGTGGCGGGTGGTGACATTCAAGGTCTTGATAGACTAGAATCTCTAGAAATTCTTTGGATCGAAGGCTGTAGCTCCTGGGGAAGCTTACATGATCTGTCCAACTAGAAGAACTTGATGAAGTCTATTTTTTTTTTATAATGGTTTTCCCAATCCTAGTGAAAAGATGATCCTTTCCAACTTTAAGAAAAAGCTTGAGAAGATGTCTCGCGCTCTAGCACTTGAGCAAGCTTGTAAGATCAGCAAATCTGGAATTTAGAGGCTTGAAGGAATATATATTGGTAAACTTGTTTATTTACTCCCCTTTAACTTTAGCGTGCCTATAGTGTCTTCTTGATCTTTTTTCATGAGATTACGTGGAGACTAGCCATTTCATTTTTGAAAATATTTTTAATTTGAAAATGCTTTCCAATTTTCATTTTCCTTTTTTCTTGAAAACGTAATGGTTTGTGAAAAAAGAATATTAGAATAAGTTGTATGAGCATCTATTGCATGTACTTATTGACATCAACAACTTAATTGATATGGGTTGACATAAATATTCATTTTTAGTGTAGATCATAATACATCCTTATCCAGCAAGGTATATGCAGCCATTTTCCTTCCTTAGAACTTAGAAGTGATCTTTTTACGAGATTTATATTTTTTTCAACGCTTAAGGAAGATTTGGCCAGAAAATCCTTAAGGAAGAAAGGGGAGATTACATCCAAAAGATAATAATTAAATAACTACGCTTTCTCTATTGAAATAAGTGATAATGATTTAGAATTAGTTCTTTCGATTTCAAGATTGGGTTGTTTCGTTTTTTATTTTATTTTGTAGTCTAATCTAATCTAATTTAATTTGATCTAGTACTATATAGTCATTTGGAGCAAATCAAGAGGCCTATGTGAAGTTTGACACATGGCCCCTCTTAAACTGACATATATCCCACTTTCATCTTTATATAATTTTTAACTTTCCTTTTCCTTTTCATTTCTTTATAACATTATCTTCATCCTTTTCCTTTTGGCCACTTATCACTTTTATTTTTGGAAGACAAAAGAACCAACATAAACAAATAGTATGTAAAAGATTCTATTTCATTTTCTGTAAATGTAATTTTTTAATTACATAAGCTAATGATCAAACCTAATGAAGATAAATTAACAAAGTTTCGAATAATTGTATTACCGACTCTTCTATTAAGATGCATGCCTAGTTAAATTGAAAAGTAACTTAAATTGGTCGCCAAGCAAGCTTTCTTTATTTTATTTTATTTTATTTTATTTTATTTTTTTTGGTAAGTTTCTTTCTTTTATTTTTCTCGTTGCTTTTGACTAATAATAGTACAAAATAAAGTAACTCCAAAAAAAGAGTCGGTTTGATCATGACTATTGACACCTGATTTCGCCGGTCTAGTAGGTTGTCACTTATGAGAATACAAAAAATATATAATAATAAAAAAAAAGAAAAGGAATTGAGCCGGTTCGACTGGCTCGTTTGGGTCGGGCTTTAGCCGTCTCCCTTATTTTCTCTCCCCGGCCCATTTCTTTTATTTTGTTTGGCCCAGTTCTTTTCCCTCTTCAGCCCGATCCCCCTTTCCTTTTCTTTCCCCAATTTTTCTTCACGCTCGCGGAGACGAGCGAGGAAGGACGCTCGTACGCGAGACAACATTGCGGCGCGGCGGCGGTCATCAAGCGAGAATTTTGGTCGGGGAAGACCAACGGAGAGGACGGGGAGTCTTCCACGATGAGAAGGAATCGATGGTCATCGTCGTCGTCGTCGGTGCGGTCTTCCGATGATCTCGGGGCTTGACGGGGTCGAAGGAGGTGAGATCACGGTTCATCCCGTTTTCGTGTATGGAATGAACCTGGTCTTCTATTTCCACCGTCACCATCTCGGTAGGGGCTCTTGGCGTTTTGGGTGTCGTATCTCCGTTAAGTCGTTGCCCGCATCTCGCGAGTGCTCTTTGGTTGTTTAGTTTGAGTCGCTCTTTCCCAAGGATCTTGGCTTCGAGCTGGCCAGAGCCGCGGTTCACCTCGAACTCGCCCTCTAGTCGTCGTCTCCGAGCCGGGTAGGGACTTCCTCGTTGAACGGTCACCCACACGAGCCCCTTCAGCTCGCCTTGTTCCGTTTAAAGGACAAGCCGGGCTTGGTTTCTCCGGGTCTTGAGGGTTCCATGTCCAACTGAGTTGACTTCTTCGGCGTCACAGGTCTAGATCTGAGTTCTAGCCTTAGAATGGTCAGTTCTTCGGCGTCACAGGTCTAGATCTGAGTTCTGGCCTTAGAATGGTCAGTAACTTCTCCTCAACGCACTGCACTCCGTGTGTTTGCAGAAATGTCTAAATGAAGCTCTGTTACTGTCTGGGGAAGGTCTCCTGATTTTAAATCATTTTGATGACCATTTCATTTTAAATCGCAATATCCGTCTTCAATTGATTCATTTCGAGCTCATTTTTCTGTGGTTCGAGAATATGGCTGTATGTCCCGCCCTTTTCTTTTTTTGTCCTCTCATGTTTGGCTCCTTCTTTTGCACATGTTTTGGTGTTACTTGTGTGATGCTTGCTAGATGGAGGGTACAGCTGGAATGGATATGATGAATCGACACAATGATTGGTAGTAAGGAGTGAAGTCCATTTGTTTGTGGCTTGAGATTTTGTTGCATTGTCCGTAAATTATGAGTCTCGAGGTTCATCAGTCAATGGATAAAATTTGATGAGCTCTTAATCCACTAACTAAAATCAGTGGACACATAAAGTTTATGATGTGTTTGGTAAAATTTTTGTTCTGGAAAATAAAGAAGTAGATTTTTTTTTTTTTTTAATTTCTATTCTAAACTATTTCCTAACCACTTGGAATAGGACAATTAGCTAGGACCTGAACATGTCCTTAAAAGGTTCCCTCATGAATTGGATATCCCGGGAGAACTCCTCCTCACAAGCCATTTACGGGCAAGTGAGGGGAGAGTAGTATGGGATAATGTCCCCATTGGGTATCCTCGGCCAGACCCAGTCTAAGGGTGGGGCCCACATCTTGATCCCCGTGAAGCCTTCCCCGGGTAACCAATCCCGGGCGTGGTTCAGGGAAATGACAGATGCCTCTCCTGGCAACAGGAGGGGGTGGCCGGTAACATTACCGAATTAATTTCTATTTTTTTCCACTCCGAGGAACAAAAGAACAGAAAAATAGAAAAATGGCATGGTTACCAAATATGCCCTTGGTAAATAGTATGGGGAGTGAGAAGGAGCCAAAAGAGGGGAAGTTTCATGTTCTGGAAGTGTTTATATGGACAAGTTGAATGTGAAGAGTAAGTGAGTGTAAAGAATAGAAAATTAGGGTATGAGCTCTCCAATGATTAATGGGTTTAATATAGACCTGGGTTTAATTCTTTCTTATTTGAAAGAGGCTTTAGCATGGGCTTGGTGTTGCTTAGTGGAAGAGCAGGTTGATCGTGAGTCTTCTTAATTTGGGCTTGGGTTGAGTTAAACGAACATGTGCTTAAATTAGGAGTCTTCTAAAATCGGGTTTCGGAAGGTTAGAACTAGAGTGGGCTTTAGGATGGACTCAATTGCGCCCTTTGGCCCTGTCTTTATTCGGACCGGGCTCAAGGACCCAATTCGATTCACCATTTTCAGAATTATTAAAATATTAAAAATTAAAAAAATCCACAAAATGCTTGGAATTAGGTTTTCGTGAAATTTTTAAGTTTTAGCATTAGATTTAGTTTTGTTTTGTTTAATTGGTATACGTGTAGCTTAGTCCTAATGGAGAAATTAAACTTGATTTGGATCTAGCTCATGAGGATCGTGTCTTGGGGCTTACGACATGGCTATGTATATTCTTTGCCCGACTTGTATCAAGTTTTCTTTTTCGCTTTTACTATAGAAGTCATTTCAATACTTGGGTGTTTATTTATCACATTGTCTTTTAATAAGTTGCTTGCTTTCCTAGAATAGGTTAAGATTAGTTTAGAATTTGATGAAAATGAACCCTACAAAAACATTTGCACAATCATTTAGCACATTTGATGCATTTAGGATTATAATTGGCAATCAAGACCATGTGACTACTTAAGTAACAACCTTTCAAGTTAGAGCAAAAAGGTGCTAATAGGTATTAGCATAATCAAGTCCTCGATTTTAGAATTTCTATTTACATAGGAGTCAAGGTAATACTCCGGCATCTCGATTGGTTTCCATCCGACTCCAACAAATTAGTGGCAACTCCTAGAAATATTTAAATGGTTAAGAACTATAAAAATAAAATCCAACATTGTGCAGAGTATGAACTTAGAAGAGTCCACGCTTAATTAAGGGCCGTTGGTCCGAATTAAGTAATACCTCTAAACTTATTTCTTTTTCCACCTAGAAGAAAAGGGTAAGTCGCAACATTGACTCCAAAGACCAATCCAATCAAAGCATCCTAGAGAGAGTAGGTTTGCTTGTGAATTGACCAATCAAAGCATCCTAGAGAGAGTAGGTTTGCTTTTGACAAAATTCACAATCAAGATTCTTTTTTTAAATCGGAAATCTTAATGTCAATCGAGTGCATATGTTTCTTTTCTTTGCCCTTTTTCATCCTATCAAATGCATATTTGAGATCCAAAGTTAATAGAACCCAAAAAATGAGGGATTTACTTTACTTGAATTATGACCAAACGAAGGTCTAACCTTTCTAATTGGCTAAAGTTACATTTACCAGCTAATCTATATCTATTTTTAAACATTTGGTGAAGATCCATAGAAATGGCACCATACATTTTATGCGGGTCTTAATTTCTCCTAAAATTTATCACTTCTCTACATTAGAATATTTAAATAATAAATCACACATTCATTTAATAGTTTAAGCCAATTAATCGTAATCCCATAAAAATTTACACCCTAGACAAGTCAGTTCCAATGAAATAGACATGTAGAAAAGGTACATGAAAACGAAACACAAAATTAAGGTTGCAATACTATACAGTGAATAAAGCTTAATAATCTCTTTGTATCGAGTCTATGAGAAATATTATCACGAGGTTCAATAGATAGAGTACAAACAGAAATCTTCCCTTGATCAATTTGTTCCAGGTTATTATTGCACAAGGTCATGGCTGCTATGCGACGATCCTCAAAGAAGATGGCTTCGAAGCTGATTTCATCCATGCAAATAAAACTGGAAACACCTAGATATCATAGAAGTTTAATAGTTGAGAGAAATAACAAGTTTGGTAAACTACAAGTACGAGAGACGCAATATAAAAATTTGACGATGCTAATATACACTATTATTACTTGGTATTGAACTTATGAGAGAATATGAGTTAGAGATGGAATAAACAATCATCCAATTCGTAGTCTACTATAAACCTACCATTTATAATTGCTAACGTTATGTTTCTGGCCAGTATTAATGAATAAACTAACTCGTAAAATTTTAAAACATGCATTTTCTTTTTAGTTAAATAAATTTTGTCCAACTGTAGAATATGTTGAGGTTGGCATTACAAGATGACAAACCATTATCTTGGCAAGAAAAGTACCCAGTTTCATGCATACAAAGAGTCGAGGATGTGCACCTCTAATGATTAATATCTTTTGCTATACATATTTTATGCACGTTAAATAAATCTAAATTTTTTCTATATACGTAATTTTTTTTCCTTAGAATAATAAATAAAATTAATGTTCTGCTAAGATTACTACTTTAATTTATACACGTGCATCGCACGGGCTTGCGCTCTAGTAGTACTAAGGGTTTTCGTGTTCTATGGGAGATGTAAGTAATGTGATTGGGACCTGACCCTCTATTAATTTGACGCAGAGCTCCACTTTGCCCTTTTTAAATTGTTTTTTTTCTCCTTTTTCACATTTCATTATCACATGGTTTCTTTTCCTTTAAGAATTATCAAAATCAATTAAAGTTTTTTAAGTTTGGCCTTCTCATTCACTCTACAAATGAGCATACTCCTAGGGTTCGATATGGGAAAATAGGAACCTAGTTCCGTACTGGTATATTTTTAAAATTGTTGGTAAATATCAAATCAAGTGAACTGACAATTTGCTTACTTGGTCATTCGTTGGTGATCACCAACAAGTTTTGACAAGTATCAACGTTAATTATTATTTTCAAATTCACCAATTATCTTGTAATTTACCAATTATTTATTTCTATCGAATTACTAATGTGCCAAAATTACAATCTTCTATACAAAATTACCAACCTTAAGTCGGGTGATATGCCAAATTTGTCACAATAAGATACTAATTAATTTTCAATCGATCGCCATCTTTTTGTCATGTTTGGTTTCACAAAGTACCAACATTTTTTTATACTTCATACATTATCAATTACTTTAATATTCTACAAAACTTAATTATTTGTCTCATCAATGCTTTTTAAGTTTTAAATTATTATTCTTTTTTTTTTGGTCGGTAAGTTTTAAACTATTATTCGAAATTACCAATCTGATTGAGGAACCAAATTTGTCGCATTGAAATATTAATTTAGTCATTTATTAAATTTTTATCTTTTTGGATCTTAATCTGAAAAAAAAAAAAACCTTCATTTCATTATACTTCAAATATCATCGACTTCTTTAATAATTAAACAACAATTGTTTTTCTATCTTACCAACGCCTTTAAAGATAATAATTTTTATTTGAGATTACCAAATACCAACATTTTACATTATGTTATCAGTTAATTTTAATTACTCATCAACTTTTTTCACTTACTTGGGTTAGAAAAGTACCAGCATCTATTTATATTTGTAAAATTACAAACTGGTTAAATAGCGTACCAATATTTGTTTTTGTGGCTTATCATTGCCTTGAAAAGTTACTTATTCTTGTACAAAATTTCAAACCTCAACTTGATTGGTATATCAACATCCGTCAAGTTAATCTTGATTGGTTTTGAAAGTATCAACATTTCCTTAAGAACCTCAACTTGACTGGTATATCAACATCCGTCAAGTTAATCTTGATTGGTTTTGAAAATATCAACAATTCCTTATGCTTCTAGGGTTACCAACTACTTTAATAATCTACCAACATCTATCTAATGGTTTACCTATGCCTTTGAAGTTAGACAACTCTTATTTGAAATTATCAATTTTATTTTGATTGCATACCAACATTCTTCACATTAAGAGCCAACTAATTTTTTTTCATATGGAAAAACAAGGTGCAGCAATGGGTTAACAAATTCATAAGGATGACAAAATTGCATCCTTAAAAAGGATTTTAAAAAAAAAAAAAAAAGCTCAATATGAAAGTCTTGAAAGAGGGACGGTAAAGTTTCTGGAAACTCACCTCAAAAGGCCTAGATGCCAAAGGCCTAAATTTCATGAAGACTCAAGATTCCTCACACCCCTCTTAAAAGAAAAAGAAAAGGAAAAGCCAAAACAACAGTGTTTTTGACACCGTCAATGTCTTGACATTAGGAAGCTAACTTATGCTGTCCCTCTGCCTTCGGCAATTGCTACCATTCAAGACGGATTGGAGGACTGCAGTTTGGATATTCCAGTTATAAAATTCTTCGAGAAGAGTAGCCAAATACCAAGGCTTGGAAAGATTCTTTCACTCTTTCAACCATTACTTAACATTGCAATGGGCAAATGGCAAGTAAAGGATCTGTTGTTTCTTTTAAAATGCATTGCATGGATTCATTCAACAATTCCGCCAATATCGCTTCATTATTAGCATTGAGAATTTGAAAAGATTTCCCCCCAAAACAAAGCCTCAGCAACTAAAGGCGGAATCGAATCTATGCAGTTTCATCTTTTACCACCATCTGTTCTAGTGTTGCCAAGACAATGACTTAACCCATATTATATACCAGCCTGTCTTTTTTTTCCTTCCATTTATGCGATTAGTGTTAGCCCATATTTATGGAGAAAGTTTTGCGATCAACACTAAAAAACTATCGAAAATCATTCCCTCTAACTTAATAAATTTATTATAAAAGGTTGATGATTGCTCTAAAATAAAACTTTAAGAAATCAACCATTCTTTTTTTTTTTTTTCCTTTTTGGGGATGATCCCTTAGAAAAGACTTTTTGGATCATGACAACAATGTTTTGGAATTTGCGAGAGAATGTGACCACATTTGTTTATATTTTTTTCTTTTGTCTTTCACGGTTTGGTTTATGGAAAGGCCAGTGATTAGTTGATTGATGATGCACTTGATTATGTGACAACAGAGACAATCTTCTTTTTGGTGAATGAGGTATAGCATTTATTATAAATGGTTCATTGCAAAAGCAATTGGTTCGACCAATATATAATGGACACTTTGATTTACAGCTTCAATTTTCCAATTTTCACATTGTGACGATGATTTAGTTGGCTTTTCCTTTGTTTATGGATTAAGGTGTATCAAATTCAACTATTATATCGAGAGCAAATGCCATTATTAAAATATGACGGCATTTATTACGTCACTCTGAGGGGGGCTTCTCGGCATACAAATCCCATCCCTCTTTTAATTATTTTCATCGCTTCAATTACTTCTCAAGTATATACTAAGTGCAAATCTAGGGTTGATACTAGCCTAAAAAACGATTGGCAAGAGAGCTATTTTCGTTAATGTAAACTAGATTTGCTAATGCGAGACTGTTGAGTCCAAACATTACTTGCACATAGGATTATCATCCGAGATGCTCATCATCTGTTTGAACATATGCTTAAGTTAAATCAATGTTACCTGGCTCATTCTTCTGCATGGGGAAAATTACCAAAAAGGTTATAAACCTATTGCAATTATGTTGATTCAATTTTTAAATTATTTTTTTGGCTAATTAAGTCATGAACATTTTACAATTGTGTCAATTCAGTTCATCCGGCCAAATTTAGTTCACTGGTGGTGACGTGGACGCCGGGTGATGCCCATGGACAATTTTTTAATAATTTTTTTTATTTATCTTTTTTCCCTTTTTTTCTCTTTTTTGTCCCTTCCTTCGACGACCGGAAAAGGGAAGGGCCGGTGAGGGCAAGCTCGCCCTCGCCCAACAACGGCACGCTCGACCTCGCCATCAAGCTCGCCACTGGCCGGCCACCTCAATCCTGCGATTGGCCCTCTCCTCTGGCTGGAAAAAAAAATTGAAAATATAATAAAATATTGTCGCGACTTATTTTTCGGGTGCACCATCTAAAATTAGGTTAATGGGCTACTAAGTCTTTAAACTTAGCCCGGGCTCTCCCAAGCCCATACCAATTCACGACTTAAGGTTCAAATATTTAACATGCAAAAGATTATTAACTAGGAGTTGCCATTAATTAGTTTACAGTATGTCGATTAGACACCTAAGTAAAATAATGGGAGAATTATTTTACTCCTACGAACTAGAAATTAAGGGTACGGGGACTTGGTTACACTAGATTTCTCTAATGCCCTTTCGGTACCATTTCTTTTTATTTTTCAAAAAATATTTTTGCAGGCAGCTAATTTATTTTAACCTAAACTACTATCATGCAAAAATAGTAACCACACAAATGCTCATCCACTATTAAGCATTCAAATAAATAAATAAATTGCATTACACAAAGCAAATCACACAAAACCAAACAGTTTTTTTTTTTTTTGGGTTTTCTCAGATTTTTTTTAAAATGCATTTTTAATTACGTGTCCTAATCTTATTAATACGCAAATTCTAATTAAATGGGCTTATTATGCAAACTAGTTATTATGCACCTCATGACCTAACTTCATTAATGAAAAAATTCTGATTAAATGATTATATTATGCAAACTAGTTAACATGCACCTAGTATTTTTGCATTTTTTATTGAAGTTTAGAATTTATGAAAACCCTAATTAATCTATCTAAAAATGGATAATTTTCTAATTTATTCTAGGGATTAATTTGACTTAAACCCTATCCTATCTTAGAAAACTATTTTTTTGAAAAATGAGATAATTAAAATGTGCGAACATTATTTAAAATCCTTAAAAAAATTAAATATGTTCAACTCTAACTTATTTTTAAAAAAACTTGCCATCCTAAAAATTTCTAATTTACTAAACCTACATTTCTGATTTACCAAACCTATATGCTCATGCAAAATTTTGATTTTTTTATTTTTTGATTTTTTAGTTTTAGTAATCATTGAATAAATATTAAATCTAAGCTATCAACAAAATAAATGATTAAAATAATAATAATAATAAAACTTTCGTCTCGCAGGTCAAATTAACAATTATCTTAACCTCAATTATCATGACAAAGAGATCAAAATAATTAAAAATCTGATTTGAAGTCTTATAGATCAAATTAATAACTATAATGATTTAACAATTAAAATTCTACCAAAAAGCCCAAAAATTAATATAATTAAAAAAATAATCCGATGTCTCTTGGATTAAATTAATAATTATATTAATTCTGGAAAAATCCTAGCGGAAAATGCCTACAAAATGCACAAATATTAACATTGACAAACCATGCTCCAATAATAACGAAACTTAAAATAAATAAAGTAAAATAAATAAAAATAAAAATAAACCACCTAAGGACTCAACGCTTCCGCGCGATGGTGCTGCTGGTGGAGCGACTGTGATGCGAGCGCTCGAGTGGAGGGGCGGCTTGCTGAACGGCGAGGGCGCAGGATTGTGGCGACGCGGGGCCGGTGTAGGCACAGGTGAGGAGCGAAAGGCTTCGGCCGCCAGGCGAGCAGGGGCAAGGAGCGACGTTCAGCGGCGACGGAGGCGCTTGGGTGCTCGCGGCTATGGAGGCACGATCGTTGGACCGCCTGGCGTTCGGTGCTGCTGGTGCGAGTCGCGGGTCTAGAGTTGTAGGGGGACGGGGCGTCTGGTGGTGCTCGAAGACGTCGGCATCGGCAGCAGCATGGGGGATGCGTAGGCACGGGACCGGCACGGATGGGAGACGCATGCGGCGGATGCGGGGAGGGGTCGTCGGGTGCTATCTCGCAGGCGGAGGTGCGGCTGTGGAGTGGGCTGAGGCGCAGAGGCGCAGGGACCAGCGGAGGTGGTCTGGGCGGTGGCTAGCGCAGAGGACAGCAGGCAATTGCTGTGGGTGTCGAGCAGCAGTGGACACCGGCTGAGGAGTCTTCATGAAGAAGATGAACAGTGCTTCATCTTTTTCCTTTTTTTTTCTCTCTCTCTCTCTCTGCTTGCACGTCCCTTCTTTCTCTCTCTGTCGCTGCACTCTCGGCCCTCACGTCTCTTCCCTCTTTTCTTTTTTTTGACTTTTTTGACTCTTTTTTTTCTCTTCTAAAGCTTTTTTCTTTTGTATGCTCTCTCTCGAAGAACGAAGGAAAAACCTTTTTTTTTTTTTTTTACGAATTCTCTCTTGATTTTTCCGAATTCCCCTCGACCAAAGCCCCCAGTTACGAAAAAATAAAGCTCTCTTTTATACTGATTCCGAACAATTGCTTTGTATGGCATACTTCAAACTTCCATCTTCTGTTGCATTAAATCAATTATGCAAATCAGTGTATGATTTGGCAATCAGCTCGATTTTGCACTGATTCCTTCCATTTTTATCAAAATCATGGTCTTTTGTTCACCTGATTTTTAATTATTTTTGCATTTATCAAAATCTGAATATTTATCAGAATTTCAAATTTCCATGCATAATCAATCAATTCGATTTCCTCCATTTTTTTTCATTTTTCCTTTTATTTGTTCAAAATGAAATTTTAGTTTTCCAAAATTAGGTGTCAACAAATATTATTAAAAAATTCCCTCTAGTGCCTGCCGACCTAATTTGGCCAGATGGATTGAATTAGTATAATTATAAAAGGTTTAGAACTCAATTGACTAAAAAATAAGTTTATAACTGAATCTGCATAATTGCAATAGGTTTATGACTTTTTTAGTCATTTTCCCCTTATGCTCGTGTGCAACTTTGTCGATTGCTAAATATAGTTGAATCGTTTCTGAAAATGAACCACCTATTAGATAAGTTTTCCCAATTTGAGTAGAGCTATGTCCATTCTCATGATTATTTGTTCGTGAAATAAACTTGCTATACTCTCAGCGTTGAAGTAGATCTATTAGTTCCTCGTTTGTGTCTTGGTGCAGCGATTACTGGAAATCTTCCTTTGTGAATGGACCATAGTATTCGTTGAAGATTCATTGAATATGATGTTAAGAATTTCTGTGATTCGTGCGTGTTTGCTTCGAAATTGTGTTCCGTGCATGGACGATAGCAGTGTTTGGAAGCAGTCGCCGGAGAGGGAAGGTCGCGAGTTGATATCACCGTTCTTGTAAGTCATGTCCGGTGGTTGAACGTGGCGGAGCCGGCAACCGGAAGCAGTTGATGGTGGAGAGTTTTATTATCGGTTTAAGATAGTTTATGTGGACTGTCGCCGAGGTTTTTAATGTTCTCAAGTCAATAGGTGAGTTTCGGGGTTGGACTTAGCATAGGTCTGGGCTGGTTCTGAGTTCTGTTAAACAGTTTAATTTGTTTGGTTGGGCTTGTTTTAACGAGTCCAATCTTTTCCTTGGCCCATGTCTTTCGTGTCCAGCTGAATAATACATGCAAACTAGGCTCAAGGGGCCCAGCGCGAGTCCCTTATTTTCCAGGATAAAAAAAATCGAAAATTTAAAAATTTAAAAATCGAAAACTAACAAAAAATAAGAAAATAGTATAGAAGCAGGTTTCGATTGAGTTGTTTTATTTTAGAACTGGATGTAGCTTAGATTTATTTATTTAGCGTGCCTTTAGTTTAGAGGGTTTTAGTGGTTACCTTTGATATAGCTTAGGTTTAGATAGGTTGATCTTTTAAGCAAGATATTGGACTCAATTTGAAGTTAGCTCATGGGGATCATTGTCCTGAGTTTAATAACGAGTTGCATGATACTTTATTAGGTTTACTCTCTTGCACTATTACTTTTATCGTATTGTTTGTAATTTGTCTACGTTTCCTTGATTGCGCATTCATGCATGAACATCATTCAGTGACATAAGTTAATACAATGGTCAAAGATTGCCTGAATCATTTAGGTAACAAATCAATAAAATCAGGGTATTGAAAGGGCATTAGTTAGAAAATTAGTGCAATCAAGTCTCAAATCCTGAATTTCTAAGGTATACTCTCGTATCTCACTTGGCTTTTCGCTGATTTTTTATAAGGGTTTGGGAGAAATAGTTTGATAATAAAAAATGTTTGAAGGAAATAGTTGATACTAGATTTCCAAGAAGGGTCATAGAAACACAATAATGGATAGGAAAAAGCAGGGTTGTTTGAGATTCCTTTCGTGACTGTTCTTAAACTTTTCCCTTTTGTTGATGGCTACACAAAATAGTGCCAAGTCTTTTTCATTTCACTCGTTGTGCCAACTAAGGAGATAACCTTTTGAGCATCCTCCTTGGAAATTTCCTTGTGGGCTTTAAGAAATTGGTTCCTGATGTCTATTAAAACAAAAGTAGGTAATTGAAACTTTTAAAAGAAACAATTGATTCCAAATTTTCAAGAATGGTCATAGAAATGGCATAATGGACAGGAAAAAGTAAGATTGTTTGAGATTTCTTCATGACTGATTTAGAAGATTGGGGTAATTGTCCTCTAAATTCTCTTATGATCCTCTACAACATTCTTCAAAGATGCATCTTCCACAAAGCTACTAGTTAAATGTGTTTTCTTATTCTCTTGTTTTCACTTCTGTCAAAAACACATGAAACAAATAATTCATAGAAGACAAAAAAGTGCACCAGCTCACACACTGTACACAACCTTATTATTTGATTTTTTTATAACCAAATTGTTTATGTTGCAAATTCACAAACATGAACATTTGGTAAAAAGGATGAAAGAAGAAGAAATTCGATTTATCTGCCGTATAATAAATATATCATATCCTTACGATTTATGGAAAGAATTGAATTTTGATATAATATAATGTGTTGCGTGGATCATGATTCATGGAAGACTGAAATCATTATAAAGAAGGGACAATTTGTTCAAAGTCAAGATCACCAGGAGATTGAGGCTGCCTTAAAGCAAGACAATAATAATTGATTCTAGGCTACCAAGAAAGGTCGTAGAAGCACAATAATAAATGAGAAAAAGTAAAGCTGGTCTACAATTCCTTCCATGACTCGTCTTTTAACTTTTTCTTTTCGTTGATGGCTGCGACGATGAGTGCTACAAGTCTTTTCCATTTCACACGGTACATCGAAAGTGGAGATAACGTTTGGAGGGTTCTTGGAAAGCTCTTGGTGGGTCTAAGAAAATAGTAACCGACGTCTTTTTTTATAATTACCAAATTTCTTTCATGATATTTGCCAAATTTTGTTTAATTATCAACATTTTACATTTACCAATTATATAGAAAATTACTGATATTTTTGGGGTAACTTCCCAATTTTTCCAGATTAATTAACTCAATGGAAAAGTTAATAAATTAACAAAAAAACCAAGTACATATTGATATTTGAATGAGAGTTGGTAACTAGTCTAAAGTTTAATCGAAGAAAATTTTGACAAATAAGATTTAGTAAATTTAAGGCATAACAAAGAAAGGTGAATGAAAAATTGATTAAAGAAGAAGAAGAAGAAGAAAAGTTGAAATCTTAAAAAATAAACTTGGTAGGTAATTTAAATAAGAGTTGTTAACTCAAAAATATTTGATAATTTAAATAGAAAAAAGTAAGTAAGTCACTTTAGTTAAAGTTGGTATTGTTAAGGTATTTTTGAGAAATGCAACTAGAAGTTTATAGACGATGAAAAAAATGATAATTAAAGTTTGAAGGCGTCACCCTTATCATTTTCGTTTTCAAGGATAGATTTGCAACTCCACGTTGTCGCGACCAGATTTTCGCGTGTGGACCACCTAAAACTAGGTTAATGGATTACTGAGTCTTTAAACTTAGCTCGGGCTCTCCCAAGCCCATACCAAATCGCGACTTAGGTTTTAATTCTTAACATGCAAATGATTTTGCCACTAATCTATTTTTGGTGGGTCGATTAGAAACCCAAGTAAATTAACGGGAGATTTACTTTACTCTTACGAACCGCAGATTTATGAGTTCGGGGACTTGATTACACCAGATCATCCTAAATACCTTTCGGTACATTTTTATTTCATTTTCAAAAAATGTTTGGCAATTGAATTGATTTTAATTTAACTTCCTAACATGTGAGGTGATCATACATGTGCACATACCACCAATTTAACACTTAAGAAAGCAATCAAACATTGCAAAACATACCTAAAGAAACGAAAGCATTTGATTGTTAAATCGGAATTCACATCAAAGAACCCTAGATATGATTTCTAATTAACACGCAATTTCAATTTTTGTTTTTGTTTTCACTTTACTTAATGAAAATCATGCGATGCATGCTAATAATCTAATATGACATGGCAGCATGACCTAAGCATGATGAAATGCAATAATTAAATGTAATCTAAATGACTTAATTCTAATGACATGCAATGCGATGCAATGACATACAAAATTATTTAAACTAAGGTGACATGTTGCATATGATTTAGCACGCGAGTTATATGTCATGCGATATTTATTAAATGATTTAGTCTAATGACGAGGAAGTTTTAATTAAATGAACCTAATAAAAACTAAATGACGTGCATTTGATATTTCTATTTAAAAATGCAAAAATGATCTAGCTAGATTAAAATTCTATCTAATTTAAACTAAGGATTAAGTCACATTAAATCCTAATTTAAACCATGCAATTTATGACGTGCAAGAATGCCCTAATTCAACATGATATATGCATGATAGTTTTTTTTTTTATTATTCGAAATTTAAAATTGCCATGTAATTAAAAATGCAACTTAGATTAAACAGAAACTAAAAATCCTAAATGAATGCATTTTTTTTTGGTTTTTTTATATTTTTCGAACTGAAATCCCTATCCTAGATATGTCGGATAACAAAAAATATTCAAAAACAAACTGAATCCTAATTCAAATATTTTTTAGATTTTTTTAGTGGCTTTTAAAAAACAATCAACATTAAATCTAAACAATCAAGATATTCAATCAAATAAATGATCAAAATAATCGAAAAAATAACCTGTTATCTCACGGGTTAAATTAACGATTATCCTAATCCTAATTATCACGACAAAGAGTTTAAAATAACTAAAAATCTGATCCTAATTTTACGGATCAAATTAATAATTATATTGATTCAAGATCTTAAAAACTATCAACAAACCCCAAAAATTAATGTAATTAAAAAAATAACCCGACATCTTACGGGTCAAATTAATAATTACAATAAGTTTAGGGATAACTCTTGCGGATAATGCCTACAAGATTCATAAAGTGAACATTGGAATCCAATTAAGTAAATAACTAAAGAATATAAACAAAATAAAGTAAAATAAATGAAAAAATAAAAACAACTAATTGATTTTGCTTTTTCTGTTGTTTTTCCTTTTCTTCTGAGCAAGGCAGCACGTGGTGGCCGGTCCGGTGAGGAGTCGCCGGCGTGAGGGGATGATCGTCAGAGCTCCGGCGAGAGGAAAACAGCAGCAAGCGATCGGCGAGGAGGTGAATCGGTGGTAGCTTCGCGAACGGGGGCGCTGCAGGGGCGTCGGCTCGGCGTCCGGTGGGGCGAGGCGGTGGCAAGGACAGAGCATCGGCGTGTAGGCGCCGATCCGGTAGGGGCTGCGTTGCAGCTGAGAAGGAGGCGCGGCGGACAAGTCGGACGGCGTCTCCGCAGGGGGCTAGCGTTCTGTTCGGGACTTGCTGGCGGAGCAGCGAGCTCGCGGGCGATGGAGAGCTCCGGCGACAGGCGAGATGGCGGTGCGGGTGCAGCGGTCGGTGGTTGCAGCAGCGTTGTCGTGGTGTGGGCGCGGCGTCGGAACAGACGCGTCGCGGGTGGAGGCGCTGCAGGGGAGACGGCAGAGGCGAACGGCGGGGGTCGTCGGGGCTCGTGCGGAGGAAGATCCAGGCGTCGGACGGGACTGGCTTCGAGCTCCAGGCGGCGTCGGCGTGCGCGGTGAGGCGGTTCGTCAGGGAGCGGAGCAGGGGCAAGGCTCGGCGCGGCACGGTGGCGGAAGCCTCGCGGACGGAAGTTGCAGAGGAGGGGCAGCGATTTGGGGAAGATGATGAACAGTAGGGGTCAAATCACTCCTTTACTTTTCTCCTCTCTCTCTCTCTCTCTCTCACGTCACTCTCCCTCTTCCTTCGTACTCTTTCTCTCTTTTTTACTGCAGAAACAAAACTTCTCTCCACTTTTCTGATTTTTTTCAAAAGAAGCTCCCCCTTTCAAAACCCTATGTACAAAGGGCAAGATAAAATGCAATCTTTTTATGAATATTTCATCCGACGAAAAGATTGTCTATAACCTCATAATCATCAAATTATTTTATTCTCCTTATCTCCAAAATATTTTTTACTCATTTTTAAAGATAAGATCATAGCCCCGATTTTCTTAAATTCAGAAAATCCCCATTTCAAATCTCAATTTTAGAAAATGGGCTTGAGCCAATTTATACTCTCCATGGGCTTAGTCCGACCTATTAATTTAAAACTAAAAAACACCAATTCGACCCATCCGTCACCAGTCCAGTAAATAAAATGCAAAATATACAAACTAAATATAGTTATGCAATTAATATTTTTTTCGTAGATAAAATTAACCCCTAATTTTTTATCATAAATAACTAAATGGATCGCTAAAATTTAGGTGTCAACACACGTGTCTACATTTCTCAGACATTTCATTTGGTTCTCCTGCCATTCGCCCAGTCACTTGTGGGGCATAGAACCATTTGTTAGTCCTTCCATCAATCATATCTCCACCACTTCCTTCTCACTTTCCTACAAGACCATCGCTCATTGACCCGTGTTCCATACATAGCTCTTGCAACTTCCTTGAAATGCATCCTACGCATTTGCCATCATTCAAGTCTTGTAAAATCACTACAAAATGCGGCGTGATTATATATGGTGCAGTTAATATGAAAAGGAAAAAGTGTTGTTTATGACCACCTTATGCGTGATTTTTTTTTTTCATCTTGCTTAATTTGGGATAGTACCAATATCTCTCTAGATTTCTCACAAAAACAAAATGATAGAATTACAATGCGTTGTTATTAGCCGACTTTTGATAAGGGTTTAGGAGAAATAGTTGATAATCGAAATTTTTTAAAGGAAACAGTTGATTCTAGATTTCCAAGAAAGGTTGTAGAAATGTGATAATGGAATAGAAAAAGCAAGTTCTTTTGAGATTCCTTTCCTGGATGATCTTAAATCTTTACCTTTTTCTGATGGTTGCACAAGATAGCGTTGGCTTTTTCCACTTCTCTTGGTGTGCCATCCAAGGAGATAATCTTTTGAGCGTCCTTGAAAATTTCCTCGTGTGCTCTAAGAAATTAGTTCCTAACATCTATTTGTCTATTGTTCAGTAATTTCAAACCAATATTCACATAATACATTTATCCAATGTTAAATTTCCTCTCACAAAACATACTAAGATTACACGCACAGCATATTTATCCAAAAATAATTTTTTTGAAAAACACGTAATTTGCCCTTCTCCTTAAATTTGTTATTAAAATGTAATTAAGTCCTAAAATTTTCAAAAATACAATCAACGAGATGACTCAATTGGATCAATTTAATAAATTTTAGAATTTGATTACACTTTTTGAAAATTTTAGGATTTAACTATACTTTTGATAAGTTTTATGACTTAATTACATTTTTTGAAAGTTGTAGGATTAAATTACACTTTCATAATAAGTTTTAGAACTTTTAATACACTTGAATCAATTTCAAAACATATAAGAATTTTGTAAAAATTTTCTTTTTTTGGGCTACAAACTAGGACTAACTAATGATTGTGATCGCATTGATGCTCAAGTTAAAGCTACAGCTAATGGTCCTAAATATCAAGCAATTACATAAGCATTTTCATGTTTTTATAGTTTAGAAAAATCATACAAACTTTAATAGATGTGTGCTAATTGAATTGTAATCTGAGTTAAAGAGAGAAATTGATTTAGAAGACTAGATTGATCGTCCTCTGACTCGTGATCCTCTACAACATTCTTCGAAGATGCATCGTCTACAAAGCTAATGGTTAAATGTGTTTTCTCATTTTCTTGTTTTCCCTTCTGTCAAAATCACATGACATAAATAATTTGCAGAAGACAAAAAAGTATACTAGCTCACAGACTATGCACAGCCTTATTGTTGATTTTTTTTTTATATATATAACCAAATTGTTTTGATTAATTAACATTATGTGGCAACTCACAGACATGAACATTTGGTGGAAAGGAATAAAGAAGAAGAAATTCGATTTATCAGTCATACAATGGATATATCATTATGATTTATGAAAAAAATTGAACTTTGATACAATACAATGTCATCGTATAGATTGAGGTTCGTAAAAGACTGAAATTATTAAATTATTTAAAGTTGAGATCATGGAGAGATTGAGGTTGTCTTAAAAGACAATAAGAATTGATTCTAACTACCAAGAAAGGCTGTAGAAGCACGATATTGGACGAGAAAAAATAAAGCTCGTTCGCGATTACTTCCATGACCGATCTTTTAACTTTTCCCTTTTGTTGATGGTTGGGAAAAAGGGTTAAAAGTCCTTTCCATTTCACACGGTACCCCGAAAGTGGAGGTTACGTTCGGAGCGTTCTTCTTGGAAAGCTCCTCGTGGTCTACTCGTCGTCTAAGAAATTAGTAGCCAACTTCCTTTTTTTTAATTAGTTACCAATTTCTTTCATGACTGGTATACCAATTCTCTTATTATTTGGCAAATTTTGTTTAATCATCAAGATCTTAACTTTACCAATTATATAGAAAATTACCAATATTTCTTAGGTGATTTCTCGATTTTTTCCAAATTAAGTAACTTGATGGAAAAATTTAAAAATTAAGAAAAACCAAATAAAAATATATAGTTAACTCGAATGAGATTTAGCAACCGGTTGAAAGCTTATTCAAAGATAGGTTGACAAATAAGCGTTGGTAAATTTAAGGCACAATAAAGAAAGGTGAATGCAAAATTGATGATAAAAATAAGAAATTTGGTAATTGAAAAGGAAAAACTTGGTAAGTAATTAAAATAAGAGTTCATAACTCAAAATTAATTGATAAATAGGGAAAAGTAGGTAAGTCACCCTAATTAAAGTTGGTTATGTTTAGGCATTTTTGAGAAATGTAACTAGAAATTTGTAGATGATAAAAAAAAAATGATTATTAAAGTTTGAAGGTGTTAACCTTTTATTTTTGTTTTCGAGCAAGGTTAGAAGTGCAACTCCACACGTCTACATTTCTCACACATTTCATTTGATTCTCGCCCCATGTGCCTTATCACTTGTGGGGCTTAGGGCCATTTCTTAGTACTTCCTTCAATCATATCTCTACTACCTCACACTTTCTTGCATGACCATTGCCCATTGACCGTTGTTCCACACATAGTTCTTGCCACTTCCTTGAAATGCACCATGACTCATTTTGTATCATCCCAAGCTTGTAAAATCACCGTAAAATGTAGTGTAATTTGTTTTCAAAATTTTAGTAGGGGGAGCTAGGGTGAAAAGAAAAAGGAGCCGTTTATACTCTTTTCTCAAACTCAGACTTTATATGAACACCTTACAAGTGATTATTTTAATGAGTTTTTTTATTTTTTATTTCCCAATGTTTACATTTCAACAAAAATGCTCGGATGCATAAAAATATCCCAAGTTTCATGGGGTAAATGCATTAGAAAAGGACAACTTCTAGCAAATGGTTCTATTATAGTTGGTGACAAACTCGCTTTAGGTAAAAATATATTAGTAGCTTATTTGTTATTAATACCTAAATTTTGACAACTCAATTAGTTGTAAATTACATAAAAAACTAGGAATCGACCATGATCCCTTGCATTTTTGCATATTAGTTGCATTTTGTATGCATTATTTAAATCATATATCTACATTGTATTGGCGGTGGATGGATTTAAATGAATTGTCTTGAACTTAATTGATAAATTGGACTGAACCTATAGGAGAATAAAATTTTGGCCAAGCCAGTAGAACTCTAAGTGGCTGAAATTTATGGAAGAATTAAGAGGTGCCAAGGTGGAAAAAAATTAGTTCATTAGAGTAAATTCGGGGGATAAAGACTATAAATTTATCAAAAAAAAATTTAAAGGACATTGCAGAATGTCTTCATAATCATATCAAGGCGAGATTGGTTCTATTTCAACGGCTGAGATCCTTCCCATCCCAATCGAAGGGCCTATATTGGTGGGAACAGCGCAAGATCGTTGTCCTTGCCCTCCTCATCCCCTCCCCTGCCCTTTTTTCCCCCGGGCCCTAAGATTAAGATATTATAATAATATCCCTATCCACTCAGTCCTTCGCACATCTGTCCCTTCTCCACGGTAAACTTCCAGGAACTTGCCCCAAGACTCGGAGAAAATCCCAAGACAAACCCGAGTCGACGCCAAGCACATCATCATTAATGCATCGCGGTCGTACACATCGAGAGAAACGACAAAAGGAAAACAATAAATTAAAAGGGAAAAGATGAGAGCCAATCTAAGCTGGGATTGCTCGGTCAACAATAAAGAACATCGGGAGCAAATTCTGGGAGCTTTACGTGATGTTTGAGAGGGAAAGGAATATTGAGCGTAATATATATTTATTTTAAAACGAGAAGAGTGAGATTAAAAGTTCACAAAAAAAAGGGTAAAAAAAAGTGTAAAATGACATAGGAGCATTGGGACGACCGCTTCTGCTCGACCGTCTGACACGCAACAATTAGAGAGGACGGCTCACAATTTGAGACACAAAAGGGAAGAGAAAAAAAGAGTAAAAAGTAAAAAAGAAAAAAAAAACACTATAAAAAGAAACAATTTGATTGTCCTTGTTCAGCCGGATTGGTTTTATTTGTCGGCGTCGTTGCAGCTTTCTTCCGGCGGTCTGGTTTGCTTTCTCGTCGAATTCATCGAGACCTTGTTTGCCGGTGTTGATCTCTGCCTCATGTACTTCTACGAACGCCACCTTCACCGCCCCTCACCACATGTATAGAGTTATATTTCTTGGACGTGCGGGTGCGGCCTTGAAATTTGGTGTTAATATGGTACTTTAAACTGATGGCGACTAAGCAACCCCTCCCACTCTCCCCCCTATTTTGAGACCACTTCTTCTAAATTATCTCAACACGCGGGGCTTAGGCCGTTTCTTAATCATGTCTCTGCCATTTCTCACTATCAATGCCGCAACACAATGGAAATGGAAATGAAAACCGATCCTCACTTTCCTACCATTACTCATTGACCCCTGCTCCACACCGGGTTCTTGCAACTTTGTTGAAATGCATCATATCATGTTTTCCATTATCCAAGTCTTGTAGAGTCACTATAAAATGTGGTGTAATTTTATATGTTGTGATTCGTTTTTTGAATTTTAGTAGAAGATGAAAAGAAAAAGAAGCTGTTTATACTTTTTCCTCAAACTTGGACTTTATATGACCACCGTATAGGTGATTTTTTTTCGTGAGATTCCTATTTTCCTAACACTTACGTTCCAAAAAAAAAAAAATACTCGCATGCATAAAAAAAATCCCAAGTTTCGTGGGGTTAATGCATTAAAAAAGGGACAAATTTTAGCGGATGGTGCCGCTATAATTGATGGCAAACTTGCTTTGCGTAAATATTTATTGGTAGCTTATTTGTTGACGACACATAAATTTTGGCGATCAAATTAGTTGTTAATAGCATAAAAAAATTTATGAATCAACCTCGATCCCTAACAAACAAATCAATAATTGCATTTTGTGTATTAGACTTTGTTTGTTTCACAACAAATAAATAATTTGGAAAATATTTAAAAAAAATAATCGTTTGTGTCGTTTGAAATAATTAGCCGGAAAATTACTTTCGTTGTTGATGATAGTTGATTTCTATTCATTTTTTTTTTGAAATCGTTTATCGACAATGAAAATATAATTCGTTTTTTTTTTATAAGTGATTCGACAATCATTTTTTGTAAATGTGTTCCAAATAATTCATTTTCCTTAAAATAAACACTCTTAATTACATTTTTTTCATGCATTATTTAGTTTTTGGCCAAGCCCATAGTAAGTGGCCGAAATTTATAAATGGAAGAAGTGCCCAGGTGGAAAACTTAAATTTATTAAAGTAAATTCAGGGTTTAAAGACAATATCTTAATACAAAAATTTCAAAGGACATCGCAGGAATGTCTTTCACAACAATATCATGGCAAGTTTGAAGAAAAGAAGAAGAAGTATCGTTGTCTTGCACATTGTACGAAACCACAAAAGAAAATAATAAATTAGATTCCATTTATTTAAGGAAAAATGAATAATTTAAAAATATTCATTTTTTTGTCAAATAAAAATATTCATTTAAAAATAAATATTTGTATCGTTTAAAAAATGAATTAATAAATTCTTTTATCATTCACATAAATATTAAATCATAAATAGTTATTGATAATAAATTTTGTTTATGAATTAATTATTTTAAACAAACTGAGTGATATTTTTCAGAAAATATTTTTTAAATTATTCATATTTCATGAAATTAACGAATTTTTTTTTTTAAAAGATGAGACCCATCTAGTTGCTCGGTCAACGGCGGAGAATATACGAAGCAAATTCGGGGAGCTTTCCGTGGGGTTCGAGAGGGAAAGAAATATTGATAGTAATATATATATATATATATATATATATATATATATATTTATATATTTATATTTATATTAAAACAAGAAAAGTGACATTGATAGCTCACAAAAGAAAAAAGCAGAAAAAAACACTGTAGAAAGAGATAGGAGCATTGGGACGGCAGCTTCTGGACAACGCTCGGACACGCAACACTTAGAGAGGACGGCTCGCAATTTGAAAGAAAAAGAAATAGAAAGGCGACTGCTCATCGTCCTTAGGGGTTCTTGTTCAGCCGATTTGGTTTAATTTCTCGGAGTCGTTGCTGCTTTCGTCTGGCGGTCCGGTTTGCTTTCTCGTCGAATTTCTCGAGACCTTGTTTGCCGGTGTTGATCTCTGGCTCCTGTACTTCAACTAACGACGCCGCCACTGCCACCGCCGCCCCTCACCAGTCACCGCGCTTGCTACCGGCTTGCCCATCGTCGCGCCTCTTCCTCGCTTGCTGGCTCGGCACGTCCTGCTGCAGCCGCAACAGCAGCTTTGCCGACTTATTCTAACGCCACAGCGGCAGTCCCTGGCGGTTTCCGGTGATTCCAGGCGGCATCCCGGCTCCACTTGACGCCACCGCTTGCCGTTTTCTTTCCTCTGCTACGTTTGATCGAACCCACACCGTCGCCGCCAAGCAGAGGCCGGGCGACCCCAGCTTTCCAGTTAGACTGCCCAACACCAACAAACCTTTACCGTTGCATCTTTTGTTCTGGCAAACCTGTCTGCAATATGCCGTGTCCTTACTGGATCGCCGTCGTTGCTGCTCTGGTCCCGACGTTCCTCCTCATGGGTCGACGTAAAGCTCCCCGCCCCGGTCCCGATTCTCGGAAACAAATACATGAAACTAGGTGATTTCTCGAACAAATTGATAGTTTGCAATTATTGATTATCTAATTTGATATTATTCAATTCTAATCTTGATTTGTGCCTAATTTTTAGGCATCTCCATGTTAGGAAATTCCCTATTTTGAACAATGCCTATAGTTGATGATTCAATATTTAGGTATTAAGATCGGCTTGTGGATTGTATAAACAAATTTTAAAAAGTTCTATCATGTTTTTAATTTTCCTTAGACGTAAGTTTTAATTCAGTAAAATATTACATCAACAAATCATCCAATCTAAACGAATATAAGTTAACAAAGTTTCATAAACTTCTATTTTCCAAATCTCCTTTTAGAATGCGTGTCTAGTTAAAATTGAAAAGGACCTAAAATAGTCAACGATCGAGCTTTTTAAGATTTATTTTTCTTGTTGCTGTACAATAAAGTAACTGCAAAAACTAAAAAGCATCACTTAGTTCAAGACTACGACTATAAAGATTAGGCCACTCAAAGCAACCTAGAATAGTTGGTATGCTTCTGACGCTATACGCTGTCAAGGAGGCAATTTTTTGTCTCTTATTTTGATTTATATAAGAAATCTTAATGTCAATCAAGTGCTAATTCTTCTTTTCTTTTACTTGTTTGGGTACACGTGTTTCGTATTTTCTTAGACTACAACTAAATTATGTTGTCTTGACTCCAGTGGTCCCCATGCTAGCCATCACCGGCGTGCAGATAAATGGTGATTTTGACGACGGAAGTGAAAAATTGTTGCTTTACTTCAATAACACGTTATCTTACACCTTATATTTGAATAAACATTTTAAATCTTAACAAGAAAGTTAAAAAGGTTTGCCTTTTTAGAAAGCACCAAACAAATTGGTCCTAAGAAAATTCAATGACTTTGACCTGGATTACCTCCTTGAGTTATATTTCATTATGTGTCATTTGTGAAATCCAACTATATATACACTTACGTCTATCGATGATAAGAAAGTAAGTAAGGTTAAATGTAGCTTAATGGTTAGTTCCATCTCCTTTCTTTTCCTTGACATTAATTAGACATATTACTTAGCCATAAATTAGGGAAAAAAAAAGAAAAAAGAAAACTTAATCATCACATTTGATTCAGTAATGTTAACTTGCCTTACTTATTTTCAGTTGACTTAGACTCTGGTGGGCCCTAGGCCAGCAATGGAAATCAGAAATAGAAACTCAATTTCACAGTACTCAACTAATATAATCTTGCTTGAAATGCACCATATCGAATTTCCCATCCACCTGACCTTATCTAGCAATTTCTCTCGTGGCTTAGGCCATTAATCAATCCTTCAATCATATATCTGGCAATTTCTCTCGATCAATGCCCCGACGGAACGGAAGTGGAAATTGATCCTCACTTTCCTACCTGACCATCGCTCGTTGGCCCTTGTTAAAAGCATGTCAAATCTTTTGTAATTTGTTTTCAGAATTTTAGCAGACGCGGCTGAGATGAAAAGAAAAAGGAGCTCTTCTCCAAAAACTAGGTCCACATGCCATGGCTCATCGGGAACTAAGTTCGAGGTGTTCTTGAGTTTTCGAGGACCGGATACTCGCACTAATTTCACAGATTTCCTCTATCATACCCTGCTTGATAAGGGTATCAGTGTTTTCATAGACAAGCAGGGGATTGATGTTGGTGAAGAGATCGGTCCCGAGATTTTCCAAGCAATCAATAACTCAGAAATCTGCATTCCCATCTTCTCTAGAGGCTATGCCTCCAGTAGCTGGTGTCTGTGCGAGCTAGAACACATGATGCAGCGTAGGAAAACCAACGGACTTGAGGTTATGCCCATTTTCTATGATGTGGAACCCTCTGACGTGAAGCTTGAAACCACAGTGTATAGTGATGCACTAACTCTGCATGAACAAAAACGTGGTACTGAGATTGTGCAGCGCTGGGCGGAGGCACTCAAGGAAGTTACTAGAATCAAGGGATGGGACACCAAGAATACAGGGTATGTTAACTCACTCAACTCCGTCTTCTCTTTTCTCTTTGTTTCTTTTGCTTGAATGCGGATTATGATTTGAAGAGCACAATTTTTATTTTATTTTTTATTTTTTTAACTTCTGGACCAAAGATGGTGATAAATATCGCATGGAATTCTGCACTCGATTGTCTCAGGACTCAAGGATTACTTGCTTGACATAAGCATTATAACTTATTATCCTAGATTGAACAAAAACCAGAGAACAATGTACCTGTTCTTTTGTTTGCTGAGTTCGGTATCAATTTCATAACTTCATGTTATTGTTTGATCGTGCAAGTTTATAAGTTTCTCATCAATTCTTATAATTAACTTGATTACATTGTGTGTCATGGCACAGCCACGGAGAACTCGCACGAGTGATAGCTCGGAAAGTGTTGGTTAAGCTTAAGGTGTCTTGTGTTCATTTATCTGATCATTTAATTGGAATGGAGGAATCAGTGAATGAATTAGTAGATTTACTTAATGTCGAATCTAAGGACATAAGGCTCATTGGAGTTTGTGGGATGGGTGGAATAGGCAAGACAACTCTTGCCAAGGTTGTTTACCACAAGTTATCTACTCATTTTGAGAGCCATAGCTTCATTTCAAATATTCGAGAAGCATCAAAAGGTTTTGGTCTTATAAATTTGCAAAGGCAATTAGTCTCACATGTCATTGGTGACATAGGAGTTGAACTTTCTAGCATTGATCAGGGGATGAATATGATCGGAGGTCGATTTTGCAGAAAGAAAGTTCTTATTTTCCTTGATGATGTGGATCATACGAGCCAGCTCATGGCATTGGCGGCAAAGAAAGAATGGTTGGGTCCAGGAAGTAGAATAGTTGTTACAACAAGAGACAAAAGTGTTTTATATCGATGCCAAGATCAATTTAATTGTTGTTTGATTTATGAAGCCATGGAACTCAACAAGCTTGAAGCTCTCCAATTTTTTAAAAAGCATGCCTTTAGAAGCAATGCTACTCCAAATGCCTTCTTGAGTCTATCTGAGAAAGTTACTGCAAAAACCGGAGGGCTTCCTTTAGCCATTGAAGTGATGGGCTCATTTTTATATGGAAAAACGGAAGTAGTTTGGAAAGATGCATTGGAAAAGATGGAATATCTTCCTCATAGGGATGTGAAGGAAAAGTTAATGCTAAGTTATGAGGCATTAGATCATCTTCAAAAACAAATATTTCTTGATATTGCTTGCTTTCTAGCCGGAGAAGATAAGAGTTATTCATATTACATGTGGGACGATTGTGGATTTTTTCCAAATGAGGGGATTGATGTTTTGCTTTTGATGTCCTTAGTGAAGATTGGAGAAGAGAATGAACTATGGATGCATGATCAGCTTAAGGACTTAGGCAGGAGCATTGTGTACGAAGAATATTGCAAAGACCCAAAAAAGGGTTATCGGGTGTGGAGGAATCATGAAGGTCTTGATATTGTCCAGCAAAAGAAGGTATAAGTCAAAGTGCTCCCTCGTCTACCTTTTTCACTGCAGAAATCTTCCTTGGACAGTTGTCCCTTTATTTTAGGCTGTATTTGGAACTCCTCACATTAAACCGACTCTTTCCTTGATTTAGGGAACCGAAACTGTTGCAGCGTACTATTCGAACTTTCGCGCGCGTTCTCAAGACTTTGTTTTGATATCGGAAGACATTATCAAAATGCCAAATATTAGATTTCTAGAACTGTCTGGTCGGTCCGTCTCTGGAGACTTTGAGGATCTCTTTTTGGAATTGAGATGGCTTAATTGGAATTATTGTCCAAAAGAAATGGAGGCAACCAACTTTTGCCCTAAAAATCTAGTCATCCTCGACCTATCAAGGAGCAAAATTGACGAGCATTGGGGTGGTTGGACTCAACTCAAGGTATGTGAGTGCAAATAATTTGGTAAAACGTGTTCTATTTTCTTCCAATCACGCTAGCTTGTGTTACGCAGGGTTGTAGATCATCATTTTATTGATCTTTTTTTCTTTTTTTTTTTAATTACATTCTATTGGCTTAATTCATAGAACAAATCTTGGTCCTGAAGAAGGCTTATGACACCAATCCCCCATTCCATAGGTTTGAAACTTAAATGTTGACTTTTCACTAGAAGTATATTGACTCAATCAATTACTTTATATTAATGGCATAGAAGAGTTGTACACACTATCATCAACGGAAAGAATGTTCACTTTGATAACAATTATTTCATTCTTTCAATATTGCATTCATAGATATATTGTTGTGTTTATGGTATATTGTTGTGTTTATGGAGAGAATGTAACATGTGTAGATCTTTCAAGATTGCATTTTTGATTTTTCCAAATCAAACGATTAGTTTACCAAAAATAAAAAAAGATGTTAAGATTTGGTTATTGGTTATTAATTTGCATTGCATTTATAATTTTACTTTGATACTATGCTATTGCTCTTTTATCATTTATGGTAAATCTTTTCTTGATGACTTTCTTCAATTCAAATTGTGATTGTAGCTGCATGATTAAAGGGTATTCTAATGTGGACATTCCAGGATACTAGTAACTCCATTATTAGGAATGACTTATTTAGATATTCATACAAGCGATTTAAGAATTGTTAAATCATCTAATGGAATTATTGTAATCTGTGAAATTAGGGCAAAATATCTCTTGAAAAAAAATATTATATTCATAGATATATTGTTGTGTTTATGGAGAAAATGTAACGTGTAGATCTTTCAAGATTGCATTTTTTATTTTTCCGAATCAAACAATTAATTTACCAAAAAAGAAAAAAAGAAAAAGAACGGATGTTAAGATTTGGTTATTGGTTATTAATTTGCATTGCATTTATAATTTTACATTGATACTATGCCATTGCTGTTCTATCATTTGTGATAAATCTTTTCCTGATAACTTTCTTCAATTCAAATTGATTGAAGCTGCATGATTAAAGGGTATTCTAATGTGGACATTCCATGTTACTAGTATAGTAACTTCATTATTGGGAATGACTTATTTAGATATTTGGGAAAAGTACAAAAAAAGTCATAAATCTTTTACATGGGTACCAATTCAGTTTTAAAATTTTCAATTAAACTAATTTAGTTCTAAATCTTTTCATATTGGTACCAATTCAGTCCATCCAATCAATTTAGACCGGAAATTGCTGAGGTGACCGTTTAAATAGTCCTACATGACGCCGCCAGTGCTGACATGGACAAATATTAGAATTTTTAAATATTTTTTCAGATTTTTTATTATTTTTTCATTTTTCATTTTTTTTTTCTTTCTCATTACCCCTTTGCCATTGCTAGCCATAGGCTAGTCAAGGCGAGGGCTCCCGTGCCCCGTCGGCCACAAGCAAGGGTGTTGGCCCCTGCCCAGATCTAGGTGAGGACTTGCTCGTTGGCCAACGATGAGGGCCTCTGTGCCCTCGTCAACCACAGGCCCTCTTGCTCAACCACAAGCCCTTGCTCATGGCGAGCGAGGGCATCGGTTCTCACCTAGATCTAGGCGAGGCCAACAACGAGTGTCACGGTCCTTGCTTGCCACACGCGAGGGCCTTCGCACCCTCGCTTGGATCTAGGCGGGGTTGACACCCTTGCCCGTGGCTAGCAAGGGCGCTATGACCCTCGCTAGTGGCTAGTAGGCGAGGGCGTAGGGGCCCTCACCCGACCAGCTTATGGCTTGGCGATGGTTGGCTAGGCCAAGGGGTAAGGAGAAAGAAATAAGAAAAAAAAAATAGAAAAGAAAGGAAAAAAAGAAAAGAAAATCTGAAAAATATTTTAAAAAATTCTAAATTTTGTCCACGTTAGCACTAGTAGCACCATGTAGGATTTCTAGCGGCCACATCAGTAATTTCTATCCTAAATTGGCCGAATGAACTGAATTGGTATTAATATAAAAATGTTTAGGATTAAATTGGTCCAATTGAAATGTTTAGGACTGAATTGTACAAATACAAAAGGTTTATGACTTTTTTTTAATACTTTTCCCTTAGGTATTCATACAAGTGATTTATAGAATTGTTGAATCATCTAATAAAATTAATGTTGTCGCTTGATATCTATCGACTAACATTCCTTTTATAGAATATTACATGAACATTCACGTTGTTATGAGTTCCCTAATCAAGCCAATGAGTTGTCACTATTAGATGTTTAAATCAGGTTAAAAATAATTGGTGAATAAGACTATTGGTTCTACACATAGGATGCGAGTAAATTTGAACATGCAAATTGCAAACTGACATGTGTAGTACATCAATAGTATAAAAAGATATTATACTCTTCAAAGGTTATGTGAAAGCTAATACCGCCCTTTTCTTAACTTATGAAACAAAAGCAATAAAATAGTAAACTGCAGACATAGATTAGTTGATAGTCAGAAGACATATAAGCTTATTTTCTATATGGATGTTTTGATGATGCATTTACATAGGAAAGTCATAATAAGTACAAGTGTCGGGGACAATATCGGTAATTCCATGATGAAATTGAAAAGTGATGTTATAATTCGTAAGAGATATGTTGGTTACATTCCTTTGTCTTTTTATTAGTCGTTATAGCGGTGATTTAAAACTAGATCCTTTTTTTTTTAATTAGTTGTTGGGGGACAATATTATAAGAAATGAAAACAGTGAGACAGTGGTTTTGACTTGAGGAATTAAGATGCACAGAGTATTTACAAAGATACTTTGGTGGAAAGCTTCCTTAGTCGATATATTTGTTTATGTCATGCAAAATTTTATAAATCAAACTCATTGAATTTATATAATTATTTTACAGGTGGCTACAAAATTGAAGGTCCTTGATCTAACATATTGCCTCTACTTAAAGGAAATTCCTGACCTCTCTGCATATTTATTCTTAGAAATATTAATTCTAGAGAGGTGCGAAAATTTGTTAAGGATTGATCAATCCATTGGTCATCTAAAACGTCTGAAGCAATTGAATTTAAATGGATGTCATCGTCTCCAAGTCCTTCCTATTGAATTGGGTGCTTTGGAAGCGTCGACCGAGATGCTCATAGATAATAATGTATTGCCTACAAGTATTAGTCAAGTCCCAAGCTCAGTTGGAGCACTTGTAAATCTTAAGCACTTGGCCATTTGTGGAGCTCCCCACCTAACGATACTTCCCGACTCAATTAGAATGTTGAAATGTTTAGCTGAGTTGGATATCTCAAACACAAGTATTGAGGAGTTGCCAAATACTATTATCAATCTAAAGAGCTTGAAAGCATTGAATATAAGCCGAACTCGCATACAAAAATTACCCGAGGCAATTGGGATGTTGGAGAAACTTGAAGGGATTTATGGAGTGGAGTGCAAATGGTTAGAGACCATTCCTGATGATATCGTGAGACTACCATTCTTGAAGACTTTGATATTAACAAAAACTCATGTGGAGAATGTACCAAAGCTTCCCCAGAGTTTGGTGTGTCTATATCTGTCCTCAAGAGCCTCAGATAAAGCTCCAGACATCTCCAACCTTGTGAGTTTAAGAATTTTGAAATTAAGTTTTCCCAGCTCAACCTCCATCAAAAGGGATACTGAAACCCCGGACTTAAATCTATCAATGCGTGACTTTTGCTCTGTTGTTGAATCGGGAACTGACATCACATTTGGTAAGTTGGAACTTCGGAGTATCTCTAGTGTAAGCTCATATTTGGGATGCCTTTGCTATATTAAAGAGCTTGAACTCTTCGATTGCAAGAACTTGCGTCAGATTGGACAACTTCCGTCTAGTTTGACGAATCTTAAGGTTAGCAATTGCAATCTTCTTGAAGTTGTGGACCTTTCCAACTTATGTAACTTCCAGAATCTAAAGGTCCTTAAAGTATGGGACTGTCTGAAACTAGTTGAAATTCAAGGTCTTGACAAACTGCAGTCACTAGAAAGTCTCAAAATTGGACGCTGCAGTTCCTGGCTATGCTTACCTGATCTATCCAACTGGAAGAGGCTGAAGAAGTGGGACGTTGATGTTCTTGCGACATATTCGGCGAGGGGAAAACTAGTAGCTCGAAGCAAAGATCTTCCACTCTCGCACCTGGAAAAGCTTGTGGGATCAGCTGATCCTGAATTTTGAGGCTGGGAGAATTTGTCATCAAAGAGATAAATAAATTACGGACTCATTTTACAATGTTTGCTGAAGCAACAAAACTGAAGTTTATATTTTTGCTATGTTGCTCAACGGGTGTTCTAGGCACTCTTCAACGAAATCCCAGTTACAAAAAGTATAGACAATATCTTCTCGCACATTCATTCTTCTACACGAAGAATTAGGAATATCATTAAGCACTTGATCTCTCCAAAGCTAGCTTACTTTTTGCAATAAAGTAATGATCTATGGAAATAATCATCGACGTAGCAGTATTTCTATTGATTCAAGGACATACTACTTACGGGCTTTTGCTGGTGTGGGAGTGTACTGGTGTAAGTAATTTGTTCTAACATGAATTAGACAATTTTCTTGATAATATAGAGTTGTGCCTATGGTGTCTTCCTAATCTTTTTTCACTAAATTTTGTGGAGATCGACCATTTGGTTTGAGAATACAGTTTTAATTTGAATACAACTTTTCAATTTTTAATTTTCATTTTCTCGAAAACATCTTTGGTGTATTATTCTTCAAGTGGATTACAACTCACAATGTTCCCCCTAACATGTCATATTAATAAAACACTAAAGAGAAATTTGTTTTCGTTTTGGCTTTGGGACACAATTATACTCGGGTCACGTCAGGAAAACTACATGATGCATGACGAAGGCGTTATCGGCGGTCGAATTAAGAGGGCTTGAAATCTCGTCCGTTGGATGTCATCGGTTTCCCAACCGTCAGATAAAAAACGCTTGATGTCACCGTCAAATTGGGCATGACAATTTCGTCGTGCACAGGGGCACAACACGGACACGCTAGAAATTGATGATAATGTAGTAAACTATATTCATTAAAAATTTCAAAAGCGTCAGTTTTTCTTCAGAAATTCTGTTATTCTTTTTACAGTTACGTCGATATGTATACTTATGATTTTAGATGCTTAAGGTGGCTCATTAATAAAGATCACGAGGCTTAAATATTATTTGGATGATGTACGTGCACGTGAGTTGAACAGCGATAGATGCTTATTGATAAGCAATGGGATTACTTCAATCATAATTTGAGCCCTTGAGTTGAGATTTTTTTAATAAAACATAAATAATCTATGCGAGGATATTTGTGATTGGAACTTGTTCCCATACCTCATACACATAGCGTGATATTCTTCTTCCCAAATTATAAATCACATATGCAGGTATCTACAAAAAAAGCCCTCTCACATTTTGTTTTTCACCTGATAAGTGCTTCATGACAAGTACAATCAATTCTCTCGCGTGTCAGAAACGGGTTGATTACTCTTGGAAACTTTTAGGAATAGCACCCAAATGGGAATTGCAAGCTTACAAAAGAGACGGACGCAAAAAACCTCTCAACAATACTCAGCCTCTCTTGTTTTGTCCTCCTCGACTATGTAACTTTTGGTTGAGTTTTCTCCAATTTATAGAACTCCAACTTCAAACGTTGTCCTTGAAGTCCATTTAATTATTGTAGAGAATTTCGGCTAAATATCTTGAAAAACAGGTGTGGAACCTTCCCTTAGTATAGACTGCAACCATATGTTCTATTAATGGCCGGTTTTTCATCACGCCATCTCACCAAAATATTAAACGAATTTAGTTAGTGATTTTTCATACTTTATTGATATGAGCTGGGTCACAATTTAGGAACTCCAACGGTCATCAAATCTATATAAGAAGAGTGTCCTATGATCACAGAACTAAGATTTTGGACATTTTCTAGAAGTGAATTTTTTTAGAGATTTCTATATCAAAAGGATGAAGATTAAATAACTGATTGATGCAATATTATTACTTTTTTCTGGAGCTTTCTCTTCTGAACAATACTAATTATTTAGAGTCTATATTTATGATTGGCTCTTTTGGTTCAAACTTAACTGTTTCATTTTTTTTCCTCCATCTTAATTTTATTGTTGAACCCAATCAAAAGAAATTTGACTAGTTTTTTGGTGCAAAAGAAAGAGGTGTCTGTGAAGTTGATAGATGGCCTTCTTCTCAATTGACACATATCCCACTTTGATCTGTTTATTGTTCTTTTCCTCATCCTTCACCTTTGCCACATATCGTTGTATCCTTTGAAAGACAACATAGCCAACATAAACAAATAGTATGCAGAAGATTCTTTTTTTCCATTTTCGTGTAAATTCCAGTTCAATAAAAATTTACAGAAACAAACCATCTGAACCTAAATGAAGATAACTTAGCAAAGTTTCATAAACTTATGTTTCCCCACTCTTTTCTTGAATTGCATATAGAATTAAAATAAACAAGCACCTAAATTAGTCATTACTCACGTGCTCGATGCTTGCTTGGACTGCTTGTTTGGAGTGCATGCTAGGTTTCTTCGGGAGAAACCAGAGAAAGAGAGAGAGCGAGCCGTGACCGAGAGGAGCGAGAACTAGAGAGAAAAGAGTGAGGCCGCGCGGGTGTTTTCCGGTAGTGGCCGCGCCCAAGTCCCGGCCGCATTGAGAACGTGGTAAGACCAGGTTGCCTTTTTTTTTTTTTCCCTCTTTGGGTCAATTCCTCGAGGATCCCGGCTCTGAGGCGCACGAGGCGAACGGACGTGGTCCGATCTATCGAGCTCCCCCCACCATTCGCCGCCGCCGAGCCGGTTAGAGGGCGCCACCAACTGCCCCCGTTTGCTAGGTTTTGTGCCCTGTTTCGGCTCATTAGACCGGGCCTCATGGGGGTCCGGTTTGCGCTAGTCCCAGCCCCCATCTATGTCGTGCTATGCTGCATTTTCATCTCTGCTTGTCGATTGCTAAGCGTCTTGGCGCGGGTTGAATCCTCGTTGACTCAATAGCCTCCCTCCATTCGATGCCCGTCATGTGTTCATCAAAATGCCCGAACGGAGATTGGGTAGATTTTCCGTGGTTTTGGTTTGGTTCTAAGCATTTGTCAGTCGTCTGACATGCTTGTGGACTCTCATTGTCATCCGTGGAGTGCGCTGTTTCTTTTCCGCATCGTGTGTGTATCACGGCGGGTGGTGATGAGAATGGGGGCTGGATGTGACCAACAGGCGGTGTGGCGGTGTCGGCTCGAAACGGCCAACAGAGCCGTCGGCCTGGTGGACGAGGCCAGCGGACGGTCCTATTGATTGAGCGAAGGCCAGAGATGAGCCAGCTCATGGCCGTTTGTCTCTGTTCGGACGGAGAGAGAGCAACCGAGAGGGTGAAGTGGGAGGCGTTGGTTCTGTGAAGGTTGAGTGGTAAGTTGGGCTTAATTTAGGTTAGTGCGTTTAGGTCCGTTTCCGTTTTCATGGGTTTGTTAAGTTCGAGCCTGATTTGCTTTAGTCTGGCTTTAGAAAACTTGGGCTTACACTGCTGTGCAGTGGGCTTAGTTTGATTAGAAGAGGAGGCCGGGCCAGGTTTATTCGGATTGAGCGAAACAGGTTTATTCGGGCCAAGCCTCGGGGCTGGTCCAGATTCATGACCCAACCCGCACCTTTAGGTTCCGGGTCAGATTCGGACCGGGTCCCTGACCCGATTCGATTTCCTTTTAAAAAAAATTAATAAAAAATAAAATATTAGAAAATAATTTTAAAAAAATTTAGATGATACAGAAAAAATTTATAAAATTCGAAAATTCCCAAAAATTCCTAAAATTAAAAAAAAAAATAGAATTCCTCATAAAAAGCTTGAGAATAGTCTTTTTGGGTAGTATTCTCACAAATTGTGGGAAAGTCATTGATCAAACCCTTAGGGCTTTACCATTGGGTTTCTTTTGTTCTCTTGATTGCACGCTTTCAATATGATGATTATGGTTTCCTTTTAGCCTAGTAAGAATTGACATTTATTTATTTCTGTTGACACCTAATTTTGGAAAAATAAAATTGCATTTTGAACAAATAAAAGGAAAAATGAAAAAAATGAAGGAAATCGATTTGATTGATTATGCATAGAAATTTGAAATTCTGATAGATATTCAGATTTTGATAAATGCAGAAATAATTAAAAATTAGGTGAACAAACGGCAAGGATTTTGATAAAATTGAAGGAATTAATAAAAAATCGAGCTGATTGTGAAATCATGCTCCAATTTGCATCTTTGATTTAATGCAATAAAAGATGGAAGTTTGAAATATGCCATACAAAGCAGCTATTCAGAATCAGTACAAAAGAGAGCTTTATTTTTTCGTAACCGGGGGCTTTTGGTAGAGGAATATTCGAAAAAAATTGAGAGAATTCGTTCGTAGGGAGAGAGCAATACAAAAGAAAACGCTTCGGAGAAGGAAAAAGTCAAAAAAGTCAAAAAAGAAAAGAGAGAAAGAGAGAAGAGACATGAGGGCAGGGAGTGCAGCGATAGAGAGAGACGTGAGTGACGTGAGGTGAGTGAAAAAAAAAAAAAAAGAAAAGAGAAAAACAGAACAGTGCACTGTTCTTCTCCTTCGTGCAGCACTCTCTTCGCTATCCATTGTCGCTTCACTAGCGATTCGCCGGTCATCCCCCGCGCCGGACGTCGCGCGGTACCGACGCCCGCTCCCCCTGCCGGCCACCGCACCAGCACCGTCGCTTGTCGTCCCTGCTGCAGCTGCGGCGACCCGACACCTCCGCCAGGTCGCTCGTCGACGCCCGCGTCTCAGCGCCCGACGTCCTCTGCTCCAACCGCGATTTGCGCAAGCCGACCCTCCACTCGCTGCCCCTGAGCAGCACCCGACGCCTTCGTGGCTCCTCCTTGACCGCCCGCTGTAGCAACCTGCACAGACCCCCTCCGCTCCGCCTGCAGCCGCACCACCGCTCGGAGCCCGACGCCGCCCCCACTGTTGCTGTCCCGATCTCACCGCTCGAGTGCCCCAACGCCGGCAGATCTAAACCTGCCTCCGACCAGACGCCGTAGCGGCCCGCGAGTTCGCCTGTCCGCGACGCCGTCCACCCCGACGCCGCGCCGCCGAAGCCCGCGGCCTGCTCGCCTCCGCCTGTCCCTTCCGCTCGGAGCCCAACGTCGCCGCCGCCTCACCCGCGCCTGCACCAGCGACGTCCGCAGCTCCGCCGCCGCGCCTCAGCCCACGCCACCACCGCCTGCGACCTGCTCGTCCATCGCTGTCGCTGGTCTGCCCGCGCTTTACTCCCATCGCGCTGCCATCCTCCTGGAGCTCCTCCCTTTAGGTTGTTTAGTTTATTTTTATTTTATGTTATTTTATTATTTTTTGTTAAAGTTTCGTTATTATTATAAGGTGGTTTTCATTTTATGAATTTTGTAAGCATTATCCATAGGGATTTCGTCCGAAATTATTGTAATTATTAATTTAATCCGAGAGATATGGGGTTATTTTTTATTTATATTAATTTTTGGACTTTTGGTAGAATTTTAATTGTTAAATCATTATAATTATTAATTTGATCTCTAAGACTTCGGATTAGATTTTTCATTATTTTGATCTCTTTGTCGTGATAATTAGGATTAAGATAATCGTTAATTTAACTTGTGAGACAATATATTATTTTTTCGATTATTTTAATCCTTTATTTTGTTGATAGCTTAGATTTAATATTTATTTAATAATTACTTATCTTTTAAAAGAAAAACTAAAAAATCAAAAAATCAAAATTCTGCATGAGCATATAGGTTTAGTAAATCAAACATGTAGGTTTAGTAAATTAGAATTTTCTTAGGATTACATTTTGAGGGTTGCATTTTTAGAAATAAGTTAGGGTTGGACCTAAATTAATTTTTAGATAATGTTCGCACATTTTAATTATCTCATTCTTCAAAAATAATTTTCTAAGATAGGATATAGTTTAAGTCAAATTAATCTCTAGAATAAATTAGAAAATTATCCCTTTTTAGATAGTTTAATTAGGGTTTTTATTAATTCTAAATTTCAATAAAAAAATACAAAAATACTAGGTGCATGTTGACTAGTTTGCATAATAGGATCATTTAATCAGAATTTGTTCATTAGTGAATTTAGGTCATGCGGTGCATAATAACTAGTTTGCATAATAGGCCCATTTAATTAGAATTTGCATATTAATAAGATTAAGTCATTTAGTTAAGAAATGCATTTTTATAAAAGAATTCTAATTTTCAAGAAAACCCAAAAAAAATTGTTTGCTTTGTGTGATGCAATCTATTTATTGAATGCTTGAACATCTGTGTGATCACCTTTTTTGCATAATAGTGATTTAGGTTAAAATAAATCTAAGCTGCCTGCAAAAGTATTTTAAAATTAAAAATAAATGGTACCGAAAGGGCATTAGAGAAATCTAGTGTAACCAAGTCCCCGTACCCTTAGTCTTTGGTTCGTAAAAGTAAAATAATTCTCCCATTATTTTACTTAGGTGTCTAATCGACCTACCATAAATCGATTAGTAGTGACTCCTAGTTAATAATCTTTTGTATGCTAAAAAATATGAACCTTAAGTCGCAAATTGGTATGAGCTGCCCAAATTAAGTTAAAGACTTAGTAATCCATTAACCTAGTTTTAGGTGGTGCACCTGAAAAAATAGGTCGCGACAATTTCTTATTACTAGATGTTGACACCTAAATTTTGGCGACCCATTTAGACATTTATCATATTAAAAAATTAGGGGTTAATTTTATCTCTAAAAAAAGTAGTTAATCGCATAGCGTATAGTTTTAGGTGCATTTATTTTTTATTTGCATTTACATTGAGTTGGTGACGGATGGATTTGAATTGATGGTTCGAAACTTTAAGTTGATGAGTCGGGCTAAGCTCACGAAGAAAAAGCAAATCGGTCCAAGCCCGTATCCTCAAGATATTTTATGGATTTATCTTTGTGAAATTTCAATACAAAAGCAAATATTACGTTTGAAAAAAATAAATATTGTGTTTCGAAAAGAAATATTCGTGGATATGAATTTGAAAAATTTAAAAACCTTAATTTGTGCCCTATAAATAAGTAAAAATACGTAGAGTTTAGAGGAGGTCACACGTTGAATACACGGCCACATTGAGGGTTCTTATTTTCTCGATTCTCTAGGTCAAAAATTGAGGTCAAAAAGAAAATTCGCTTCTTCGTTTGAGGGTTCCGGGGTGTTGTCCTTCGTTCCTTGGAGAGAGCAACACAAGAGAAAAGCTGCTGAGGGAAGGGAAAAGTCAGTAGGTCAGAGGGGAATAAAAAATTGGAGAGAAAATTCGTGCAGAAAAGCCCTTCTTCGTTTTTCTCTCGTGTCAAAAGATGTAGAAGACAAAAGAGGGATTTGACTCCTGCAAAAAGGACACCAGCAGGGGGAGAGAAGACGTAGGAAGTGACGTGAGAGTGAAGGTAAAAAAAAAAAAAGAAGAAAAGAGGTTGCTGTTCATCTTCCTCGAAGGGCCACCGGCGTTGCTGCTGACCACCTCTGCTGGTCCCTACGCCGCCGCGCTTCTGTCTGACGCAACCCGCAGCAGCACCGCCTCCGCGTCCTCTTGCCGTCACCGCTCGCCACCGCTCAACCCACCTCCACGGTCGCACGCGCCCCGCGACACCAGCAGCCGTGCCCGAGTCCTCCGCGACGCCCCCGCAGCACTCGAGCTTTCGTCGGTCGTCACCTCCGCGAGCCTGCACCGCCGGTCTCAGAGTAGCACCGCCGCTTCGCCACCCCCGCCAGTCGTTGCCTCAACCTAACGCCATCGGAGCCCACACCGCCGCCGTTCGCCTCCGTCCGGTGGCCGACAGCCAGCCCCGCGCCCACGCTGCTGCTGCTCGCCTCATCCGCATCTGCACCGGAGCCCAACGCCGTGCCTCAGTCACCTCCGTGTCCCCGCCGTTCCTACACCGACGCCCGACGACCGCCAATCTCGCCGCGCCGCTGTCCCTGCTGCCACCCGACGTCGCTGGAATCCTCCTCACCCGCGACTGCACCAGCCCGACGTCCTTGCTCCGCGTGACCGACGCCAGGAGACCCGAAGCTCCTGCTCCGTCCGCGACGCCGCCCACCGGTTTCGCCGTGTCGCCCGCGTCACCCCGTGCTGATCCCGAAGTCCCCTGGTGCCGCGCCGCCGTCGCGCCATCCTCTGGATTCTCGCCGGAACCCTAGCCGGCGATCTCTCCTCACCGGACCGGCCACCAGCTTTATTTTTCTTTTTTTTAGAAAAGAAAAAAGAGAAAAGCAAAAGGAAATTTAGGTATTTTCTTTATCTTATTTTTGTTTTACTATTTTTGCTATTTTATTTTATCTTTTTAGTGTAATTATTCTTCTAATGTGAAATTGAAATTCAATGATATGAAATTGCCTTGAAATTAGTGATTGTCAGTCCAATTTTCGAGCTCGAAATCCGACTCGCAATTACTTAAAAAAAATTGCCAATCCGATCTCCCGCTCAAGATCCGATTCGTGATTTATGTAAAATCGGCTAACCTAATCTCATGCTCGAAATATGGTTCGTCAATTTGGGTATCAATATGGCTTGATTTGCTGTGGTGTTACTTAAATTAGCTTTCTTTAAAAAAAATCAAAAAAATGTAGTTTTAGGGTCTGCATGTTCATAATAGGTATTTTATTTCGAATTTTCAAAAATAAAAAAAATCAAATCAATTAATTTAGGTTGCTAGTTTTTTTTTTTTAACTTGGATTGCATGTTTAATTATTTGGCAATTATTAATTTCGAAATTTAAAAAAGGGAAAAAAAGAAAAACACAAAAAAAGTCATTATGCACGTCATTGCATGTTAAGATTGCATATTATAGGTTTAGATAATTTCTCCTAAATAGATTGCATGCTTATTAGGAAAATAAAAATCATGTACACGTCATATAGAATTAGTTTCATACAGTGCACGTCATTTAGTGATTTTTGTTAGATGCATTTAATTAGAAATTGCCCATCATTAGAATTAAGTTATTAGATTAATTTAGATTGCATATTTAAGTGTTGCATTTCTTTAATTTCGAATCTCATGGAAAATACAAAAAAAATTATTTTTTAGAATAAATCTATCTCATGCTTCAGGATAGACTACATGCTTATTTATGTCATATCGCTTAGGTCATATAGCTAAGTCATGTTGCCATGTCATATCATTTCATGTTAAATTAGTGACATGCATTGCATAAAGCATGATTCTCATTAATTAAGTGAAAAAAAAGAAAAAAAAGAAATTGCGTGTTAATTAGAAATCATATCTAGGGTTGTTGATGTGAATTCTGATCTAACAACGTAGATGCTTTCGTTGCTATGAGGTAAGTCCTGCAATTTATTCATTTGCTTTCTTGAGTGTTAAATTGGTGGTTTGCGCATCTGCATGATCACCTTACATGTTAGAATTTAAAATCAATTCAAGCTGCCTGCAAAAACATTTTTGAAATTAAAAGAATGGTACCGAAAGGGCATCAGAGAAATCTAGTGTAACCAAGTCCCCGTACCCATAATCTCTGGTTCGTAGAAGTAAAGTAAATCTCCCATTACTTTACTTGGGTTTCTAATCGACCCACCAAAAATAGATTAGTGGCGACTCCTAATTAAAAATTAATTGCATGTTAAAAAACTTGAACCTAAAGTCGCGAATTGGTATGGGCTTGGGAGAGCCCGAGTAAAGTCTATGCTTAACAATCCATTAGCCAAACTCTAGGTGGTTCACCTCCGAAAAAATTGGTCGCGACACTAGATACTTGTTTTCTTTGTAATTTATTTAAATGCTTCCTTAATTATTGATTATTATTTTAATGATTACGTACCTATGTCATCACCTTACACATTTGTGGATGTGTCCAAAATCACTCTAGAGTGCCTGACGATTTTTTTTTTTTAAATGAACAAGATTAGATACCCAAATGACACTAATTGATTAATTAGTATAACAAAGTCCTTGACCTCAAATTCTCTGATTACATAGGAAGTGAGATACACTTTTGTACTTCACTTGGTTTTTAGGTGACCCCAATAGGTTAGTGATGACTCATTATTAGAAAATTCTCATAGCATTAATTTGAGCTAATATTGAACACTCTAACATTGTGCAGGGTATGAGCTAGGGAGAGCCCATGCCCAATTAAATGTGTAAGCCTGTCCTTTTAGATAATACCCCTAAATCAATCGTTGTTTCCCCTTTGGACAAAAATGGTAGGTCTTGACAATAACATAAAATTAAAAAAAAAAATTCAAAATTTCACAAAAGGTCATGGTCTAGTTTAACACATTTTAGCAAGTTCGCTACCAAGTAACTAATTACAAAAGAATAATTGGCACAAATTTCCAGAGTTCATCAAATTTAATAAGGGCATGTTTTATAACCGACCAAACAGTAACTATTTAAGCCAAAGGAGAAGTAGAAAAAGTGCGACCTAGAAAAATTTTTCTTTGACTTATTAAATTTATAGGATATGCTCATTAGAAATCAAAAAACTTATCACAAAAGTACAATTAAGTTCTAAAACTTTTAAAAAGTATAATTAAATTCTAAACTTATTAAATTAGTGTGATCGAGTCCTTCTGTTAACTCCTACTAACAGAAAATGCTGCCATTATTTTTTTATTACTTTCTCTCTCCTACGTGACCCCAAAACGATGTTGTTTTGATCCAAATTTAATTTTCAGTATAAATAGTAATTAAATTAAATTTAAAAATAAACTAAATTAAAAAATAAAAACAGCAAATGCAGCAAACTGTGGGACCCTTCGCCCTCTCCACCGACGTTGCTGTTGCCCTACCATCATCGAAAAGAGTTGGTGATGGTAAGGCGAAGGTTGGTCGAGGTCACCAGGACCTAGCCACTAAAATTTAGTTGATTTTTTTAATTTAATGTAATTAATATTTCTGGAGGGTGTACGAATTTGTCGTGCATTGGTTGATCCATTGGTCATCTGAAACATATGAAGCACTTGAATTTAAATGGATGTTATTGACTCAAAGAGCTGCTTGTTGAATTAGGTTGTCTAGGAGCATTGACTAAGTTGTTGATAGGTGAAAAAGCATTAGTCAAGTCCCAAGCTCAAACAGAGCACTTGTAAATCTTGAGCGCTTGGTCATTCGTGGAGCTACCAAGCTGACGAAACTTCCGACTCAATTGGAATGTTAAAAAGTTTAGTTGAGTTGGATGTCTAAAAAAAAAATGCATTGTAAAGTTGCCAAATACCATTGTTAATCTAAAGAGCTTGAAAGTGTTGAGGATTAATAGAAGTCATGCAAAAGTTACCTGAGACAACTGGAATGTTTGGAGAAACTTGAAGAGATCAATGGAGAGGGCTGCAAGTGGCTAGAGACAATTCCTTGTGATATCATGAGACTACCTTTCTAGGAGATCTTGAAATTAATACAAACTCATATGGAGAATGTACTAAAACTTCCCTAGAATTTTGGTAAGTCTATGTTTGTCCCCAAGAGCTGCAAAAAAAGCTCCAGTGTTCTCCAACCTTGTGAGCTAATCAATCAACCCATGACCCATTGCTTTTACAAAAGTGAGAATTGACAATGCTTTTTTGTATATTGGAACTTCTGAGGAATCTGATAAAAGAAAAACCTTTCGAGGATCACGAGTGTGAGCTCATATTTTTGGTTGCCTTTACTGTCTAAAAGAACTTGAACTCATCAACTTCAAGAATATGCGCTAGATTGGACAACTTCCCTCTAGTTTGAGGATAATTACGTTAACAATTGCAATCTTCCTATCTTTAAGAATCTCAAGGACTTTGTACTATGGGATTGTCCAAAATTGGTTGAGATGCAAGATATTGACATACTAAAGTCACGGGAAGTTAACATCTATGTTGCAATTCCTTGCTATGCCTTCTTGATCTATCCAACTGGAAGAAGCTGAAGAAGTGGGATTGATGTTTTTTCGACAGATTCGGCGAGAGGAAAACAAGTATCTCTAAGCGCACTCTAGCAATTGAAGAAGCTTGTAAGATTAGTAAATCCTGAATTTTGAGGCTTGGAGGAAGTTGTCATCAAATAAATAAATAAAAATATACGGACTCAATTGATGATAGTTACCAAGGTAGGAACTAGAAAGAGGCAACAAAGTGTGAAGTTTCGCTTTTCTAAAGTTGCTTAACGGCTGTTCTAGGCACGCTTCACCGAAATGTTAATTTCAACAAGTTTAGACAGTATCTTTTCGCACATCTAATCTCCTACACAAAGATTTAGAAATATCATAAAGCACTTGTTCTCTTTAAATCTAGCTCACTTTTGGCAATAATGTAGTGATTTATGAAAATAATCATCCAAGTGGCAGTATTTCTATTGATTCGAGAACATTCTACCTTGGGCTTTCGCTGGTGTGGGAGTATACTAGTAGATATACGCATGTACATCTACACACACACACACACACACACACACACACTTAAGCATGAATAAACCAAACACACTCAGAACAATTGCATAACAAAAACAAATGCTCTATAATTTCCTCCATTCCCCGGCGTTGCCCCTTCGAGTGCCCCTCCTGGCCAGATTACTAGAAGTAGCCAATGCATCTGAACACATTCTCCACACATCCACAACACCAGTGGAACAAGGCCTACAAATGCAAAGCCCAAGTCATTGCCGTACTTGGAACATCATGCATTGTCTCATATTATATGCCAGCCTGTTTCTTTCTTCCGTTTATGTCATTAGTGTTAGCCCATACTTATACAGAAATTTTTGCGATGGGGACTGAGAAAATATCAAGAATCATTTGCTCTAACTTATTAGATTTATTATAAAAGGTTGACAATGACTCTAAAATAGACCTTCAAGAAATCGATCATTTTAGTCGCATACCTGACAACGTTTGTAGAGCTGGGAGACCTTAGAAAGGATCCTTTCTGGGGATGATCCCTTAGAAGACTTTTGGATCGTCACAATAATGTCTTGGAGTTCGCGAGAGAAGGTGACAACAATTGTTCATTCTTTTTTTTCACAGTTTGGGTTATGGAAAGGCCAATAATGAGTAGATTGATGATACACTTAATTATGTAAAAAAAAGAAAAGACAAACTTCTTTCTTGTGAACAAGGTATGGCATTAATTGTAAACGGCTCATTTGTAAAAGCAATTCGCTCGACCAATATATATAGGGGAAACTTTGACTCACAGCTTCAATTTTTCAATGTCCGCGTGATGATAATCATTCATTCGGCTTTTCCTTTATGTCTGGACTAGGAAATACTAAAAGTGACTACTTCGTTGAGAGCAAATGCCGCTATTAATGGTAGGTAAAACATTGTTATCTATGCTCATGGGTGAATCGGACGGGGTCTCCTGGTTCGCAGTGAGCTAATCAGCGATGGATGACATCGACTCTTTTTGGATGACAATGGCACAAAAAAGGTTAAACAGAAGGAAACGTAACACGCAGCACGCTGATCCTGACCTTTGACTCGGACTAATCACCCATTTCCTTTTGTTTCGTATCGTTTAGTTCATTGGTGTCGACACAGTAGATTATTTTGTATTGTTCCTTTAACTTCGACTTCGAGCTCTGCTAAATTAGATCCACTTGACTCTGGTGGGCTCCACGCCAGCCATGGAAATCGGAAACAGAAACTGAATTTCCCATGAAATGCACATCTTTTGTCAAAATCTTTGTTGGTAGTAGACGCAGCTACGACGAAAAAGAAGGAAGTTGTTCAGAAGCAGGATCCAGAAAGCCGCGGCACATCTGTACTGCATTCGCATCTCTCGACTGCACTTTTCCTTTTCTAACATGGATAATAACTCAGGAATTCTAGCACGTCATTACTAAACGGGGTAGTTGAGGGATGCATTTTGAAAGGCTTTTGGGAAAATGCAAAAGCCATTGAGTTAAAAATATTTTTCAAAATGTAAATTGTGTTTGGTAAATTGTATTGTAAAAGTCCATTGCGAAGTATCTTTGAGTAAAGGGTGTTTGGAAGAATTATATTTCTAAAAGGCTTATGTTATTTATTAAGAAGAAGAAGAAGAAGAAGAAGAAGTTGGCCGGCTAAGAATAAGTAGTCGCCGGCAAGGAGCAAGCGATCCAATGAAGGGCAAGCAACGCAATGCAAGTCGTCCGGCAGAGGTAGGCAGTTTGGCGAGAGTTGCAAGACCCAGATTGCATGGCCTCATTGAAGGTCGCAGGACCTCGCAGCAACTGGCGCGACCCGGATCTGGGTCGCGGCGACGTGATTTGCGGGTGGTCGCCACGACTCGCTGGGGTGGCGCGACTAGCCGGTGACGGTCACTGCAACCTCGCTAACCTTAGCCGTGACCTCGCCAACCTCAACCATGACCTTGTCGGCCTCTCAAGCTCATCTCTGATCAGCCACACCACTGGAGAAGAAGACGATAAACAGTAGACATGAGGCTTCCTTTTGAGAATGCTAAAAACCCTAGGCTTTTAGCCTTACAAATGCTAGCTTTTACCTTCATGGGACTTCCAAAGCAGTTCCCAAACACCATCATTTTGGTCCAAAGGCCTTTAGCCCCCCTCCCCCCCAAAAGATACTTGGCAAAGTGGTTCCCAAACGCAGCTAAGGTATATCAGGTGATTATCGAAGCCCATAAATTTCTTGCTCCTGAGATTCCCCTTTGGAAAAACACGTGATCATAACAATTCAAATAGCCATTTCTCTATTTAAGTATTATGATCCATGACATCTAGTACGACATCGTAGGAATGGGCTTTGATGGGCATGCGACGTGGGAGATGACTTTTCTTGTCCAAACATTACTTGCTTCATTTTCAATTGTAGGGTCTCTTCAGTGGTTTAGAAGACGGAGACGCGCAGTAAAGTCCTATTTATAGAGCATGTTTAAACAACCTCTCTATGCCGAAGATGGCTATTACAATACCAGCCTACACTAATTATCCATCCCCAATTGTATTAAACTGATATGATCTGCTTAAAGATGCCTTGTCCATGTGTCAATCTCTCATTGCGGTAAATTGTATGTTGACACCTAAAATTTGTCTTTTTACTTAGAATTTAATCATGTAGAAAATTAGTAATTAATTTTTAAATTCTAGACAAAAAATAATTTAAACTAAATTGCATCGCGTATTAGCATTAGGAATATTTGCATTACTAATGATAATTATTAAATTTTTCAAAAAAAAGAGAAAAGAAAAGAAAAGAAAAAAAGAAGAGAAAAAAATCATTAATATTTATTAAAAAAAAAAACCAAATCCCCTACTTGGCCCTCCTTTTCCCCTTTCTTCCTTTCTCCCCGCGCAAGCCCGACCCACCTCTTTTTCTCTCTTCTTCCTTCCTTCCTTTCTTCTTTTCACGTCGGCTGGCCCATCTCCCTTCATTTTGGCCTAATCTGCGCATGGGTCTTCTTCCTCCTCACACCGGTCACGCCTACGAAAATGTGATGCCCGGCTCGCGCATGGATCATTTCCAATTTGGAAAATCTACAGCTCTTGTATATTGCCAAGTGTCGCCCCCTTCAAACATTACTCAACTTCTCTGACTTGAAAAATATTAAGGAGTGTGAATTATGGTACAACCCAAAATTGGTTGACATTCAAGGTCTTGATAGAATGGAATCTCTAGAAATTCTTTGGATTGAAGGCTGTAGCTCCTGGGGAAGCTCACGTGATCTGTCCAACTTGAAGAACTTGATGAAGTCTATTTTTTTTATAATGGTTTTCCTAGTCCTTAGTGAAAAGATGATCCTTTCCAACTTTAAGAAAAAGCTTGAGAAGATGTCTCGCACTCTAGCACTTGAGCGAGCTTGTAAGATCAACAAATCCGGAATTTTGAGGCTTGAAGGAATATATATTGGTAAACTTGTTTATTTACTCCCCTTTAACTTTAGCGTGCTTATAGTGTCTTCTTGATCTTTTTTCATGAGATTATGTGGAGACTAGCCATTTCATTTTTGAAAATATTTTTAATTTGAAAATGCTTTCCAATTTTCCTTTTCCTTTTTCTTGAAAACGTGTATAGTTTGTGAAAAAAGAATATTACAATAACTTGTATGAGCATCTATTCCATATACTTATTGACATCAACAACTTAATTGATATGGATTGACATAAATATTCATTTTTAGTGTAGATCATAATGCATCCTTATCCAGCAAGGTATATGCAGCTATTTTCCTTCATTTGACCACCTTAGAACTTAGAAGTGATCTTTCTATGAGATTTATATTTTTTTCAACGCTTTAGGAAGATTTGGCCAGAAAATCATTAAGGAAGAAAGGGGAGCTACATCCGACTACTAATTCCAGAAAAGATAATAATTAAATAACTACGCTTTCTCTATTGAAATAAGTGATAATAATTTAGAATTAGTTCTTTCGATTCAAGCTTGGGTTGTTTCGTTTTTTTATTTTATTTTGTAGTCTAATCTAATCTAATGTAATTTGATCTAGTACTATATAGTTATTTGGCACAAATCAAGAGGCCTATGTGAAGTTTGACACACGGCCCCTCTTAAACTGACATATATCCCACTTTCATCTTTATATAATTTTTTATTTTCCTTTTCCTTTTCATTTCTTTATAACATTATCTTCATCCTTTTCCTTTTGGCCACTTATCACTTTGTTTTTTGGAAGACAAAAGAACCAACATAAACAAATAGTATGTAAAAGATTCTATTTCATTTTCCGTAAACGTAATTTTTTAATTACATAAGCTAATGATCAAACCTAATGACGATAAATTAAGAAATTTCAAATAACTGTTTTACCAACTCTTCTGTTAAGATGCATGTCTAGTTTAATTAAAAAGTAACCTAAATTGGTCACCAATCAAGCTTTCTTTATTTTATTTTTCTCATTGCTTAGAGTCAGTTTGATCATGACTGTCGACACCTGATTTCGCCGGTCTAGTGGGTTGTCACTTATGAGAATACAAAAACTATATAATAGTAAAAAAGAAGAAGAAAAGGAATGGAGCCAGTTCGACCCGGCTCGTTTGGGTCGGGCTTTAGCCGTCTCCCTTATTTTCTCTACCTGGCCCATTTCTTTTATTTTGTTTGGCCCAGTTCTTTTCCCCCTTCAGCCCGATCCCCCTTTTCTTTTTTTCCCCAATTTTTCTTCACGCTCGCGGAGACGAGCGAGGAAGGACGCTGATACAGCGGAGTGAACATTGCAGCAGCGGCGGCGATCGTCGAGCGAGAATTTTGGTCGGGGAAGCGACCAACAGAGAGGACGGGGGCGTCGTCCTTGAGGAGAAGGAATCGTTGGTTGGTTACTCTTTAAAGGAATCGCTGGTCGTCGTCGTCGTCGTCATCGTCATCGTCGTTTTCAGTGCGGTCTTCCGGTGATCTCGAGGCTTGACGGGTTCGAAAGAGGTGAGATCACGGTTCATCCCGTTTTCGTGTATGGAATGAACCTGGTCTTCTATTTCCGCTGTCACAATCTCGGGTAGGGGGCTCTCGGCGTTTTGGGTGTTGTATCTCCGTTAAGTCGCTGCTCGCATCTCGCGAGTGCTCTTTGGTTGTTTACTTTGAGTCGTTCTTTCCCACGGATCTTGGCTTGGAGCCGGCCAGAGCCGCGGTTCACCTCGAACTCGCCCTCTAGTCGTTGTCTCCGAGCCGGGTAGGGACTTCCTCGTTAAACGGTCACCCACACGAGCCCATTCAGCTCCGCCTTGTTCCGTTTAAAGGACGATCCGGGCTTGGTTTCTCCGATTCTTGAGTGCTCCATGTCCAACTGAGTTGATTTCGTTGGCGTCACTGGTCCAGATCCGAGTTCGGGGCTTAGAACGGTCAGTAACTTCTCCTCAACGCACTGCGCACCGTGTGTTTGCAGAAATGTCGTCTAAATGAAGCTCCGTTATTGTCTGGCGAACATCTCCTGATTTAAAACATTCCGATGACCATTTCATTTTTAAATCGCAACATCCGTCTTCGATTGATTCATTTCGAGCTCATTTTTCTGTGGTTCGAGTACATGGCCATATGTCCCGCCCTTTTCTTTCTCTCGTGTTTGGCTCCTTGTTTTGCACATGTTTTGGTGTTACTTGTGTGATGCTTGCTAGATGGAGCGTACAGCTGGAATGTATATGATGAATCGACATAATGATAGGTAGTCAGTATAAAGTCCATTTGTTTGTGGCTTGAGAATTTGTTGCGTTGTCCGTAAATTATGAGTCTCGAGGTTCATGAGTCAGTGGGTAAACTTTGATGAGCTCTTAGTCCACTAACTAAATACAATGGACACAGAAAGTGTAGGATGTGTTTGGCAATATTTATATTCCCATAAGCAAAGAAGTAGATTTCTTTTACTATTTATTTCTATTAAAAACCTATTTTGCTAGCCACTTGGAATAGAACAGTTAGCTAACGTTACCATAATAATTTTTATTTCTTTTTTTGTTCTGAGAAATAAAAAAACAGAAAATAGAAAAATAGAATAGTTACCAAACATACATTTAGTAAATAGTATGGCGAGTGAGAGAAGGAGCTAAACGAGAGGAAGTTTCACATCCTGAAAGTGTTTATATGGACAAATTGGATGTGAAGAGTGAGTGTGAAGAATAGAAAATTAGGGTATGAGCTCTACAATGATAAATGGGTTTAACATGGACCTGAGTTTATTCCATCTTTATTTGAAAGAGGCTGTAGCACGGGCTTGGTGTTGCCTTAGTGGAAGATTAGACGGGTCGTGAGTCTTCTTAATTCGGGCTTGGGTTGAGTTAAACGAACATGCGCTTAAATTAAGAGTCTTTTGAAATCAAGCTTAGGAAAGTTAGAATTGGAGTGGGCTTGAGGATGGACTCAATTGCACCCTCTCCGGCCCATCTCGGCGAGGCCATGTCTTTATTCAAACTGGGCTCAAGGACCAAGCCCATTCACCATTTTTGGAATTATTAAAATATTAAAAATTAAAAAAAAATTCAGAAAATGCTTGGAATTCAGTTTTCATGAAATTTTTAAGTTTTTTTAGCATTAGATTTAGCTCAGTTTTGTTTAATCGGTATACATGTAGCTTAGTCCTAGTGGAGTATTCTTTCGAAAGAAATTAAACTTGATTTGGATGTACTCATGGGTAGGGGTGTCAACGGTTAGGTTCGGTTCGATTTTTTTGAAAAACGAACCGAACCGAACCGTTAAAAAAATCTTTCGAACCGAACCGAATAAGATCCGAACTGAATACAAACAGAACCAAAATTTCGATTTGATTCAATTCGGTTTTTCGATTTTTGGTTTTTTGGTTTTTGATTTTCAGTTTTTGGAAATCGGGGGCTTCTCTTCATTCTTCTTAAAAAAAACAACACAAAAACGAAAGAGAAAAGAAAGCTTTAGAGGGAAAAGTCAAAAGGAAAAGGTATACAACAACAACTGTAGAGAAGAGACAGAGAGGGAAGGGACGTGAAGGACATGCCAGCAGAAGGAAAAAGCGGAACATTGTTCATCTTCTTCCCCTCGCACTTGCTGCCCGCGTCCGTCGTTCGCAAGCCCAAGACAGCGGCCTAGCGGCTAGTCACCACCGCTCCGCCGCCTCGCTCGTGATGTGCAGCCCCGTTGCCCAATCGCCTCCACCACTACCTATCCAGCCGTGCTGGAACGCTTGCTGCCTCCGAGCGTCTCCGCCTGCAACCTGACACTAGCAGATCTCGAGCCAGTCACCCCTCACCCGTGAGCTTGCACCGTCGCTCCGCCCGGTGACTGCGAGCTCGACGCCTCTGATCGTGCCACCGCTCACCTGTTCCCTGTAGCTCCCCCCTCCGAGCGACGGCACCACAACAGCTTCCCCTCCACCGCACCTGAGTGATCATTGTCGCCGTCACAATCGTTGTTGTCGTTGCACCTCCAAGCCGACCAAGATGAGACATGAGAGGAGAGGACTCAGAGCTAGAGGAGATGGAAGTCGAGAGAGAATAAAACCGAATTATCGGTTTGTGGTTCGGTTCGGTTCGGTTAACCGATAAAAACCGAACCAATAAAAAAATATTGATTTTTAATGAGAACCGAATTGAAAACCGAACCGAATCGAAAAAACCAATATTTCGGTTCGGTTCGATTCCTAACACCCCTACTCATGGGGATCATGTCCTGGGCCTTACAACATGGCTATGTATATTCTTTGCCCAACTTGTATCGAGTTTTTCTTTTTCTTTTTTCGGCTTTTACTTTAGAAGTCATTTCAATCCTTGGGTGTTTACTTTCCGCATTATCTTTCAATAAATTGGTTGTTTATCGCTTTCCTAGAATAGGTTAAACTAGTTTAGAATTTGATGAAAAATGAACCCTACAAAAACATTTGCATGATCATTTAGCACTTTTGATGCATTTAGGATTATAATCGGCAAGCAAGACCATGCGACTACTTAAGTAACGACAAAACTAGAAGAGTGGTGGATGGGTTTGTGAAGAGGGTTTCTGCAGCATCAGCAAGCCAAACTAAAACCCTAGCTTTGTTGGAGGCGTGTCGACATCTAGTGAGGAACACTTCGCTGAACTTAAGCATGGAGTCAAACAATTTAAATGTGATAAGGGCAGTGATAGATCAAGAAAACACTTTGTAGGAGGAGGAAACTATAGTCAATGCTTGCAAATTAGAGATGGCCCAATTTGAAAACTTGAGTATAGCCCATTGCCCAAGAGAAGCAAATAAAGTAGCGGACTAGGTAGTTAAGGCCCATAAAGGTAATTATTTTCCTAGAGATTGGCTTACTAATCCTCCTAGTACTTTATGGGACTTCATTGTTTCCAAGGCACGTGTTTTTTGTTATGAAGAAACTACATGAAGTAATGAAGTTCAAATATATTCTTGGGAAAATTCCAAATAAGAACCCGAAGTTGACTAATTTTCTCAAATAAGGACCCGAAATGAACTTGTGTCAGATAAAGACCTAAAGTGAATCCATTGTCTCAAATAAAAACCTGAAGTGGTTGAATCAATTCTAAATAAAGACCTGAGCTTGCTGGTTAACCGAAAATTCGCTGGCTATCAAGCATGTAACATTTCCGACGATCGGAGTTTGGGCAATTTTGTCCAAAAAAAAAAATCTAGGGAAAATTAACAAATCTTAAAACGGAAACAAAAAAAAACCCTCGTTTTCTACGATCTCTCCGTTCCTTGTACCTATCATCTACAAAGTCAAAGACCGAAGTTCTCCCAATTTCTCATACCCATCATTCGTGAAGTCAGAGACCCAAATTCTCCACTAGTTGAGGCACGAATTCAAAAACAAGAAGAAAACCAGATGCTTCTTTCTTTGTTTGCGGAGACCCAAATTCTTCGTTGGTCAAGCAAGGCGAGGAGCGACGAGAATTGAGTCGCGACGATGACCGGGTAGCGATTTGGTTGAGGAGTAGTAGGGGGAGAAGAAAGAAGAAAACATAAACATCTAAAGGAATAACCTAACTTAATTAATTTACAATTTTCCCTTTTTTTCCAATCACAAATTTCTGACAAATTTGCCCCCATTTTAATCACCGGAAAATGTCTACCGGTGAGCTAAGGTCCTTAATAGAGATTAACTTGATCACTTCATGTCATTATTTGATATAAAATTCACTTCGAGTGCTTATTTGAAACAATGGGTCCATTTCGGATCCTTATTTGACAAAAAATTCACTTTTGGTCCTTATTTGAGAAAATAGATTCACTCCAGGTTCTTATTAGAAATTTTCTCTATATTCTCTGACAAAAAAAAAAAAAAGTAACGACATTCCAAGTTAGAGTGAAAGGGTGCTAATATGTATTAGTGTAATCAAGTCATTGACTCTAGAATTTTTGGTTGCTTAGGAATTAAGACAATACTCCAGCGTTTTAATTGATTTCTAGTCGACTCCAATAGACTAGTGGTAACTCCTAAAAATAATTAGGTTATTCAGAATTAAAAATATAAAATTCAACATTGCGTGAGGTATGGGCTTAGAAAAGCACGCGCTTATTCAAGAGCTGTTAGCCCGAATTAGGCAATACCTCTAATCTTATTTATTTTCCCATCCGGAGGGAAAGGGTAAGTGGCAACGATGACTCCAAAGACTAGGCCAATCAAAGCATCCTAGAGAAAGTAGAGTTGTTTTTTATGCTATTCACAATCGAGGTGCAATTTCTTTTTCTTTTTTCTTTTGAGTGGTCATCTTGTCAAGCGTAACTTTTCCTTCTTTTTTATCAGAAATCTTAATGTCAATCAAGTGCATATGTTTCTTTTCTTTCCCCTTTTTCATCCTGTCAAATGCATATTTGAGATCCAAAATTAACATAACCTAAAAATGAGGGATTTACTTTACTTAAATTACAACCAAACGAAGGTCTAACCTTTCTAATTACCTAAAGTTACATTTATCAGCTAATCTATATTTATCATTTAAACATTTGTTGAAGATTGACAACTGGCACCATACATTTTAGGTGGGTCTTATTTTCTCCTAAAATATATCACTTCTTTACATTAGAATAGTTAAATAATTAATCACGCATTTATTTAATAGTTTAAGCTTTTAGAACAATTGATTACAATTCCATAAAATTTTACACTCTAGACAAATCGGTTCCAATGCAATAGACATGCACAAAAGGTACATGAAAACGAAACACAAAATTAAGGTTGCAATACTATAAAGCAAATAAAGCTTAACAATCAATTAACAAAGGAAAAACTGAAATTTTTATGCAAAATTTAATCTTAAAATGGCAAATCTAGGAATTAGGACTAAGTATTAGTTAATAATCTCTTTTTCTCGAGTCCCTAAGAAATATTGTCACGAGGTTCAATAGATAGAGTACAAATAGAAATCTTCCCTTGATCAATTAGTTCCATGTTATTATTGCACAAGGTCATGGCCGCTAACTGACAATCCTCAACGAAGGTGGTTTCAGAGCTGATTTGATACACGCAAATAAAACTGGGAACACCTAGATATCATATAACTTTAAGGGTTAATACCCTGAAAAACTCCAAACTGGTACACTTGTGACAAATTTACCCCAAATTATTTTTTTGACCACCAAAAATCCTAAACTAGTATACATTTGACAAATTTACCCCAAATTGATACACTTGTGACAAATTTACCATATGTTAGTTTTTGTTAAATTTTACTGTCAAATTATTAAATTAAATGACATATGACAGTTGATTGGTATAGCAATTTGGGATTTTACGCTCTGTTTGTCACAGTTTACAATTTTTGTGATTTTTTGTGGTATTAATCCAATTTAGCGAATGGTATATTTGTTACAAATTTACCAATTTGGGGTTTTTTGCGGTTGAATATATTAGTTTGGGATAAATTTGTCATAAATGTACCAGTTTAGGGTTTTTCTATGGTTAGTTAGGGTATATTTGTTACGGATGTACCAATTTGGGATTTTTTAAAGTATTAACCCTAACTTTAATAGTTTAGAGAAATAGCAAGTTTAATAAACTACAAGTACGAGAGATGCAAAATAAAAATTTGACAATCAAAATATACACTATTATTACTTAGTATTGAACTTACGAGAGAATATGAGTTAAAAAGGAATAAACAATCATTCAATGCGTACTCTACAATAAACCTACCGTTTACATTTGCTAGCATTATGTATCTGGTCAGTATTAATGAATAAACTAATTCATAAAAGTTTAAAAAATGGATTTCTTTTCAATTAAATAAATTTTGTCCAACTGCAAAATGTGCCGAGGTTGGCATTACTAGATGACAAGCCATTATCTTGGCGAGAAAAGTACCCAGTTTCATGCATACAAGGAGTCAAGGATGTGCACCTCTAATGATTAGTATCCCTTGCTACACAGATTTTATGTACGTTAAATAAATCTAAAATTTTTCTATGTATGTAATATTTATTTTCCTTAAACTAATAAATAAAATTAATGTTCAGCTAAGATTACAGCCGCGGTACTTTACTTTATAGCCGTGCATGGCATGGGCTTGCGCCCTAGTACTAATAAGTGTTTTTGTGTTCTAGGGGAGACATAGGTAATGTGATTGGGACCTGACCCTCTATTAATTTGATGCAGAGCCCCACTTTGCGCCTTTTTAAATTGTTTTCTTCTCCTTTTCACATTTCTTTATCTCATGGTTTCCTTTCCTTTCAGAATTATGAAAACCAATTAAAGTTTTATTTGAGATTACCATATACCAACATTTTCCATTATGCTATCGGTTTATTTTAATTACTCATCAACTTTTTTTCACTTACTTGGTTAGAAAAGCACCAGCATCTATTTATATTTGTAAGATTACCAACTGGTTAAATAACATAACTATAGTTGTTTTTGTAGTTGACCAATGCCTTGAAAAATTACCAATTCTTGTACAAAATTACGAACCTCAACTTGACCAGCATATCAACATTTGTCATGTTAATGTTGCTTGGTTTCGAAAGTATCAACATTTCCTTATGCTTCTAAGGTTACCAACTACTTTGATAATCTACCAATATCTATCTAATGGTTTACCAATGCCTTTGAAGTTAGCCAACATTTGAAATTATCAATTTTATTTTGGTTGTCATAGCAACATTCGTCACATTAAGAGGCAACTAATTTTTCTCATATGGAAAAACAAGGTGCAGCAAGGGGTTAACAAATTCATAAGGATGACATAATTGCATCCTTAAAAAGGAAAAAAAAAAAAAGCTCAATATGAAACTCTTGAAAGAGGAACCGTGAACCACTAGGGTTTACCCTAGTTAGAAAGGGGGAGGTGGGGAGTTCGAATCCCCACATTCTCAGAGGTGGTTGGGGTGGAGATGAATTAGTTTCAGGAGTAGATTTTGACTCCCACATCCTGCAAGGAGATAGGGCAAAAATCTGAGAGTGAGAATTAGACTAGAAGTAAAGTAGAACCGACCAAAAAAAAAAAAAAAAGAGGTACTGTGAAGTTTCTGGAAACTCACCTCAAAGGCCTAGATGCCAAAGGCCCAAATTTCACGAAGACTCAAGATCCCCCCCTCCCCCCGGAAAAAAAAAAAAAAAAGGAAAAGCCATAATAGTAGTGTTTTTTACACCATCCATGTTTTGACATTAGAAAGCTAACTTCTGCCGTTCCTCTGCATTCGACAGTTGCTACCAAATCTGCCAAATCTTTCAAGACGGTTTGGAGGACTGCAATTGGGATATTCCAATTATGAAGTTCTTCGAGAAGAGCAGCCAAATACCAACCCAAGCTTGGAAAGATTCTTTCACTCTTTCAACCATTGCTTCTGCTTCACGATGCAATGGACTAATGAATAGGAGTGAGCAAAATAACTGAGAACCGCCCAAAACCGGATCAAACCGGATCAGATTGGAACTGGCGGTTCCTAAGAGAACTGGTTTGGTTCTCAATTCCAATTTATTGGAACTGGTGGGTACCGGTCCGGTTCCCGATTCTAGGTGTGAAACCACTAATCCGAACCAAACCAGTAATATATAGATATATATATATATATATATATATATATATATATATATTTAATTTTTGAAGCCCAACACCCATTAATGGAGCGCTAGTCTTGTCTTAGTCTCATCTTGTTTGAGTTGTTTCTCTATCTCTTGCTCATGGCATTGACTCTCAAGCTCAATGCCCATCAACTCACGACCTCATCTCTCAACTTTTAATATGAGTCTAATCTTTTTCTTTGATTTTGCTATTATACATAGGGATTTTTTTTTTTTGCTTTACTTTCGCTTGTTGGAAATGTTGAACTAGTGTGTGAAGTTTGGTAGGACCGTTTCCATGGACTCATCTAGGAATCGAACTGGATCGACGATCTGGATCCCAAGTAGATCCATGGAATCAACAAGTGGTTCTTAGTTTCAATTTTTCGAAACCAATTCTTAGTAGGAGGTTCCTAGTTCTAAGGTGAAGGTTGCCCACCCGAGCCATACTCATTTCTATTAATGGCAAGTAAAGGATCTGCTATTTCTTTTAAAATGCCCTGCATGGATTCATTTAACAGTTCCGCCAAAATCGCTTCAATATTAGCATTGAGAATTTGAAAAGATTGGTCCCCCAAAATGAAGCCTCAGCAACTGAAGGTGGAATTGAATTCATGCAGTTTCATCTTTCACCGCCATCCGTTCTAGTGTTGCCAAACCCTGATTTAACCCATATTATATACCAGCCTTTTTTTTTCCTTCCGTTTATGTGATTAGCGTTAGCACATATTTATAGAGAAATTTTTGCGATCAGCACTAAAATACTATCAAAAATCATTTGCTCTAATTTATTAGATTTATTATAAAAGGTTGATGATCGCTCTAAAATAGAACTTTAAGAAAATGATCATTCCTTTTTTTGGGGGGGTTGGTTGGGGAGGGGGATGATGTAAGAGTTTTCCTAATGTGGACTAAATTAATTGATATTGTAATTTACTGTTTTTACGGTTATCGTAAAATAGGGTTGGTCTAAAGTGAGATAGAAGGTTTCTTAATTAGTCTAATATGGGTTTGGCTAGTGTGGGCCGAGTTGAGCCTGGCCCGTAATGAGGGGACTGGCTGGAAACTCTATAAATAGTGCTCAAGTCTCTTCTCTAACCCTAATTCTCACATGTATCCTCACCTAAGGGGCGTTTACCTAACGCTAAACGTGAGGGGGGCCGCCTCATTGAGCCAGTGATACGGAGGGCAATAGAGGAGAAGGACTTGATGCGTGGATCCCCTTGATATATATGGGTAATCCTTTTTATGCTTCCGCTTTATATTCGATAGATCCCAAAACAGGTGCGTTAATCTTTCTACTCAATTATGCATGTTCTTGTTCTGGTTATGGAGATCTTAGGGTTGCGCAATTTGCGAATAACATGTGGTATCAGAGCAACCATAACCCTAGAACTTGAACGCAATTGATTTTTCCCTAATTTATACGGATTTACCATAATTTGTACGGATATACCCTAATTTGTATGGATTAGCCCTAATTGGTATTGATCTTGCCATAATTTGTGATTTTCGAGACTTTTTGTTCAATGAAAATTAAATTAAATCACAAATTTGGATTGGGGGAGACGAGACGAGCAAGAGGGTCGGCGGCGCGTCGCCGGGGATGCCGCACGCGCCCCCACGCGCGGCCATGCACCGCCTGGGCGTCGAACACGCACCGCTCGTGAGCCCCACGTGCCGCACACTCAGGCGGCACGTGCGGGCGCATGGGGACTTATTTTGGCGCGTGGTTGGCGGCGTTGGACTCGTATGGTAATTTCCTATCTTGTGGTATATTTATTTTATATGTTTGATGATTTTATTGATGTGAAATTGCATGTGGAATCCTAAATACGTGAATTTTAAGTGTATTTTTGCATATTTTTCTTGTATTTTCTTTGATTTTGGAAATACAGGTGATGGGTTATTAGTATGTTATCACATAATAAAAATGTGTGATTCATAAATAAAAATCAAACTTTATTGTGAACTGAAGCTGGCTTAATGAGATACAATTCATATGAGATTGTATTTGAGCGATGTATTGAGCTGATGAGAAACAATAAAGATTATGAAATTTTTGTTACTCAAGTATACTCCTTTACACATTGGTAATCTTTGAATGATAGATGACTTAAGGACTCGTGACCAAACTGATGTACTGATTAACACATCTGTTGAATGTGAGTAATGCATGTCAATTAAGTTACTGCATATTGTACATGAATTCATCTGGTCACTTGTTAATGTCTATCAAGTTGAATATTTTTTAAAGTTAAGGAGTATGACAACATTTATGCAGAACAATAGTATTTATTGTTAAATTTTAGATATTTGGTTCTCTGGTTTGACTCAATTAATAGGCCACTGGTTGAAGTAATGCTATTTGTTACCTAAAATTGATTAATAAATCATTTGTTGGCCTTGGAGTCAATTTTGCCTTATGAACTCATGAGTGATAATGGATCAGTTGTCAAGCTTGTCGATTTGGTTTACCTTGTATTACTATTGATGTTAATTTGTGAGAGATATTATAGATCAGCATTCTTTTTATGTTGTTCTGGTAATATGTAATTGAGGTGCATAAGAGATATTTTATTCTCTATTATGAGAAGTTTCTTGTGTTACTGTGATCAATGATTTCATTGGAATCTGTCTTTCAGGTTCGCTATATATATATTTTATTAATGAATAAAGCAATGTAATTAGCATGATATGTGATTTTGGTGATATGATGCCCCTATCACTAAAGTTAAAATCACATATATATGGTGTATGTGAGGAGTAAAGCTTATATCCCTGGTATGAGAGAATTTCAATGATTCAATTGAGTAGTGACCGCCAAAGTGGCACGCTTGATTGGGTTTGAGAAATTTCGGTCTCGTATGATAATTGGGATGTCTCCTGGTCTAATGCATAATCATACTCCCAAAGGAGGTGATTGTGTATTAGTTCATGGAGAGATACATGATAGTGTGGTGGAGGAGTGATTGATTTTAGTTATTCATATGTCCAAAGGTGATGAATTCACGAAGAATTGGAACATATTCTCATAACCCTTATCATGTGGGGAGTGTACAATTGCATGTCATGTATTCTGCCCAAAGGTGATTATGTGATTTTGCATGTAACTCTCTGGATGTGTACTCATACGTCAAGTTACACAATGCTCACATGATGCTAATTATATACTGCTTGTTTTTCAGTCACCTTTTCTATAAATGGTAATTCCATCATCATTGAGGTTTTTACTGCTTCAAATTTTAAGTTGTGGACATATGATTTGTTACTTGAGAAAAGAGCAATTGAATTTGCTTATTGTCCATGAAGCGTTCCATTCTGGAACACTTGAAAAGAGGTTTGCCTGCGGACTGCACTGCTATAAGATGAAGGAAGCCTTAGTTGCTTGAAATTATGTCTTGTCTGATATTGAAATTAGGACACATCTGCAAAAATTGTGTTTAAGTCCTAATGACATATACATCTCGTATATGATTAAAAAGTTGTCAGGTTTAACAGTGGCAATGAGTATTTTGGCAAGTATGACAATGTGAAATAGCTTAAAGGGTTATTTGTCAAATACTTGGTAGATTCTGGGATGGTAATTTAATTACTATACCTGAAAATTCTGACAAAAAGATTTGGGCAAAATGCATAAATATGCCATATTGAACATGGTGATGAGTATGATTAGGAAGACTAATTTATCTGGTCTTTTGTGGGCTGATATTATGAAAGCAATTTTTTCATATACAAAAGGGGTATTGATTTTATTACCCTAAAGAAGGTACAAGAATTATGGAATCACATACTCTAAAGTTTCTAAATATTGACGTAATTGTAGAGGGTAACTGCTCTCAGATTATTAAAGATAATAGTATGATGGAGGTTACTATGTTTTTGTCTTTACCTATACAGATAATTATGGAATCTCCTGTACCATAGACTAAACTTGTTGAGGTTCAAGGTACTATTCTTGATATAGTTTATAATGAAATTTCTTAAACCTCTCAAGTGCAGAATGAAGTGGTTGCAGCTTTATTAAGGAGATTTGTTAAGGAAAGACGATCAGTTATACCATCAGACTATATAGTCTTTTTGTGAGAGTATGATTACAATATCCACTATATGGTTAATGTAATGACATATTTATAAATGTCGTTTCTTATTCTCAATTAAGTATGTGATTAGATGCCGTAAAAAGCGATATACAATCTATGAAACATATTTGGAAACTTACTGACTTGTCTAAAGATCACAAGTTTATTAGTTGCAAATTGGCATACAAAACTAAAAGAATTTCAAACAAAGATTGTGGAATTTAAAGCCAATTTTATAACTAACGTTTTAACTCTGAAAGAGGGGTGGATTGTTTATAGTGAAGAAATAATTATTTATTTAAAAGATTCTTTCAGAGTGAATGTGGCATTAATAATTTATTTTGATATAAAGTTACGCCAAATAGATACAAAATATATATTGTGCAACTGGATGATTTTGCAGCAGATTCAAGTAAACTTGTGTGTAGACTGAAAAGTTCTAATTCATGGTCTTAAGCAAGTTTCCAGACAATATTATTAAAGTTTCATAGTTGTTGTTATTTTGCTCAATTGGGAACAAAGTAATTCAATATACTGCAAGGTCAGTGGGAGGAAATTTATTTTTTCTCATACTTTATGTACATGATATTTTGCTTACAAGTTGTGACCTTGAGACAATACTGAGATCTGTAAGGATTGTTTTTTTGCCATATTATATTAGATTTTCTCGGAGGACATTTGCTGATTGTATATTGAAAATATTTAATATACATCATTGCAAGCCAGGAATTGCTTCGTTGTTAAGGGTGATGGACTAAATCTATCACATTGTCCTTATTTAGATATTGAGAAAATCTAATTAAATGGTGTACCTTGTGTCAAGCACTTAAAAGTATAATGTATGCTCGAATTTGCACTAGACTAAATGTTGTCTTTGTGACGGGACTTCTAGGCAGATATCGGTCAAATCCAAGACATGATCACTGGATTGCTGTCAAGAAGGTTTTAAGGTACTTAAAGAAAACAAGAGATTATATGCTAATTTATAGACATGTTCAATTCTTGCAGTTAGTAGAGTATTTAGATGTAAACTTTGCTGGCTGTTCTGATAACATGCAATCAATAACGGAATACAGATTTATGTTAGTATGAAGTGCAGTAAATAAAGTTCTTTGTTATCTTCTATTATGTATGCAGTGTTAGTAACATTCTTTTAGGTTGTTACTTGGTCTATTAGGCTCCAAAACCTCATGACGGAATTGATCGTTTTAACTTGATGGATAGACCCATACGATTGTATTGAGATAACAAATATGTAGTATTATTTATTTACTACAGAGGTCTCAAGGGGTCTAAATATATGGTGGTCAGATATTTTTGACCATAAATAAACGGTACAGAAAGGTAACTTATGATATAACATATTTTCACAAATGATGTGGTTGCAGATTCATAAACTAAAGGCCTACGCCCATGTATATTTTAGTAACATATCGTTAACATGGGCCTAGGAGTATCTTTGGATACTGTTGTTTAGTGGGAGCTATTTTGGCTTTACTCTGATAAAGTTCACATCTGTGGTTCGTTACACTTAGTAACGGTTTGATATGTATCAACTTTTGCATTCAATAAAATATTTTGAATGTGTTGTTATTATGTTGAATACATATTGATAAAATCTCAAGGGATTGTATAAACCTTGAGTGAAGGCTAGGGGCATCCGAGCATCCGGTTATTAGCCTTGTGCATATGTCTTGTGATACATAAAGAAAGGTTAACCATAAGGATAAGACATATGTGGGTTCATTGGAACCATAAAGCATTCTCTAGTGGCACAAGTTTTTTTGTGATACCTAAGGTAAGAGAATGGTGACTAACAAATGAGATCTCTCTATGAGAGATGTTATCCATTTGACATACTACCATATTGAATCAATATCAATAAAGTTGAGAACATTCGTGACCATGGAAGGCTCTATGTGTATACATGCAGTTACCGCCATGATTCGGTGTTTAAGACTTTATGGGATAGGATTGACTATTAAGAATTATCTCTAGACCAAATGTGCGCACATACGGTACGATTTCAATTAATATAGTCCAAGTGGGAGAATGTAAGAGTTTTCCTAATGTGGACTAAATTAATTGATATTGTAATTTACTGTTTTTACGGTTATCGTAAAACAGGGTTGGTCTAAAGTGAGATAGAAGGTTTCTTAATTAGTCTAATATGGGCTGGCTAGTGTGGGCCGAGTTGAGCCTGGCCCGTAATGAGGGGGACTGGCTGGAAACTCTATAAATAGTGCTCAAGTCTCTCCTCTAACCCTAATTCTCACATGTATCCTCACCTAAGGGGCGTTTACCTAACGCTAAACGTGAGGGGGCCGCCTCATTGAGCCAGTGATACGGAGGGCAATAGAGGAGAATGACTTGATGCGTGGATCCCCTTGATATATGTGGGTAATCCTTTTTATGCTTCCGCTTTATATTCGATGGATCCCAAAATAGGTGCGTTAATCTTTCTACTCAATTATGCATGTTCTTGTTCTGGTTATGGAGATCTTAGGGTTGCGCAATTTGCGAATAACAGATGATTCCTTAGAAAGGAATTTTTGGATCATGACAACAATGTTTTGGAATTCGCGAGAGAACGGGACAACATTTGTTCATTCTTTCTTCTTTTTTTTCCACGGTTTGGGTTAAGGAAAGGCCAATAATGAGTTTTGATGATGCACTTGATTATGTGAAAACAGAGACAACCTTCTTTCTGTTGAATAAGGTATAGCCTTTTATTATAAATGGTTCACTGTAAAAGCAATTAGTTCGACCAATATATATGGGACACTTTGATTTATCGTTTCAATTTCCAATTTCTGTGTTGGGACGATGATTTAGTTGGCTTTTCCTTTATTTATGGACTAAGGCATATTAAAATTAACTACTGTATCGACAGCAAATGCCGCTATTAATATGTCACGGCATTTATTACGTCACTCTCAGAGATTAACGGTGGCATATCCAACATTGTTATATGCGTTCGTGCGTGAATTGGACAGCGTTTCCTGGTTCACAATGAACTGATCAGCGGATGGATGACATCGACTCTTGTTGGATGACAAAGGCACAAAAAAGGTCAAATAGCAGAAAATGTAATACGCAGCGCGCCGATCCTTACGATTGACTTGGACTTATCACCCTTTTCCTTTTCTCTTGTATCGTTAAGTTCATTGGGGTCGACACGGTTTTGTTCCTTAGACTTCGACTTCTGTTTTTTTTTCTGGTCTGTGTTAGACATCGACTTCGAACTCTACCAAATTAGATCCACTTGACTCTGATCGGCTCCAGGCCAGTCATGGAAATCGGAAACAGAAACTAAAATTTCCCATGAAATGCACAACACCGGATTTTCCATCATCCCATGTCTGCAAAATCTTTGTTGGTAGCAGAAGCTGCTACGATGAAAACAGAAGGGAGTCGTTCAGAAACAGGATCCACAAAGCACATCTGTATTGCAATCATATCTCCCAACTGCATTTTTCCTTTTCATAACATGGATTTGAACACGTCCTTACTGAACAAGGTAGTCTTACAAGGCACATCAGGTGATTATCAAGCCCATAAATTTCAAGCTTCTGAGATTCCCCTCAGGAAGAACACAGAATCGTAACAATTCAAATAACCATTTCTCATCTAGGACAACATCATAGCAATGGGCTTTGACGTGCATGGGACATGCCCCTTTTCTTGTCGAAACATTACTTTCTTCTTTCAATTGTAGTGTCTCTTCAGTGGTTTAGAAGACACGCGGTAAAGTCCTATTTATAGCGCATATTTTAACAGCCACTCTTCTTAAGATGGCTATTACATATCATTACCGTACTTGGACTCTTATGCATTATCTAATGTTATTTACCAGCCTATTTTCTTTATATGAGATTAGTGTCAGCCCATTTTCATAGAAAAATGCTTGCGATCAACACTAAAAAACTAACAAAAATCATTTGTTCAAACCTATAAAATTTATTATCAAAGGTTGATAGTCACTCTAATGCAAAACTTTAAGAAATTCCAATCTATGGAGCTGGTCAATCATTTAGAGCGTGATGATATTTGGCACCATAGGATTGAAGTTACTTAGACTTACACCCCTTAAGATCGTGCTACTTGGGGCAACCACACAAAACCCTACAGAAAGAATAAATAAAACCTGTTCTTTGGGGAGGGGCGAGTGACGGCACACTAAAAAGGGAAAAAGATCCCTCTTTTTTTTGTGAAAAAGAGGAGAGGCTCTCTTTGATTCTTTAAGACTTCTTTCGTTCATTGAGGAGGACGGACGCCCACCTGTGGAAAAAAAAACAAGGGAGTTTTCTCAGCATCCAGATTTCAGCCCTCTTTTAATAATTTTCATGGTTTGATTAATTAGCAAGTATGCAACTATATACTGAGTGCAAATCCAGGGTTGATACTAGCCTGATAAACGATTGTCATGGGAGCTATTTTTTTTTTTTTGGTAAATGTCATGGGAGCTATTTTCGTTAATATAAACTAGACTTTTGCTGATGCGAGACTGTTGAGTCCAAACGTTTATCCAGCATCGCACATAGGACTGTCATTCGAGATGCTCACCATCAGTTCAAACACATGCTCAAGTTAAATCAGTGTTATCTGGCTCATTCCTATGCGTGTGTACAGCTTTGTCAATTGCTAACTGTAGTTGAATCGTTTCTGAATATTGGTTCTCATGATTATTTGTTTGTCAAATTGACTAGCTATACTCTGTGTGTTGAAGTAGATCTATGAGTTCATCGTTTGTGTCATGGTGCAGTGATTACTGGGATCTTCCTTTGTGAATGAACCGTATTATTCATTGAAGATTCATTGAATATGTCGTTAAGAATTTCTCTGATTTGTGAATGTTTGCTCTGAAATTGTGTTCTGTGCATGAACAATGGCGGTATTCGGAAGCAGTTGCTGGAGAGGGAAGGTTGGGAATTGATATCACCATTCTCGTCAGTCATGTCCGGTGTGGTTGAACATGGTGGTCCGGCAACGGGAAGCGGTCGATGATGGAGCTTTTGTTCTCGGTTTTAGATAGTTCATGTGGATTGTCGCTGAGGGCTTTAATGTTCTTAAGTCGATAGGTGAGTTTTGGGGGTGGACTTAGCATAGGTCTGGGCTGGTTTTAAGTTTTGTTAGTCGGTTTAATTTGTTTAATTGGGCTTGTTTTAATATGCCCAATCTTATCCTTGGCCCACGTCTTTGGAGTCCAACTTAATCTTACATGCAAACTGGGCTCAAGGGGCCCAGCCCGAGTCCCTTATTTTCCAGAATAATAAAATAAAAAATTAATAAGTTAATAAATCAAAAACTAGCAAAGAATAAGAAAATTGTATTAAAGCAGGTTTTGATTAAGTTGTTTTATTTTAGCGCTAGATATAGCTTAGATTTATTTGTTTATTTAGCATGCCTTTAGTTTAGAGGGTTTTAGTGGTTACCTTTGATGCAGCTTAGATTTAGATAGGTTGATCTTTTAGGCAAGTTAGTGGACTCAATTTGAACTTAGCTCATGGGGATTGTTGTCCTGAAACTTAATAACAAAGTCATGCGTATCATTTGCATGATACTTTATTGGGTTTACCCTCTTGCACTTTATTTTTATTGTATTGTTTGTGATTTGTCTATTCTTTTCTTGATTGTGCACTCATGCATGGACATCATTAGTGACATAGGTTAATACAATGGTAAAAAATTGCCTAAACCATTTAGGTAACAAATCAATCAAGTAAGGTATTGCGAGGTTATTAATTAAATAACTAGTGTAATTAAGTTCCTATTCCTAAATCTCCGGTTGCATAGAAAGTAAGGTATGCTTTTTACCACCCTTGGTTTTTAACCGACTTCGGACAATGATTTGGGAGAAACAATTGATAATTGAAAATTTTTAAAGGGAATAGTTGATTCTACATTTCCAAGAAAAGGTCATAGAAACATGATAATGGGTGGGAAAAGGCAAGATCATTTGAGGTTCCAATGACTAATCTTAAACTTTTCCTTTTTGTTGATGATTGGGAAAACTTTTGTTAGTCTATTCCATTTCACTTGGTGTGCCAACCAAGGAGATAACCTTTTGAGCATCCTTCCTCGAAATTTCCTTGTGGGCTCTAAGAAATTAGTTCCCAAAGTCTATTTATAGAACAGTAGGTAATTGAAATTTTTTTAAAGAAAATAGTTTATTCTAGATTTCCAAGAAAGCTCATAGAAATACAATAATGGATGGGAAAAAGCAAAGATCGTTTGAGATTCCTTTCATGACCAATCTTGAACTTTTCCCTTTTGTTGATGGCTAGGCAAGATAGTCTTTTCCACTTCACTTGGTGTGCCAACCAAGGAGATAACCTTTTGAGCGTCCTTCTTGTAAATTTCCTTGTGGACTCTAAGAAATTAGTTCCTAAGAAATTAGTTCACGACGTCTTGTCGTTTGTCATTCGGTTAATACAATTAGAAGTTTCAAACCAGTATTCACATAACACATTTATTTAGTGTTGAATTTCATCTCACAGAACATGTTAAACTGTTACACTCACGATAAATTTATTCAAAACTAGTTTCTTTGAAAAACACATTATTAGCCCTTCTCCTTATCGGGGGGCAATCAAAACTTCTATTATTAGCAAGTTTTGATCACGCCATCTCACAAATCAATTAACCAGTGATTTCTAGCACAGAAAATCTTGAAATATCATACTTTAATGCTATAAGCTGGGTCTTCATTTTGGGATTCCAAGTTTTTTTTATGTGCAGAGAAAGTGTTTGACAATTTGGTTTGAATATTTGTATAAAATTTCAAAGGACCGGAAATCCTAAAACTCATCACGAAAGTGCAAGCGAATCATAAATTTTTAAATGCAATTAAGTCCTAAAACTTATTATCAAAGTGCAATCGAGTCCTAAAATTTTCAAAAATATAATCGACGGAAGAAATTGATTGGACCAATTTAACAAGGTTTAGGACGATTGTATTTTTTGAAAGTTTCAAAATTCAACTATACTTTTGACACGTTTTCAACTTAATTGCATTTTTTAAAATTTTAAGAACTAAATTGCACTTTCGTGATAAGTTTAGAACTTTCGATGCGCTTGTGTTGGAGAAAGAATTGATTTACCCTGAAGATTTGATTCAGCAGATTATAGATAATCGTAAATATGTTTTACTTTAGGAAAATTAATATTGTGTAAATATTTTCTGATTCATTTACTGTACTACAAATATAGTCATATACTTGTACATTGTAACTTGAGAAAGACGGAATACAAAAGTTTCTCTCCAATTTTCACGTTTCCTGTCATGGTATCAGAGCTTCGTTTCTGACCGACCTTCTGCACCAAATCTTCCGAATTGCCTCCAATTGTTTTCTTTTTTTGTTGCTGCAAAATCACTACCTGCAGAACAAAATCAGCACATTGAAAAGAGGAATTCAGTCTTTCATTCAATATGCAGAACCCCAGCAATCCAGAAATTCAAGATCCAGTCTTACCCACAACAGAAGAATCGTCCGACCAAATCTCGGAACAGGTTGAGCAACTTGCTCAACATTCATCTGCTTCTGTCTCTGTCATAGGACAATTTCCTCCTCCAACTTCATGGCCGTATGTACCATGGGTTCCGGTTCAAAGGCCATGGGCCACCGGGCAAAATCAACAGTGGGTTAATTCAGATCCAACTTCGGGTCATAGACCCGATTTGAACCTGGGTGGGTCGGGATTGAATCCTTACCCGAGTTTCCCACCAGGGTATGCGCCACTGGCCTTTCCGCCCATCGCCGGCCGTCCGTAACCCGGCGAAGGCACGATACGTCACCACCGACGGCCCGGAGCCGCGATCGATCACCCTTCAACTCGCCGGACCGGACCATTATTCAACGTGGGCGAGGGACTTCCGGCGAGCCCTCGTTACCAAGGATAAGGACGGATTCCTTGACGGATCCGTCCCTTTTCCGACCGATGAACGCCTGCAGCGCCATTGGCGCAAATGCAATCAATTAGTGCGTACATGGATCGGAAATTGTGTGACGCCGGAGGTTGCGGCTGGGCTTCCTCCAACCGAAGACACACAACTAATGTGGAACAATATCAAGGAAATGTACGGGAAGCTCGACAGGGTCAAAGTATTTTCGCTCACACAAGCCCTCGCCGAGTTGAAACAGGGGAACCTCTCGGTTACCGCCTATTTCAACCGGCTCTCAGCTCTGAACGAGCTCGAGGCGGCCGAGGAGCAACTTGAAGGACCGGAGTCGACACTCAAACAATACAGAGAAATCAAAGAACGCGAGAAGGTGACCCGTTTCCTATTAGCCCTAAATGAGAGCTACATACCTTTCCGCTCGCAGATCCTCGCCATGGAGCCGGTGCCGCCGCTCGGCCGCATATTTCAGCTTGCTGTCCAAGAAGAAAACCAACGCCTCGCGACCACTGGACAAGAGAAGGGAGGAGAGAGCGTCGTGCTTGCAGCGCCGACGAGGAACTCGGGCCGCTCTCACGGCGGATTTCGCGCACCGCGCGAGCAGGTGGCTCTGGGTCGCATTCGGGAGGAGCTCGAATGGCAGAGGAAGAAGAAGACCCAAATGAAAACCCTAGGTTTTACCGATCCAACGGTCAAGATCAAAGACAAGGATCGGACGGTACCCGCACATTCCGAACGGACGGTGGAGATTACAGGCGTGGAAGAGGATCCGACGGTCCTTATGCTATGCGATCCGACGGCCCAGATTAGCGCCGTCTACACGGATCCGACGGCTCCTATTCGCTATCCTATGGTGCTGAATCAAATGGTCCTTATGGCGCCACGTCATCAAGAGGGGGAGGACAAAATTTTAAATCCAAGGGTAAGTATTGTGAATATTGTCGTCGCCCGCATCACACTATTGAAACATGTTGGAAATTACATGGTAAGCCCGCTGACAAAGAAAAGAAAGGGAAAGAATTTTCTGCTTATCAGGTATCTACACATGGAAATAATCCAACTCATCAGCCACTTACCCAGGATCAGTATGAGCAAATTATGAAGGCACTAAATCAGCTGAGGACAGTCGACAAGAGTGCCAATTTCTCAGGTACTTCATTATGCGAAACTAAGAATATTTCAGTTGATGCATGGATTATTGATACAGGCGCCAGTGACCACATAGTTTGCAATAAATGTTTATTTCATGATGTCCATACAAAGCCTAAATCTTCCATAACTGTTCGGCTTCCAAATGGAACTGTCACTGATGTTAGAAAAATTGGGACTGTATACCTTAGCAAAAATATTGTCCTAAGAAATGTGTTGTACATTCCAGAGTTCGAATTCAATCTCATATCTGTTTCCAAAGTCTGTGAGGACAATCATTGTCAAGCCAACTTCAATTCTGAAAATTGTTTTTTCCAGGACCTTTCGACTGGGAAACTGATGGGCTTGGGTAGAATGGAACAAGGGCTCTATTTTTGGGTCCACTCTCCTGAAAATTCTGATTTATCCTTATCTTGTAATGTTGTTGCTAGAAATAAAATTTCTCTTTCTCATAAGCGTTTAGGTCACAGTGCTCGTTTTCCTTGTCCTGATTGTAAAATATGCCCTTTGGCAAAACAAACACGAGCACCATTTCCAAATAGCATATCTCGTGCCACCACTGCTTTCTTATTAGTCCATGTGGACATTTGGGGCCCTTACCATACACCACACCGTGATGGATCCCGATTTTTCCTCACCATAGTTGATGATTATTCTCGTGCTACTTGGATATTTCTCATGCAATCCAAGAGTCAGACCTTTTCACATTTGTCGAAATTTTTGTCCATGATTAAAAATCAATTCCATAAAGGTGTTCAAAGGATTCGAACAGATAATGGCAGTGAATTTTTTTCCCATGAGTGTCAATCTTTCCTATCCTCTCAAGGAATACTCCATGAGAGTTCTTGTGCATATACTCCCCAACAAAATGGTGTTGTCGAACGTAAACATCGACATCTTTTAGAAGTTGCCCGAGCACTAAAATATCAAGCTTCCATTCCTGAATGTTTTTTGGGAGATTGTGTGGTACAGCAGCCTATTTAATTAATCGCATGCCAACTAGAATATTAGAAGGACGCACTCCTTTTGAAATGCTTTTTGGCAAAGAACCAACGATTGGTCATCTTCGGGTATTTGGCTGTCTTTGCTATGTGACAAATATGAGACGTCACCATAAGATGGATCCTCGTGCTATTCCATGCATTTTTATGGGATATCCAGCTTTGCAGAAGGGTTATCGAGTTATGGAGATGTCTACAGGTCACTTCTTTGTTAGCCGAGATGTTGTTTTCCATGAGGATGTATTCCCTTTCCAAGAGATGACATCTACACATGAGCCGCCAACATCAACATTGAATCATCGACAATTTTTATCGGTGGAGGATATATCTATGAAGCCACAGTATTTTTGGGTTGCACCGGATCAGTCGTGCTCTGGATTATGCCCTGTAGTGGCACCCGTTGAATCTCCTGATTTTTCTACTGGATCTCCGGATTATTCCCCCGTGATGAATAGATCCACCATTTCATCACCTCAACAGAATGATAATGGGCCCTCCTTATCACCAATTGTTGAACAAACACCTGCTCCAATGCCTAGGCGTTCGAGACGAGAAGTGCGACCTCCAACATGGACAAAAGACTATATTTGCCCAACCTTGGAAACACCAGGTACGCAATATCCAGTGTCCTCTTATGTTTCCTTCAGTAAATTATCGCCAGAACACATGTGCTGCATCAGTAGAATATCTGAAGAACAGGAACCATCTTCCTATGAAGAAGCAGCACGTGATATCCGATGGCAAAAAGCTATGAAGGAAGAATTAGCTGCCCTTACGGCAAATGACACTTGGGATGTCGTTCCCTTACCTTCTCACAGAAAACCCATTGGCTGTAAATGGGTCTACAAAATAAAATATAAGGCAGATGGTTCAATTGAGCGGTACAAAGCTCGACTCGTCGCTAAGGGATTTACGCAACGTGAAGGCTTTGATTATCATGAGACTTTCTCTCCTGTTGCGAAAGAAGTGACTGTTCGTTCTTTTCTATCTGTTGCTGCAATGTGTCATTGGAACTTGCACCAAATGGATGTGAATAATGCCTTTCTTCATGGAGATCTAGATGAAGAAATTTACATGGAACTTCCACCGGGATTACGTAGACAGGGGGAGTCTCGAGTATGTCGTCTCCGTAAATCCCTCTATGGACTCAAACAGGCCTCTCGACAATGGTATGCAAAGTTCACTGCAGCTCTCACAAATGCAGGTTTTGTACATTCCAAATATGATTATGCATTGTTCACATGGACCAAAGGTACTTCATCGATCTACTTATTGATTTATGTCGATGATATACTTATTATGGGAAATGATGATGCCGCAATTCGAAAGCTCAAGGAATATTTGCATATGACCTTTCATATTAAAGATTTGGGACCTCCCAAATATTTTCTTGGTATTGAGATAGCTCGATCCAATGAGGGAATTTGTCTCAGTCAGCGAAAATTTGTCTTGGAAATCATATCGGATGCAGGATTATCGGGATGCAGGCCAGCTGCTATACCTATTGAGCAGAATGTCAAACTGACAACATATGAATATAATGCGAGCTCCTCTTCTCCAAATAACGATCCCTTACTCAAGGATCCATCAAGTTATCAGCGACTCGTTGGAAAGTTGATTTATCTCACCATGACTAGGCCTGATATATGTTATGCAGTACAGATGCTTAGTCAGTTTATGCACAACCCAAAGCAATCACATATGGATGCAGCACTGAAGGTTGTGAAGTATTTGAAAGGATGTCCGGGACTTGGAATTCTGTTATCTTGAGACTGCAACATGAAGATGACGGCCTATTATGACACAGATTATGCCACTTGTCCAATGACAAGAAGATCCATCACCGATTTATGTATTAAGCTGGGAAAGTCTTTGATTTCATGGAAGACGAAGAAGCAATCGACAGTTTCATTGTCATCAGTAGAATCAGAATATCGAGCTATGGCAAAAACTGTGTGCGAAATAGTTTGGATTCGGGGATTACTTTCAGATTTGGGTGTGCAAATTAATGGTGCGACTGAATTGTTTTGTGACAATGATGCAGCTCTTAAATTGGCTGCAAATCCGGTTTTTCATGAAAGAACAAAGCACATCGAGGTTGACTGTCATTTTACTCGAGAGAAAATTCAAGATGGGATTGTTGCCACTCGAGGAATTGCAACTGTGGAACAACCTGCAGATATTTTCACTAAGCCCTTATGCCAGAGACAGCACAGATATCTATTAAGCAAGCTTGGCACCTTCGACATTTATAAGCCGCCAGCTTGAGGGGGAGTGTTGGAGAAAGAATTGATTTACCCTGAAGATTTGATTCAGCAGATTATAGATAATCGTAAATACGTTTTACTTTAGGAAAATTAATATTGTGTAAATATTTTCTGATTCATTTACTGTACTACAAATATAGTCATATACTTGTACATTGTAACTTGAGAAAGACGGAATACAAAAGTTTCTCTCCAATTTTCACGTTTCCTGTCAGCTTGTCCTAATTTCAAAATATACAAGATTTTTTTTTTTGGTTACATGACCAGAATTAACCGATGCTTGTGATCGCACCAATGCTCAAGTTAAAGCTAGACCTGATGGTTCTAAATATCAAGCAATTGCACGAACCTTTTCATGTTTTTATAGTTCAGAAAAATCACACAAACTTAAATAAATGTGTGCTGACCGAAGTGTTGTTCGAGCCAGAGATTGATTTAAATGACCGGATTAATCGTCCTCTAAAGTCTCTCATGATCTTTTGCAGCATTCTTCAAAGATGCATTCTCTGCAAAGCTACTAGTTAAATGCGTTTCTTATTTTCTTGTTTTCACTTATGTTAAAAACACATGCAACGATAATTAGCTCACATACTATACACAACCTTATTGTTTAATTTTTTTTTATTAACCAAATTGTTTTGATTAACGAGCATCATGTCGCAACTCACAAATATGAACATTTGGTGGAAAGGTAGAAAGAAGAAGAAATTCAACCTATCCATGGTACAATGAATATCGTAACGTTATGATTTGTGAAAATATTTTATTTTTGATACAATACAAAGTTGTCGCGTAGACCAGATTCATCGAAGACTGAAATCATTGTAAAGAGGGGACAAATTATTCGAAGACAAGATCACGAAGAGATTGAGGCTGTCTTAAAGTAAGACAAAAAAAATTGATTTTAATCTACAAAGAAAGGTTGTAGAAGCAACGGAATGGATGAGAAAAAGTAAAGCTCTTCTGCGGTTCCTTCCATGACTGATCTTTAACTTTTCCATTTTGTTGATGGCTGGGAAGATAAGAAGTCTTTTCAATTTCACATGGTACACCGAAAGTGGAGATAACGTTTGGAGCGTTCTTCTTGGAAAGCTCTTCGTGGGTCTAAGAAATTAGTAACCAAGTTTTTTTTTCTTTTTTTTAATAATTACCAAATTTCTTTAATGATTGATGAACCAATTCTCTTATTATTTGCCAATTTTTTTTAATTAACAACGTCTTACATCTACTAATTATATAGAAAATTACCGATATTGATTGGGTGACTTCCCCATTTTTGTCCAGATTAAGTGACTCAATGGAAAAGTTAATAATTAAAAAAAAAAAACCAAATAAACATTGATAGTTAACTTGAATGAAAGTTGGTAACCGGTTGAAAGCTTAATTGAAGGAAAGTTTGACAAATAAGAGTTAGTAAAATTAAGGCATAATAAAGAAAGGTGAATGAAAACTTGATTAAAAAATAAGAAAAGTCAGTAATCTAAAAAATAAACTAGGTAAGTAAATTAAATAAGAGTTGAGAACTCATTGATAATTTAAATAGAGAAAAGTGGGAAAGTCACTCAAATTTATAGTTGGTAATGTTAAGGCATTTTTTAGAAATGCAACTAGAAGTTGGTAGACAATAACAAAAATGATAATTAAAGTCTGAGAGTGAACGTTAGAATAGGAGTAGAGTATGACTGACAAAAAAAAAAAATCTGAAGGCATTACCCTTTCCATTTTTGTTTTCGAGCGAGGTTAGATTTGTAACTCCACATGTCTACATTTCTTTCATTCAATTCTCGTCCCATGCACCAATCAGTAGTGGGTTTCAGGCCATTTTTTAATATTTCAGTTATATCTTTACCACCTCTCACTTTCCTCTCGTCCTATACGCCAATCAATAGTGGGTTTCAGGCCTTTTCTTAATCCTTTAGTTATATCTTTACCATCTCTTGCTTTCCTGCCTGATCATTGCTCGTTGGCTTCTGTTCCACACATAATTCTTGCAACTTCCTTGAAATGCATCATACCGCGTTTCCCATCAATCAAGTCTTGTAAAATCACTATAAAATGTGGTGTGATTCCACATGGCCAAGATGAAAAGGAAAAGGAGTTGTTTATGACCACCTTACACGTGATCTTTTCTTCATCTTACTTGGTTTGGGAAAGTACCGATATTTCTCCATACTTCTCACAAACACAATATCACAAAAACACCACCCACAGCGGTGGCTCAGCTGGGTAGACGCTAGACTTCTATCGAGGAGGTCTAGTGTTCGAAGTTCCTGCAACGCAAGAATCTTGGCGACTTACTTGGTCGCACGTGTGTGGTGGCTAGCACGTGTCGCCCTCAGTGGTTTACCTCCGGTTGCCGGCCGTGCGGAGTTCCCTAGGTCACCAAAAAAAAAAAAAACAATATCACAAAAACGAAAGCGCCCCCCTTCATTTTGATGTGAAATCTCATAATAACAATACGTTGTTATATTGATTTTGGACATTGGTTAGAAATTATTTTATGTGATTTCTATCCTTCCACTACTTAAGCAAAAAATAAAAATAAATAAACTTCAGGAAGAAAAGGGAGATTTACATCTAACTACTAAAATCAAAAGGATGTTGATTAAATAAATAATTGGTCCTCTATATTACTTTTCCTTGCGCTTTCTCTTTCAAATAAATGATAATTATACAGAGTCTATACTTTTTTTTTTTTTTACAGATAAAGAGTGTAGATAGCTCTTTTGGTTCAAACTTGAGTTGTTTCAGTTTTTTTCTCGATCTTAATTTGTATTATTAAGTCTAATCTAATATTAATTTAGTTTAATATTAAATTATTTTTGTGGTGCAAAGGCAGGAGGCCTATGTGAAGTTTACAAGTGGCCCTCTCTTCAATTGACTCATGTCCCATTTTGATCTTTATTTTTTCTTTTCCTTAGACGTAAACTTTAAGTCAATAAAAAAATTAAATAAACAAATGATCAAACCAAAATGAATATTAGTTAAGAAAGTTTCAAAAAATTATATTTTCCCACTCCTTTTTAGAAATGCATATCTATATAAATATTAAACCACCTACGTTGGTCACCAGTCCAACTTTTTTAGAATTATTTATCCTGATGCTTTTGACTAATAATAGTAAGATAAAGGAACTGGAAAAAAGCATCACTTTGTTTATCTACAAAGCATCACTTTGATCTTTCTTTTAGAATTATTTATCCTGATGCTTTTGACTAATAATAGTACGATAAAATAATCCTAGAGAGCGCAGGTTTGCTTTTGACGCAATTTGCAATTGAGGTGCGATTCTTTTCCTTTTTTTTTTTTTTTTGGGAGGGGGGTGTGGTGGAGCTTGTCATCTTGTCGAGTGTAACCTTTTCCCTTTCTTTTCATCGGAAATCTCAATGACAATCAAGTGCAAATTCTTCTTTCCTTTTCATCGTGGGTACGTGGTTTTGTATAGTTCCCGAAGTTCATTAGTGTCAAGACGGTAGATTGATGAGGACTGACCAACCCACTTATCTATATTTTACAATTTACTTAGACTTGGTGATTGCTACTAAAATTATGTCCACTTTACGGTTTATATTGTAAAGTTTTTGGAAAGACATAGAGAGCGTGCTATAAATCTCCCATCGATGTTCACTCTCTCCAATATAACAATCCTTAGTCTAATTTTTTCCATAACATGCTTTACAGCTGTATTTCGAGAAAAAAACATTATAAGTACCACAACTCTCATAGGAAACTAGCTTTAATGTTAAAACTTTTCATTGGATCACTTTAGTGTCATATCAGATAAAAAATAATCATTTAATTCTAAATCTATTTATAACCAACTTACTGAAATAATAACTACTATAATAACTCAACCCATCAAATATGGATTAAGAAATGATTCGATGACTCATTTTGAGGTCTACAAAGAACCTTCCCTAAATTTAAGCAATCAATTAGTTCTTCTATTAACATGTTTCGATCATGTCATCCTATTAATCCGTCGAGCAAATTAGTCCAAGTTTTTTGGCATAAATAATCTTGGAATATCATACTCTATTGTTATAAGCCAAGTCTTCAATTTAGGAATTCCAACAGTCATCAAATCTATATAAGAAAAAGTGTTTAACAATCAAGTTTAACTATTTCACAGAACTAAGATTTTGGTTCTACCCCTTTCCTTCAACAGTTTTCGGATTTAGTGAAGTTTGACCCATACACTTGTAGAGTCATATTGTCTCTTATATATAATTTAGATATGAGTCTTTGCACACTAAAATAAAATTATTAAGGTATTTGGATTAAGTTTTGATATTGTCGAAATCCTTCAGATGTTTTTCAACAATTTACTGCAGTTCTCATTCATGGAGAAAAAATAACGGAATATTGAGAATATAACTGATTAAAGTGCTTTCTTGTCCAATTCTCGAAGGAAATATTGAATTGTGTAAAACGACATATTGTATATTTGTGGAAAAGAAAAAGCAAAATCGTTTGAAATTCCTTTCATGTCTAATCTTAAACTTTTTCTCTTCGTTGATGGCTGGGCTATAGTGTTTGTCTTTTCCACATGGTGTGCCAACCATGGAGATAACTTTTTCTCAGATAGATTTGCTGAATAATCTTGGTGATATGAATTTGTTTTGAGTGACATATCAACTACTATTTAGTTGTTTTGAAAACTATTTTTATCTACTGATATTACATAATTGTTCAAGTAATTAACTCTTATATAGATATATCGTCTCCTATCAACTATTCAATTAATATGAAAAGGACATATGGGATGTTACAACAAACAAGTTGTCGATCAACTTTATAGTCACCAACAAGATTTGATAGTCATCAACAGTTTCACGAATTGACCGGCACGGAAACAGAATTCCCAATTTTTAAACCACTAAACACAAGAATCATCCATATTCCAATCGCTGGGAAGTTTCTCATGAGCATCAGTCATGGCTGCCATTGAGCGAAATGTCTACTACCCGGCTGGAGCTTATGTCCTTTCCTTTTCAAGCTCACAAAATAGATTTTGCAGGAGGCGGTTCCATTATCTACTTTGGTCTCTTTCAACCTCCTATAATCCCATTACATTTGCATTTCCGTAGAGACTTACACTGTTCAAGTCACTAGACTTTAGGTTATATCGGAGTTACAAGATCTAACAAGGTTATCCCCTATTCCTCAGGAATGGGGCTCATTGACAGAAAAGTGTAAAGAATCCTTTAGACAAGACCCGTTCAGATGGCGGTGAAATGAGAATAGCGAAGGGAGAGCGAAAAAACTTCACTCGTTACTCTCACAGACTCAGCTCTTTCGGATGAACAGACTAAATCACGTGACCTGACTATCTTGGAGTTGGTGTTGAATTGAAAAATAATATGAAATTCTGACAAACATCAATTTGATTCTTTCTCTTGAGAAACAACATATTCAAAGAACGCATTCCAGCACAAGAAGCCACAGAGGATGTGGCGTGCTGACAGAGGCTATCAGCCTTTCCCGACAGAGGTGAAGTTCCGCGAAGCCTCGCAGCTTTTCTCGAGATTTGCGGTTGAGTCAAGCTTTGCCTGCTTCAAGCCAAAAACGACGCTCGAAAAAAGAGAGATGGGTAAATAGAGAAGAAAGACCCATTAACTAACAAAAATGAAAGGATTAGCACGTGAAATCTTTTCTCTTTATATGAACATTAAATTCTGTTTAATTAGTATTAACCATTTTTTATTTCTGTCGTTTGTTTTTTGTTTTTTTGTTTTGGTAAGTTTCTGTCGTTTGTTTTGGCTTTTTTAAATTAAAAAAATTAGTCCTTAAACCTTTCAAAAATGTACAAATTAACAATCAATATATAAAATCCTTTTTTTTGTCATAAATTTTTAAACATAAAAGATATGCTGAGTTTTGGCAAGAAAGTCAATGACTCGATTTCGTATCTTAATTTGTTTGAACATACATACACATATATATCTTCGTATCAACTGTTGATAAATTGATTTTATATCAATAATTGATTTATGGTTGTCGATGTATATTAATACCAACAACTCTTTCGGTCGTCAACAATTGCTTGCATATCTAGTGTTGATAACCATCCGTTTCTAAACATATCTCTACTCATGTCAACGATTTGGTTAAATTTAGGTGCAAATAGGCGTAGCAAATGAAGGTAATCGGAAAGTCGGTATTGATAATTAAAAGATAAACTTGGTAAGAAATCTTGGTAACCTCAAACTAGTTGATAACTTAAACAGTAAATAGTTGGTACACCACTCTAACTAAAGTTGGTAATTTTTAAATAGAGTCAGTAATTTTAAGTCTTTCCACAAATAGAAGTTTGTAAATAACAAGAGATTATAATTTTAAATGGAAAGAAAACCAATTTCACCTCGTGCTTTGTACATTGAGAATCCCGCATCCAAGAGTGGAAGGAACAACTTTATTTTTGTGAGACTAGGGCTTTGTCTTTGGGAATCTCTGCATTAATTCGATTCTAAGGTCTTGTTTCTGATTTTGTTTATTCAAGTTGAAAATGTTGTTGTGTTCATTGCGTTGGTTGGGGAGAAATAAATTTTTTGGGGTCCATCGGGACAAGGTTTGTGTCAAGAACTTCAATGCATGTGCTCTCGGATCACCTGTCACTCGAGTATATGTGGGCGAGGGGGTCGGTAGTGTGGATGTGAATTTGAGCAGACCCTAGAAAAGATCCTTCTCAACAGGTTCGTGGTCACCACGATAATGTTTTAAAATGCATGAGACATAGATGGTGGCTCAACTCATTTTTGGCTGTTTGTCTAGATGACGGTGCAATGTTACCGTCGTGGAATTCTATAATTAAAAGGATTTGATCAACGAGTGTTCTCAAATTAACTTGTTAGGTAACTAATTAAAAAAAGTAAGATACATGAATTTAGTGACACAATCAAAATGGTACTACCCTTTTCATTTTTGTTTTCGAGCTAGGTGAAATGCGCTTCCCATACGTACAGAGTTATATTTCTCAGACATGTCGCTTTGGAAATTGGTGTTAATATGATACTTTAAATTGATGGGGACTGAGCAACCACTTCCGCTTTCCCCGTATTTTAAGACCACTCCTTCTAAATTATCTCAACTTGTGGGGCTTAGGTCATTTCTTAATCATATCTTTGCCATTTCTCATGACCAATGCCGCACCACAATGGAAATGGAATTTCCTACCATTGCTTGTACGCGGTTCTGGCAACTTCCTTGAAATGCATCATACTGTGTTTTCCATCATCCAAATCTTGTAGTCATTATAAAATGTAGTGGAATTCTATATGTTGTAATTCACTTTCAGAATTTTAGTAGAAGATGGAAAGAAAAACGAGTTGTTTATACTTTTTCCTCAAACTTGGACTTTATATGACCACTGTACAAGTGATTTTTTTTTTTTGTGAGATTTCTATTTTCCCAACACCTATGTTCCAACAAAAATACTTGTATGCATAAAAAATCCCAAGTTCCGCAGGCTTAATGCATTAAAAAGGGACAAATTTTAGTGGATGATGCCGCTATAGTCGGTGGCGAACTTGCTTTGGATAAAGATTTATTGGTAGCTTATTTGTTGTTGAAACATAATTTTTGATGACCAAATTAATTATTAATCGCATAAAAAAATTTATGAATCGATCCCAATCCCTAACAAAAATAATTGCATTTTGCATATTAGGCTTCGTTTGTTTTACATGAAATGAATAATTTGGAAAACATTTTTAAGAAAATGGTTGCTTGTGTCGTTTGAAATAATTAATCAATGAAAAATACTTCCGTTGTTGTCAAATATGCATATGGAAAGTGACTAACAATCAAGCCTGACTATTTGTATATTTTCATTTTCTTGGGTCTACATGTCCAGGATTAGCTGATGCTTGTGATGCATAGATGCTTAAGCTAAAGCTAGAGCTGATGGTTCTAAATATCAAGGAATTACATGAGATTTTTCATGTTTTTATAGTTAAAAAAAATCATATAAACTTGAATAGATGCATGATGATTGAAGTGCTATCCAAGTCAAAGAGAGAGATTGATTTAGGAGATCTAATTAATTGTCTTCTAACATCTCCTATGATCCTCTAGAGCTTTCTTGAAAGATTTTTCTGGTGCTAGTGCTGGTTAAATGTGGGGTCTTCTTTTCTTGTTTTCCCTTTTGTCAAAAACACACGAAAAGATAATTAGCAGATACAAAAAATACACCAGCTCACAACTATACTCAACCTTATTGTTTTGATTTTTTTCATAACCATACTGTTTTGATTAATAAACATTTTGTCGCTACTCACAGATTGGAACAGAAGAGAAATTTCTATCTATCCATTGTAAAATGACTATCATGTTATTATGATTTATGAGACAAATTGAACTTTGATACAATACACTTTCCATTTAGATCCTTACGTAGAATTTTAAATGTATTAACATTTTCTCATTGCATAGATCAGGTTTTGTCGAAGACCGAAATCATTGTTAAGATAGAACAACTTATTCTGAGACTAGAGAATTCGATCTTGGTCAAGATCACAAAGAGATTAAGGCTGCTCTAAAGCAAGACGATAATAATTGACTCTAAAATTCCAAGAAAGCTCATAGAAGCACGATACGGGATGTGAAAAAGTAAAGCTCGTCCGGGACTCCATCCATCATTGATCTCTAACGTTTCCCTTTTGTTGATGGCTGCAAAAGAAGTGTTAAATACTTTTTCATTTTACACGGTACACCGACAGTGGAGATTACCTTTCGAGCGTCCTTCTTGGAAAGCACCTCGTGGGTCTGAAATTGGCAGCCAACGCCTTTTTTTTCCCAATTTCTTTTTGACTGATGAACTAATTCTCTTATTATTTGGCAAATTCTATTTAATTGTCAACATCTAAAATTTACCAATTACATAGAAAAGTACCTCGATTTATTTGGTGACTTCCCGATTTTTTCTAGATCAAGTTGCTCGAAGGAAAAGTTAATAAATTTAAAAAAAAAGAAAAACATTGATGGTTAACTCGAATGAAATCTGATAACCGGTTGAAAGTTTAATCGAAGAAAAGCATGGCAAATAAGAGTTAGTAAATTTAAGGCACAATAAAGAAACGTGAACAAAAAAAATGATAAAAAATAAGAAAAGTTGGTAATTAAAAAAAATAAACTTGGTAAGTAATTCATATAAGAGTTAATAACTCAAAACTAATTGATAATATAAATGGAAAAAAGCAGATAAGTCATTCTAATTAAAGTTGGTAATGTGAAGGCATTTTTGAGAAATGCAACTAGAAGTTTGTAGATGATAAAAAAAATGATAATTATAGTTTGAAGGCGCTACCCTTTCATTTTTGTTTTCTAGCTAGGTTATGATATGCTACTCCATGTGTCTACATTTCTTAGACATTTCATTTGATTCTCGCCCAATACGGCCGCTCACTTGTGGGGCTTAGGGCCATTTATCAGTCCTTCCTTCAATCATGTCTCTGTCACTTCTCATTTTCCTACATGACCATCGCTCGTTGACCCCTATTCCACACATAGTCCTTGCAACTTCCTTGACATGCAACATGACGTGTTTTCCATCACCTTGGTCTTGTAAAATCACCATAAAATTGGGTGTGACTTGTTTCATAAATTTAGGAGGTACGGCTAAGATAAAAAGAAAAAGGAGCTGTTTATACTCTTTCTCCGGACTTAAAATTTATATGATCATCTTATAAGTGATTTTCTTTTATAAAGTTATCATTTTCCCAACACCTACATTCAAACAAAAATACTTATATGCATAAAAAACCTCAGGTTTCTCAAGGTAAATGCATTAAAAAATGACAAACTTTTAGTGGATGGTGCTGCTACAGTTGTAGTGAACTTGCTTTGGGTAAAATGTATTAGTGGCATATCTGTTGTTGATATATAAAATTTCGCAATCTAATTAGTTGTTAATTGCATCAAAAAATTTAAGAATTGACCTTGATCCCTAACCAAAAATCAATAATTGCATTTTGCATATTAGTTGCCTTTTTTTCATCAATTATTTAATCTATATATTTACATTGGACAGGCGACGGGTTGATTTAAGTGAATTGTGTTGAACTTCCCCAATAAATTGGATTGAGCTAATAAGAGCATAAAATTTTTGCCAAGTGCATAAAACACGCAGTGGCTGAAATTTATAAATGGGAGAGCTAAGAGGTGCCAAGGTGGAAAAAATTAATTCATTAGAGTAAATTCGGGGGATATAGACAATAATTTTATAAAAATTAAATTTTAAAGGACATTGAAGGAATGTCTTCACCACCACATCACGGCGAGATTGGTTCTATTTGAACGGCTGAGATTCTCCCAATCCCAATCGAAGAGCCTATATCGGTGGGAACAGTGCAAGATCGTTGCCCTTGCCCTTCTCGGCCCCTCCCCTTCCCTTTCTCTCCCCGGGCCCAAAAATTAAGATATTACAATAATATTCCTATCTCCACTTCTTCTCACATCTTGTCCTTTCTCCCCGGTAAATTTCTAAGAACTTGCCCCCAAGACTCGATTCATCCCCCACCACACACGCCCGAGTTGACACCAAGCACATTATCATTAATGCATCGCGGTCGTACACGTTGAGAGAGACGACAAAAGGAAAACAATAAATTAAAAAGGAAAAGATGAGAGCCAATCCAAGCTAGGATTGGTCGGTCAACAAGAAAGAATATCGGAAGCAAATTCTGGGAGCTTTACGTGAGGTTTGAGAGGAAAAGGAATATGGAGAGTAACATATATTTATTTTAAAACGAGAAAGGTGAGATTAATAGTTCACATAAAAAAAGAAAAAGAAAAAAAGAAAGAAAAAAAAACAGTATAAAAAGCTCATTGGAACGGCCGCTTCCGCACAACCCTTAAGACTCGCAACAATTAGAGAGGCCGGCTCACAATTTGAGAGAAAAAAAAGAAAGAGAAAAAAAAGTAAAAAGTAAAAAAGAAAAAAAACACTATAAAAAGAAACAATTTGATTGTCCTTTTTTTTGGTCGAAATGGAAATATATTAAATAGCTCGAAAGTCTGATTAGAAAAGACTTGAATTTTAACAAATTAAAGCCAAAAGAGTTTCGGAGGGCTGGACTCCTCGTTGATCAAATTCTCCAAATCCCACGAACAGCTGGTCTCATCTTAGGCTTTCAACCATTGCAATAATCTCCATCTGTTCAGCCAAACCCGATCTCACCCATCTCACAAACCCGTTCACTAATTCTCCATCTTTGTTCCGGCACGCGCAGCTTATTGCTCCTACCGGCGAATCCGAGGAGCAAGGCCCGTCAATATTGATTTTCAGGGCATTTGCAGTCGGGCTTTTCCAGTTGTGAGGTAAGGAGCCTACGTCACCGTGCGCTTTCTTCTTTGAGTTCGCCTGATTTGTAAAGCAGAGATTCTTCGCCTTGGCTAAGCTGATGATTTTCTTTGGGTTCGGTTTCTGTTGGCGAAAAATTGTGTTGTTCCTCTCTTTCCAGATCTGCCAGAGTACTGTGGCTAGGAGATTGAAACTTGTTGAGGTATGGGTGACATCTTGAAGCCATTCATCTATTCGACGAAGGCCGTAGTGTGAGATGTGGATCTGTAAGGCTGGGTCTTGCCAAACTTCTCGGTATCGTTGCTGCTTTCGTCCGGCGATCTGGTTTTCTTTCTCTTCGGAATTCTCGAGACCTTGTTGCCGGCTTGCCCATCGCCGCCGCCCTTCACTATTCACCCCGCCCGCTGCTGACTTACCCATCGTCGCGCCTCTACCTCGCTTGCCGGCTCTCTTCGTCGCGCTCAGCACATCCCGCTGCAGCCGCGACAGCGGCTTTGCCCGGCTTATTCTAACGCCACGGCAGCAGTCCCAGGCGGTTTCCGGTGATTCCAGGCGGCATCCCGGCTCCACTTGACGCCATCGCTTGCTATTTTGTTTCCTCTGCTACCTTTGATTTCTTTTCGCAGGTTAGCATTTATCGAACCCACACCGTAGCCGCCAGGCAGAGGCCCAGCTTTCCAGTTAGACTGCCCAGCACCAACAAACCTTTACCGTTGTATCTTTTGTTCTAGCAAACCTGTCTGCAATATGCCGTGTCCTTACTGGATCGCCATCGTTGCTGCTCTGGTCCCGACGTTCTTCCTCATGGGTCGACGTAAGGCTTCCCGCCCCGGTCCCGATTCTCGGAAACAAACACATGAAACTAGGTAATTTCTCGAACCAATTTGATAGTTTGCAAATATTGATTATCTAATTTGATATTATTCAATTCCAATCTGATTTGTTTGAGATTTTTAAGCATCTCCATGTTAGGAAATTTCCTATTTCAATAATTTGATCCGGGTTACGGATTGCATAAACAAATTTTAAAAAATTTAATAATAATTTTAATTTTCCTTATACATAAATTTTAATTCAATAAAAGATTACATAAACAAATCTTCCAGCCTAAATGAATATAAGCTAACAACGTTTCATAAAGTTCTATTTTCCCAATCTTCTTTCAGAACTGCATGTATAATTAAAATTAAAAAGCACCTACAATTGTCAACGATCCAGCTTTTTTAGATTTATTTTTCTTGTTGCTTTTGACTAGTAATAGTACAATAAATTAACTCCAAAAAAGCAGCATTTTGTTCATGACCAAAACGATCAGGCCACTCAAAGCATCCTTGAATAGTAGTATCTTTGCTTCTGACGCTATGCAATCGAGGTGCAATTTTTTGTCTCTCTTTTTAATTTGTCGGATTGTCATCTTGTCAATAACTCTTTTCCTTTTGATCTAAATGAGAAATTTTAATCTCAAGCAATTGCCAATTCTTCTTTTCTTTTTCTTTTTTAGATACATGTGTTTCATATTTACATTTTACTTAGACGCCAAACTTCCATTTTATGTTGATTTTACTTGGGTGGCCCTAGGTCAACATAAGCGAAAACTTGTGCCTATTTCTATCTAACTTTTATTCTCAAATTTTTGCCTTATCTCCTTATAGGCGTGAGTCGAAATTCATATATGAAGTAAATCGTTCTTACTCCAACCCTGCTGAGAAGGGAGGGGTTCAAACCCCTTATCTCCTTTTCAAGTGGAAAGAGTGATTACTTGGACAAACTTAGTGATTAACTTGTGGCTTTGCTTCACCAACACGATATCTTACCCTTTCTTCTAGTCACCTTTCCAAAAAGAAAAGTAATGAAAAAAGGGTAAAAGCGAAAAGAGGACACATCCAATTAAAGGACAATTATATGGTCCACCAGCGATAGTGGATTTGCAGCTTTACCCTTTAACTAGATAAGAAAAAAAAAAACCTAGTTTCAAGCTTGCACGGGTAAATTTTATGTTTTACTGTTTGTTTAATCAAATCTTTATTGCCGACACAATTATACATTTTTTCCCTTGAAATATATATTTTCAGAACACATAAAAATTGATAAGTAATTTACATATAATTTTATTATACTTGAATAAACATTTTAAATTTTAACGATAAAGTAAACAGTTTTGCTTTCTAAAAAGCACAAAAAAATGAGTCTTAAGAAAACTACTATGATTTCAGGATTACCTCCTTAAGTTCTATTTTATTATACGTCATTTGTGAAACCAGACCATGCGTATACTTATGCCTATCAATAATGCCCTTAACATTAACTAGACATATTACTTTACCATAAATTGTCCAAAAAAAGAAAACTTAATCATCACATTTGATTTAATATAAAGTTTCTAGAGCAATAGACTAACGTCAATTTGCCTTCCTAATTTTAGGTTTACTTAGACTTGACTCTGGTGGGCCCCAGGCCAGCCTTGAAAATCGGAATTTCACAAAATTCAACTAATATGAACTTGCCCGAAATGCACAGTACCGAATTTCCCATCCACCAGTCAACTTGTGGTGGTGCTTAGGCCATTTCTTAATTCTTCTATCGTATATCTGCAATTTCTGTTGATCATTTCCGCAACACGACGGAAATGGAAACTAAGCCTCGCTTGCCTCCCTGACCATCGATCGTTGGCCCCTATTAAAGCATGTCAAATCTTTTTGTGATTTGCTTTCAGAATTTTAGCAGACGCAGCTAAGATGGAAAGGAAATGGAGCTCTTCTCCAGAAACGGGATCCACAAGCCATGGCTCATCGGGGACTAAGTACTATGTGTTCTTGAGTTTTCGAGGACCGGATACTCGCACTACCTTCACAGATTCCGTCTATCATGCCTTGCTGGATAAGGGTATCAGTGTTTTCATAGACAAGTGGGGGATTGACGTTGGTGAAGAGATCGGTCCCGAGATTTATCAAGCCATTGATGACTCAAAAATCTGCATTCCCATCTTCTCTAGAGATTTTGCCTCCAGTAGCTGGTGCCTGCGCGAGCTAGAACACATGATACAGCGCTGGAAAACCAATGAATTGGAGGTTATGCCCATTTTCTGTGACGTGGAACCTTCTGACGTGAAGCTTGAAACCGGAGTGTATGCGGATGCACTAACTCTGCATAAAAGAAAATATGGGCCCGAGATTGTGCAGCGCTGGGCAGAGTCGCTCAAGGAAGTTACCGGAATCAAGGGATGGGACACCAAGAACACAGGGTATGTTAACTCACTCCACTCCATCTTCCTTTTTCTCTCTGTTTCTTTTGCTTGAAGGCGGATTATGATTTGAAAAGCACAATTTTTTCTTAGTTCTGGACCAAAAATTATGATGGATATCGCTGTGAATTCTACACTCCATTGTCTTGACTCAAGGATTACCTATCATCCTATATTGAATAGAACCATATTGAATCTTGTATTTATTCTTTTGTTTGCTGGGTCCAGCGTTAATTTCGTAACTTCAGGTTCTTGTTTGATCTTGCAAGTGAAAAAGTTTGCCACCAATCTTAAAATTCACTTGATATTCATTGCTCGAGATAAGCATGATAACCTATCATCCTAGATTGAACATAACCAAAGAATCATGTATTTATTCTTTTGTTTGGTGGGTCCAGTGTCAATTTCGTAAGTTCATGTTATTCTTTGATCTTGCAAGTGAAAAAATTTGCCACCAATCTTGTAATTCACTTGATAATGTTGTGTGTTCTGACACAGCCACGGAGAACTTGCACGTTTGATTGCTCGGAAAGTGTCAGTTAAGCTTAAGTTATCTTGTGTGCATATATCGGATCATTTAGTTGGAACGGACGAATCAGCAAATGAAGTAGTAGATTTGCTAGATGTTGAATCTAAGGACGTAAGGCTCATCGGTATTTGGGGAGTTGGTGGAATAGGCAAGACGACTCTTGCCAAGGTTGTCTACGACAAACTATCTACTAATTTTGACAGTTGTAGCTTCATTTCAGATATTCGAGAAGCATCAAAAGGTTATGGTCTGTTAAACTTGCAGAGGCAATTAATCTCCGATATCATTGGTGACCTAGGAGTTGAACTTTCTAGCATTGATCATGGGATAAATATGATTAAAAATCGATTTTACAGAAAGAAAGTTCTTATTGTCCTTGATGATGTAGATCAAGAGAGCCAACTCATGGCATTGGCAGCAAAGAAAGAATGGTTTGGTTTAGGAAGTAGGATAGTTGTTACAACAAGAGACAGAAGTGTTTTCTGTAAACTCCAAGATCAATTTCAACATTGTTTGATTTATGAAGTTAAGGAACTCAACAATCTCACAGCTCTTCAACTATTTAGCAAGCATGCCTTTAGAAGCAACTTTCCTCCAATTGCATTCTTGAGTCTATCTGAGGAAGTTGTTGCAAGAACCGGAGGGCTTCCTCTGGCTATCGAAGTTATTGGCTCATTGTTATGTGGAAAAAAAGAGGAAAGAGTGTGGCAAGATACATTGAAAAAGATGGAATATTGTCAGCACAGGGACGTGAAGGAAAAGTTAATGTTGAGTTATCAGGCATTAGATCATCTGCAACAACAAATATTTCTTGATATCGCTTGCTTTCTAGCTGGAAAAGATAAGAGCTATTCATATTACATGTGGGATGGCTGTGGATTTTTTCCAAGTGAGGGGATTGATATTCTGCTTTTAATGTCCTTAGTGAAGATTGGAGAGGGGAATCAACTATGGATGCATGATCAGCTTAAGGACTTAGGCAGAAGCATTGTGTATGAAGAAAATTGCAAAGACCCGACAAAAGGTTCTCGAGTGTGGGGGAATTCTTGGGGTTTTCTAGATATTGTCCAGCTAAAGAAGGTATAAGTCTAAGTGCACCCTTGTATTCTTTTTTCACTGTAGAAAACTTCCTTGGTCTGTTTTCCCTTTATTTTGGGCTCTATTTGTAACTCCTAAATTTGAACCGACTCTTTCTCATTTTAGGGAACTGGAACTGTTGCAGCGTATTATTCACAATCTAAAGTGCCTCTCCAAGACTCTGTTTGGACATCAAAAGACTTTATCGAAGTGCCAAATATTAGATTTCTACAATTGTCTGGTGGGATCCTCTCTGGAGATTTGGGGGATGTCTTTTCAGAATTGAGATGGCTTACTTGGTATAGGTATCCAAAAGAAATGCAGGTAACCAACTTTTGCCCAAAAAATCTAGTCATCCTTCAGCTAAGGTGCGGCAGCTCAATAGATGAACATTGGGTTGGTTGGATGCAACTCAAGGTATGTATCTGTGTGCAAATAATTTGGGATAACATGTTATATTTTCTTCTAGTTAGACCAGCTCATGTCGCACATGGTCGTTGATCGTCATCCTTCATCTCTTTATTATTATTATTTTATTGAAGTCTATTGTTTTAATTCATAAAACAACTCTTGGTCTTGAAGAAGGCTTATGACACCAATCCCTCATTCTATAGGTCTGAAACTTAACCATTGTGTTTTCACTAGAAAAACATCAAATCAAATAATTACTTTACATTTATGTCGTAGATGTCATTCAAGAGATAATGCCACTTGTATATCCCTGGTGAAGACATTTTGGTCAACGAAAAGACTAGTACCCTTGACCACTTTTATTCCTTGATTCAATATTCTGTTCATAGATATTTTGTTGTGTTAATGGAGAGAATTTAACTTGTGCAGATTTTTCAAGATTGCATTTATCATTTTTACCTAATCAAACAATTAACTTACTGAAAAAAGAAAAAAAAAAAGATGTTATGATTTGGTTGATGGTCATCAATCTGCATTGCATTTTATAGTTTTACATTGATATCATGTTATTGCTATTTTATCATTTATGCCAATTCTTCTCCAATAGCTTTCTTCAATTCAAATTGATTGTAGCTCCATGATTAAAGGGTATTGTAATTTGTACATTCTATGTTACTAGTAATGACATTTTTGGGTTGCACAATAAATAAATGTAATGACCTGATTAGATATATATATATTTCGTGATTTATATAATTTATAGGGTTGTTAGATTGTCTGATGGAATAAATGTCATCACTTAATATCTATTGACTAACATTACTATTTAAAGAACAATTTATAAACATTCACGTTGTTTCGAGTTCCCTAATCCCCCCAACTAGTTGTCATGAATAATAAATGTTTAAAGTTAAGTGAAATATAAGTAGCGACCATCTATAATGTACAAGGATGCGATGCAGAAGAAAAAGCAAACAATGGAGAGAAATTAGCAAATCAATAAAAATTGGCAAATAAATTTGAAAATTAGAAGATATATTCACATAGGAACAACCGTAGAGTTTACAATGATAAGTACTAGTGGTGGGGGCAAAATTGCTAATTTGATGAAGTTGGAAAGGAATGTTATAATTATAGGATGTGTTGGCTCGATGGGGGAGTAATTTGAGAACATATCCATTTTCTTTTATTTGTGGTTGGGGATAATATTGGAAGAAATGAATAAATAGAGTGGTTTCAACTTAAGTTAGGAATGCATGTACATAGTATTTATAAAGTTACTCTTATGGAATGCTTGCTTAGTCGATATATTTGCTTATTAATTGCAAAACTAATATAAATTAAACTCGTTGGATGTACCTAATCATTTGATAGGTGGCTACAAAATTGAAGGTTCTCGATCTGTCATTTTGCAAAATGTTGAAAGAAACTCCTGAGTTCTCTGCATTTTTATCCTTAGAAAAATTAATTCTAAATGGGTGTGAAATGCTTACGAAACTTTCCAACTCGATCGGAATGTTGAAATATTTAGTTGAGTTGGATGTCTCATACACAAGCATTGTAGAGTTGCCAAATAGCATTGTCAATCTAAAGAGCTTGAAAGTGTTGAAGTTCGACTATAGTTGTATCCAAAAGTTACCTGATGCCATCGAGATGATGGAGAAACTTGAGGAAATTTGTGGAGTAGGTTGCCGGCATCTAGAAATGATTCCTAGTGATATTGTGAGATTGCCATTCTTGAAGATTTTGAAATTAACAAGAACTCGTGTGGAGAATGTACTGGAGCTTCCACAGAGTTTGGTAAGTTTGTCTATCCTCACATGTTTCAGAAATAAGATTTGAAGATCTCCAATTTTGTGAGTTTAAAAAATCTGAAATTATATTTTCCCATAACATTGTAGATGTTATCGTTTATGGGAGCAGTGTTGGTTATAATGTCTTTTTATTATTCGATGCAAGGGTAATTTAAAAATAGATCCACCTTCTTTTATCGGTTGTTGGAGACAACATTGGAAGAAATGAAGGGTGACGAAGAGTGGTTTTGGCTTAAGTTAGGAATGCATGTATAAAGTATTTATAAAGTTACTTTTATGGAATGCTTGCTTAGTTGATATATTTACTTATGTCTTGCAAAACTAATATAAATTAAACTCATTAGATATAACTAATCATTTGACAGGTGGCTACAAGATTGGAGGTCCTTGATCTGTCGGATTGCAGAATGTTGAAAGAAACTCCTGAGCTCTCTGCATTTTTATCCTTAAGAAAATTGATTCTAAAGGGGTGTCATTTGCTTACGAAACTTTCAGACTCGATCGGAATGCTGAAATATTTAGTTGAGTTGGATGTCTCATGCACAGGCATTGTAGAGTTGCCAAATAGCATTGTTAATCTAAAGAGCTTGAAAGTGTTGATGATCGACCGTAGTTGCATTCAGAAGTTACCTGATGCCATCGGGATGATGGAAAAACTTGAGGAAATTTATGGAGTAGGTTGTTGGCAGCTAGAAATGATTCCTAGTGATATTGTGAGATTGCCATCCTTGAAGATTTTGAAATTAACAGAAACTCGTGTGGAGAATGTACCGGAGCTTCCACAGAGTTTGGTAAGTTTGTCTATCCTCACATGTTTCAAAAATAAGATTTGAAGATCTCCAATTTAGTGAGTTTAAAAAAATCTGAAATTATATTTTTCCATAACATTGTAGATGTTATCGTTTATGGGAGCAGTGTTGGTTATAATGTCTTTATTATTCGATGCGGGGGTAATTTAAAAATAGATCCACCTTCTTTTATCGGTTGTTGGAGACGACATTGGAAGAAATGAAGAGTGATGAAGAGTGGTTTTAGCTTAAGTTAGTAATGCATGTATAAAGTATTTATAAAGTTACTTTTATGGAATGCTTGCTTTATCGATATATTTACTTATGTCTTGCAAAACTAATATAAATTAAACTCATTAGATATAACTAATCATTTGACAAATGGTGGCTACAAGATTGGAGGTCCTTGATCTGTCGGATTGCAGAATGTTGAAAGAAACTCCTGAGCTCTCTGCATTTTTATCCTTACAAAAATTAATTCTAAAGGGATGTGAAATGTTTACGAAACTTTCCGACTTGATCGGAATGCTGAAATATTTAGTTGAGTTGGATGTCTCATGCACAAGCATTGTAGAGTTGCCAAATAGCATTGTCAATTTAAAGAGTTTGAAAGTGTTGAAGATCGATTGTAGTTGTATCCAGAAGTTACCTGATGCCATTGGGATGATGGAGAAACTTGAGGAAATTTATGGAGTAGGTTGTCGGCAATTAGAAATGATTCCTAGTGATATTGTGAGATTGCCATCCTTGAAGATTTTGAAATTAACAGAAACTCGTGTGGAGAATGTACCGAAGCTTCCACAGAATTTGGTAAGTCTACGTCTATCCTCTTATGTTTCAGAAAAAGATTCGGAGATCTCCAATTTAATGAGTTCAAAAAATCTGAAATTTATGTTTTCTCATAACATTGTAGATGTTATCGTTTATGAGAGTAGTGTTGATTATAATTTATCTATTAATTATTCGATGCGGGGGTAAATTAAGAATAGATTCATTTTCTTTTATATGTTGTTGGGGACAATATTGGAAGAAATAAAAGAAGTATGACAAAGAGTGATTTTGGCTTAAGTTAGAAATGCATGTACAGAGTATTTATAAAGTTACTTTTATAGAATGTTTGCTTAATCGATATATTTGGTTTTATTTTGCAAAACTAATATTAATTAAACTCGTTGGATATACCTAACCATTTGGCAGGTGGCTACAAGATTGGAGGTCCTTAATCTGTCGTACTGTAGAATGTTGAAAGAAACATCCGAGCTCTTTGCATTTTTATCCTTAAAAAAATTAATTCTAAAGGGGTGTAAAATGCTTACGAAACTTTCTGATTCGATCGGAATGCTGAAAAATTTAGTTAAGTTGGATGTCTCATACACAAGCATTGTAGAGTTGCCAAATATTATTGCCAATTTAAAGAGCTTGAAAGTGTTGAAGATTGACGGCAGTTGCATGCAAAAGTTACCTGATGCCATTGGGATGATGGAGAAACTTGAGGAAATTTATGGAGAGGGTTGCCGGCAGCTAAAAGTGATTCCTAGTGATATTTTAGGACTACCATCATTGCAAATTTTGAAATTAACAGAAACTCGTGTGGAGAATGTACCAAAGCTTCCAGAGAGTTTGGTAAGTCTATGTCTATCCTCAACAGTCTTGGAAAAAGATCTAGAGATCTCCAACTTAGTGAATTTAAGAAATCTAGAATTATGTTTTCCCCTTACATACACCATTCGTCCCTTGATTCCAAAAAGTTATCTGGACATGTCCAGCTCATATTGTAAGTTAGAAATTTGGAATGTACCAAAGCTTCCAGAGGGTTGCTTTCGCTGTCTAGAAGAACTTGAACTTGAGAACTGCGACAACCTGCATTGTGTTGGACAGTTGCCCTCTAATTTGAGGATATTTACAGTTACCAATTGCAGATTTCTTGAAGTTATGGACCTTTCCAACTTATCTAACTTTAAGAATCTCAAGGTCCTCAAAGTATGGGACTGTTCGAGACTGGTTGAAATTCGAGGTCTTGACAGACTGGAATCATTGAAAAGTCTTTACATCGAATGCTGCAGTCCCTTGCTACGCTTACCTGATCTATCCACCTGGAAGGAGCTGACGAAGTGGGATGTTGATGCTCTTGTGACAAATTTGGCGAGAGGAAAACAAGTAGCTCGAAGTGATGATCTCCGACTCTAGCACTTGAAAAAAGCTTGTAGGATTGGCAAATCCTTATTATGTTGGCTTGTGTTTTATTTGATCCGTGATACTAGTAGGGTCCCTTTTTTTTTTTTTTTTTATTGGGTTGAGTATTTCATGTGCCCAGGCCTCTACTTCTGATGAACAAAGGATACATATGCTGTTAGGCCTCTTAGAACTTTGTTGGAACTTTTTGGGCCTATCATATTATTGGGTTTTGATCATGCAAAATGCAAATCCCAAAACATTCATCCTATGTAGAATAGCCTCATTCTTGGCTATTATGAAAGTCCAAACTACTTAAATTTCTATTTTTCAACGTCTTTGGAATTTCTATAGCCTCTCAAGTTCAATAGTCTCAACTTGTGTTCAAGCAAAAGTCCAAATCTTTGAAAGCAACTTCATATTCATATTGATAAGAAAAAAAAGAAAATAAATGTTGGATGTTTTGGCTTATATATAAAAGTACGTGCAATGGCGTTGTCAAACCATGCTTCGAGTCACTCTCCATCTAATGATTCCTTAACTCAATTTCTCCTGTGATAGGCCTAATCACTATACTTCAGACAAACTAGTCTTATCTCTATCATCGTCATCACTGTCGCCATCAATCAAACTAGTGAAGAAGTCTCAGGAAAATTAAAAATTAAATAAATAAAATGTCAAAGTATCACAAAAATTGTGGTTCTAGTCTACTACGTCCAAGCAAGGTCGTCGCCTAGCGCCCAGGGCCCAGGCAACTTGATTCAGTAATTGGCATGAATTTGTTGGGTCTTGGTCAAATTTGGCAGGCTGTCTGCTATTGGCTTAAAATGATAATTTTGCCATCCCCTCTCAACATGTCCCTACAAAGATTAAGTTGCAAAAAATACCATGTTAAGTTGCATCCCGATTAAGTTTGTCAACATCGTGCTACATTCATTTCTGCTGATAAATTGTTCCATATTTGGCTAATGCTAATTGAATAAAATAATGACGGCTTTTCCAACCAAAACAATAAAAAATAAATAATGATGGCCTTAAAACAAGGCAAATCGGGCAATTCATGAGGAGTCCACAGATCTCATGATATGGAGATTCACCTTAGGGTTTAGACAAGTAGGATTGACACGCTTAGCGTCCAATACAAGCGTCATGATACAAAGCATCAAATACCGAATATGACGTTGCTAACAAGGATTTTATGAGCACACAATGTCGGACAATCCTTTTCTTGTCCAAACATCACTTCCCTTATGCTGCACTCTCTCTTCAGTGGTAAGACGCCCAGTAAAGTAGTGGCTCCCCAAATCAAGCCACTGCTGATAAGTCGTCGGATCAGTTTTGCGACAGGCAATGCGGCCGAAGCCCTACTTGGCAATTTGTGAGAAAACCTTCTACGAGAATCTTCAAGATACCAAACGGGGCCATTCACTATGTTGCCAATAGAATACATTATGGGCCTTCACCTCTCCTCTGATAGAAGACATGGAACGCTTGCAATTTCTGATTCGAAATGGCCGGTTGTCCTCAAACCAAGGCAATTCACCATTCATTTACTACTCTTTATGATGCTAATTTCTAGAGTTTCATATACAACACCCTGGTCCACGTTCCAGCACAAACGTCGAATACCTTGTCCTTGTACCCACAGTTGCAGGATTTAGCCGGTGTTTCAAAATACAACGTGGGGTATCGGTATTTTGTCGCCACTGACCACCAGTGCTCTCATGAAACAACGTCGACTTCTGTATAATTTGTTGCTGATCCTCTTCCCCATGCTGGTACCACTACCACACATACATTGGAGATGGATTTTGAGTTACCAAAGGGAAGGTTACTGGGGTTCCCTTTATCTATCTCCTGCTTCGCCCGTTCTCGAGATCAATGTGTCGTGAATCTATTTTAGACTCTAAGATCAGTAATGTGGTCAATGTGATATAAAACCTCTCATAGATATTTCACTTTCGATGTTGCACGCTATCACGCGTAAACAATCCACCATATGGACCATTTACTAGACTCATTCTTACTTGGTCTATGACATCAATAGGGTATCACATTATTGGGGTCTGACCATGCATATGGATCCAAAAAACTACATCTGACAGAGAGGATTGTCATTTATGGGGGAAATTTGTAAAAAAAAAAGTCATAAATCTATCATGTGGCCGCTAACTCAGTCATAAACTTTTCGGTTTGGTCGATTTCGTCCGAAATCTTTTGAAGAATTTTTTTAATGTGGTCCATCCAACCAATTTGCCTAGAAATCGCTAATGTGGAGATTCAATTAGTGCCGGGGATGAAATGGCATTCTGCAATATTTTTTCCTTTTTTTTTTTTTTCTTTACTTTTCTTTCTAGTTTTTTTTTTTCCTTTTTTATTTTTCTATCCCTCCGCCGATCACCAATCCAAGTGATAGCTGGCAAAGGTTGCTAGGGTGAGGGCGTAATAATGAACATGTGACAACAGCAGATTCACATTCGCGAGAAGAGATTGACATGAATGCCAAACCTGCTACCATAAGTTGATACCAGCCATTTACAAAATGTAGGAAACTTGTCCAGAACCTCAGGGACACGTCCAGAAGGTCGAGATAACAAGTCTTGAAATGTGGAAAGTGAAATCCTACAAGCTTATGATTATAAAAGGATGAAAGAAGAAGAGCACACACACTCAACCAAACTGTCAGATTTAGCTTATTCGATCAAAGTTTATGTTTCTTTTCTTTTGTGAGGCTTTCACATTTGACTTTGATTTAAGTTTGTACCGTCAGATTTTAGTTTTGATTCCCTATTAAGTCTGGTTCTTGTACTGTACCTTTTTACACTGTAATCGTATATAATGACAAGAAGTTCTCAAATTTGCTAATTTTAAACTCGGTCTTTATTGAAGAGTCTATAAAGAGAGCTGGCTTTCATTTGGCTTTTTTTTTTTTTTTTTGGCGATAACAGGACCAAATCGGTCTTCTAGCATATCGCTTTCGTACTATTAATATTGATATTGTTGCCCGACTAAATCCCGCTACCATTATTTTCGTGTCTTTGTCCATCCTAGTTATATCATAAAAATATTCTAAGATATTTCAGTACTATAAGAAGAAGAAGTGAAGCGTACAGTGATTAATTAATTATTACTCTCAACTTCTCCTTCCCTGTTCCCCTTTATTATCCCGTCCAAGTGCATGTTCTCCTCAATTGCTTATTAAAATATGAAATAAGGACATATGTCTTTTCTTGACAAAAATGAAAGTCAGGACACAGGAGATATGTTATACTTATTCTAATGCACAAATACAGTCAAGAAATAGAGAAAATATTCAGTGGTATGAGCGAGCCACGTCATCTACTAACGTGGTGCGCATTTACTACTCAAATATTGACACGTGTATGTGAGTGGGACCCGTTGGAAATTGGAAAGGTTGACTCTCGCCTGGTGGCTCGGCTCGGCTGGCAGAAGAAAGGACAAGTCAATGGGTAGTAAATGCACAACACTCCCGCTTAAAATATCTCTCTCCTCACTGGAATTTTATGGGTTTTGTCTCTCCCTCTCCTCGTGGAAGAACAGACAGAGAACGAGCTATACTTCCTCTATTTCCTTCTCCGCGCATCCCACTCCCTCCGCCTTCGCCTCCCCAAAAGTCTTGCCGGTCATCTACCTCTGGCACGTTGCCTCCTCCAAGAGCCCTACCAATTGCAGCTGGTTCTCGACCCCCTTTGCCTCCGATTGTTTCCAATGCGGAGATCAAGCATAAGCTTTCGGCAACTTTTGGGCCTCTGTTCGATTGCCTCCCTCTGATGAACTCATCATCAACTCTGACTTCGAGCCGCTGCCGCCGTCGATGGCGTCCTCCATCTTTAGCATCTGCTCGTCCTCCCCCTCCCTCAAGCCGAAGAGGCCGCTGGCCTCCGACAAGAGGGAGGCGGCCTCGGTCTCATTCCTGAGTAGTGCCAAGCTCCCCGCCGTCGACCGGGTGCTATCCCCGTCGCTGGCCCGATTGGTCGTGGGAGGGAGATCTCAACAGACTTGGGCGGGGTCGACGGCGTGGCGAAGAAGGAGAGGCGCGGGCTAGAGGGTTGGAGAAGGATTCCCACTTGCTGTTGACGAGGTATGTGGACTGGCTACACCAGCACTGGAGTTAGGGCTTTTCCGTGGACGTGAGTCGAATCGGGTTCACGGATGAGTTCGTGGAGGAGATGGAGCCTTGGTTCTAGGCCACGTTCAAGGTGATGGAGGAGCTGGAGAAGGGCGTGATCGCGAACTCGACTCGAATGAGGGCCGCATGGTCGGGCACTACTGGTTTAAGAAGTCAAAACTCGCGTTGGCCCGGTCCTTGAAGGCGCAGATTGAGAGCAAGCTCGATGCCGTTTGCAATTTCGTTGCCGATGTGGTTAGCGGTAAGGTCAGTTCTGGAATTCCGGTTGTTGCTGCTCTCCATGTGGTAAGAGAGTCTATAGTTCCCTGTGTTCTTTCTTTTTGGAATCGGTTTGCTGTCATAGATGCCTGTGTCACTTTTCTGGTAAATGCCAACATTGTCTTAGTCACTCGAGGAAGCGTGAACCAAGGATAAATTGAATTGGTTTCTGGTCGAAGAGATGGAGAGCTCGTTTATGTGTTCTTCACTTAAAAAGACCGTGTATGGAAATTTCCGACTCTGAGATGCACTGTTTTCAAAATTTTCTTCAGGTTTTCCGATTAATGTCAGCATGAAATTCGGTTTTTGTTCGCTGGTTTTCTTTTAGTGTGCTTAGCTTATTGCATTGGACACGGACGGGTTGATTGACTTGATTATGTTTGACGCTTAATTTGCAAATTAAGCCCCCTCCTACTTCTCCCGTGAATTGCTTTACTCAAGTACTTGTAGTTGGAATTGGAGGTTCAGCTCTTGGGCCACGGTTTGTTGCAGAGGCATTGGCTCCCGATAAACCTCCATTGAAGTGTTGTAGACCAGAATGTCCATCCTCCTCTTGCAATCTACCCTTCAGGTATTCAGCTTCATGGAATGTGCTGCTCTTTTAACTTTTTATACCTTCATTGATCTATCCATTTAAGTTGTCGGTCGATGTACATTGCACCGTTGATAGTGGAGGTAAGCACGGCCCTTTTTCATTCAGTTGGGCACCGAACCAAACAAACTGCATTAATATGGTTTACCAAACCAAACCACACTATGTTCTTTTTGGTAACTTTTACTCCATCCTATTTTTCAATGCAAGTTGAGCTGCTCACTTCCTTCGGTTTTATTGGCAAATTGTGCGGCAAGCCAGACTATGTTTTTCTGCTTAGCGCATTCCTTCCCCCTCAACAAAAAAGAGTCCCTCTAAATCTATGGTATGGACAAATATGTGCACTATTTGGTGGTTTAAATCAGCACCTAACCTAGCTTTTCACCATATGTCATTTTCTATTGTCTTTATTAGGAAGCAGCCTTCCAGGAGTTGGTATTGTTCTATGCTGAATAAGTGGACGAAACTGATGTTCAAGGTGAATCTGAGTTCAGATCATTTGATGTATAGATGTATGAGAGAATCCCTATTTGTGCTTTGCTGTTAAATTCCGCATGATATCTGACATGACCATGTTTGTCTTTTATTTAATTTTTCCACATGAATCGATGAGCTCTAAACTTCTAGAATTGAATTCGCTGCATTTTTTTGCAATTGATTAGGATATCTTTCCTCACAAAGTTTCATTCCGTATCATGGACACAATACGTAGAAGATCCACTCTCATCATGTCTATGCTCTCACCATGTCCCGAATGAACTTCTATACTTCTCTAATTTATTTCTTCCTTGAATGAAGTAGTTTAGAGTTTAATAAAGAAAGAGATCTATCTAAATTACTTCCATTCACATCATCTACAGTTTCATGTTTAATTGCCAGAATCAAAATTTGCTACGTGTTTTATCGCATTTCAAGTAACTTCAATGGTTAATTGTAATAATAATAGAAAAACTTTCATGGTTAATCACATTTAAATTAAAGCGAGGTACAGAGGATGTATATCCACTGGATAAGAAGACCTTAAATCCCAGTACTCATTTCAAATTGTTAAGTTGCTTAACATTTGACGCTCATAATAATCTTATAATATCAGGGAAAGGTGTTGAGAGATGAGAATATGAGCCCCAAATCTATTATTTGATACTCCTGATAATTGCTTAGTTGTAGGTGGCTTATGGACACCTAAAAGAGTTACATATTGCTCTACGACTTCAATACTGGCTTGTTGTTGACTATGTATTATTGTTTGTCATCTAATATTCGTGAAATTAGTTGGAGAGTTTGGATTAGCAGTGCACAGCAAGTCCAGTTCAAGCCAAGAACCGGGTAGAGCCATCCTGATCAAGTCTGGTTCCGGGTCAATTCTCAAAAAAAAATCAGTCCACTTCTCGATAATGAAACCATGGAGTCGGCCTTTATCTGGTTTGGCTCCCGGTTCTTATAATAAAACCATCTATTAGACCTTGAAACCGACCAACCAAGGTGGTTCTAGGCTCGAACCAATCCAGAACCGATCTTTTGCCTTATTTTAACGGTCTGAATGATATCTCAATTTTACTTTTGGCTGATTAGATTCATTGACAACACAGGTCCCGCTAAAATTTACCATCAAATTGCGCAGCTTGGTCCTGAGCTGGCTTCTACCCTAGTAATTGTGATATTAGAGGTGCCTGCATGTATTTTGCTTTGTGATCTCTCCTTTATACAGATTAGAAGAATATATATAGTAATTCATTGTTATTTCCCGTTGTATAGAGTGGCGGTACTCCAGAAACAAGAAATGGCTTATTGGAAGTACATAAGGCCTTTCGTGAAGCGGGATTGGAATTTGCAAAACAGGTTTTGGTCCCATCCTATAGCACATATACTACAAAATCTTCTCAATGCATAATGACGGGATACAAGTGACGATTTTGCTACATATAAGTTTACAAGTTACTCTTGCACACATCACAGTGCATACTATCAGAGACAACCGTTCAACTTGTTAGCTGACATCCTTGAATGCCTGATTAGCTATCTATAGTCAAGATTGATATCTCGACCGTACTTAGTTCAATCTGGCGACCCAGCTTCATACGTCATAAAAGTGCACACGCAGAATCCTAAGCACTACACACAGAGCAGGATTTTACACCCTAAGTTGCTCCACTAATACCGAAACTAATTCCTTTACTGGACTTGGGTAACAACCGAATGTTCCAAAGAAACACCAAATAACATTAGTTGATAGCAATCTTACCACATTCTTTATACTTGCCTCATCCATCAAGGATGCGCCGGCAAGCATTTCTCTGGTATCGATCCCCTGAAGTTGAAGTCGCTAATGAATATGCTCTTCAAGTCCAATCAAAATATAACCACAATGAGATTAGAAGTTAGGCTTACGAACTTGAAGGGCTGTTGAAAGTAGACAAACTATGGACATTTCAAATGTTCTACCACCCACCAGTCAAACATTGGAAATCTAGCCAACCAGCCCTCAATCCGGGCAGTATTGTCCAACAACAAGTTCTCTAGTGTTATGGCAACACCCAGCATTCATGATGGGAAAAGCAGTGATCAATGCAATATCTGCAAAATTGAAGGTGACGAAATTTCACTTAAGCAGACAACCGAAAAAATTAATTTTGACATAACTTCATGCAAGTGCACCATCAGAATGACATATAAATGAAGACATCCAGTTACCCAAGATTTTGTTATACATCACAAGCAATAACTTTTCCATGCAAGACTAACAAACTGACTAAGCCTCGTTAGCAATAATGACTTTAAAAAGCCACTAAACTGGATAATCCTAATTATAAAATACATGCACCAAAATAGAGTTCACCCCAAGACATTTGGAAGCTTGCCCTAAAGAAAATGCTCAACCACAAAAGAAATTAATAGGGTGTTGGATTCATTATTATTATTATTATTATTATTATTATTATTATTATTATTATTATTATGTTATGTGCAACAACAATAGAAAGGCCATGGAACCTACTCTGTGAAAACCACATGAGCACATCAACCAAGATCAACTAATATCTTCGCAATAAAAAAGATAAGTCTAATATTCAATAGCTTATAGCCCTTGAGTGTCACAAGAAGCTAATAATTAGTTGTCAACTTTGCTCTAGTTAGTATCTTTAAAGAAAACATGAAACTCAACGACTTGTCGGTGAAACTTCTATAGGCAAGGGAAAAAAAAAAGAAACCAAAACCTGTTTTGCAAATTCCAATCCCGCTTCACGAAAGGCCTTATGTACTTCCAACAAGCCATTTCTTGTTTCTAGAGTGCCGCCACTCTGTACATCGGGAAATAACAATGAATTACTATATATATATTCTTCTAATCTATATAAAGGAGAGATCACAAAGCAAAATACATGCAGGCACCTTTAATATCAAATTACTAGGGTAGAAGCCAACTCAGGACCAAACTGCGCAATTTGATGGTAAATTTCAGCGAACCCGTGTTGTCAATGAATCTAATATGCCAAAAGTAAAATTGAGATATCATTCAGACTGTTAAAATAAGACGAAAGATCAGTTTTGGATTGTTTTGAGCCTAGAACCACCTTGGTTGGTCAGTTTCAAGGTCTAATATGTGACATCATGAATTTCTCAACTTGTTTCTACTTAATTAATCGGGCATTTCGTTGACGCATTTATAAGGCTATTCTTAGAGCCAATTACTCTTGAGATAACTAGACTGTCTAGGTAAGTAATTAAGAAATTTTAGGACAATAAACTTGAGAATTCGATTAGGAATCGACTTCTCGACCATGCTCATCTTTAGAGGCCATTACGGCACAGTTAAAAATCGATTTAAGGTCAGAGATAGGTCTGTTCGACTGAGATGTGTGACCGATCGTGGGTGACTCCACTGAATTGGAAAAAATTCTCGTTGACCGACACTAATATGATTTTTCTGTCGTTTGGCACCCTGTATCCGTAATTGGATCCTCGAGATTTTTATGATAATCGAGAGTCGCCATTGAGTCGAATGGGTTCATAGTAGTTCGAAGAAAATCAACCATGGGTCATTTGTCTTAAAATGTTCTGAAAACCACCTGGTAGTCTAAGTCACGCTAAAAACGCGACGAATGGAAATTAACCGTCAATTCGAGTCCGATTTTAGAAATTGAAGTTCTGTCATGTCACAATAAATTTTAAGATCCACGACTTAGTCTCATAAGATTTTTCTGACAACCGAGACTTTTTGGGAAAAAGTCAGTTTAGGGCCGTTTTCGTTCAATTGAAGCTGGGGATTGATTCTAATTGTGAATTTGATAAGCATGAGGGATCTTTGGAGGAGGAAATTAATCAATTTGATATTTGAGACATCAATTTATTTTGTGAGATTTAATTGAGAGAAAATCAAGAGGGAATTTGGATGAAGAAACGCAAGTGGAGATCAAGTACTCTAGTTGGAAATTCTTTTGGGGATAATTGGGCCAATTTAAAAGAAAATGGGATGAGAATTTGCTATGTTAGGAAATTCTTTTGTTCCCTCCCATTCCCTTTTTTTTTTTTTTTTCATTTTTGGCTAACCCTTGTATTTCCTTTTCTTTTCCCCCTTGGCCGAGTCCCTTTCTCTCTCCCTCTCTCTTTCTTCTCTTTTCCCTCGTGCTGAATTCCCCTGCCGGTTTCCACTTTGCTTCTCTCTCTTCACTTTTTACTTTTGACTTTTCAACACTTATCTCCTTCTCTCTCCCTCGACACTCTCTCTCTCCCCCTATGTTCGAACGGAAGCAGAGAACAGAAGACGGAAGAAAGGAGCAGCTTGCCGCCGCCCGCGCTCCGTCACCTGCGCTCCGCCTGCGCTCCGCCGCCCACCGCTCGCCTTGCCATCTCCTCTCTCTTCTCCCCCACTCCCACGGACCGACTTCTTCTTCTCCTTTCTGGTTTGTGCGAAGACAGCAAAACAAAAACAGCTCGCTTGAAGATCGGAGCTGCTGTCGCCGTCGAAGCCACGCTGGACCGTCGTCCGCTCCACCCGCACGACGCCGCCCACCGCCGTTCATCTTCAGCTCGCCTGCTCGTGTGCCGTCCGCCCCGTCCAGCTGAGCTGTCACCTCTACCCAGCTTGTCTCAGCCATCACAAGCCGCGGCCCGACCCCCTCCGGCCGCCATTCGGACCTGCCGGAGCCCCTCTCGCCCTCTGCCAGCCTTGCCCAACCAGCTCAGCCACCGGACGAGCTTCGTCCAACCAAGAACAGTGGCTGGAAAAATGGGTTTCCAGCACTGTTTAAGGTCCGCATTGGGTCGTTTCCGGGCCCCTAACCCGAGCTGTGCTTTGGGAGAAATCGATCCTCGCGTCGTCCCCGTCGGATTGATCCGATTTACGTGCAATTCCAGTGAGTAATTTCACTAATCCCTACTTAGTTTACTAATTATGCTTAGGAGTTGGTTAGGTTTAATTAAATGCAATTAGGTGGTTAGATTATAATAGATTAGTGATTATTAAACAAATGTGATGCATATTAGACAATTAGATTGTGCAATTAGCAAGTAGACATAGTCTACTATTTATTGAAAGCATCTCGGGATTTTTCCCGACCCTTAGCGGGCTTCAATTAGGCAATTCGGGCATAAATTGGATTTTTAGTAATTAATTATTAATTTTCGAAATTAATTAATTATTTTTTCGGAAATTCAACCGGGATGGTCGGTGACCGGAATTTTATGTTGGTGATCGTGGTGAAGTCCGTTTATTCAATTGGGCTTTATTTTGAGCTAAATTGAAATTTTAATATTTATTAATTAATTTTCGAAATTAATTAATTATTTAATTATTTTTCGGAAATTAATGCTAAGATGATCGACGACCGGAATTTCGTGCTAATCGTCGTGGCACAGTCCATTTATTTAATTGAGCTTCAATTTGTATGGCATTGATTTGAATTGTGAATTTTTGAATATGTTCATATTGAATTGATTTGATTATTTGATTGAGAATTAATTGGGTATCGACAGCGGATTGGCGAACCGTAGAGAAAGGAGTTGTCTCATAATGGAATCACAGTAGAAAGTAAATCACTTGGAGAAGGGTACGTGGCTCGGTGATTAAGTATTGGCATCTAAAAAGAGCATGTGGCTCGGTGATCTGATGCGTCACTTTGGCGAACTAGTGCCTTAGAGAATGCATGTGGGCTAGACATTTTGGAATGGTATCTAAAAGGACACGTGGCTCGGTGATCTGATGCGTCACTTTCGTGAACTAGTGCCTTAGAGAATGCACGTGGGTCCAGTATTTGAGAATGGCATCTAAAAGGGCACGTGGCTCGGTGACTTGATGTACCACCTTGGCGAAGAGGTCGCCTTAGAGAATGCACGTGGGTCCAAGGTTTGAGGCACGTGGCTCGGAGACTTGGGATGTCGTCCTGGAGAATGCACGTGGCCTAGCTTTTAGATATTCCACAGTGGGGAATGATTTGTGTGACATGTAATCGACTGATTCGATTTGTTTTGAGTAAATGGGTGCCTATTATGATTTGTCTTCACTTGCAGGTGGAATTTGAGGCCGAGGTAAGTCCTCTAACCTGTGCGTGTTTAGGCAGCCTATAATATAATGGTTTACTAATCGGGCCTTAATGGGGTAGAACTTGCTGAGACGTAGTCTCATCCCGGTTGTGGGATAATATTTCAGGCCTGTAGATGAACCCGAGGAGGAGGAATCGGAGAAGGAGAACACTGAAGTGAAACTTGAGGAGAAGAAAGATTCTTGAAGAAGGAGATGATCCAAAAAGGAATCCTGAGTACGACCGGATGAGGACTGAGGTCCCATCCTCTTGTGGGAATCCTGTTTTGATGTGAATAGAGTGAAATTAGAAAGTCGTGAATAGTTTTGTGAAGATCTTTGAGTTATGCTCTGTATAAAATGTTTGTGAATTTCAATATGAAAAATATGGCCTTGCTTTTCTATCCCATCAATTTACTGTCTGGGGATTCATAACTACTTCCGCATGTGCATAATAAAAGAAATGGTTGGCGATATATAGTCTTGGGATATCGCATTATAAAATTGACTAGGTAGAAGGATGTGTGCGTGCCCAAGGATCAGGGCGTGACACAATAGATGGTTTTACTATAAGAACCAGGAGCCAAACTAGATAAAGGCCGACTCTATGGTTTCATTATCGAGAAGTGGACTGATTTTTTTGAGAATTGACTCGGAACCAGACTTGATCAGGATGGCTCTACCCGGTTCTTGGCTTGAACTGGACTTGCTGCGCACTGCTAATCCAAACTCTCCAACTAATTTCACGAATATTAGATGACAAACAATAATACATAGTCAACAACAAGCCAGTATTGAAGTCGTCGAGCAATATGTAACTCTTTTAGGTGTCCATAAGCCACCTACAACTAAGCAATTATCAGGAGTATCAAATAATAGATTTGGGGCTCATATTCTCATCTCTCAACACCTTTCCCTGATATTATAAGATTATTATGAGCGTCAAATGTTAAGCAACTTAACAATTTGAAATGAGTACTGGGATTTAAGGTCTTCTTATCCAGTGGATATACATCCTCTGTACCTCGCTTAATTTAAATGTGATTAACCATGAAAGTTTTTCTATTATTATTACAATTAACCATTGAAGTTACTTGAAATGCGATAAAACACGTAGCAAATTTTGATTCTGGCAATTAAACATGAAACTGTAGATGATGTGAATGGAAGTAATTTAGATAGATCTCTTTCTTTATTAAACTCTAAACTACTTCATTGAAGGAAGAAATAAATTAGAGAAGTATAGAAGAAGTTCATTCAGGACATGGTGAGAGCATAGACATGGTGAGAGTAGATCTTCTACGTACTGTGTCCATGATACGGAATGAAACTTTGTGAGGAAAGATATCCTAATCAATTGCAAAAACATGCAGCGAATTCAATTCTAGAAGTTTAGAGCTCATCGATTCATGTGGAAAAATTAAATAAACGACAAACATCGTAATGTCAGATATCATGCGGAATTTAACAGCAAAGCTCAAATAGGGATTCTCTCATAGATCTATACATCAAATGATCTGAACTCAGATTCACCTTGAACATCAGTTTCGTCCACTTATTCAGCATAGAACAATACCAACTCCTGGAAGGCTGCTTCCTAATAAAGACAATAGAAAATGACATATGGTGAAAAGCTAGGTTAGGTGCTGATTTAAACCACCAAATGGTGCACATATTTGTCCATGCCATAGATTTAGAGGGACTCTTTCTTGTTGAGGGGGAAGGAATGCGCTAAGCAGAAAAACGTAGTCTGGCTTGCCGCACAATTTGCGAATAAAACCGAAGGAAGTGAGCAGCTCAACTTGCATTGAAAAATAGGATGGAGTAAAAGTTACCAAAAAGAACATAGTGTGGTTTGGTTTGGTAAACCGTATTAATGCAGTTTGTTTGGTTCGGTGCCCATTTGAATGAAAAAGGGCCGTGCTCACCTCCACTATCAACGGTGCAATGTACATCGACCAACAACTTAAATGGATAGATCAATGAAGGTATAAAAAGTTAAAAGAGCAGCACATTGCATGAAGCTGAATACCTGAAGGGTAGATTGCAAGAGGAGGATGGACATTCTGGTCTACAACACTTCAATGGAGGTTTATCGGGAGCCAATGCCTCTGCAACAAACCGTGGCCCAAGAGCTGAACCTCCGATTCCAATTGCAAGTACTTGAGTAAAGCAATCCGCAGGAGAAGTAGGAGGGGGCTTAATCTGCAAATTAAGCGTCAAACATAATCAAGTCAATCAGCCCGTTCGTGTCCAATGCAATCAGCTAAGCACACTAAAAGAAAACCAACGAATAAAAACCGAATTTCATGCTGATATTAATAAAAAAACCTGAAGAAAATTTTGAAATTACTGCATCTTAGAGTCGGAAATTTCCATACACGGTCTTTTTAAGTGAAGAACACATAAACAAGCTCTCCATCTCTTCGACCAGAAACCAATTCAATTTATCCTTGGTTCACACTTCCTCGAGTGACTAAGACAATGTTGGCATTTACCAGAAAATTGACACAGGCATCTACGACAACAAATCAATTCCAAAAGAAAGAACATAGGCAACTACAGACTCTCTTACCACACGGAGAGTAGCAACGACCGAAATTCCAGAACTGACCTTACCGCTAACCACGTTGGCAGCGAAATTGCAAATGGCGTTGAGCGTGCTCTCAATCTGCGCCTTCGTGAACCGGACCGGTGCGAGTTTCGACTTCAACCAGTAGTGCCCGACCATGCGGCCCTCATCTGAGTTGAGTTCGCGATCGCGCCCTTCTCCAGCTCCTCCATCGCCTTGAATGCGGCCTAGAACCAAGGCTCCATCTCCTCCACGAACTCATCCGTGAACCCGATTCGACTCACGTCCAAGGAAAAGCCCTAGCTCCAGTGCTGGTGTAGCTAGTCCACGTACCTCGTCGACAGCCAGTGGGAATCCTTCTCCAGCCCTCTAGCCCACGCCTCTCCTTCTTTGCCACGCCATCGACCTTGCCTAGGTCTGCTGTGATCTCCCTCGTGACTGATCAGGCCAGTGATAGGGACAGCACCCGGTTGACAGCGGGGAGCTTGGCACTACTTGGGAACGAGACCGAGGCCGCCTCCCTCTTGTTAGAGGCTGGCGGCGTCTTCTGCCTGAGGGAGAGGGAGGACGAGCAGATGATAGAGACAGAGGAAGCCATCGGCGGCAGTAGTGGCGGCAGCAGCAGCTCGGAGTCGAAGTTGATGACATTCGTTGGAGGGAGGCAATCGAATAGAGGCCCGAAGTTGCCGAGAAAGCTTATGCTCAATCTTTGTGTTGGAAACAATCGGAGGCAAAAGGGGTCGGGAACCAGCTGCGACTAGTGGGGCTCTTGGACGAGGTGATGTGCCAGAGGTAGATGACCAGCAAGGCTTTTGGGGAGGCGGAGGGAGTGGGATGCGTGGAGAAGGAAATATAGGAAGTGTAGCTCGTTCTCTGTTCTGTTCGGGCTAGTGATAGGGAGGCGGAGGAGGGAGGGAGGGAGGGAGGGGAGGGAGGGAGGGACGAGACAAAAACTAGAAAATTCAAGTGAGGAGAGAGAAATTTCAAGCGGGAGTGTTGTGCATTTACTACCCATTGACCTGTCCTTTCTTTTGCCAACCGAGCCGAGCCATTAGCCGAGAGTCAACCTTTCCAATTTCCAAAGGGCCCCACTCACGGACACATGTCAATATCTGAGTGGTAAATGTGCACCACGTCGCGAGATGATATGACGCGCTCATACCACTGAATATTTTCTTCAAGAAATATGAGTTTGAAGAAATTTTTTTATACTCAATGTTTTTTCTTTCTTTGCAGATCAAGAATAGTAATCTCACTAGATCTCTTGGCAATGGCTTCACAGAACTCAATCAAGCATGATGCTAATAGATTTGTCATAGCTAAGTGGATTGCTTAGATTTATATAACCGGCCACCTATTTCCTATTATGATTTAGTGACATCAAAATAATTGAGAAAATTACTAAACTTATTGCACTTGTGTCAATTCAATTCTAAACTTCTCTATTTTGTCAATCTAGTCATAAACATTTTGGTAATTTGATAATATAGTTCATCCAAACTAATTTTGTCTTAAAATCACTAACATGGACACCGATCGGCATTAACATGAATTTTCTTGAATTTATTATTATTATTTTCTTTTCTTTTTCCTTTCCTTTTCTTTTTCTTCTCTTTTCCTTTTTTTCCTTTTTTTTTACTAGTGACATATCTTGAATTGCAGTCTGAAGACTAATTGCCCTTCATTGAAACAATCCTAATTCAACCATTCCTCATGCTTACAACTCAGAAAAGCTCAACATTGCCAAAACAAATATCTTACTTAAAACCTTCTAAAACTCTAGAAGAATGATGTATTGTTGCTAATTAGGGGCGGGCATGGTTCTAGAGTAGAACCTAAAATCTAATAATCGAACTGATGGGAACTTGTAGGTTCTAGGTTCCAATGTATGCAGGGTAGGTTACAAGTTCCAAAAAATGGGAAACCTATTTGAACGGGTAGATTCAAGATTCTTTATTGGAGAAACTTGGAACTTGGAACCTAGAACCTAAAACCTAAAACAAGTTTTAATGTTTTTATTAGTTCATGTCTTTGCGCAATCCTCCATTTTTCCATGTCGCTTGATTATGAATGTATAATTTGGAAGTACTAATCTGAGCTTTTATTTTATGACTAAGACTTTTACCTTTTTAATGTTCATATTTTTTTGTATGTCTATATGGTCAATGAATTGTAACAGTAAGTTGAGGTCATTAAGGGCACGTTTAATAATAATTCTGTTCCCGGGAACAGATTCTGATCATAAATGATTCTTTTTTATTCTGTTCTCAGGAGCAATTTCTAAGCATTTTAAGTCGTTTAGTAACTATCCAAAATTTATGATTATAGAATAGAATTGTGTTTGGTATTGTCGATCGACCTTTGGCGAGGCTGGCCCTCATTGGCCGAGCCTTGCCGGTGGCTAGGCCGGCCTCGCCGGGGCTGGGCGAGGCCTGCCTGGCCACTGGCGGGTTGGGCGAGGCCCGCTTGGCCACCGGTGGGGCTGGGCGTCGCGAGGCTTCCCCAACCCCAGCGAGGCCGAGCCTCGCTGGTGGCTGGGCTTGCCTTCGGCGAGCTTGTCGGATCGGTTGCCAGTGAGTGGTGGAGGATGACAGCAGACGATGGCGGACGACGGCGGATAGCAACCCGCGGGATGGCGGTCGATGAAGAAGAAGAAGAAGAAGAGAAAATGGAAGAAGAAGAGTTGATTTTGATTCTTAGATTTGTTTCTGAAACAAGAATCAATTATTATTTTTTTATTCTTGATTCTATTCCAAATCTACTTTTGGGAACAAAAAAATAAAAATTTGTTCTCGAGAACAAAAATTTTACCAAACACAATTTTGTTCCAAAACTACTCCCGAGAATAAAAAATCAGAATCGAGTACTGTTTAGACGGTTACCAAATAGCCCCTAAAGGTTTTAATTCACTGCAATCGTTTAATTAATAATATAAGTGGAACCTTGGTAAATTCTAAAACTTGTGGCAAGGTAAGTTTTAGGATTTAGGGTATGTAGGACAAGTTCTAAGTTCTAAAAAATGAGAAACGTGCTCCAATGGGTAGGTTATGTTTCAAATGAAACCTATACGGAACCTGGAACCACTTACCTTTATTGCTAACAATAGATAACAAAATACTATTATTTACCCACAACGATGTGAACAACTTTATATCTTCAGTTGATGGTTAACACCACACTGTATACATTTACATAAGAGGAAAAGGATTCCAAGAACATCAAGAAGAAGCCCCGCCAAAAGACAACTGAAACATAGCAAAACAAGCGTCATTGAATATCGTTTGCCTTCTCTTATTGAACTTACTGGCGTCGGCCATCACTGCTAGACCTTCAGTAGATGAAGCAGTAAATGCCAAGATTACAGCGTTACCTGGACAGCCTATGGACGTGAGTTTTGCTCAGTATTCGGGACATGTGACTATAAACGAAAAAAAGAAGCTGTTCTATTGGCTGGTTGAAGCGTCATCGGATGCAGAGTCTAAACCTCTTCTTCTTTGGCTCAATGAAGGACCCAGTGCCTTGACAATCGGGTACAGAGCCTTTCGAGAGATTGGACCCTTCCAGACCTTGCCCGCCGGGAAGCTTTTTAAGAGACAATTTGCTTGGAACACTGGTAATTTTGTTTCAGCAACGCTTTGTGTATTAAATCCCGATTAAGACTCGTTCGTTGAATGTCTCGAATGGCTATTACCTTATATGACTTGCTGTTTGGTTTTATTGATCAGGGAAAGTCAAACTCAAGAAACTTTAGGCCCGCCTCTCTCTAAGACGAAACTCAATTGAGAAGGTGCAAAGGTTTTTTTTTTTTTTGTCAAAAAAAGTGCCAAGTTTAAATAGTGACATAATTAGTGTGTAGATTGTAGTATGGAGACTCAACATTTTCATTATATCTGTCGGTTAGTTTTACCCTTTTAACTCGATATATGGTATAACTTCAGACCAAAGTAACGGCTTTTTCATGACGGCAGACTACATGATCCATTTTCGTTTTTATATTTGGATTACATTTTTCAAACTCATAAACAATGCGCCATCACCAAGAAATCCATATTTAAGATGAAGATTGAATAATAACATCTTGTGGTTGCTGGAGCTGGATTTTCTATCCTCAGCGTTGCTGAGTCAATCGGAGAAAACAGCACCGGTCGGGACTTAATGACTTACTCTACCTGTTTGCCCTGGTTTGATTATTGAGTCTTCCACTCTATACTTTCTTTCTAAAAGTCTCAAGTTATTTCCTTTTCTTTCCATCTCAGCCATGGACAGTCACACATTTTTAAACAAATGGCTCGAAATCTTTCCGAAATACAAATACCGAGACTTCTACGCTGCCAGAGAGAGCTGCGCAGGTACGCGTTTTCTGTGGCCATTTTAATGTATAAAGTAATTTTAGGTCACGCACGAGTTTAATAATAAACGCTTATTCCAGGACATTATGTGCCTCAACTCGCTCGACTGATAGTAAACCACAACATGGGGATCGTGCGACCAATCATCAATCTGAAGGGAATATAAGTGAGATGACTAGTGTCGAATCTGCATGTCAAAGCTTATCCATTTTCGCTATTAAACTGGACTAAGCTAGTGCTCTTTTCTTGGGTAAAAATTTCCTAGCCAGGAAACCCTCCTTGACGACGAAACTGGAGAATCGGGTATGGCTGATTACCTGTGGAATCATGGGTTGATCTCAGATGCTACATACTGAAACATACAGAAATTCTGCGCTGTCGATAGACATTCTGATGGCTGCAATAAAGCCTGGGATGAAGCATACATGAATGAATCTGGAGATGTCGACAATTTTAACCTATTTATGAGACCATCTGCGAGCCCCATACAGCTGAGATAGCTCCTAAATTTATTCTTAGAGGCTGGAAAATGAGCGGTAAGAAAGCCTGACAGCACTTTGATAATCAATCCTCAGTTTTTCTCTGCAAGTAGGATTTGATTGACAGAGATGGGTTTGGACATTACTCGGGTAATGACACTAGTACTCACTTTGAGAAGGAAAGAGGTGCAGGAAGCTTTCCGCATCGACCCTTCGTATATTCCAGTGAACTATAGCCAGGAATTGTTCATGATTCAAGAACTTCACTCAAATCAAGGGCATGGAAAATTCCTAGGGAATGATAAATCATGCGGTTTCGCTTACATAGTGACCTGGTTCGACAGAACACTACGTAGAAAGCAACACAGAATCATCGATGTTGCAGATTCTAAAAGAACTCATACAGACCCAATTGCTCATTTGGATATATAGGTAAGGCGTATTAGATATTAGAAACGAGAAGAAAATCATGCCAATGCATTTAATCTTGAGTTTGCAACATTTGATTAATTTGAGATATAATCATGATTGTATTACAATTGGTAGAATTAGTGAATAAACATTCATCAAATGATCAAGATGTCTTTGTTGGTTTTAGACATTAATAGTACCAAATATTTACTTTCACAGATCAATTTTTTTTCTTTTTGAGCAGTGGGACTACAGATATAGCCATTCCTTTGCCAACGGCTTGGCACAACGTTAAAGCCCTTAAGCTCAAACTACAGGATAAATGGTGCCCTTGGAACCAAAACATTTTGTAAGCGCAATTTCAAATCAAGCTGGAGAAAAGCTTTCGTGCAGTAATTCACGTTAAACAGAAACAAGACTTTTTCTTTTTCACGTAAACGAAGGGCTTACGTTCGTTGCTGTGTTGGGATCGGGATACGAAGTCCCAATGTATCTCCCCTCTCGGGCACATGCTTTGTTCATGAGCGTCCCATCGAATACACCCATGCCACGGGCACCAAGTCAACAATGAGAAGTTCAACGTGGTATCGCTCAAGTGACGGCTCAAGAAAATATCCATGCTTGATTTGATGAAGCTGTTGATGTGGATCATTTGTGATTTTCTAGGTCAGCCTGGAACAAGTGAAGTGCTTTAAAGCACACGACCGGCCAAGAAATTCATGTTTCTGAAGTTGGAAGTGATTGATATTTCGTGTTGGTTCTTGATTCCAAATTCTCAACTGCAATGAGGAAGGTTATTGTGTTTCATTCCTCTACTTTTACCTCTCGACTTTCGCTTCTTTCTATTTTTTCCTCTACCACAAGGAAATAAACTGAGATGGGCATGCAGCTTGCTACTGGCCGATTCCAGGCAGGAAAACGAAAATTTACGAAAATCCAATATTTTCTGATTTTTTTTTAAATAATTTTCCTGAATGCAAGGTATAGGCCTCTTGCTGACTATGAAATGATAGTGCATCATCTCATCTGCCTAGATGATCTAAACATCAGAATACGAGAAAAATGTTATCCAACAGACAACTGTTGAAAGTTCGCTGTCCAGCCACTTGTATGGTCTGAACGGCAGGCTACGGATCTCATATCGCAGGGCACACGACCCCAAGCAAAGGCCAAGGGCCGGCCCAAGACACTTCACAATAATGTTAATGAACCAATAGCCTTTCAAACGCCCACTGTTCAGCATGCAAACAATTTTGATAACTTATTGAAAGTCACAAATTCTCGAGGGTAGAGTCTACAATCATTTATAATTATTTATTATTTACTTTTTATTGTTCATAATATATTGTTATTCATATAGTAAATTAAAGATTGTCATCTAATTATTTTTCTTAAATTTTCATTTAACTCAAAAACGGTTTAGAAAAGTTCAAACAGTCAGAGGTGATGCACCCCAAGCCATAAGGACCCATGAGGGTTGGCTTGAGGTTCATCAAATGACTAAGTCAAGACCAACAGCTCTTTAGCCATAGCTTGGACAGCAGCTTATAGCCTGTTGTGAAAAAATGCCAAATGATGCACCAATCAAAGCACAAATAGCAAAGGATGAAAGCAAAATCGAAATCACACAAGACACAAAATTTACGTGAAAACTCAAAACAAGAAAAACCATGAGGAGAGAGAGGGGTTTTACTATCTTCAACAAATAATATGAGAGTACAATCCAAAAGCTCTAAAAATCACTTGGTGAACTGCAAGATCTAAAGATTTAACAAAAATATAATAATATAAGGAAAAGGAAATAATATGGAGGCTAGGGTTTTTGATGTGTTATTAAACACATTCCCTTTAGTCTCCCTTCAAAAAACCCTAAAACAAAAGTGCATAGTCTAAAATACCCTTATTTCTAATTGCAAAGTCAAAACTCAACAAACCTCCACATTGGCTTCAAATCTCCAAAATAGCATAATGCCAAATACTACAAGACCGGTCTAAAATACCCTTATATCTAATTTGAAAGTCAAAACTCGATAAATCTCCACAGTGGCTTCAAATTTCCAAAAGAGCATTATCCCAAATGTCACAAGACCTCTCTCCTTCCACACCAAAAGTGAATACAAAAGGCTACCCTTAAAATGGTGGAATCGACGATGTACACCCCTAAGCCTACACGAGCATACTTGATGTAAGAAACAAGGGATAAAAAGTCACCAACTCTGCCTAAGCAAATCAAATTGTTAAAAAAATCAATCAAGTCTAAGCAATCCTTAAACTTGGTCAAAGGAACTAGTTTGGTCAATATATCTGTCGAATTATTTGCCGCAAATACTTTCTTCATCATAACTATACTCTTGGTAACCTCATCATGCACAAAGTAATACTATATGTCGACATGTCTTGTGCTCTCATGATACATCGTACTCTTGATCAACTGGATCGCACTTTGGTTATTACCAAAAATAATGGAGGCTCCCTCCTACTTCACTCCAAGTTTTGTAATCAAATGCTTCAACCAAAGATCTTCTTTTACTATTTTCGCTATTGCCATGTACTCTATGTCGGTGGTAGACAAAGCAATTGTGTCTAGCAAAATTGCTCTCTAACTAACCAAAATCGCTTACGTAGTCAGTATCAACAACCGAACGTCCTATATTACAACCTTTATCAAAGACCAAACCCACATTTGAGGTACCTCAGATGTACCGAAGAATCTATTTCATGGCTTGCTAGTGAGCTTTACTCGGATGTGCCATATATTTACTCACAACACTAACAGACTGTGAAATATCTTGACGAGTGCAAATTGTAACATATATGAGACTATCTACAGCATTAGAATATGAAACTTGAGACATCTCATCTTTCTCTTTTTTAGTTTTAGGCAATAAAGAAGTTGAAAGCCTAAAATGGAACACCAAAGGAGGATTTACCAGTTGGGCATTCTTCATACCAAAGCGTTCAAGCACTTTTTCAATATACTGCTTCTGCGAAAGATATAACTTCCCAACTTGTCTATCTCTTCGAATCTCCATACCAAGAATTTTCTTGGTAGTTGTGAGATCTTTTATCTCAAATTCCTTACTAAGTTGCCTCTTCAAATTTTGTATCTCACATATGTTCTTCGTTGCAATAAGCATGTCATCTACATATAATATTAAATAAATAAAAGAGCCATCATGCAATTTCTTATAGTACACACAACTATCATATATACTTTGTGAGTAGTTATGACTCAACATAAAGCTATCAAATCTCTTGTACTATTGCCACGAAGATTACTTGAAACCATACAAAGAACGTTTCGACCTGTAAATGTGATCTTCTTTACCCTCAACAATGAATTCCTTGGGTTGAGACATATAAGTTGTCTCTTTTAGGTCGCCATGTAAAAAACTGGTCTTGACATCAAGTTGCTCAAGTTCTAGACCAAAAATGGCTACTAACATGAGTAACACACGAATGGAATTATGGTTCACAACTGGAGAGAGCATTTTATTGAAGTCAATCCTCTTCTTTTGACTAAAACCCTTCGCTATCAAGTGTGCCTTGAATTTTTAATCTTCAACCTTCTGAATTCCATCTTTTCTTAGAAGGCCTATTTGCACCCAAAAACTCTTTTGCCTTCAAGCAATTTCACAAAATCTCAAGTTTGGTTCTTATGAATAGACTCTATCTCTTCATTCATCACAACAAGCCACTTCTCAAATTTAGAATAAATAGTAGCTTTACGAAACATAGAAGGTTCTTCAATACCAAGCTCTTCAGCAACTGTAAGAGCATATGTTGCCAAATCAACGAAACCATACCTTTGGGGAGGTTTAATTTGTCGTTTAGCCCTCCCTACAACCAAACTCTAAGGTTGCTCAATTTCTTCTACTTCATCTTTGATAAAATCTGAGTCTTGTTACTTGTCGTCACTTTTTGGTTGAATAGGAATATCTTCAGATATTTTTCATGGATGCTCTACATAAAACTCCACATCTTTTCCAACATTCTTCCCCTAGATACCTATAGATCCAATAACAACTTTTTTCTTTTCAAGTATGGAATTTTCATCAAAGTAACATCTCTACTAATTATAAACTTTGATGACTAAGGGTCAGAACACCATAACCTATATATTTTTAACCCTATTTGCATAACCAATGAAAATACACTTCTTAGCTCCAAGTTCAAGGTTATCCTCTTTTACATGATAATAAGCAAGGCATCTAAATGTTTTTAAACTAGAATAATCAGAATATTTACTTGACCATATCTCATTAGGAGTCTTATATTCAATTGTAGTTGAAGGAGAATGATTCACCAAATAACATGCCATATTTATGGTTTCAGCTTAGAAATCTTTCCAATTCCAGCATTAGAGAGTATACACCTAGCTCTCTCAAAGGTCATGCGCTTTGCTACCCCATTATGTTGAGGTGTATACCTAACTATTCGATATCGAACAATCCCTGAATTTTCATAATACTTATTGAAATCACATCTACGAAACTCAAGACCATTGTCCATTCTGAAAAGCTTTATCTTCCTCCCAATTTGATTTTCTATCGACATATTCTACTTCATGAACTTATAAAAAAATCACTTTTATGTTTTAAGAAATAAACCTAGACTTTCCTAAAAAAATCATTAATAAATATTAGAGGATAAACCACATCACCCTTAGATGTTACTTGTGCCGGTCTCCACAAATCGGAGTAAATATAGTCAATTGTGCCCTTTGTTGAGTACGCCCCAAGACTAAATGTCATGCCCTGATCCTCGAACGTACGCCCATCCCTCACCTGGTTGATTAATAGCAACGTCCCAGGATGCATCGCTGACCCTTTCATTTTAATACGCAAGCGGAAGTATATAATAAAATCCCCAGACAATAAAACAATGGGATAGAAAAGTAGGGCCATATAACCATAACCACCCTTTTATACAATACAAACCACATAATATATAATAAAATACTATTTACAAAAGTCTGATCTATCATACATCAGTTCACGACTTAGGGTTTGTAAAACAAGATGAGGTCTCAGTCCTCATTCGAGTCATACTCTCAATCATCCCCATGGTCCATCTCCTCCAAGTCTTCTTCATAGTCTTCTTCAGGTTCCTCCTCTTCAGGCTCCTCCTCTTCAGGTTCCTCCTCTTTAGGTTCCACCTCATGTTCATCCTCAAGTTCGTCCTCAAGCTCCTCCTCAGGTTCCCCCTCCTGCTCAACAATCTCTCCTTCTTCGCTCCAGTTAGTGCCCTCAGTCGAGTACACTAGAGAGTGAGAATCATATCGAGCTTAGGATCCTTGGCATCCACTACCGACTCATTCTTAGGATCTGCCATCCCCTTCCCAAAGGCTATCTCCAAAACATACATAGGCACATCACCTTCCGGTATGGGACCCTCTCTTTGCTTATCATGGTAGTGACGATACCATGATCGATACTCATGGGGCACCATGTCGTCTTTACCCACGTCAACCCGAACAGTGGATTTGACCAAGATGTACTCTAGTTCTTCCGAGTGGGGGTGTATCGGAAAGTGATACCCTATCTCGGTGATCTCTTCAGGGATGCCAAAATGCATAGGAAGACGAGGAGGTGGAGGTGCTATCATCTAGGGGCCTGAAATGTTATCCCACAACGGGGTGAGACGATATCTCAGCTAGTTCTACCCCTTAAGACTCGATTAAAGCCAATACGCCATAAGGGCTGCCTATGCACAACACGGATCAGAGGACTTACCTTGGCCTCAGATTCCACCTGCAATTCAACACAATTCAAATAGGTACCCAAATTATCACCATAGATCGAAACATCGATCAATCGACCTAGTCGATTACATGTCAACATGAACATCCCCCAGTCGGTACATTCAATATTGACCAATATCCAAGATAACTTATCGAGTTACCGAGCTAGTATATTATATTATCTTTCTCTGAGATGACCTATTAAGTCACCGAGCTAAAGCGATACAATGTCTTTCTCCGAGGTGACATACCGAATCATTGAGCCGACAAAGTATATTATTTATTCTCTGAGATGACCTGTCAAGTCATCGAGCCGATATAACACAATGTCTTTCTCCAAGATGACATACCAAACCATCAAGCCGACATACATTAACGCCTTTCTCCGAGATGACATCCTTAGTCATCGAGCCAGCGTGATATAACGCGTTTCTCCGAGACGAAATCCTTAGTCATCGAGCTAGCGTGATATAACGCATTTCTCTGAGACGACATCCTTAGTCATCAAGCCAGCGGGATATATGGTATGATCAATTTCCCATTTTTATCGTGCTTGATAAAAATACATGTGTGTGGGTACATGGCCGGCCTTAACCAAAATACAAGGTTTTCTCTTTTGAGCCTCCCACTATTTTCAACAGTCTCAAAACAGATTTTTGGCACTGTAGACCAATGCCTGGTAATTCTCCAATTAATTACCAAAATTATCCATTTTTGGAATAAAATACCCACCACCACAATTTTCACTCAATTTGCACAATCAGGTACTCAAATAAATAAACAGAGAGCACCACTACAATCAGCACAAAGTTCCGATCACTGGCTATTCCGGTCTAATTGTCAGAAAATAATTAATAAATTAAACAATTACAAAAATTAATTATTATATAGCAATAAATCCAACTTAGGCCCATAATGCCTAATTGGAAGCCGAAACGGACTTGGAAAAATTTCGAGATTCGTTCAATAAATACTAGAACCTATTTACTCGCTAATTGCTACAACTAACCACCTAACATGCATCAGTAAATTTCTAATTTAATTACTCAAATCTAATCTATTCATCTAAGCAGACTTAATTAAATCTAATTAACTCCTAAGCATCATTAACCTACTAAGCGAGGATTAGTGAGTTAAACTCACTTGTTTTGTGGGTCAAGCGATTCAAAATGTCGGGAATGCAACGGGGGCTGACTTTCTCCAAAGTGGGCCTAGGTTTCGAGGCCTGGAACCACCTCAAAACGAGCTAAACAGTGGTCACGAGACCCACTGTTTTTGCTTCTGTTCTTGGCTGGTTGGTGTGGCTTTGGTGGCTGAAATGGCGAGACATGGTCGGCGGAGGCAGCAGCAAGGTTCGGCGACCCCACGATAGCGACACAGCGGTGAAACGGTGGCTGGACAGCTTCGGGCCGGGCTTGCTGGACGGCAAAGTAGCTTGCTAGAATGGTGTGATGACGGGCGGCACGACCGGAGGTGGAGACACGCACGGGGGCGGACGGTGGTGCGAACGAAGCGAGGGTGGCGCTACTCGGGTTCCGGCGAGTCTTGGCTGCTTTGGTGGCTTCTCTTGGCTATTGGTGTGCTCGAGAAAGGCAAGAGAGGAGGGGAAATGAGGGTATGGCCGGCTGGTGAGGGGGAGAGAGAAGGAAATGAGACAAGAGGGGGACCACAAGCCGATTTCTTCTCCTCCTATGTTCCCTTGACTAACCCCAGCCACATGCTTGCTTCCTTGGCCCTCATTCAGCCAACAAGGCTCGCTTCTAGAAGCCTAAGACGATCCAAATATCATGGGTGGTGGGGGCACACGAATTTGGCTCGGTTTCTCTTCGATTGGAATCCTTACTCAATTCAAACCCAATTGACCCTCATAAATTCAATTAGCACCTCAATTGTTAAATTAGTATTTTTCATCACCAATTGATCCATCTTGTATCCCAATTGCGCGATAAAAAATAATCCCCGGCTTTTTCTAGACAAAAACGACCCTAGGATAACTTTTTTCCCAAAAAATCTCGAGTTGCATAGAAATCTTCTGAGACTTAGTCGACGCTAATAGAATTTATTGTAACTTGATAGAATCTTTAATTTCTGAAATCGGACTTAAATTCACGGTTAATTTCCATTTGACGCGTTTTTAGCGTGACCTAGGTTACTGGGTAACTTTCAGAAATTTTTCAGTGCAAATGACCCGTGGTCGATTTTCTTCGAGCCACAATGAATCCACTCGATACATTGGCGACTTTCAGTTGTTGTAAAAATCTTGAGGATTCAAATACGGACATACGGTACCAAAACAATAAGAAAATCAGTTTAGCGCCGGCCGACGAGAATTTTCTAATTTAGTGGTGTCACCCATGATTAGCCACACATCTCCATCAAACTAACCTATCTCTGATCTCAAATCAATTTTTAAATGTGCCATAATGGCCTCTAAAGATGGACACAGTCGATAAGCCGATTCTTGGTTGAATTCTCAAGTCTATTGCCTTATAATTTCCTAATGGCTTCCATAGATAGTCTAGTTATCTCAAGAGTGATCAGTTTTGAGAATAGCCCTATAGGCGCATCAATGAAATGCCTGATTTATCCAATAGAAAACAGGGTTGAAAATCTGGGATATCACAACTCTTCCCCTCTTATAAAAATTTCATCCTCGAAATTTAAACCATTACAATACTTAAGCAAAAAGGTGGGGGTACAACTGTCTCATCGACTCTTCAGTCTCCCATGTTGCTCTTTCAGTACCGTGGTGTTGCCAGACCACTTTGACCAACGGGATGGTATTTGTACGCAGAACTTGTTCTTTTCTGTCCACAATTTGAACAGGGCTTTCCACGTATGACACTCGGTCATCCACATCCAATTCATCAAAATTAAGCACGTGGGTTGGGTCGGGCTCGTACTTCCTTAACATCGACATGTGAAAGACGTCGTGCACTTGAGCCAATCTCGGCGGCAACACAAGACGATATGCTAGGTTCCCAATTCTCTTAAGAATATCAAATGGACCTACGTACCTCAAACTCAGTTTTCCTTTCTTTCCAAAGCACGAAGTTCCCCTCATTGGTGACATTTTCAGAAAAATGTGATCATCAACTTAGAATTCCAATAATCTCCGACGCTTGTCTGCGTAACTTTTATGTCTGCTCTATGTGGTCTTTAATTTGCCTTTGATTAATGCCACAACATCCACTGACTACTAGACCAACTCTGGGCCTGTAATATTCCTTTCCCCAATTTCATCCCAACACACTGGTGTTCTGCATACTCTGCCATACAACGCTTCGAAAGGAGCCATCTAGATGCTCTGTTAATAAATGTTGTTGTAGGCAAATTCCACCAGGTGTAGGTGATCTTCCCAACTTCCTTGGAAGTCTAGTATACAAGCTCTCAACATGTCTTCGAGGGTATAAATTGTCCTCTCAGATTGGTCATCCGTCTGAAGATGATATGCCGTACTGTACTACAGCTTGGTACATAAAGCACTTTGCAAGCTCTTCCAAAAAGCAACGGTAAACCTTGGGTCTCGATCTGAGGTTATCGTAACCGGCACCCCATGCATTCGAACTATCTGACGCACGTACAGGTCAGCATGTCTATCTAGACTAAGGTCCTTTTGAACTGCAATGAAGTGAGCCGACTTTGTCAATCTGTCGACTACCACCTAAATTGAATCATTTACTCTTTGTCTCCTTGGTAGTCCGATCATGAAATCCATCATGATATGCTCCCATTTCCATTTTGGGATTTCGAGAGGTTGTAGAAGTCCTCTTGACTTGCAATGCTGCGCTTTTACTTGCTGACACGTCAAACATTTGGCGACATGCTTGGCGATATCCGCCTTCATACTTGACCACCAATAGTGTTGACACAGATTCCAATACATCTTGGTGCTTCTAGGATGAATGCTATAACTGCTACGATGTGCTTCAAATAAAATATCTTCTCTAAGATCCACATCGTCAAGTACAACCAAACATCCTTGGAATCTCAGTGTTCTATCATCAAAGATTTGAAAATCAGCCTTTCTTTTCTCGATGTCCTCTTGTAGAATTTTCTACACATCTGGATCTGTCAGTTGGAGTAGCTTGATTATGATATGAACATCTAGTTCAATTTTGAGGTGGCCATAAGACTCAAAAGGCGGCCTACCTCAACTTTGAATACCGAATCTCAAGCTCTCTCGATTAGGTTCCACTCCTTAATCAGTATATGAGCTACTAAAGACTTTCAACTCAAAGCATCGACGATCTTATTCGCCTTTCCTGGGTGATATAGGATATCATAGTCGTAGTCTTTTAGCAATTCCATCCATATGTGTTGTCTCATGTTCAACTCCTTCTGAGAGAACAGGTACTTGAGGCTTTGATAGTCTGTGAAGATCTGGAATTTTTCCCTGCACATATAATGTCTCCAAATCTTCAGGGCAAAAATGATTGTCGCGAACTCTAAGTCATGCGTCGAGTAGTTCTGCTCATGAGGTCTCAATTGTTGAGAAGCGTATGCAACAACACCACCATGTTGCATCAGCACAAAACCCAACCTTCTAAATGATGCATCGTTGTAGATCTCGAATCCTCCATGACCAAATTGAAAATTTTTCCAATTTAGTGGTGTCACCCACGATTAGCCACACATCTCCGTCAAATCAACCTATCTCTGATCTTAAATCAATTTTTAACTGTGCCGTAATGACCTTTAAAGATGGACTTGGTCGAGAAGCCGATTCTTGGTCGAATTCTCAAGTCTATTGCCTTATAATTTCCTAATGGCTTCCCCAAATAGTCTAGTTATCTTAAGAGTGATCAGCTCTGAGAACAGCCCTATATGCGCGTCAATAAAATGCCTGATTTATCCAATAAAAAAACAGGGTTGAAAATCTGGGATGTCATGCTAAAACCAACTCTACGCTGCTTCTTGGAAACTAAATATTCACAAAAGTCAAGTGAGATCATATGATCCCCATAAAGTAAACTATGTTTACTCAAGATAGTCATTTCTCTTTTGCTCATATGGCCAACTGCATATGCCACAACATTGACATTTCAGAATTTAAAGATGACGATATATTTAAAGGACCCACAATAGTACTTCTGTGTAGAATAGAAAGGTTCTTCTTTTGGTTACCTCTCATCATAATCAAGGAGCCTTTTGAAATTTTCAAAACTTCACCTCTACCTATGTATATGCACCCAATAGAATCTAAACTACTCAATGAAATACTATTCTTCTTCAAATCTAGGATGTGCTTAATGTTTGTCAAAGTTCTTACTACATTATTATGATATTTGATTCGCATCGTACCAATACCCACAATTTGGCAAACCACATTATTGCCCATTAAAACTAAACCACCATTGACTTTCTCATATGTGTGGAACTAATCTTATGTTGACATATGTGGTATGAACATGCTGAATCCAAAATTCATTCATCATCGACACGAAAATCTAAAGACAAAATAGTAAAAACCTCGTCTGTATTAGCTAATTCGTTATTTTTCACCAGACTAGCCAAATCAACATTCTCCATCGATTTCTTCCCCTGAGCTTTAAGCACTAAACACTCACTTTTACAGTGTTTGAATTTATGACAATAGTAATACTCCACCTTACTCCTATTATGACATCCTAGATTTTCGACTCTGCTTTCAATTCAATAAATCGGGCATTTCATCGACGCGCATATAGGGCTGTTCTCGAAGCTAATCACTCTTGAGATAATTAGATTATCTGGGGAAGCCATTAAAGATTTTAAGGCAAATAGATTTGAAAATTCGACTAGGAATCGGCTGCTTGACCGTGTTCATCTGTCAAGATCATTACGGCACAGACGTAAATTGATTAGAAATCAAAGATAGGTCAGTTCAATTGAGATGTGTGGCCGATCGTGGGTGACTCCACTAAATTGAAAAATTCTTGTCGACCGGCACTAGTTTGATTTTTTTATCGTTTTGGTACCATGTGTCCATATTCGAACCCTCGAGATTTTCACGACAATCGAGAGTCGCTAATATGTCAAGTAGGTTCATTGTGGCTCGAAGAAAATCGACCATGGGTCATTTGTCCTAAAAAGTTCTGACAACTACATGGTAGCCTAGGTCACGCTAAAAACATGCCGAAGTGAAATTAACCATCAATTTGAGTCCGATTTCATAAATTGAAGATTCTATCATGTCACAATAAATTCTAGGAGTGTCGACTTAGTCTCATAAGATTTTTCTGACTTGGGTCGTTTTTGTGCAAAAAAAGCCAAGGATTATTTTTTATTGCAAAATTGGGAAGCAAGATAGATATATGGGTGAGGAAAAATGCTAAGACGATTGATGGATGACCAATTGAAATTATCAAATCCAATTGAGATGGAATCAAGTGAGGAATAGTGTCCAATCGAGAGGGATTTAAGCCAAATTCGTAGCCCCCTCCTTCCCTAGCCATTGGACCTTTTGAGAAGTTGTGAGGAAGGTGTGTGTGTGGCCTAATGGAGGCCAAGTATATGTATATGGCCTAGGTTGATTCTTGAAGATATTTGGTGGAAATATCAAGCCAAAGGGCCCCTCCATCCCTCCTCAACTCTATCCACTCTCTCCCTCTCTCTCTCTCTCACCCACAGTCCACCTCCATCCTCTCTCTCTCTCTCTCTCCTTTGTGCGACACCAACCAGCAGCACCGGAGGAAGGAGTTGTGGCAGCCACGCCGAATCGCCGTCCGCTCCGCCGGTTCGTGAGCCACCACCCGCACGCTGCCCTGCCGCACGCCGTCACCCCCTTGGCCGCCTCCTTCTCGCCTAGGAGTTGCTGTCCAGTTCTGTGGAAGCCTAGCCGAGGCTATCCACATCCGTTTCTTCGTCGGTAAACCTTCCTCTAGGCTCGGTCCTACCTATTCCTTCATTCCCAACCCTCATCGCACCAAACCGAGTTAATTTCCTTCAATTTGCAGCCAAGGATAGCAAGTAGAGGTGTGTGTATTTTATCACCTTTGAAGCTCAATTTGAGGTGTCTACGGGCCTCGGACCCTAGGCCTGTTTTGGAGAAAAACATCCTCGCAACGTTCTTGACGTTTCAATCCGAGCGAATTGTTAAACGGGTGAGTTTAGCTCACTAATCCCTGCTTAGTTTGCTAATTATGCTTAGGGGTTGATTAGTGTTAAGTAAGTAGGATTAGGTGGTTAGATTAGAATAGATTAGTGATTATTAGTTAATTGCAATGCATATTAGGTGGTTAGTCATAGCCATTAGGGGGTAGAAATACTCTATGATTTATTGAATGCATCTCGAGATTTTTCTCGACCCGTCTCAAGCTCCAATTAGGCATTACAGGCTTAAATTGGATTTTTAGTATTTATTTATTAATTTTCAAAATTATTTAATTATTTATTTATTTTTCCGAAAATTAGACCGGGATGGTCGACAATTGGAGTTTTACACCGATTATTGTGATGCAGTTCGTTTATTTATTTGAGTTTTATTTTTGTGCTAAATTGAATTATGAGCGATTTTAGGATTTATTCCTAAATTGAATAATTTTGGAAAATCAAATGGAAAAATAACCGGGCATCGGTTGACAATGCCAAAAATGTTTTGTGGACTACCGAAAATGGTAGGAATTATAAAAAAGAAATTATAGTATTTTGGCTAAGGCTAACCATGTACTCACACACGGCTGTTTGTACCGGGTAATTTATCATGAGAGAATTGGGTCAAGACAAAATTCTTAAATATGGAATATGATTGTGAAAGACAATGTCTTTGGCCGTAGATGAATAATCAAGTGAGGTTGTGACGTAGATTAAGATTGACCATCTAGTAAAAGTAGTGCCTATTTGGGCCATAATTAACCACCAACGTAGGGTTGTGCCTATTTAAGGCCGTAATTCTCCACCTGATAGAGGTTGTACTCGCTGAGCCATAATTTAGAACCACCACCGAGTTCGGAATCAATTGTGCTTGCTGAGCTGTAATTTAGCATTAATTGCCAAAGAATTAGTAAGCCGTGCCCGCTGAGCCGTAATTCAGCATTACTGCCAAAGTTTTAGTAGGTCGTGCTCGCTGAGCCATAATTCAGCGTTGGGGTTGAGTAATTAAGATGAGTGTGTAGGCCGTGCTCGCTAAGCCATAATTCATCATTGAGTTTGAATATTTGAGATGACCGAGAAATGGTTTGATTGACATGTAATCGACTAAGTCAATTGATTGAGATATCGATCCATAATAATGTGATTAGGTGCCTATTTGAACTATGCTAATATGCAGGTGGAATCTGAGGTCAAGATAAGTCATCTGACCCGTGCGTGTATAGGCAGCCCATAGTGTATTAGTTTACTAATTGGGTCTTAGGGGGTAAAACTCACTGAGACATTGTCTCACTGGTTATTATATAACCATTTCAGGTCCCTAGATGGCAGCACCTCCACCTCCCCGTCCTCCGATCCATTTTGGTATTCTTGTAGAGATCACCAAAGAAGGATATCACTTCCCAATAAACCACCACCCATAGGGACTAGAGTATGTGTTGATAGAGTCCAAGGTATGGGTTGAGGTGAATAGAATCAATCATGGTATCGTCACTACCCTGATGGGTGAAGAGAAGGTCCCATCCCGGAAGGTGATGTGCCTCTGTATGTTCTGGAGGCAGCATTCGAGTTGGGGACAACAGACCCTAAGGATGGGTCAATAGTTGATGTCAAGGATCCCAAGCGCGAGAGCGATCCTAAGTCACTAGTATACTCAGCTGAGGGTGCTAACTGGAGTAAAGAAGAAGGGGAGATTGTCAAACAAGAGGAGGGACCAGAGGAGGATTAGGAGTGGGAGGAAGGACCCGAGGTGGAACCTGAAGAGGAGGAGTCTAAAGAAAAAGACGAAGAAGAAGAAGATTTTGAGGAAGAGGAGGATTCAGAGTATGACCCGGATGAGGATTGAGATCTAATCCTGTTTTGCAAACCTTAAGAAGTGGACTGATGTGTGATAGATCAAACTTTTGTAAATAGTATGATAATATATACTATATGGTTTGCTTGTGTAAAAGTGTGGTTGTGATTTATCAGATGTGAAAAATATAGCCCTACTTTTCTATCCCACTGTTTTATTGTTTAGGGATTTTATTATATGCTTCCGCATGCGCATATTAACTAAAAGGGTCGGCGATGCGTCCTGAGACATCGCTATTAATCAACCAAGTGAGGGATGGGCACGCATTCGAGGATCGGGGTGTGACACTTATCACCTGACCGAGACTTTGAACGTTTTTTACTATTATTGCGCGTCTATTAGGATGATTCGATCTTCCCCTAACAATTAAGCCATTGACTTTATCACTACTACTACTCGGATTCTACTTTGTACCCATCTCCCAGAATTCAATGATACCTTCAAATCTTCCAGAGTTATGGATTCCCCTCTATACAGCATATAACTCACAAAATTTTCATACGAGCTCGATAGTGAGCATAACATCATCAGAATTTCATCTTTATCATCTAACTTCAAACTTAGATTTTTTATATCCATAACAATCTTATTTAAATTCATCAAGACATTATTGGATAGAAGTACATTTTTGCACCTTTAATGCGTAAAGATGTTGCTTTAAAAATAATCTTGTCGTGAGAGATTTTTCATATAGAGGCTCTCAAGTTTATTCCACAATCCCAAAGCTGTTTCTTCATTAGCAACTTCACGAAACACTTTATCAAACAACGATAATTGGATGGTGCTATGCGCCCTCTCTTCCATCTCCTCGATCTCAGCAGTAATGATATCATCAGGATAATTCCTGTCCAAGGCTCTAACTAAACCTTCTAAATGCAATAGCACATTCATCTCAATCCTCCATAGCTCAAAATTGTTTTGGCCATCAAATGATGCCACTTCGAACTTGATAGATGCCATTTTGAACAAAAAAAGGCTGAAATTCCTTCACTTTGATGCCAATTTGTTGCCAAAAAAGACCAAAAGATGCACCAATCTAATCGCAAGTAGCAAAGGATGAAAGTAAAATCAAAATCACACGAGACACATAATTTACATGGGAACCAAAAATAGGAAATATCACATAAAGAGAGGGGGCTTTCACCAGCTTCAATAAAGAGTACAAGAGTACAACCCAAAAACTCTAAAAACCACTTGGTGAGTAGCAAGATCTAAAGATCTAACAAAAAGATAAGACAAAACAAAACGAAAAATAATATGGAGGTTAGTGTTTTTGATATGTTATTAAACACATTACTTTTATAGTCTCCCTTCAAAAAACCCTAAAACAAAAGTGCATGGTCTAAAATAGCCTTATCTCTAATTGAAAGTTAAACCTCAACATAACCATTAAAATCAAGCAAATCTAGTCAATGCAAATTTTACTACAACGTGCTCCTATACTGAGATACAAATATGGACAACCAAAGCAACACCTAAGCGAAGGCTTGAAGCTCCATTCTAATAGTAATTTGCATCAACATGAAAATAAGCTAAGATGACCAAAAAAAAAAAAGAGGAAGCAACAAGCAAACCGGCGAGTCAAACTCATGGCCAAAGTTTGGATAAGGGATTCAAGGCATGACAAATGACTTTAACCATAGTAATTGCATGATCTAAAGATGAAACGACACACAATCAACACCATGGTCAAGTGGATCAACTAATAGACCAAGGTGATAGGCTTGCGTGCCTAGTAGGGCAAGGCAAGCCATCATATTTGTTGGGGAGAACCAAGGCAACAATTTACTAATAACTAAACTCAATCCAAGATCAATATCTTTCCCAAAACTAAACCAACCAAAATCAACTTAATCTCAACAATAAATAGCCAATACAACCTCGCAATAAGTAAATATAATGCAAAAATGATAAGTAGATAAAAGCCAACAAAAACACTAAGGTTTTGTATGGAAACTCAATGCGAAAAAAAACCATGAACTGCCCATAAACTTGCGCCAATCATTAAGAATAATAGCATACTCAAAGTTTTAGTCTCTAGTTATATACTAGAGGCTCAACATTAATAATATGGTCGTATTTCCTAACCATAAAAGTGGATTAATATAAACGGAGCAAAAAAACACTAATCAAGATTGGAGAATTCGAAGGAGATTCTCAATGAAGCAACAACACCTCTCTTTCTTTTATTTTTTGATTTTTACCCTTTTTCTTCTTTTTATTTCATGTGCTAGCTAGGACCCACATAGAGGCAGAACCAGCCAACAAGTTTTGGCAACAACACTGGGCTTGTGCTCGAGGAACATAATGATGATACAAAAACAAGGATGAAACAAGAATAGAAGGACTCCTACCTCGAATGATGAGAAAGATAGGCGAAAGTGCTCAACAAAGCTCATGGCAACACACCCTTTACTCACGGTTTCCTTCTCTCATCTCACGGTAACTCCCTCACTCTTGGTTGTTACTCTTAGTCACTTCTTTCTTTGGCTATCTGGTTTCAGCTTAAACTGAAGGTCTTTAAGAGAGGATCAAGTGAAGGAGGGCCCCACAAAAGTCCCACTATTCCCCTTTTATTCCATCTTGGATGGTTGTTGATACCTAAATTTTGGCGATACAATCATTTATTACATAGAAAATTAGGGATTAATTTTTAATCCCTAAAAAAATAGAATAAAATTGTATAGTATATAATTTTAGTTGCATTTATCTATTTGTTTATCACTGTTGCATTTGATCGGAGGTGGATGAGCTTCAATTTTATGAGTTGGCAATTTGATATATTTTGGAAAAGATTTATATTCAGTGAATCTTTTGTATATTCAGTGAGGACAAGCATAGGAAGGAGATATTGCGGGCTCATCTTTGCAAGGTTCGGAATCTAGGAAAAGTTTATTACAATCTTGAATTTTTGGCAATACTCAATCAATTTGTGAGCCGGTATTTGGGTTAAAGAAATAAAATCGGTGGAGAATATTCATCTTGCATGGCCCTATGTGGAAAGATAGGGGCATATGCACAAAGGAAATTCGGAAGATCGGCATGAGAAGGGAATGTTGGGTACGTTCTACACTACGGGCACATGGATTTGCAAAAAAGGATATATCCCTACAGAGAAGGCATTCGGTCAATGAGGAAGAGGAAAGGAAAGAGAATATATTTCAAAGCATGCATGGAAGGAAACGAAATATGCTCTCTTTCCTCGATGGTTTACACCCTTTCACTATAAATGGACTCGTTACAGGACAAAAAAAAGGGGGAGGGGGGGGCAATTCTGAATACAGAGTGATACACGTGAGAGAAAGAGAGAGCAGAGATTTCGTCTTTTAATTGTCAAGCGAATGCTCGGTAACGCCGATGTCCAGCGAGCAAGGTTTAGTCAGTCCCAACGGCACTTCGATGCCTTACATTTGTCTCCGGCGGCTGCTCATGCTTGTAGATTGCCGTAGCGCCACTTGCAGCGATTTCTCAGCCCAAGAACTCAACAATCCAGCACATTCCAGCACCGATTCTTCAACGGGCACAAGAGGGTATTCCCAATACAAAAGAAGCGGTGAGATTTATCCTGTTTTGCCCAAGCTTTTTTAAAAGGTTAAGCTTAATAGCAAAGTGAAAAGAGGCTGAAGTTCTCAGATAGAATTCCAAAGTACTCGGTCTTATGGAACACGTCCAAAGATTAGCGAGCAATGGTGCATGCTACGGATCGTCGATCTTCCTCACCGTGATTCCCGTGACCCATCATCCATCCGAATTTGGGAATGTCACCCGCGTGACATCGTGAATTAGGTAAGACTCTCGATTAATCTGACTTTCATATATGTCACTACCTAATTCATAATATCGCAATCTTTGTTTGAATGTTTGATCGATATCGCCATATCCAAAAGATCTCTTGATCCCTCATGAATTAGGAAATCTTCCTATTTTCACAATGTGTATATGATTGACAGTCCGATTTCATGCCCGAAATATGACTCACAATCGCATGGAAAAATCGCCAATCTGATCTCACGCTCGAGATATGATTCGCGATTTTTGTTAAAATTTGCCAATCTGATCTCATGCGCAAGATACAATCTGTCAATTTACTAGATGGATATCAATCACATCTTGCTTGATTTGCTGTCATATTGTTTGAATTGATTTTGTTTCCGTAAAAGAAAACCCAAAAAAATATATTTGAGTTAGATTAGGTTCATGTTAGAATATTGCTTGTTTTAGGATTATTTTGCATATTTAAAATAGGAAATTTATTTATTTCGAATTTTGGAAATAAAAATCCAAAAAAAATAATAATTTAGGATGTTAGTTTTTCCTTTCATTAATTTAAATTGCATGTTTAATTATTGAGTAATTTTAATTTCGAAATTTAATTAAAAATAAAAGAAAACATAAAAATTATCATGCACATGTCATGTACAATTAGGTCATCCATTGCATGCCATCTAAATGTGTAAATATAAGAATAGTTGCATTAATCTTTTCTTATCACTAGATTAGGTCATTTAATAAATGTCGCATGACATATAGTTCGCATGTTAGGTTGCATGTTGCATGTCATTTTAGTTAAAATAATTTTGTACGTCATTACATTGCACGTAATTTCTAGGCTTCATTTAAATAAAAGAAAATCTTGAAAAAGATCGAGTGATTGCATGTTTATTAAAAATCATATTTAGGACTGTTGATGTGAATTATAATCTAACATTGTAGATACTTTTGTTGTTATGAGGTAAGTCTCATAATTTATTTAGTGCTTTAATTGGGTGTTAAATTGATGGTTTACGCACCTGCATGATCACCTCACATGTTAGGGAAGTAAATTAAAATCAGTTCAAGCTGCCTGCAAAACATTTTTTCGAAATAAAAGAGAAAGATATCGAAGGGGCGTTAGAGAAATCTAACGTTATCAAGTCCTCCAACTCACAATTTCTGATTCACATGAGTAAAATAAATCTCCCGTTACTTTATTTGAGTTTTTAATCAACCCACAAAAAATATATTAGTAGCGACTTCTAATTGAAATATCATTTGCATGTTAAAAACTTGAACTTAAGTCGTGAACTGGTATGGACTTGAGAGAGCCTAAGCTAAGTTTATGATTAACAATCAATCAGCCAAACCCTAGGTGGTGCACCCGAGGTTAGGTCGCAACAATGGTCAACGAAGTTGCTGCAGAAACTCCAGCATCCTGCCTGCTTCCAGCTCATAATTTTTAGCTGAAAATTGTCCTTGGTGCAATTGAAATTCACGGTCAATTTAGCTGCAATCCCCAAGGCTTTAGCTCTCATCTCCAGCCCATTTTTCCTTCAATTTCTTGTCTAATTATCAGCAAATTGTGGGTGGCCTACGGAGCTTATTTAATATGAAGAAATGTAAGATTAAGTGGGTGATTAGAACGTGTGAACCAGCGGGAAAAGAAAAGGTTGATTTTATTGTGTTTTTGAAGGATTCGGGAGCTCTAATGTCCTCGTTAATCTAAATTCTTAACGTCAGGTCCAAGGTCCTAGAACTAAGATGGCTCTAGTTGCTAAATGCAAAGAAATGACGTAAGAACTGTGAATGCAAGACTATAAAAGATCGATGTTTTAGGCTAGAAACCAAATTCAGTCACTGTTGGTGAATTCATCCAACTTTTAATAAAAAGAACGAATAATTTTTAAGTAAAAATTTAGATGTCAATAATTTTAATTTTATAGATTTTCCTGCAAGCACCTACCTTTACTGGTTCTAAATGTAACAACAACAAAATATGTAATGCATTGCATGACATCGGGTTGGCAACGTGTTATAGCAATTACTTATGTCTTCTCATGCCATAACCAAGATGTTTCATTATAATTTCAAAGCATGATTTCAAAACATTGGACGAAAACATGTTAGCTTCGAGTTAAATCGTCTCACACCGAATCCGGTTTCTCACAATAAATCCATGTTGTGTTTGAATTGTATTCTCATATTGTGTCATGAATTGTCGCATCTGATTACGTGTTGATTTCACCATCCACAATTGAGTTTTTTTTTAATTAATTATAGAAAATGACAACGAATGCACATGTTTTTGCTTGGTGTGGTGATATTACCTATGCAAGTCAGTTTCTTACGTATAAAAGATGAATGATGTTCTTATCGAGAAAAAGGGGCGCTTTGAAGGAGAGAAATGACAAAATTATTGCTTAAACCGTGGAGAGATGTTGACCATAAAAAAGATCCGTTTTATGTTTTGTGAGCCATCACGAAACCCTGCAAAATTAACGAAGAGATGGAGTAATTCTTGGGCTACGTAGAAGGGGAGATTTGATCAAACCCAACCTGACCATGCCAAATTTTAAACTTCCAATTTGGGCGTGGCACTTTATCATGAGGTTATGTAGGTTAAGGAAAATATTCCAAAAATGATCCCTCGACCCCTCAACTCAATCTAGAGATTAATGTGGATTTCAGCCATTTCGTACGGAAAATATTTTTATTTGAAACAGTTTCCAAGTCTCCATTTTCATTCTCTTGAAAGCGTGTGTGGTTTGTAAAAATGAAAATTAGATTGATTTCTATAAATATATATATATATATATATATATATTATGTTGTAAAATATTGCGTTGCGAATATATAATAAATAAGAGATTGAGAAGAGAAAGCAAGTGAACACCAGAGATAGTAGTGAAAGCTAGAGGAGAGAGCTTTATTTCCAGTGTATCATTGTATTTCACTGCGTACTGTATCCATACAACAAAAAACTAAGCTCCTATTTATAGGAAAACAAAAATGTACTTATCATTAATATCAATGTATCGAATGATACATGTACTGGATAGGGGGATGAACGTTCATTGTATAGAGAGATGTACTTAGAATGTATGATACAAATATACCATAATAAGTACATTAGATAAGATGAATATAATGAATATACATTCATGTATTTTATTCATTCATGTATTTCATAACACTCCCTCTTGAATATTCAGTATATTCATTATGAATGTGCCTCGAATGATACTGCCTCATTAAAAGCCTTAAACCAGAAAAACTCAGTGGGACAAAAACTGAACAAAAGGGAAAAAGAGTGCAGGGCACAAATGTTATAATCTCTCCCTTTTATGGATGCATTAATTGCCTCATTAAAAACTTTAAGCCAGAAAAACCCTGTGGGAAAAAACTGGACAAAAAAAAAAGAGTACAGTGCATATATAGCCACTGCTGGGGCTAATCATTCTCGCATCTTATGAACTCGCCGCATATCATTGCTGCAATGCATAGTTCATACGATATCTACTTCAATTGAGCCATATAGCCACTTCTAGGGCTAATCAATCTTGCATCTTGTGAACTCGCCGCATATCAATGCCATATACTAATTTCTCAAAACTTGATGTTGGTAATAATTTGGTAAAAAGATCTGCAAGATTATTTATGAATTGAATCCGTTTAACATCAATTTGTCGACTTTCTTGGAGTTCATGAGTATAGAAAAATTTCGGCGAGATATGCTTGGTCTTATCACCTTTGATATATCCTCCCCTAACTTGTGCAACACAAGCAGCATTATCTTCATAAATTATAATGGGAGAATTTGTAACCAGTATTAAGCAACAAGAATTATGAATATGTATTATAACGGATCTTAACCAAACACACTCTCTTCCATATTCATATAAAGCAATAATTTCAGAGTGGTTAGAAGATGTAGCTACTGGCGATTGCTTCGTAGAACGCCAAGAAATAGTAATGCCGTTATAACAAAATAAATACCCGGTTTGAAAGCGAGCCTTATGTGGATCAAATCTATATCTAGCATCAGCATATCCAACTAAACCAGAGTCAGTGAAATCCTTGGAATAATATAATCCCAAATCTATGGTTCCTCAGAGATAACAGAAAATATGTTTAACTCCATTCCAATGTCTCCGAGTTGGCTCAGAACTAAAACGTGCCAATAAATTTACCGCAAAAGCGATATCTGGTCTTGTACATTGTGCCAAGTATATCAAAGCCCCAATTGTATTGAGATATGGTACTTCAGGACCAAGTATCTCTTCATTAGAAATGAGTCATTTTGGGGATCTAGAGACCTTACAACCATAGGGGTGCTCAATGGGTGAGTTTTGTTCATGTTGAAACGTTTAAGCAATCTTTCAACGTATTCTAAATGATGGACGATTATTCCATTTGCTTTATGCTTAAGCTCTAGACCAAGACAAAGTTTGGTTTTACCCAAATCTTTAACTTCAAACTCTCTTTTCAAATACTCAACAGTTTCAACTAACTCTTCTAGAGTTCCAATTAAATTTATATCGTCGACATAAACTTCAACAATACCAAATCCGGTTTCTAATTTCTTAATAAACACGCATGGGCAGATAGGATCATTCTTGTACTTTTCCTTAATTAGGTACTCACTTAGGCGTTGATACCACATGTGACCGGATTGCTTTAACCCGTACAAAGATTTTTGTAATTTTATTGAGAATAAATTACGGGGAGTGTATGCTTCAGGCATTTTGAATCCCTCGGGAATTTTCATATAAATATCAGAGTCTAATGAGCCATATAAATATGCCGTCACAACGTCCATAAGATGCATTTCCAATTTTTTAGAGGTTGCTAGGCTAATGAGAAAATGCAATATAATCATATCCATTACATGTAAATATGTCTCATTATAACCAATCCCAGGTCTCTAGGAGAATCTTTGGGCAACGAGTTGGGCTTTATATCTAACGACCTCGTTTTTCTCATTTCGTTTCCAAACAAAAACCCATTTGTATCCAACGGGCCTTACATTATTGGGGATACAAGTTACGGGTCCAAAAACTTCTCGTTTAGCTAGGGAAGCTAATTCAGCCTTAATTGCTTCTTCTCATTTAGGCCAATCTTGCCTTTGACGGCATTCAATAATAGATTGTGGCTCACAATCATCATTCATAATTTTATGAGCAACTGAAAATGCAAAAGCATCATCAATGATGATTTCATTTTGATCCCAAATTTCATTACAATATGTAATTGAATTCTTAGTGTTCCCGAGATTGGTGTTCTTTTCATGGGTTTGCGCCTCTTCAGGGGCAATAAGCTCTTTAGGAGCAAGCACAACACCAAGCTCTTCTGGAGCGGATTCCTGATTCTTTCCCCTTTACTTTAAAGGAGCAGTATCTTTTGATCTTATCGATCTACCACGCTTCAAGTTTGGGGGATTTTGATCCATTTTAGGCTGTCCTTCAGGAACAGCTATCCTAGCTAAAGCATTTGCAGCTGGAATATGAGACTTCATTACCTTAATAGCATCATTAAATGCGTCGGGAAGTCTATTGGCCATAGCCTATTAATGGATTATGCGCTGCATCTTATTTTCACATTCAGGAGTCCTTGGGTCTAATTAAGATAAATTTTTCTCATTCTAGGAGAAAACCTTAAATGGTTCTTGTTTTGTAGTCATTGAAGTTGTAGGTATCCCAATTGATGGAAACCTAATCTTATCAATATGACAATCTACAAATCTGGCAGTAAAAAGATCACCGGTAGTTGGTTCCAAGAACCTAATGATGGACTGTGATTTAAACCCAACATAAATGCCTAAACGCTGTTGGGGACCCATTTTCGTTCTTTTTGGCGGTGCTACAAGCACCTATATTGCACAACCAAAGGTGCGTAAATGCGAAATATTCGGTTCATAACCAAGAACCATTTGAATGGGAGATTGTAAAAGACTAGCAGTGGGGCGTAATCTTATTAGAGCTGCTGCATGCAAAACTGCATGGCCCCATGCTGTATCGTTGAGATTTGTTCTCAATAATAAAGTCCAGACAATGATTTGGATATGTTTAATCAAGGATTCTGCCAATCCATTTTGAGTATGAACATATGCAACTAGGTGCTCAACCTTGATTTCGAGTGAATCACAATAGGTATCAAAACTCTTTGATGTAAATTCACCAGCATTATCCATTCTTATGCTCTTAATTGGATAATCAGGAAATTGTGCCCGGAGCTTTATAATTTGCGCAAGTAAATGTGCAAATGCGACATTGAGTGTAGATAATTGGCAAATATGGGACCATCTACAGGATGCGTCCACTAATACCATAAAATATCGAAATGGTCCACTTGGTGGTTGTATTGATCCACAAATATCACCCTGAATTCTTTGCAAGAATAAAGGAAATTCAAGATTAACCTTTGTTATAGAAGGTTTGATAATGAGCTTTCCTTGTGAGCAAGCCTCACAATTATAATCTTTGGACAATAATACCTTTATATCCTTTAAAGGGTGCTCTTTTGTATTTTGAATTATCCTACGCATCATTGAAGCGCCAGGATGACCAAGGCGATCATGTCACAGTCCAAACTAATCAGGGCTTACCAATCTCCACGATGTGGTGGCGTAGGTTTCAACAGCCTTAATCATGACACAATACAAATCCATAGAAGAAGCTTCTAGCTTCTCATGGATGGTCTTTAGGCCCATCTTATAAGAGGAAATGCCAATATATTTCTTATTTTGCTCATAAATAGTCTCAATATGGTACCCATTACGGTGTACATCTTTGAAACTGAGCAGATTCCTTTTGGATCTAATGCTTAGAAACACATTCTCAATATGCAGGATGGTGCCATTTGGCAAAATAATTGTGGCATTCCCAAAACCATCAATAATCGGAACAGAACCTGATATTGTATGGATTTGCGCCTTACACAATGTCATACTTAAGAAAAAGTATCTACTACGAAATATAGTATGTGTTGTTGCATTATCAAGCAAACAAACATCTTTCCTTTTCTCGGTATTTTCCATTTGCATTTATATTAACAACTTCAGGTGTCAAGTATCATAAAAGTTGCATATAATCATTGCAAAATTAAATCCTTAAATTAAGTAAAAGGATTTTCAAATATCAACCGCCACTTCAGGAGCAAAATGATATTTTTAGATTTGAAATTTAGCTTCAGGCCAAGAAAAATAAAAATAAAGAATTGATAGAAGAAGATGAAGTATAAGTTGATTAATAAAAAGAATACCCATCTTGCAAAAATTACTTACTCAGTCGGTAGATTTTCGTGCTTGCAAAAGTTACTTACTCGGTCGGTAGACCTTCGTGCTGAAAATGTGTTGTAAAATATTGTGTTGCGAATATATAATAGAGAAGAGATTGAGAAGAGAAAGCAAGTGAACACTAGAGATAGTAGAGAAAGCCAGATGAGAGAGCTTTATTTCCAGTGTATCACTATTTCATCACTATTATTATATCTACAACAAAAAACTAAACTCCTATTTATAGGAAAACAAGAATGTACTTATCATTAATATTAATGTATCGAATGATATATGTACTTGATAGGGCGATAAATGTTTATTGTATATGGAGATGTACTTAGAATGTATGATACAAATGTACCATAATAAGTACATTAGATAAGATGAATATAATGAATATTCATTCATGTATTTCATAACATATTTCATGAATTAAGTGATATATACAACTTGATTAGTATAGATTGACACAGATTGACATACATATTTATTAATAGTATAGATCATGGGACATCCTTATTCATTTAGATATCTAGAATTATATTACAAATTCATTGCAAGACGTCAAAGAATGATGGAAAATAGATACAAAAATGACTATTATTTATTGGTTGCTGAAAAAGTTTTATCCTAAAAAGTGCATAGGGGATTAAGAAATTCTAATTTGTTTTATTTCGAGGAAGAGAAATGCCATTCTTAAAAATCCATTATTTTGCAACAATTGAAACATTGGTAATTATATAATTGATGGCCCAAACTTGAAATGTTTACCTTTTGTAAAGTGAAGAATCCAATTGATGTCAAGCCCTTAATAAAATCAAGTCAAATAAATAATCACTTATATTAAACTCATGGAGTTGAGGACAACCACTAAGTCGAATCTTCTCACTGGATTTGCATATTTTATTTATTAACTAATTTTCACCTAGTCATATGTCGAATCTTGGTCATGTTGGCATTCTTTGTACTCTCTGTCCTGAAATTATGTGGGCAGTGAGGATTAACACCTATAAAGGGCCAAAATAGGTATTGGTCATTTTGAGAGAGACATTGACTTTGTGAGATAATCATAGCAAAGAAAATATTGACTTTATAATTGTATGATATTCAATAAATTATCCCAACCAAGTTATGATTGGCATAAGTTTGGCCAGTTGGAGTTTTGGCATGCGTGAGATTGACATTGGCAATTATGATGATGCAAGCATGGAAAAGAGAAGTAAAGACTTATGCCTCGACTCTAGAATCTCGAGACGTGGAAATCATATCCAGATGCGTGGCACAAACGACTGACATATACATGGTAGAAGCAGTTTACATAATGTCAAACGGTTAAAGTCGGGGAATAGTGCAGGAATGGTTATTTTCAAGTTATTCCTACAATATAAAAGCAATGGAGATCGTGGTCAGAGACGTCTCATAAGCATATTGTCCAAAATGTGGAGGACAAGTCATAGAATATGAAAAGTGGCATGCTAGGCGCTCATGACTATAAAGGAACTAAAGAAGAAGGGCAAATACACTCAATCAAATCATAAGATTTACCTTATTTTATCTCCAATTTTTTGCTCTCTAATTTTGATTTGAGTTTGGAATGTTAGGCTTTAGCTTTGAGTCGTGTCTATTTCGTGTTCCTTTTTAGACTGTAACCATCTAATCAATAATACATAGATCACATGTTATCACATTTGGTAATTTCTACCTAGGCATTCATTGATGACTCTTCTTAAGGAAGCAGACCCAAGTGCCTACATGCTGTGTACCTTAATTTGTACGGAATCTTTTTATTGCCTCATACCGGCCGATGCTCTCTTCTTGTTTGACATCCAAGTGTCGCAACCTCTCTTTTTCGGGGCCCGATTAGGGGCGGGTGCCTTGCGGAGGCTAATGGTTTGGCTAAATTTATTAGGTCCGGACTCTCCAAAGTCCACCAATTCATGACTTTAATAGTCCAAGTTTTTTTTTTTAACATGTAAGTTAGTTTTAAAATGAAGTCGCCACTAATCGATTTGGGGTAGATCGATTAGAAACCCAAGTGAAGTATCGGGAGAAATACTCACTCCTGTACAACCAAAGAAATTATGATTAGGGACTTGATTACACTAGTTAATCACTAATGCCCTTTCGGTACCTAATCTTGTTTAAACCCTAAGACTTTTTAGATTTTTGAGTAATTTTCCATGCATTTGTGGAGAAAAACATTTCTTGGGTCCTTTTCTGATTTTTTGGACATAAAAAGCATTTTTTTATTTTTTGGTCTCCTTTTTTCTGAAAATATAAATCATTTTTGGCTTTTTTGACATTTTTGGAAAATATAAGTCATTTTTTGGCTTTTTTTTTGACTTTTTTGGAAAATAAAATATTTTTTACTATTTTTTAATACTTTTCGAAAATAAATCATTTTTTATTTTTTTGAAAATAAATTATTTTATTTTTATTTAATTAAAAATGTTATTTAAAATAATAAAAAAGCCAACCTGGCCGATCCATGGGTTGGGTCCAACCCAGTCGTTGACCCGAATGCGGACAGGCCCGCTATGCGGGCCCAACTCATTTTTTCTTCTTCTTTTTTTTTATAATTTATTAAAACGGCCTAATGGCTCGTCGTTTTGGGAACAATCCGGCCCGACCCGACGACTTGGCAAAACCCTACCCGAATCCGACCCGAATTTCGACACTCCAAAAATCACAGAAACCCTACTTGAATCCGATCCGTGCCCGACCCGGATCCAACCTCATGACCAGGTTTCCAGCCGCCCTTGATTTGCACAAAAGCCCTACCCGATTCCTGGCCCAAGTCTGACCCGTCGACCCGGGACCGCAACCCAGAAAATCAAGAACCCTAGGGTTCCTGATTCGCGGCGCCGAGGGGGGGAACGAAGCGGCGCTGGGGCAACGGCGGTGACAATTGCAACGGTGGCGACGATGACAATGGCGACGGTGGCAACGGTGATGACAACAACCCTTATTACCTGTGGTGAGGTGGCGGATGGCGAGCGGTGGAGACGGCGACGACGTCGGAGGGTGCGCGACGTGGCTCTGCAGGGATCTCGGCTTGCATCGGATAGCGTCGGAGGATGATGGCGACACGGCGGCTAGCCGGAGCTCCGGCGTAGGCAATCAACGACGTCGGGGATAGCAGTAGCGACAAGGCGTGAGGACGGTGGCACGACGAGATCTGACGCAATGGCGGCATCGGGGCACGGGACCTCCTCTGATCTCCTCTTCTCTCCGACCTACTCCCTCAGATCTAGATGGCGTCGGGGCACAGCGTCGGGAACTTGGTCAAGGCGACGGCGTCTATGGGGACAATAGTGAGCCTTTGTGCCCAAATTCGACCCTCTCTCCTCTGATTCTTCTCTCGCTCAAAACTCCCCTCCTCCTCTCCGGCCGCGAGCTCTCAGATCTTGGCCTGCTCGTCCTCGGCCCCCCTTCTAAAGTCTCTCAGTGGGAGGTTTCGAAGATCTGCAGCCCTCGATCTTTCGCTGCTTCCGTGTGTTTTCGTTAACGGAGGTGCTCCTCTATTTATAGGCGAGGAGGAGGCCGGTCGATGGAGGTTCGGCCATCGGCCCTCGCACGCCAACCGGCGATCGAACCGACGTCAAATCTTCCCCCTTCCACGGAGGCATGCTCGCCTTCAATGTTGCATCCTCTCGGCCAGGCCTACACTCCTCTCTCTATTGTAGGTTGTGCTCAAGCGTGTCTTCATCGCCGCGCGTGACCTACAGAGGCGGAAGAAGGAGGAAGGAAGAAGACAAAGGAGAAAGAGGGGGCCGGGCCAGAGGAGAAGTAGGTTGGGCCATAGGGGCCCATGCGAGGGGGAGAGAAAAATGAGGGGGTCTAGGCGCGAAGGCCCAGCCCTGATGGGCTGCCAATTTTTTTTTTTGTTGGTTTTATTGATTTTTTTGCTGTTTTTGTTATTTATTATTTATTAAAAAACAAAATAAAAGAAACTAAGGCATAATTAAAAACAAAATCAAAATTTAGGTGTCAACAGCTACCCCTTTTTGAAGGTGATCTTGTAGAGGTTGCATTCAACGACAAACTGATACCTAAATTTTGTCTATGTAGTAGGTTATATCTTATTTGGGACCTAGTGTCTGATGCAGAAAATGAACAATATAACATTACACATACTAAGACAGATAAGAAGATGCCTGTAGTTATTTACCGAGAATGAGTGAGATAGGCTGTGAACCCCGAGTTTTGGTAAGTATCAAGACGTCATCTTACCTGCTGCATAAGGAGGTTGCTTTTCCAAGACCCGAACCATTCTTCGATCGCCTGTTAGAGTAATAAGTGGTTTGTCTAGGACCCGAACCTTTCTTCAGTCACCTTGATAGTGAATTGCCTTCCCAAGACCTTAACCTTTCTTTGGTCGCCTGTTAGAGTAATAGGTTGTTTACCCAACCATTCTCGAGGGATGCGCCGACCTTTCTTAGGGCATTGATTTGTGGGGTGCTTAATCTCTGTCAAGAACACCAGTTAGTACCCAACCTGTCTCGGGAGATGCGCCGACCTTTCTCTGGGCATCGATTTGTTGGGGTGTTTGACCTCTGTCGAGGACACCGGTTGGTACTCAACCTTTCTTGGGAGATACATCGACCTTTCTCAGGGGATTGAGTTGTTGGGGATACCTAACCTCAGTTGAGGACATCGGTTGATACCTGACCTTTCTCGGGAGATGCGCCGACCTTTCTTAGGGCATCGATTTGTTAGGGGTGCCTGACCTCAGTAGAGGACACTGGTTGAAACCTGACCTTTCTCAGGAGATGCGCCAACCTTTCTCAGGACATCTTGTTTTTTGGGTGCCAGGACATTTACAGGCATTTTGAAAGAATACTTGGATATTCATAAGTACTAACCTGGAGAATATTTGGGCCTTTGCAGGCGTCGAAAGGGTACTTGGATGATCATAGGTACAAACTCTTAGAGGATACCTAGATGTTCACAAGTATCGAAGGGGTACATGTATGATCACAAGTACTAGATGCTGGAAAATACCTGATTACTTGCAGGTATTGAAAGAGTATTTAGATGGTCACAAGTACAAACTCTTGAAGGGTGCCTGGTCATTTTTTGAAGAAGCACCTGATTGCTTGCAGGTGTTGAAAGAGTACTTGGATGATCACAAGTACAAACTCTTGGACGATACCTAGATGTTCGCAAGTATCGAAATGGTACTTGGATGATCACAAGTACAAATTTTTGGAGGATACCTAGATATTCACAGGTATCAAGGGGTACCTGGATAATCATAAGTACCAAACTTTGGAGAATACTTTGTCGTTTTTTAAAGTCTCCTGGTAGATGGAATATCGAGGACGTACCTAGGATATTCATAAAGATTTCTCACCTTCTCGTAATGGGAATATCGAAGACGTACCTCAGATATTCATGGAAGTCTCCTACCTCAAAGCAGTTGGGGAATATCGAGGACGTACATTGGATATTCATAAAGGTCTCTCATCTCCTAGTAATTGGGAATATCGAGGGCAAACCTGAGATATTTGTGAAGGTCTCTCACCTACTAGTAATGGGAATATCGAGGACATACCTTGGATATTCATGAAGGTCTCTCACTTTATGGTAATTGGGAAAATCGAGGGTGTACCGAAGATATTCGTGAAGATCTCTCACCTCCTAGTAATGGAAATATCAAGGGTGTGCCTTGGATATTCATGAAGGTCTCTCACCTCATGGTAATTGGTAATATCAAGGGCATACTTGAGATATTCGTGAAGGTCTCTCACCTCCTCGTAATGGGAATATCGAGGACGTACCTTGGATATTCATGAAGGTCTCTCACCTCCTAGTAATTGGGATTATTGAGGGCATACCTAAGATATTCGTGAAGGTCTTTCACCTCCTAGTAATGGGAATATTGAGGACATACATTGGATATTATGAAGGTCTCTCACCTCCTGGTATGTGGAAATATTGAGGATGGATTTTGCATATTTGTGAAGGTCTCTCACCTCCTGGTAGTTGGAATATCGAGGACGTACTTTGGATATTCATGAAAGTCTCTCACCTCCTAGTATGGGAATATCGAGGGCATACCTAAGATATTCGTGAAGTTCTCTCACCTACTGGTAATGGTAATATCGAGGACGTATCTTGGATATTCATGAAGGTCTCTTACCTCCTGATAATTAAGAATATCGAGGGCGTACCTTGGATATTCATGAAGGTCTCTCACCTCCTGGTAATTGGGAATATCGAGGACGTACCTTGGATATTCATGAAGGTCTCTCACCTCCTAGTAATTGGGAATATCGAGGACGTACCTTGGATATTCATGAAGGTCTCTCACCTCCTGGTAATGGGAATATTGAGGACGTACCTTGGATATTCGTGAAGGTCTCTCACCTCCTAGTAATTAGGAATATCGAGGATGTGCCATATTCATGAAGGTCTCTCACCTCCGCAATGGGAATATCGAGGACGTACCTTGGATATTCATGAAGGTCTCCCACCTCCTAGCAACATAAACTTGAATGTAGCACAAGGCTTACCTGGATGGCCGCAAGCACTCAAAAGGGCTGGAACACCTGGGTAGCCGCAGGTGTACAAAGTACTGGAATACTTGGATGAACACAAGTATTCAATGATATGATTAAGGACCACTCAGGCTGGTCCAAGTGTCATGATGATAAGATACCTAGGTAATCGCAGCACATAAAGTGGTGGAATGCTTGAATGGCTACTAGTATTCAATTGGGGACAACTCGGGGACAACTCAAACATGTTGAGTGTCATGAAAAGGGAGTATTTGAAATGGTGGTACTTGACAATATGGGGATACTTAAAGAGAATAGGATACTTGGATAGTTACAAGCATCCAAATTTTAAAGACAACTCGAACAGTCGAGTGTCAAATTCCGACGAAAGGAGAGTACCGAATAATGGTACTACAATGGGATACCTTAAAACAAGGGGGATATCTATGACAATACTTGGTTGCAAATATCAATACTTAGGACAACTCGAATAGGTCGAGTGTCAAGAAAAGGGAGTAGCCGGCAAGCGGTGGGTACTCAAAGACAAGGGGATACTTAGACAATTGCAAGCACCCAAACTCAAGGGAGGACTCGAATAGGTCGAGTGTCAAGAAGAGAGTACCTAGACAATGGTAGGTACTTTAAGACAAATGGGGATAAGGATATGCTTACCTAGCAATATCTCTGATCTTTGAGAGTATGTTTGCTATTTGCACAATATGCACACATGATTGTATATGTTGTAAATTCATGAATTTAAATGTGATTCATGCATGACAATTTTGTCAGTTTTGCATCATCCGAATTCCATTAGGGAAGATTTTGAAAGACAACTTTTGTTTAGAATGTAGATGTCTTGAGCATGCTAGATGAGGGACTTTCAGTCTGAAAGGACTTTCCACTCACTCTCATGGAAAAGGCTATCCTGACCATTGATGCAGGATTTATAAGGACCACACTATCTCACTATCATCATGTCAACAGGGGTCCAAGTATTCTCGCAAGTGGTACGACTTTACCAATGTGAGAGGTCTTTGTTGAAATTGTGATGAAGACTTGGTCAATGGCTCATCAAATGGGACCATCAAGGTCAAGGCTCATGAACGAAGTGCCGCACGATCATCTCCGGGTTTGCAAGTCAAGAATCCTGCGAAAAGAGATAGAGTAATCTTGCTCGTACTTCTTCGAGCGATGCTTATGTACATATGAAATCCTACGTTAATTGAAGTGCCCTAGTCTAAAGAGACTTTTACAATGGGACGCAATGTAGGCTTGACTTATGTGTAAAAGGGTGAGAGTTGGTGATTGCCTAGGCATTTATCACCGGTCTTTCTTCTCACTGTCAAATAAGGGTTCTATTAATTGAAGCACAACAGCAACTTCTCTTGGGAATACAAATGGGTGTATTTTTTGTTAGGGGGCATTGGCCCTGCTTTTACTAGGCACACTGCCTTTTCATGCCCCTATTTTTTATTCCAGTTCTTCATTTATGGGCATTGACATTGTTTTTACCAGGTACACTGCTTTTTTATGCCCCTATTTTTTCATTCTTGTTGTTAGAGGAACTGGCCTAGGCAAGTTCAATCGAAGCACCATTATTAGACTCTTGAGTCTTCATCTTCAGCCGGCGCTCTAGGATATGCTGCTTGAATGGCAGTAACTTTTGTTTTGCCTCCACGTGAGGGTGAAATTACAGACTCAATTGGGTTGTACAATGAATACAAGTGCATAGAGAAAGAATTGCTCTTCGTCATTCTAGGGCACTTAAATTAATGCGAGTGTTCATATGCAATAAAGACACCCAAAGATTGATGCAAGTGTGAGCAAGAAAATTTCTATCTCTCTTCTCACCTTGTGATGTTGCTTCGCCTTCGATCTGCCCTAGTGTGGGGTGGTTCTCGACAGGGATATGAGAGAAGCTTCACTAGTGTATAGGGCTCAAAGGGGTGAGCAATGAAATGCCTCTCACTGTTTTGGTTTTCGTACCATTCGCGAGAAAACTCTTTACCCTTGTAGCCATGGAATCTTCTGCACTCATCTCACAAGTGTATAGATGGGGGACTGTGTGTAGGATATGGCTTGCCTTTCATCATTCTGATGCACCTCATCCAGCATGCTCAATCAATCTTGTATTCTTCACTTAGTTGTCTATTCTAATAATCCTTGTAGAATCAGTGATTTAGACAGACAAAATCATCATGCAAAATCCATTTGGAAAAGACATGCAGCATTTTAAATATGATGGAGTTTGAACTCTCAAAACAAGTGAATGGTTTTGACCCAAAAAAAGACCCTATTAACAACTTTAGGGGTTAACATAATGGTGTTTCCAAATATGTTAAATTTTGAACATCAAAAGGGTTATTCACAAATGGGTGTCGATGGTTGTCCCTATTGATTAGGGATATGACACATGAATGATCAGCCAAGGATTGGGAATCTGATCGGGCATCTCTACTTTTGCCCCTATAGGAGAGAAGATGTACAAGTAGATCAATTAGTTCAGCCAAAATCAAATGTGAATTGAGGCCTGAAGATTTTTTGTCCTTTGCTTTGGTGATTACTCAGGATGCCATTTCGCTTGGGAGAGCTTATCAGAGTTTGACATGTCTTTCCTTGATTTGTTATCCGCATTTTTCACAGTCAAATGATAAGCAACAGATAAAAGGGATCACTTTAGTCAGAAGCTCTTCCAAGAGTCGAATAACTTGGAAGTGATACAACATTACCCCTCACTGGTTTGCAAATGATTGGGTGGACTTGAAGTGCGAGGAGGACACGAAGTCCTATGTCTTTTCACTTCATTAGGTCACCATTCTCTCGTAATTTGCAGGCGCAAGAGAAGCAAAAAATTTTTTATTATTTTTTTTTTTTTTTTACCAAGCGGCTAACTGCCACGTCGGGATTCGAACTCCCGACTTCGGACCATTTTGCTTCTTCCCATACCACTCGCTAGAGGCACCGATGGTGTCCGTAGGGCAAACCGGCTCCTGGACGACAAGTCATTTCATACCAAGTTAGGTAAATCGATATGGGTCACTTGATTTGCCCAAATTAACCATTAAGCTTGGTTCTTGAATTCCAATGCTTCCTGTCAATAGGGGGAATGTGTCAAAAGTGAGTTCAAAGAGTGGGAGTATTAGAAACGATACCAAATTACCCTTCCCCAAAGTTTGTATTTGCTGACTCCTAAGGATATTCGAATGTCAATGACGGCCTTTTTGTCTTGACACAGTTCAACGTCTCTTTCGATTGGCCTTTCTCATTTGTGGCCATGTGTGCATGATTGTTGGTTGTCGATTTATCTTCAACGCCTTCCTTTTGTGGAATTTTTCTTCTGTCTTTGACTTTATGGCCATTGGGCAAAGTCATGTACCTCAAGCTTCAACATAATCTGAGATGGACAATCAAAATCTCCAATTCTCTGATGACAATTACTTCTTGGGAGAGCATGCGTCTAGAAGAAGAAGTGAGGTTTCTAGGCCCTAATGTCATAATCTAAAATAAGGGGCTAGAGACTATCTCAATTGTCTAGATTTTCTCCCAGTTGACAGTAACCAATTCAAGAGAAGAAATTCCTTTTCTGTGCTTCTTGGCTTGTCAAAGCTGGAAATCCCATTGATGAAATCACAACATCTAGTTGCTTGGGCACATTGTTGGGAAAAGATATTACTCTGGCTTGAGAAGGAGTTGGGTAGGAGCGAGATGGAGTGCACAGAGCTCCTGGGGATGGCTTGATTTCAACCATATGCTTGTACCTATTATGTCCTATCTTTTGTTTCCTATAAATAGAAGAGAGAGGACATCATTTCCAAAATTATATTTAGAGAATAAGACTCACCCTTTTTGAAATGGGATGATTTTTTTATTTGCCCCTACTTTCTTGGAAGGGTGTCTTCGAATTTGGCGAGTTCACATGATGCGCCAGCTTCAAATGCCCCATATCACACTAAGTCAAGGGGATGGGGATGATATTCTGAGACACGAAGTGAGTGAGTCAGAAAGACAAATATGATTAAATTTAACATCTTGTTTTGACAAAAGCTTTTGGTAATGAAACATTTTTTTGTTTTCAAAAGTATATATCTTTGGGGGAAGAAAGCATGAGGAAGCCCAACCCTCAGTATTCTCCTTGGATGATATTTTCTTTTCATGGTTGGATAGCATCACCGGGCTGGTTTGGGATACCGCCTCATGCTCTTAAAACAAAATATTAGAACTATACATTAGATTACTGGAATGGAAAATGCAACAGTAGCACACTAGACAGGATAAGAAATATGAAATTATAAAAACAAGCAAAACCCACGAAAACTCCTATGGAAAAGGAGCACTTTGATAGTGTTGGTTTTGAAATCAAGCGCCTGAGAGTTCCTCATCTCCAGTAGACTCGAAGTATTCGCATGAGAGGACCACTTCATTGAAGCTACGGAAGTGCAACCCATGTAACCAACAACGATGCTTGCAAGGTAAAGCTCCTATGAACAGCTTTATCATTTCTTCATCGGCCAATTGAGGGTAGGTTTGCATCATAAAAGCCTTCCACCTCCTTGCATATGCTCGGAAATCCTCCATTGGTCTTCTTCTAAAGTGAACCAAGTTCTCGCAAGGCAGTTCAATTCCAATCTGGCTTTGATACTGAAGCAAGAATGCAGAAGACAGCTCATTCCAATCTCTCATGAGGTAGATATCTGCTGTGATGAACCATTGCAATGCAGACCTATAAGACTTTCTTGGAAGGCCCGAGTTGTGAATGACATCGGGCTATAGTATCGACTCATTTCAGCATGAAGATATTGCAAATGAGCCACGGGGCAAGTCGTGCCATTATACTTGCGGAGATTAGGTATCCACATCTCTCCGGGGTCATGATCCTATGAGTGCAAGACGGGCTTGATGTATCCTGGTTAGGCCACTAATTTTCCCATTGCATATTCATTGTAGTGGTGAATTTTTCTGTTTCAAGGAAATTGGACTCTGCCGAGATTATCCCATTGCTTTCTTCCGGGTCAAAATCACCAAACGAGGATGAGGCATTTAAGCTATCTTCATGGTCAGGTGACAAGCTTAGTAGTTCATTGGGATCATAGCGGATAAGGACAAATGTTCCCTCTTCTAACAAGCTTTCAACCCTGTGTGTGGGTAGAAAGCAGTTATACAATGAATGGCCGATTTCATCTGTATAACACTGGTAGTCCTTGGGATTGTATCCTAGGGACTAGAAGTCTTTAGGGTTGTACTCTAGGGGATGGTAACCTTCAGGGTTGTATTCCAGGGAATGCTCGAAGTTTTGGCATGGCGATGGCTCATTGGCTATCGGATTTTGCCTATACTTAGTGGTAGATGTTGAATTGAATTGTTTAGGCTTTCTTTTCTTGGCTCCTGGTCCAAACCTTTTGAGTAAGGCCCTTCACTTCGCCAGTTGGACTTTGTCAAGGGGAGTGAGAGATAGTGGAGCTTCACTCTCTACTTCACTCTCTAGGTTGATAGGGGTCGGTATTCTTTGAACCCTAGCTCTTGCAGTAAGCTTGGGGAGCTGTCCTATCGTGCCCCGGTCTTGAACAAGTTCTGTGTCTTTGACCTCGTACACAGGCTCCTTGCCTTTCCCAGTGGGAAACTTTTCAGCAATAGGATGTTGCTCAGTCGCCCATTTATCATGCGAGGCTTCATTGACATCTTCTTCCCCTATCTCAGCGACTAACGGCTCCTCGTGCTCCGCGACCATCGGTTCTTCGTAGGGCAAGGCAATGTCGAGGGCTAATGTCAATATTATATTCTTGGTGAAAAACATGAATTAGTTCCCCCCAGGTCTTAAGGGAACTAATCTTCTTGACAATGTACCATCGCAAGGCGGGGCTAGTCAAGCTTGATTGGTACGATTGAATCATCCTTCGGACCAAGTAGGCCTACAAGTAGATCTCTGGGCGGGAGGTATCAGCATACCTTTCACATTCAGGTGCTTTGAGCTCTTCAGGGATCTCAATGCCGGCGTAATTGGACAAGTCCATGGGATTCTGCCCCTGCAGCTGGTTTAACTTTTTCATGATCTTTTCAAACTGTCTATGGTGTTGGTTATTCTCTGGCAAATTCGTGGGTGTCATGACGGTGCTTAAAGCAACTACAGAGTTGGGCTTGGCTTGAGTGGATTCCATTTGCCTCGAGAGTTGTCGAAGGACAATGGACATTTGTCCTACGCCGTCTTCAATGTTGGCGAGGCGATTTTGTACATCATTCTGATCGACGCCCTATCACGTGAGGCCATTCGCGGGTGGCGATAGTTGATGATTCATAATTACCTAGTATCGCAAAAATCATGAATGAGCATGAAAGTAAACAAAGATTGACCCATGGCAATAGTCTAACTGCTTTTATTTATCAAAAGAGGATTTTATAGACCGCCAACTTCTGACATCTAAAACTCAAAAATGACAAAAAGAAATACTAGATATTAAACAAAAGTCCCTAAACAATGGGACAAAACTTTCACGATATTAACACTAAGGGGCACATGATTGCTATTTTATATGCGACGGGGAGCCTTGCTCTTGCAAGGATGCCTGCTTCCTTGGATTGGCTCTAAGATATGTATCCAGTCTATTCCCATATCCTTTGCATAAGCTCTGCTTGCTCGTGCTGGCTGCTCTCGCTGATTGAGTGAGGGATCGATGGCTTCCATCTTGTCGGGATACGATGGTTGTGGATGTAGGACGTGGAGGCGTGGTGGGCTTTTTCTTCTCCCTCAAGCCCTTCGGTACCACGATCCTTTTGCGATGGCACTTGTCTCCATGTTTCCTCAACGATGGAAATTTCGAATGCGTAGTCACGACTTTGATGGGTGAAAAGGGAGTGGAGGGATCCTTCTCTTGAAAGGCGATGGGATCTCTTAAAGGGCTCCATATTGCTGTGCCACCCGATATGGGTAATAGGGAACGGTGCTGGTGAGGCCGAGCAATGGAATTAGGTGGCAGTGTTTGTAAGCGAAGTGAGCTCTCTTTTCATGGAACCAACCAGCACACCATTGGAACAGGAGCTGGGTCTCTTAGGAAGTTTATCCAATTTAAATAGCATTGATTGAGTATGTATGGTCCTAAAACCATAAATTTTTGTAATGGATTTTCAAATCATTTTTTCGAATGATCGCATGAAGCCTCGAATTCGCTTAGGTGAGAAAAGAACCAAACTTGTAAAATTTCCGAGAGAGGCCCGCATGATTTTTTCCGTGTTTTTTTTAAAACGATTAAAGGACAAGAATGTTTCAGGTTAAAATCATGTTGACATAATTTTGTCCCCTTGAGATTTGATCAACTATCCATGCCGTCTTTGGACTTATGACGTTTCTTTGATGGGGGAAAATGATGAACCCAAAAAAGGCCAGGAGGAAAATCTCACTTTTTTGGGTCATGGCCTGATTTTGAAAACAAGCATTCATAAATTCTAGTGGGCAGGTATTATGGTTGTTTTCAAGAATTTGCCTCATAACATGAACTTTAGTTCTTAAAAGTCACGCTAACCCACGCAACGGGATGATGCCTGTTGATGGCCTAACAAGCTTATTCTTAAGAGGCATTCTAGTGATGATGTTGTATTCTTCCAAAGTTGGGGTTAGCTCAAACTTACCAAACATAAAAGTAGTTGTCTTCGAGCACCGGAATGAACAGTGATTTGAATCAACGATAGGAGATGACCAACTTTGGCTTTAACGTGCTCTTGGACATACTGGTCCAATTGACCCCACCATCTGAAGAGCTCTGCTTTGGGAGTAGGAATAAACTGGATATCGTCTTCTCCCATCGCATATAAATTGAGACTCGAAAAACCTACCTTAAATTGCCATGGGCTAATAAAAAGACTGAGTAAAAGTAAAGAAATTACTTTGCTTTTAAAGAAAATGGCAAACATAAGGACATGCGCATGGGATGTGCGGCTCGATTTCTAACTAAGAAGGTTTGTTGAAATTAAAAGGATATCCACTCATCGTAGTCTCGCGTTAGCAGTATACCCTCTTAACCTCGGCTAAAGAAATTCGGGAAAAAGAAAGGCAACCTCTACAACGCAGTCTCGCGTTCGAAGTCGTATCTTTCTTAACACCATCCTAGATATCCTATGGCGGCCCAAGTCCGGCGGCCGGGTTGTGTGTGCCATGTGTAGTGCTAAAACAGTAAAGCATGCACAATAGTTTATAATCACAAAACAATCTATTTTAACCAAAATTAAAATAAACATTTAAGCTATTAACCTGCATAAAGAAAAAAAAAAAAACAAGTCAGTAAAGTGCTTAAACAAGATAAAACGGCCTAAGTCCTCAAATGTCCCCAACGGAGTCGCCAAGCTGTCGCGACCTCTTTTTTTTTTCGGCGCCCGATCATGGGCGGGCGCCTTGCGGAGGCTAATGGTTCGGCTATGTCTATTTTAGCCTAGACTCTCCCAAGTCCATCAATCACGACTTTAATAGTCCAAGTTTTTAACCTGTAAGTTAATTTTAAAATAGAGTCGTCACTAATCAAAATGGGGTGGGTCGATTAGAAACACAAGCGAAGTATCGAGAGAAATACTTGCTCCTACGCAACTAGAGAAATTAGGATCAAGGATTTGATTACACTAGTTAATCACTAATGCCCTTTCGGTACCTAATCTTGTTTAAACCCTAAGGCTTTTTGGATTTTTGAGGGATTTTCCATGCATTTGTGGAGGAAAAACATTTTTTGGGTCTTTTTCTCATTTTTTGGACATAAAAAGCATTTTTTTTTTATTTTTTTGGTATTTTTTTATGAAAATATAAATCATTTTTGGCTTTTTGGCTTTTTAAAATATTTTTTTTGGCTTTTTTTTTTTGGAAAATATGGATTTATTTTTTTATTTTTTTATTTTTTTTGATTTTTTGAAAATAAATTATTTTTTTTATTTTTTTGAGGGTGTGTGACACGGCTCTACGGGGATCTCGGCTTGTGTCGAACAGCGTCGGAGGACGATGGCGACATGACGGCTGGCCGGAGCTTCGACATTGGGTATAGCGGTAGCGACGAGGCGTGAAGACGGTGGCACGGCGAGATCCGACACGGCGGCGGCGTCGGGCACGGACCTCCTCTCGATCTCCTCTTCTCTCCAGCCTACTCCCTCAAATCTGGACGGCGTCGAGGCACGGCATCGGGAACTTGGTCAAGGCAACGGCGTTTGGGGGGACGGCGGTGAGCCTTCATGCCCAGATCTGACCCTCTCTCCTCCGATTCTTCTCTCGCTCAAAACTCACCTCCTCCTCTTCGGCCGCGAGCTCTCAAATCTTGGCCTACTCGTCCTCGGCCCCCCTTCTGAAGTCTCTCAGTGGGAGGTTTCGAAGATTTGCAACCCTCGATCTTTCGCCGCTTCTGTGTGTTTTCGTCGACGGAGGTGCTCCTCTATTTATAGGCGAGGAGGAGGCTGGTCGACGGAGGTTCGGCCTTCGGCCCTCGCACGCCGACCGGCCCTGGGTGCGGCCAAACAGGCGTCAAATCTTCCCCCTTCCACGGAGGCATGCTCGCCTTCAATGTTGCGTCCTCTCAGCCATCGGCCTACACTCCTCTCTCTATTGTAGGTTGTGCTCGAGCACGTCTTCGTCGCCGCGCGTGACCTACAGAGGTGGAAGAAGGAGGAAGGAAGAAGAAGATGGGAGGAAGAAGACATAGGAGAAAGAGGGGGCTGGGCTGGGGGAGAAGTAGGTTGGGCCATAGGGGCCCATGTGAGGGGAAGAGAAAAGGGAGGGAGGCTAGGCACGAAGGCCCAGCCGCAATGGGCTACCAATTTTTGTTTTTTTTTTTGTTGTTTTTATTGATATTTTTGTTGTTTTGTTATTTATTATTTATTTAAAAAAGAAAAAATAAAGAAATTAAGGCCTAATTAATAACCTAATCAAAATTTAGTTGTCAATACCAAGTAATCCAGAAATCTGAACGAGAATCTAGATGAAGTCTTTATTACTTGCTTTGGTACAGATGAGCCTCCTTAAGTGAGCGGACCTTGATTTGGGGAATCTTTGGGAAAACAGTACCAAATCTGCCACTTTCTTAGATACTGCATCTCTCGATGTCCAAGGCCAAGCCCTTTTGACAGTCTGAGTGGAAGGCATCTTCACATCGCAATTCGCCAACTAATAGTAAGCAACGCGGTTTGGGTCTTCCAATATATCGTTTTCGTACTCCTAAATCCATCCCGTGACCATTATTTTCATGTCTAATGGGTGGCGGTAACAATGTCCACTCCTACGTGATTCGTTGCTAACCCTCTTCAACATTCTTGTACCACACACTCTGGAGATTGATTTTGATTTTGCAAATGGAAGGTTACTGGGGCGCCCTTTATCTGTCTCCTATTTCGCATATTTTCAAGATCAACGTGTTGTAAACCGATTGGACTCTCAAAATGCCGATATGGTCATTGTGTAGTCAAACCTAGTGTGCATATTACTGGTTGAACATCTCACACCACCACGAATGAACAGTGATGTTTGGACCATTCACCTAACTTAGGCTTGCATCTTACTTGTTTCATAACGTTAGTAGGTTCAATAATTTTGACCACGCATGTGGATCCGAAAAATTGCATCCGAGGTAGAGGAACGTCATTTTCGGCCATCTAAGAGTCCGCACCACTTGAAAGTTCATTTTTCATCGTCTATGGAATTTCAGTTGCCTCTCAAGTCACTGAAAGCGACCTTGCATTCATTTGGACTTTGTACACAAAATATATCCAATTTTCTGGCTTTTATTGAAAAGAAGGTGCAATGACATGGTCAAGCCCTGCGTCTAATCACTCTCTTCATTTGATTATTTCTTACTTTAATTCCTGCGGTAGGCCAAGAACGTGTAATAACATGGTCGAACCTGCATCTAATCACTCTTTTTTTGTTTTTCTTCAGACATATCAATCCTATCCCTATCATCACAATCACCATTCATCAAACTACTAAATTAGTCTAGGAAAATGGGAAATAAAAAAAAGTAGTCAAAATCTCAACAACAAAAAAATCGTGGTCCTTGTCTTCCACGTCTAAGCAAGTTCGCTGCCCAAGTAGCTTAATTAGGGAAAATAATTGGCATAAATTAGGGATCTTCGTCCTGTTTGGCAAGCTGACTGCTAGTGGCTTTAAGCACGTTTTTGACACTCTTCTCAACATGTCACCCCTCAAAAATTATCTTGCATGACTAAGATTTCATTTCCATATTGGAGCACGTTGAATCGAGTCCGGTTAATTGCATTAGTATCATGCCACATTCTTTTTTTGCAATAAACTTCTCCGTATTTAGTATTCTAAGTTTTTCACTTTCCTAATGTCTGAAATCGTCGGTACATTTGGCTAATGCCAGTTGAATAGACAACGACAGCCTTCTATGGAAGGCCAATGCTCATTTCATTGCATTAGTTAGTACCATGTCGCATTCATTTCTCACAATAAACTTCTCCCTCTCTAGTATTCTACGTGTTCCACTTTCATAACGTTTGAAATCGTCAATTCATTCGCTTAATGATCATTGAATAAATAGTGACAGCCTTCCATGGAAGATGTATGAGGTCACTACTGAGAAGTGCATGGAACTTGTGATCCCGAGATTCACCTCGGGAAAACTCGCCATCTTTAACAATTCAAATGCGGGATTTAGACAAACAAGATGAACATGTTTAATGGTGTGGGGAACGTGCAGTAAAAATCTTCACTACCTTCACCTAGGGAAGATCGTCAAGAAAGAACCCAAATCAAAGCCTGTCAATATATTCAATTGGACCGATCTTTACTCAAAAGTTTAAGATAATGAGTTATGAGCTAATGTGGATACATTAATTGCTTTACATCACATCATTTATCCAATGTAAGACTTTTCTAATAAAACTCAACATCTTAACTAACGGTGATGTACAGGTATTATAATACAAGGGCACCACGTCGCTAAAGAGGATTTTGATGATTAGCCGACGATGGATGTGCCTTTTCTTGACCAAACATTACTTTCCTCGATTCTTGCTGTACCGGCTCTTCGGTAATCTTAGAAGACGCCCAGTAAAGTCCTCTCTCTCTCTCTCTCTCTCTCTCTCTCTCCATGTGCTTCGTTGACCTAAAATCTCCCTCCAACGGAGCTAGTTCCATTTCCAACATCTATATCTGTTGATTTGGAGCAACAATCCCGCAAATTCAGGACTCATTTGCTTCTTGGACCAACCCTTCCAGCGCAGGCGTTAAAAAAATTTAAAAAACAAAAACAAAAACAAAAACCTGGGAAAATGTATAAGAACATAACTGAGTCAACTAACATATAAGTTGTAACAAGTATCGTATCATATGTGAACACAAAGTAGTCCATTCAAACCCATCTCCAGCCATGTCTTTGAAGACTATATTAGAATTATCATTTTGACTAAGCATATCTACGAGTGACATTTCTCTGTCAATCACTGCTTTTGATCATTATAGAAACTTACACAAGCCACACCGATGGTTGTAAATACTCTGGGATGACACATCTATAACATATTATTTTCATGTTGGGCAAATCTCATTTTAAGATCACTGGATAATAATGATGGATCACGCTATGTGACGGATCGATTACTACGAAATTGCTGGGTAGCAAAATTGTATTCACGATCACTGCATCAAACTTCTCTAATTTGACCATCTTCTTGCGAAATAACACCATGATTTTTATTCCCTGTCCCGGCCTCCGGCCTCTGGACCTTTTTGCACTGGCCTTTGTCTTCTGAAATTTCTATGGTCACGCCTTCTTCTTTTTTCATTCCTTTTTTATTTATATTTTTGACTTGGGTTAGTGTGCTTTATATTGTTCCTTTAGTTTTGTTGGTGTCCTGACTAACGATGCCCCACATTTTTAGTTAGAGTACGACTTCCACTGAATTGTGTCCACCTGACTCTGGTTAGGCCGCAGGCCAGCCATCGCCATTTCGCAGATTGCTGGCTGGATCCACCTCTATGTGAGGCCCAGCTAACATTAAGATAAAAGAGAAGAAAAAGTCTATAGGTCAAAAGCAACAAGAAAAGGAAGTAGCTACTTCGTGCGTGAGTGTGGCCGGGAGGAGGAGGCAGAAAAGAGAGAGAGAGCCCACCGAGAGCATCGAGAGAGCACCGGGAAGAAAGGAAAAATAGGGCGGAATCGAGGGTCACTACTTCGCAGTCCTGATACGAAAGTCAAACGTTAATGATAGCTTAAGTTTGAGTATGTTGTTCGGGAGACCAACAATTTTATTCATTGAGAACTTTTTCTAAATTGTCCACTTGCGGTTAGGGTTTTTTCACTCTATATATATGAATTCATTTTTGTAGTGAGAAAGTTATTGACATTTGACGATCCATTTAATTAATCATTAAGTACATGGAAAATTATAATAATATTTAACTCTTGACAAAAAATTATTTTCATTAAATTATATGGTATATAAATATTTTGAGCATTTTCATTAATAGTAATTGAAAATTTTTTAAAGAAAAAATTATTTAAAAAAATATTTAAAAAAAAAAAAGAATGAACAAAGAAGAAGAAGAACGGATCGGGCGGGCCGTCATTTCCGTTACTTTTCTTACTTTTCTTTTCCGCCTTTTTCCCGGCCCGGCCTCTTCTCTTTAACTTCTTCCACCGGTCCAGATTCCTTCCTTCTTCCTCCTTTCCTCTCTTCCCTCATGCTTGCTGAACAAGGGACGTGGGCGGCAGAGAAGAGAACGACGTACAGAACGGAGCAGGACTTAACGGCGTGATCGTCCTGTCGGGGACCAGGCTGCAATTGGCATGGCTGAGGCCATGTGGGCCGGTGGCCATTTAAAACGAAAGAGAGGTGGAGAGAGAGATGGGGGGTTTCGGACGGAGAGAGAGAGAGGAGTCCACCAAGAGGGAGATTGCGGGAGAGAAACCTAGGGAGCGAGACCAAAGGCAAGGAGTCCTTCGGCAGCTGGGCCACGCCGGAGCCTCGTCCGACGACTCCCGGCCGCTCCCTTGAGCCAGCAGCCTCCGGTAAGTCACGGTTCCCTTTTGATTTCACTCGGATTGGGTCGTTTTCCAAGGATTCCGGCTGGGAGGTGTGCGAGACGAACGGGCGTTGCCCGATCCATCAAGCTCGCCCTCCATTCGTCATCTCCGAGCCGGGTAGGAACATACATTGGCCGACCCCCGGTTTCGCCCTCTTTGTGTGTGCCCCTGTTTTACCTTGCTTCGGGCGTGTCGGGACGGAGCTCGCAGCCGTCCGGCTCATGCGAGCCCCAGCCCTCGTCACCCCCTTGTTTTGTCTCCACTGTTCGGGCATGTGGTCGGTCAAGGGTTCTGGCGCAGGTTTGAGTACTGTCCCCGACATACGGCCGTTTGTCGGGGACAATCGGGGGATGGCGGCCCGAGGCCTTGGCGACGCCGCGGCGCTCCTGTGGCCTGATGGAGACGGGCGGCATCCCTTGCTGCGGTCGTCTCCGTCGCGGCGAGGACGCGCGCGAAACCAAGGAGAACGAGCTAGGTCGGGCTGGCTCGCGGGCTTGGCCGGCTCGGGCTTGTTTGTATTCGGGCTAGCTTGGCCGAGTTGGGCTGGTTTAGTGCAATTCCTACTTTTGTTTTTTACTTGTGGGCCGAGCTTAGTTTATTAGCTTCTTAAGGGTTTAGCTAAAATTTTGGGTCGGACTGGGCCCGCACGTCAGGCCCATTCTAGCTGAGGGCCTTGCAACCTGGGTCAGTCCCACCCGAACTGGATTCGAGGATCCGACTTGGGTCTTTTTAGGATTAAAAATTATTTTTAAAAAAATAATTAAAAATTTTTTATTTTTTAAAAAATAAGAATATTAAAAATTAAAAATATTCCAAAAAAATTATTTATTTTTTCTAAATTAGGGAAAAGCTTAAAAAATAGTTTTTGAGTAATTTTCTCTTAAAGTGTGTGAAACTCCTTGAAAAGGAAAAAAAAATTGTTTAAAATTGAACAAGTCTTAAGGGTTTTAAAATAGGGTGTAAGTGTTCTCAGGACAAATGTTAAGTTGTTGTTTGTGCATTTCTATTTCATTTACTCTTGATTGCACATTTTCAATATGTTAATTGTGGTTTTCCTTTAGCTTGATTAGAAATGGTACATTTCCTATTTCTTAGTTAGATTCTTGTTTTCCCTTGCAATTTATTTAATGCTTCATTAGTTGCTAATTGATAGGGTAATGATTTGCATTCGCATGATCATTTCACACGTAAGTAGATAAGTTTAAAATCAATCCAAATTGCCTAACAAACATCTTTTTAAAATGAATAAGATTAGATACCGAAAAAACACTTCTTTGATTGCATAAAAAGTGAAGTATACTTTCATACTTTGCTTGATTTGTAGCCAATCCCAATTGACTTGTGACAATTCCTCATTAAAAAAATCATTATAATGTCAATTTGAAACTTAAATTGAATACCACAATGTCACACGAAGTATAAGCTTAGGAAAGTTTGCATCTAAACAAGGGTCGTAGGCTCGTCTTTAAGGCAATAATCATAAACCTATGTTTTTTTTCTTCTCCAAATGGAAAATGTAGGTCTCAATGAAGTTACAGTTGTACTATTAATATTGAGCCTCTAATATGTGATTAGAGAATAATATTTTATTCATCGTACTATTCTTATTGACTAGTGGAAGTTTTTGGATGATTCGCAATTTTTCCTGCATTGGGTTTCCACGAAAAACCCTGGTGGTGTTGTTGGTTTTGTCTCATTATCATTTCGTTGTTATGTTCTTATTGCAAGGTTGTATTGGCTGGTCGTTGTTGGGCTAAGTCGATTTCAGTCAATTTAGTTTTAGGGGAGACATTAATTCTAGATTAGGTTTAGTGCATGGTGATTTGTTGTCCGGTTCTTCCCCGACACTAGTAATGGAAACAAAAACTTGATTTCCCAGAATTCTGTTAATATAAACTTGCTTGAAGTGCATAATATCAAATTTCTTTTCATCCCAAGCTTGTAATATTTTGTGAATTTTTTAAGGGTGGTAGACGCAGCTATGATGAAAACAAGGAGTTGTTCAGAAATGGGATCCACTAGCCACTGCACATTTGGAGCTAAGTTTGATGTGTTTTTAAGTTTTCGAGGACCGGATACTCACGCTAACTTCACGGATTCCCTCTATCATGCCTTGCTAGATAAGGGTATACATGTTTTCATTGACAAGAAGGGGATTGACATTGGTGAAGAGATTGGTCTGGAAATTTTGCAGGCCATCAATGATTCGAAAATCTGCATTCCTATCTTCTCCAAAAGTTATGCTTCTAGTAGTTGGTGCCTTCGCAAGTTGAAACACATGATGGAGCACAGGAAAACCAATGAACTGGAGGTTCTGCCCATTTTCTATGATGTGACACCTGCTGACGTGAAACTTGAAACCAATGTGTATAGGTATCAATTAACTCAGCATAAGCTAAAACATGAGACTGAGACAGTGCGTCTCTGGCGGAAGGCACTCAAGGAGGCTGCTAAAATCAAGGGATGGGACACCAAGGACATAGGGTATGTTAACTCCCTCGACTCCTTTTTCCCTTCTTTCTCGATTTCTTTTACTCGAATATTGGTTATAATTTGAAGAGCAATTTCTTTTTCTTTTCTTTTTTTTTTTTAATTTTGTTCTCGGCCCGATCCGCATGTTCTTTTAAGATGTGATCACCAGAAACTGATCAATGGCTTCTTAAAATATCAAAGACAAATATTGAACCTAGGAATTCTAAACCTATTTAAATTTGAAATTTAAAACCTAAGTGAAAGTGTAACGCGGGGAATCTTCAAAACCATAAGGACTTCTTGCTTGATGCTGAATGCTTCTTATTCAAAGTGCTTGAATTGTCTTGAGAGACATGTCTTGAGTTGTGGATGATGTTGAGAGTTTTTTGTCTTAAATTCCACCTCTATCTCTAATGGACCCATATCCTGATCTTCCTCCGTAAGGATCCCAAATTGCCTCTTGATTTGCGTGCTACATGAGAGATGACTTGGAACTACTTTTGATCTTCTTTTATTATTTTACTTTTGCCCTGTATCATTGCAGGGCGTGAGACTCAAAATTCACACATGAAACTAAACCATCCCTACCTCAACTTCTTGAGAAGGTGGGGATTCGAACCCCGTACCCCCCTTCATGTTGGAAGGGTGGCTAGTAGTTCTGCTTTTGATCTTTTAGCTATAAGTAGTTTTGGCTAATGGAACTTTTAGACGTAAACTTCCTTTTATGTCTCAAGTCATCCCTTCATTGGAAATTCACAATTGATAAGCCATTCAAATATTCCATCGATGGGTATTGTGGATAAATTGTATTATTTTGACTTATCTTGACATTTTATTGAATGGACCTTATCGAATTAAGTATATTGCGAGGCTTATTAATTTCTCTACGTTTAGGCATTAATTTTGGGTTCGGTGTCAATAAGGCCATAAGTAGGGGCGTTTAACAATTCAGGTTCAACCAGGGAAATGGCTGGAATTGGACTCAAAAGTCCAGTTCAAAGTCAATTCTTAGAAGAATCAGACAGGTTCATGGTCCAAAGCCTAAGAACCAAGCGGATTCAATTCATTTTCTGATTTGAGCCTCAAAAGTACCAATTCAACACGATAGGACTGTCAATGGATCAGTTCCTTAAAAACTCAAAATGGCCTGAAATGCCATGAATGCCATCTATTTAGCTTGAACCAATGACACCCAAGATAGCAATCCGAAATTTATGGTTCTGTGCGGATGGGTTTTTGTTTCACTATCAGTACCGTCTTCTTTGCTTCTTTTCCTTTTCCGCTAGATTTGTTTTTTTTTTTTTTTATCGGTCCTACTCCATTCCTACTCTAACTCTCACTCTTAGACTTATGCCTTGCCTCCGTGTGGAAGTTGAAACCTACTTCTAAACTAACTCTTCCCCAACCCAACCTCCTGAGAAGGTGAGGATTCAAACCTCCTACCTCTTCCTTCTATGTTAGAAGGTGGCCACTGGGCCGCCAGATTTGTTTGAACTTTTCACTTTTGCAAATTCAATAGTGATCGTTGGCATGCTCTACTGGCACCGAGAACCGCCAAACTTCCTAACAGCATCCATGGCTGCCCTATATCTCTCTCTTGCTCTCTTCAGGTTGTGTGTGCTAAATGGTGGAAAATCATGTCGCCAGAATCAACATAACATGCTGGATCATCATGGCAAGGCGACCTAATATTAATAGACGTATTTGTTACTAATGTGTCTCTCTACAGCAGTTTGACGCGCTTGAAGGACTACTTGCAGATTGTTTACTTTTTCCATCTATTTTGGTTCCGTAGAGCATCTTTCCGCAAATCTGATTTAATACATATTTTCTACAATTTCAAAGGCTTGGTTTTTCTGTTTTGATTTGAATCAAAACTTGGAAGGACCCACTGAAATAGTTTGTTCCGAGCAGTTTGAACATGAAGCTTCATAGCATGAACTGGATGCTTTGGTCGGGTTTTGGGTCAATCCTCCTAGGTTTTCTTTCCACTTCTATAGTACTCAGGTACCAAACTGATCAGGTTGGTTCTTGGATGGGTATGACTCTAAACCACTCATGCATATTTAGGGATAAATGTATTGAAAATTCTAAAACTTATTACAAAAGTACAATTGAGTCCAAAAACTTACAAAACTCAACTAAAGCAACCAGTTTGTGTTATGAGGTCCAAGTTGGTTGCAGGATTAACTAGTTTGGTCCCAGATTTCCCCAAAAAAAAAAAAAAAAAAAAAAAAAAAAAAAAAAAAAAAAGCAGAATGACCCCTTGGTTAAGTTTCTAGTTCCAGTTCTGAACCCCCCCCCCCCCCCCCCCCCCAAAAAAAAAAAAAAAAATAATCGTAGTTCTAGCTATGAATCGGGCCACCCAAACCATGCTCGCTTCTGGTTAATTGTGCGATCAATATTAGAAGGAATCATGTAAAACTTCTTGCTCTCTGTCATCACCTTCATTAAAAATTTATTGTATCCTATCACTATGATTGAATCAATTCAGAAACTCATGCATTATCTTTGTCCCTCTCTGTCCCACGTTTTGTGGCCTACATCATCAAATGATCTTGTCTATACACATGCTTGTTTTTAATCTGACGGTCACTTAATTATGCTATTTCTATTGACATGCAGCCATGGAGAACTCACACGATTAATAGCTCGTAAACTTTTGGTTAAGCTTAAGGTGTCCCCAATACATCTATCCGACGATTTGATCGGTGTCGACCAATCAATGGATGCAATAATAGATTTGTTGAGTGTTGAATCTGAGGACATAAGGCTCATTGGAATATGGGGAATGGGTGGTATAGGCAAGACAACTCTTGCCAAGGTCATTTATCACAAGTTGTCTACTAATTTTGAAAGTTGTAGCTTTATCTTGGATGTACGACAAACATCAGAAAGTTCAAATTCTGGTCTTCTAAGTTTGCAAAGGCAACTAGTGCATGATATCCTTCAAGAGAAAAGTATTGAGATTTTTAGCATTGATCAAGGGATAAATATGATCAAAGAACGATTTAAAAGAACGAAAGTTCTTATTTTCCTTGATGATGTAAACCATAGGAGCCAACTAATGGCACTAGCAGCAAAAAGAGAATGGTTTGGTTCAGGAAGAAGAATTGTGGTTACAACGAGAGATAAAGATGTTTTGTCCAAATTTCTAGATTAGTTTGACCATGGTTTGACTTATGAAGTTGCAGAGCTGAATAGTGAAGAATCTTTACAACTTTTTAGCAAGCATGCATTTAGAATGAACATTCCTTCAAGTGACTTTCTTAGTTTGTCTAAGAATGTTACTGCAAAAACTGGCGGGCTTCCATTGACTATTGAAGTGATGGGTTCATTTTTATACCAAAAGGAAAAGCAACATGGGAAGATACAATCAAAAAGATGGAACGCCACCTTCATGAGGATGTGGAAAAAAAGTTAATGTTAAGTTATGAGGCTTTAGATGAAGAAAAAAAGCAACTATTTCTTGATATTGCCTGCTTCCTAAACGGAGAGAATAAGAGAGCTGCAACTTATATGTGGGATGACTGTGGATTGTTTCCGGATGAAGGGATTGATGTCCTACTTTTGATGTCCTTAGTAAAAGTTGGAGTAAAGAATAAGTTATGGATGCATGACCAGCTTAAAGACTTAGGGAAAGGCATTGTACGTAATGAAAATTGCAAAGATTCAGGAAAGCGGTCTTGGGTGTGGAATCATGAAGAAGCATTGGATATGATGATAAGGAAGAAGGTAAAGCTAAGTGCAGGACCTTGTTACTTTTTTATAGCGTAAATCTGTCTAAAATTATTCTTTTTCCAGTCTATTTCGTACTTCACTGGAAGGCCACCAATGAACTGACTCCATTTTGGAATTATATGGAACCAAAACTGTTGCAGAAAGCTATGTGCACTTTGCCTAGGTTAATGAGAAACTTTTTGTCATCGTTGCAGGGAACTGAGACTATTAAACGATTTGTGCAAACTTTGACGGAGTTCTTTTGACACCCGAAGAATTTACGAAAGTGCCAAATATAAGATTTCTCGCAATGATAAATGGAAACCTCTCCGGAAATTTTAAGGATCTCTTTCCAGAACTAAGATGGCTTTCTTGGAAGAATTGCCCTTTATATTTGCAAGCAACCAACTTTTGCCCCAAAAATCTACTCATCCTTGACCTATCACGGACCCAAATGACAGAAGATTGGAACGGTTGGATTCAACTTCAGGTATGGTAAATTTTTACGTTACAATATCTGTGTACCTTTTTTTCCCCACACAAGCTCGTGCATTGCAAGGGGTTGAGAATTGTCTTTTTTGGGTTTTAAAGTGAAATAAAAGAAGAAATCCAACTCTTTAAAAATGTGCCTAAGATATCAATTCTGCACTGCAGATCGCAACTTCTTTGAATGTTTTCAAAATCAATCACTAAATCTAGCTAGAAGTATATTGAATTAAACAATGACTTTACCTTCTATTTATTAAATCTCGCTTGGTAAAATTGCACCGTATTGTAAGTCTGATGTAGAGTGCTATGACTTTAGTGTTTAGTAATACATATCTTACTACTGTAATATATCAAAGTTCGTTGAGGCATAAAATGCTAAAGCTCTGAAGTAACTACAGCTATGAAGTATTTGTGAACACATTATGAAACTACAACACCCATTTTTGCAATTGAATCTGCTATAGGAGCTAAGATTATGACTCTATACTAAAACACATCAGTACTGAAGAGGAGGAGACTCACTGCAATTCAATCACTCATTGGCTTAAGTTTTTGGGTAAAGATAGGTCTTGGGCTCCCACTTGCACTTAGCAATCTCCTTTGGGAAAGTACACTCCCAACAAATATTTCTTCACTTAGGTGTTTTACGTACATCCTTTAACAAAATCCTAGTATGAAAATATAGTAATATGATTCTTAAAAAGCTACTGCCCTTATTTTAATGTGTTAAAAGAAACATTGATTCTTAAAAAGCTACTGCCCTTATTTTAATGTGTTAAAAGAAACATTAAACTCCATATAGATTTATTATGCTCAAATAATATATAAAGTACTTCTAAATAAAATTTGATGATAAAATATATAAGGTTATCAATTAAAAAACGGGACCACAACTATGTGAGAGGAATGGATATGCACAGGGTACTTGTAAAGTTACTTTTGGCGGAATGCGTCCTTAGTTAATTTATTTGTTTATGTTCAGCAAAAAAATTTTAAGGCAAACTCATTGAATATGCATAATCATTTGATAGGTGGCTACGAGATTGAAGGTCCTTAATATGTCAAATTGCCTTGGGTTAAGCACAACTCCTGATCTCTCTGCATTTACATCCTTAGAAAAATGAATTCTAGAGGGATGTAGGAATTTGCTACTAATTGATCGATCCATTGGTCATCTGAAACATCTGAAACACTTGAATCTAAATGCATGTTTTCTTCTCCAAAAGTTGCCGGTTGAACTAGGTTCTCTGGAAGCTTTGACTGAGCTGCTCATAGATAACTATGTATTCTCTGGAAGCATTAATCAAGTCCCAAGTTCGATCAAAGCACTCGTAAATCTTGAGTGCTTGGTCGTTTGTGGATTTCCCAGGCTAAGGACACTTCCCGACTCGATTGGGATACTGAAATTTTTAGCTACATTGGATGTCTCCTACACAGCCATTAAAGAGTTGCCAAAAACTATTGTCTATCTACATAGCTTGAAAGTGTTGAAGATGAACGGAAGTAACATGAAAAAGTTACCCGAGACAATTAGATTATTGGAGAAACTTGAAGAGATTTATGGGGAGGATTGCTTGCGGCTAACTATCATTCCTAGTGATATCAGTGGACTACCTTCATTGAAGATTTTGAAATTAACAGGAACACATGTAGAGGATGTACCAAAGCTTCCCCAAAGTTTGGTAAGTCTATGTCTGTCCTCGAGGGCCACAAATAAAGCTCCAAAGATCTCCAATCTTGTGAACTTAAGAAATCTGGAACTATTCTTCTTCAGCGATGAGTTCACATTTTTAGGATCCAAAGGTGATTCTGATGGGTTCACATTTTTAGGACCCAAAAGCAATCCTGATGGGTCAGGGTTAACTGTTTTAAGATCCAAAAGTGATCCTGATCGGTTCACATTTTTAGGATCCAAAAGTAATCCTGAAAAATTTGTCCGCCCTAAAACGGTGATTGACCCCTACCTTCTTCCAAAAGTGGGAACTTACAGCCCATATTGTATGTTGGGACTTCCAACTATCACCAGCGTGAGCTCATATTTGAGTTGCCTTTGCTGTCTGAAAGAACTTCAACTCATCAACTGCAAGAACCTGTACCAGATTGGACAGCTCCCCTCTAGTTTGAGGAACCTTACAGTTCGCAATTGCAATCTTCTTGAAGTCGTTGACCTTTCCAACTTGGAGAATCTACGGGTCTTGTTGATTACGAATTGTCCCCTCCTTCAAACATTGTCCAACTTATCTAACTCTACAAATCTCAAGGACTTGCAGTTTGGGACTGTCCGAAACTGGTTGAGATTCAAGGTGTTGATGCACTGGAATCACTAGAAAATCTTGCCATCAGAGACTGCAGTTCCTTACCAAGCTTACCTGATCGATCTAACTTGAAGAAGCTAAAGAACTACCGCGTGGAAAATGCTTTCAAAGTCAGCGAATCCTGAACTTTGAGGCTTGCAGGAATTTGTCATCAAAGCAATGAATGTAAAGCTTATGATTATCTCCTCTCAATCATAGAAAACACAGAGTTCTGTTATCACTTTGAGAAGACAATTGGCATGAATGCTATGAAACGAGAATACTTTCCCCATGATTATATTTGGACGATCGTGAAGTCATAAATTTATCTATTAGGTACTAGTGATTCAACTTATACTTTAGGATAACCACTTTTGTTGTGCATCAAATGGTTAGTCGTTTCTTTCCCGATTTTTTTGTCCAACCGTTTGTTTAATACAAGGGCTCATTTTACGATGGTGACTGAATTACGAACTATGCAGAGGCCACAGAAAAATGTGAAGTTTATGTTTTGTTAGGTTTCTAGCGGGTGTTCTCGGCACTCTTCAACGAATTACAATTTTAATATGTTTAGACAATACCTTCGTAGACATTCAATCTCCTATACAAGACTTGAAAAATCATGAAGCACTTGATCTCTCCAAATCTAGCTTACTTTTTGCAGTGAAGTAAAGTTCTATGAAAATAATCATGAATGCAGCAATATCTATTGATTCAAGAATATCCTACTGCGGCCCGGTGCAAGTAATTTGTTCAAACATGGATTCGTCAATGTTCTTAATAATATGAAGTTGCTAGGAGGAACCCATATGTACATATGTACACACGCCTTTGAGTATGGATAGAATAAGACCAGACATAGTGGAATCTAATAATTTTCTTTGTTCTAATGTATTACACGATCAAGTTGTTTGCCATTCCTTCAGAACCACAAGAGATGAATTATCCTATACATATATATGAATTTCAGTATACTAATGGAGTACAAATGTTTGTCTTTGTCAGAAGATGTATAAATGTTTTACTCTCATTGAATTAATTTTTTATTGTTAACTTGTTTATCGATGCAATCACTTTAAGTTGGTGTGCCCGTCGTGTCTTTTCAATCTTTTTATCACGATATTATGTGGAGACTGGCCGTTTGGTTTCGGAAAATATTTTAAATTCGAAAACACTTTCCAGCTCTCATTTTCCGTTTTCTCGAGAACATGTTGATTCGTAAAAGTGAAAATTAGATAATTTCATGAGTATCTGTACCATAAATTAGTTTATATCTACAACTTACCCAATATGGATCAACATATATGTTCATTAACAGTATAGATCATAAGACATCTTTATTTGTCTATGAATTTGAAACTATATCATTTATTTTATAGTTGAGGCAAATTTCTAGATTTTTGGATAGAGTATAAAAAGTATTAATATGAATCGATATGTTACATTTATTTCATAAAATATAAACATACAATAAGAAGCAGCATTCTTATTAAGATTTCGGGAAGCACGTATCCCCGCGGCAAGTCGTGCTCTTCGGTTCGTGGGCCATTCCTTGATGAAGTGCTTTGCAAAGAACCCGAAGAAGAGGTAGACCGCCCGTATGCTCTTGAAGCACCCCTTCCTTGCCCTCGACTGCATCAACGACGAGAAGGTCGTAGGAGATTGCGGAGTAGTCGAATTCGCAGATTCCTCTCCGAGGTTTCACTTCGATTTCCAAGACTGGGTTTCGATGCAATGTTCAAGAACGAGCTGGGAATCGGCCTTGCTCTCGCCCTCCTCGGAGATGGATTCTGATCCGTCATTCATTAGAGAGGATGCTGCTGCGTTGGAGATCTCGTCGGATTCTTCATCGGTGATGGATCGGGAAGGCGAGTTGGCGAGCCACGAGAGGCCTAATTGGGAACATTCCGAGGGTTGGGTAACCGTGAGATGATCGGAGTTCGTCCCAATTCCGAAAGCAGAGTCAGCATTGCTTAGAACAGAGCAGGGTTCTTAGATGATTCTTTTTGTTCAATCCGAGGGTTCTGATTCAATTGATCCGTTTTCTTTTTCTACGAATGTGAATATTGATTCGGTTATTGCAGACAAGAGATGCATAGACAGATTTTTTGGTGATACAATAAAAAGAAAAATCAGATCTGTTTTGCAGCTGCAATTTTAGTTATGCAAAGTCTGACGGAATGCTTTGCACTTTTTTTAGTTGATTGGCGACTCACGCAGAGTGCTGACAATTTAAACATATTATGAAATGGCTAATTGAGTTTTAAATTCTTGAATTTGCTGAATTTAGTTATAAATCTTTAGATGATTTTTCAATGTAATCCATGCTCAGAAATTGCTGACATGATAGTCCAGCCAGCATCACCGTCTTACATAATACCATCGACACCAATGTTGATAATTTTTATTTTTATTTTGCTACAAATTTGATAATTTTAATAACTTTCGAAGAAATTTATTTATTTATTTATTTATTAGCTTTTCTTATTCTTCCTTCTTCCTTCGCAGGTCATCGGATCCTGACCATGGCCAGCAACTAGCGAAGGAAGAAGAATAAAAAAGGAAAAAGAAAAGAAAAGGAAAGGAAAAAAATTCAAAAAATATAAAAGAATTGTGAAAACCATTCAAATCATGCCGGTCGTGCCATGCAAAATGGCCAGCAAATTCCTTTTGGATCCATTAGTGAATCTATTAGCAACCTGTTATAATATATGTTTTCGTATCTCTCACATTTTCTTAGAGGTTTTCTTCACCTTGCGTCTTAGAGCGCATGTGTTAATAGTGTTAACAAAGTCTAATATCGAAAATTTAGCGTAGTGTGTAGCAACTAATATATAATAGTTGGCACATACTTATTATCTTAAATTTTTTTGGCAAAGGTGAATCTAATTGGATACATTGAAGGGTTTGGACTTGAGTTTTCTCTTGGTTATCTTCTTATGATTATGCATCTAGCATCTATTGTGCATCTCATGGTTTTCACGTGGAAATGGCCATTATAATTTATCTAAAAGAGGCAACTAGAGCAAAGCGGCCTCGAGTTTGCTATGATGGTTGCTGCAATACATAGCAAAAATGTGGAACTTCTTGTTAAAATTAGATGGTGCAGAAGGAAATATGGATTGGAGAAGCATGCTTAGGAGGAGATTGTTAGTGAGAAAAAGTTTGGAGAAGTCCAACTTGATAAATTTGATGTGATAAGAAGTAGTTTGCATATCTTAATTAATTCATTAATTTTAAATTTAAGTTACAGTAATTTCAACTAGATATTGCAAATGGGCTTAGACTTAAAATTTCTTTTGGTGATCCCTCTGGCAAAGGATTATGTGGTAACATCTCTTAATTTCTACCACAAAGATACCCCAAGATTTACTAAAGTCTCATTTATTAAAAAATATGTGCATGGAAGTTTCGATTAGACTAGCACCAACTACACCTTGATCCCATACTTGCCAGGATGAAGTTGATATATGCAAATCGATTCCATGTGATACGTCTCCATAGATACAAATATAAGTACGTGTTGAATATAAAGATGGTACCAATTAAAGTACATATGTGCAATCTTGTTGTGTCTTTATGCTAGGAGTATCTTTCCAAAGAATAGACACTAGCAAATGTGAAACATGACTTCCGTCGAGACCCTTATTGAATCCCACTCAATTCACAAATGAATCATTACAATTATTTCGTTTTATTTTTTGAGGGCATATAATTTTTTTCGACGTCATGGATGAGCTAAACCGCCTAACCGTCTTTCGAGGGATGAGACGCCTTGTTATTCATCGTGAGCCCGAGAATTTTTTATGGCGCATCCGACGGATGCCGTGGACTGGACATCAGTTCTGATAATGTATAGGTCTAACGAAACGAACCGGTCAATTTCCCGAAAGGCAACGAAATGGGAAGAACACCACCAAACGTGCAGCCAGTCGTTATGGAGATGGCAACCAGCCAGACGCGATCAGCGCGAGGGCTCCCCCTCCCCCCTTGGCAAATGCAATGCGTGCAGCCTTGGTGGGCCCCACTGCCCCCGAACGTACAGCGTCGGTTTCTATATCGAAGGGATGGCCCACCCGCCGGGGGGAGTTATTGGGTGCAGCCGTGCGATTCGGCGCAGTACGTGCGATCCGGATCGTCGCTTTTCGATTTCGTGTGATGAGGTGGCGTGAATTTTTTGCCCGTGGCTCTCTATTGGTGCGGAGCTCGGCTACCGTCGCGCGTGGAGATCGCGAGTTTCGGCGGGGGCTGGGTCCCGCCGTTTGTGAGGGATCTTTTTGCATGGCTCCTCCCCGGGGAAGAAAAGAACATTCTCCCACGATCTGAATTTTTGGAATCTTTGACCCGAAAAGCATGTCCATCTCTCACTCGGGAACTCAGAGAGACATAACAGGATAATTCCAGAGAGCGAAACTTTATTTGATGACCCAATTGTGTGCCACAATGAAAGAATCTGAGTAATTACAGCCAAAAAATTTATGATCCATTTGAATAACCTTCGAGTATGAAGAAGACACATTATGTATAATAAAAAATTCAAACAAGCATCAAATTCCTCATCTAGATAGAAGCAACCTTGACAATATTCAAAACAAACTTCCAGATCAAGAGAATAAGAAGAGGTAATTGTTGAAATCTTCAACTAGGTTGTTGGAAGATATATTCAAATATATGCTGGATCATGCATTCAATCAATTAAGGAATAGATTGAGATATTAATCGATTTGTAAAATATTCTTTTTCCTTTTATTCATACATCTCTTGTATTATAATTATAGAGCATTGTACACATAATACAATAGAGATATAGAAAATCATTCCCCAAAAGCTTTACGTGTCTTGCTCTGTCCTTCTCTCTTATACACTTTCTGTCATGGTATCAGAGCTTGGCTCTTGATCCCGCTTCGACATCGATTGCTTGTCAAAGCTTCCTGATCTACAAAAATTAGATCAAAGCAGCGAAGGAATCAAAATTCATTAGAGAAAGGAAGAAGCAAACATCAATACTCACCATGAATCACCCAGAGAATCCATCTTCTGGTATCAACACGCAACCCCAACCCTCAAGAGAAACTATACCTGCACAAGAAATACAGAACACGGCCCCGGTGGTCCAACAGCAAGTTTAAGGCCTACAATGGCAGTATCACCTGGCTCAGTCAAATATGGGGCTGCCCATGTCGGGCTATCCTTACCAATGGGTACCATATCCATGGTATGTTGGGCCGAGCCCAGATGCATTATTGCTGGGAACTGGGAGCAGCCAAAGCAACCCCCAGCCTGACGGGAGTCCACCAACCACAATGGGGCAAACTCGACCGTCGGTTCATAATAGAATGGCGGGTCGAGCGAACCGGTTTTTAGGACAAATCCCTACCTCGAGTCTTTCAAATGCGGGTTATGGATCCAAATCTAGCGGATTAGGTGCAAGGACAAATCCCTACCCAAATCTCGCACCCGGTTTTCTTCCATTTTTGATCGTAGCTATCACCGGCCAACCAGAGCCTGGCGACCCGTTGTACATGTCAACTGCCGACAGCCCAGAATTGAAATTAATTAGTCTACAACTCACCGGGACGGAGAACTACTCCAGGTAGTCGCAAGATTTTCGACGAGCCCTCGTGACGAAGGACAAAGACGGATTTCTAGACAAAACAGTACCTATACCTTCGGATGAGTGACTGGCCAAGCATTGGAGAAAATGCAACCACCTAATCCGAACGTGGATTGGCAACTGTGTCTCTCCAGAGGTGGCCGTCGGGCTCCCTCCGACGGATGACTCAAAAAAGATGTGGGAGAACATAAAAGAAATGTACGGGAAGTTAGATTGGGCCAAAATTTTCTCCCTCATGCAAGAATTAAGTGAGTTAAAGTAAGGAAACATGAGCATCATAGCTTGTTACAATAAGCTGTCCTCTCTCTGGAACCAACTCGAAGCGACCATGGAAAAGCTTGAGGGAGCAACAGAGACTCTCCAACAATACAGATCCATCAGAGAGAGGGAAAAGGCTATGTGGTTTCTACTGATTTTAAATGAAACTTAAATGACTTTCCGCTCGCAGATCTTGGCAATGGAGTTGGTGCCTCCTCTTGGATGAATCTTCCAGTCGGCCGTCCAAGAGGAGAGCCAGAGGCTCGCGGTTCGGAGCAAACGTGAGGGATCAACAGCGTTGCCATCGCGCTGTGCGGCGTTCGGTGAGATTTGAGCATGAAAACCCTAGTGAGAGAGAGAGAGAGAGAGAGAGAGAGAGAGAGAGACAGAGAGAGAGAGAGAGAGAGAGAGAGAGAGAGAGAATTGAGAAGGGCTAGGGTTACACGATTCTGTTGGTGGCAAAAAGTCCCTTAAAAGAGAAGGGATCAACGACTCGGATGCTTCACGAAGATCTCGACGCTGGACAAGGGGCGTATCAAACCCTTGAATCGGACGGTGGGTATAATCCCACCTTAAAAGGATCGGACGATCAGTTTCTTTTGGGACTAAAAGGATTGGATGGTCAGATTTTTTCCGCATCTTCAAAGAATTTTGCTCAAAATTCAAAGGGTAGAGGTAAATTATATTGTGAATATTGCAAACGTCCACATCATACCATAGATACTTGTTGGAAATTACATGGTAAGCCAAGTGAAAAAGGGAAGAAAAAGGAATTTTCTACAGCCTATCAGGTCACTGGACCAATCGGTCTAAATAATGACCAACCTATTACCTATGGACAATACCAACAGTTGATGCGGGTGTTGCAAAAGATTGATGTTGGGAATAAAGGAGGAATTTGTTTTAGATATTTCTCATTGCCTGATAAATTCTATTTCAAGAAAGGCTTGGATAATTGACTCAGGGACAAGTGATCATATTATTTGTGATAAGGGATTTTTTCCAATATGCATAAGAAATTAGACACGCCTATTTATGTGCAATTGTCAAATGGGAACATCACTCCTGTCACTTTGATCGGCAATGTCCAACTGAGTCATCAAATTACCCTTCGAAATGTTCTTTGTGTTCCACAATTTCAATTCAATCTTATCTCTGTGTCCAAAGTTTGCCAAGAAAATTCCTATTGAATATTCTTCGATTCTGACACCTGTTTTTTCCAGTTCCTTTTGACTGGCAAATTGATGGGCTTGGGTAGTCTTTTTGAAAGACTATATTTTTGGACTAGTTTTCTAAGCCATTTTGATTTATCTTCAATTCCCCTGAATAAAATATCATTGTGTAATGTCTACCAATGATTAAAAAAAAAAAAATTATACATTCAAGAATGGGTCATAGTGCATTTTATCCTTACTCTACATGTGATATATACCCACTTGCAAAACAATCTCGCACTCCCTTTCCTTCTAGTACAACACAATCCAATGGCATTTTTTCACTAATTCACATGGATGTTTGGGGACCTTATCACACCCCACATCGTGATGGTTCACGTTATTGTCTCATGATTGTGGACGATTACTCTTGTGCCACATGGGTATTTTTGATGTAGTCAAAATCTCAAGTTGCCTCTCATCTAAAGACTTTTTTACTGCTGACCAAGAATCAATTTGGGAAGCCAGTTCTACGAGTTCGCAGTGATAATGGGACAGAGTTCTTCAATAATGATTGCCATTCACTTTTCTTGTCCCATGGTATTCTCCATGAAAGCTCTTGCATTTATACTCCACAACATAATAGGGTAGTAGAGTGAAAACATCGTCATCTCTTGGAAGTCGCACAAGCACTAAAATTTCAGGGATCAATCCTAGAGAATTATTGGGGAGATTGTGTTGTTACTGCGGCTTATTTAATCAATAGGATGCCAACACGGATACTGGATGGCAAATCGCCTTTTGAAAACCTTTATGCAAAAAGGCCAACATTGGATCATCTAAGAATTTTCGGCTTTCTATGCTATGCTACAATAGTGGGGCCTCGGGATAAAATGGGTCCTCGTGCTCGGCGATGTATATCCATGTGGTATCCAAATCTACAAAAAGGATATCGTGTTCTTGACACAATAACATGGGAGTTTTTTATTAATCAGGATGTTGTTTTTCGCGAAAGTGTCTTTCCATTTCATGAAACCACATCCTCCCAAGAAGACTTGGATGCTTGCAACAGTTCCCATCAAGTCTTAGAAGATGAGGATACATCTCCTAGTTATATCCTTCCAATACCTCCAACACCAGATACTGGAATGGTTTCGTTGATAGGTACTGAAATGGTTCATCCAGTCTCAACTGACTCGTTTTCAGAAGAGGTTATGGAAAATGTTGCTGTAGACACAAACAACTTAGAGGATGCTTCTACTGTATCAGAAACAAATGAAGAAGGACAATCCTCATCACCACCACCGACCGCTCATCAACGTCGCTCCGAGCGAGCTACACAACCGTCGACATGGACTAAAGATTATGTCTATGCTTCACTTAACTCACCACGTATTCGCTATCCAATATCTTCTTATGTATGCTTCGATAAGCTTTCGTCAGACCATAGATGTTGTATTAGTCGTATGTCGGATGAGAGGGAACCATCTAGTTATGAAAAAGCATCTCGAGATCCATGGTGGCAACAAGCTATGGCAGCAGAATTAAAGGCACTGATTGATAACCATACATGGGAATTAGTCACTCTTCCCCAAAACAGAAAGTCCATAGGATGCAAATGGGTCTACAAGATCAAATATCGCTCTAATGGATCCTTTGAGCATTACAAGGCTCGGTTAGTGGCTAAGGGATATACCCAACGGGAAGGATTCAATTATCACAAGATTTTCTCCCCAGTCGCTAAAGACCTCACAGTTCGTTCTTTTTATGCATAGCAAATGTTCATAATTGGTCCTTGCATCAGATGGATGTCCATAATGCCTTTCTTCATGGTGATTTGGATGTAGAAATCTACATGGATATTCCTCCAGGCTTACGGAGACAGGGGGAGAATAGAGTATATCGTCTCCACAAATCCCTTTATGGATTGAAGCAAGCTTCAAGGCAATGGTATGCAAAATTTGCAAACGCTCTCACAACTGCAGGTTTCAAACAATCTAAGTATGATTACGCCTTGTTCACATGGACTAGAGGTATGTCATCTGTTTACTTAATGATATATGTTGATAACATTCTTATCATGGGAAATGATGAAACTACAATAGGGAGTCTTAAGAAATATTTGCATACCATGTTTCATATAAAAGACTTGGGAGCACCAAAATACTTCCTTGGGATTGAGATTACTCAGTCCGACCAAGGGATTTCTCTCAGTCAACGGAAGTTTGTATTGGAGATCGTTTCAGAAGCCGAATTATCAAGATGCAAGCCAGTAGTTATTCCAATCGAGCAGAATGCAAAATTAACCACAGCGGAATTTCTTGGAGGAATATCTCAAAATGATGATCCTATACTCAAAGATCCGACAGGTTATTAGAAGCTCGTTGGAAAACTCATATATTTAACTATGACCACGCCTGATATTTCATACGCCTTACAAACTTTCAACCAATTTATGCATAGCCCGAAGGAGTCTCACATGAATGCTGCCTTGAAAGTTGTGAAATATTTGAAGAAGTGCCCAGGACTCGAAATACTTCTAACTATAAGATGGAACATGGAATTGACAGCATACTGTGATGCAAATTATGCGACTTATCCAATGAGTCAAAGATCAATCACTGGCTTTTGTATTAAGTTTGGGGAATCCATTCTTTCATGGAAGACCAAGAAACGGGCAACACTCTCCTTATCCTCAGCTGAAGCAGAATATCGAGCTATGGCAAAAACTACATGTGAAATTGTATGGATACGAGGATTGCTTGGGGATCTTGGAGTAAGGTTAAAAGGGCCAACAAAGCTGTTTTGTGACAATGAAGCAGCCCTCAAGCTCACAACGAATCTTGTAATGCATGAAAGAACGAAGCATATAGAAGTGGAGTATCACTTCACACGAGAGAAGATTCAAGAAGGAATCATCGAGACAAGAGGAATTGGAACTGCAGAACAACCTGTAGACATCTTCACCAAACCTCTATGCCAAAGACAACACACATATCTTTTAAGCAAGCTAGGAGTCTTGGATATCTACAAACCACTAGCTTGAGAGGGAGTATTGGAAGATATATTCAAAGAGATGCTGAATCATGCATTCAATCAATTAAGGAATAGATTGAGATATTAATTGATTTGTAAAAAATTCTTTTTCCTTTTATTCATACATCTCTTGTATTATAATTATAGAGCATTGTACACAGAATACAATAGAGATATAGAAAATCATTCCCCAAAAGCTTTGCGTCTCTTGCTTTGTCCTTCTCTCTTATACACTTTCTGTCATAGGTATCTTAAGTATTCTCGATGTCACTAGATCACCGATATGTCGACTTAATTTAATATGCTATCCATTTACAAATAAGCTACCCTACTTCTTATATGATAGATATTTAATAAATAAAAAAACCACCTACTCACAACAAGTCATTTCATTAAGCAGCAATCTCAAAGCAGAGTTCATGAGCGATTAAATAGGACCGTCTGTGATGGGCTTTGATGATCCAATCCATCGGTTGATTTGCATGGTGGGGACAATCGGACACGTGAGCCAACTTTCTTTAGCCTTAACATGTCAACAAATAAAGGCACAACATTATAAACTTGGAGGACTCCTACAACCTCTTGAAATTCTGGAATGGAAGTGGGAATATCTGGCAATGGACTTCATTTTGGGCTTGCCTAGAAGCCAAAGAGGAAATAATTCTATTTGAGTGATTATCGATAGGCTGACAAAGTCAGCCCACTTCCTCGCAGTTCAAAAGGGCTATACATCAGAACAATATGCCGAGCTATATGTCCGACAAATAACTCATCTATATGGAGTTCCAGTAACCATTACATCATATTGTGACCCTAAATTACAGCCATTTTTGGTAGGTTGTTTTGCTTGCTTTTTTCTTTCTTGTTTCGACACCGGGGTTCCATTTTATGAAATATTCGGTCATTGCAAGAGCAGCATCAACAATTGAACTTGGATCAGGCTGTCGGGAGCGGAAGACAAAGGTATTTCGGGGATTTCCAGAGAAACGACGGGCTCCTCCTCAGATAGTAGTTAGATGGCAAGTCAGTTCTTGACTCGAAGAAATTGCGACACCCATTTTGGTCCATTCTAGTAATATCTGGATGCAAAATCTGTACTTTCAGTCTTGGGTCCGATCATATTGCTTCCGTCCAATGGCACAAAAGGAAAAGGAAGAGATGCTCTACTGTTTCCGGGGCTTGTTTGCACAGAGGACATGAAGGATGGAGTAACCTTTTCTTCTAAATAGATTCTCTCTCGTGGGAATATCATTTTGGTGCTCACTCCATAGAAAGAAACGAATTTTGGGTTAGGATTTCAATTTCCAGATTTCAATTTTGCCTCTTCTTCTTTCCTTCTTCGAATTTTGTTTCTCTTGTCCATCCTCTGCTTTCTCTCTCATCAATGGCCACTCATTGTTTCGCCACCGCGCTCATGATGTGGTTAATGGCTGCTCGACGCTACGTCGCCGCCAGTCCAAGACTGCACTGCTGCCACTGCCGCCACTGCCGCCACCATGGTGTATCTTGTCTTCCCCTCAATCCCCTCTCTATCCCTCCCTCGAGCCTGTCAAGATCGAGCCAGTGACAACAAGGCCAGATCTGGTTTAATGGCTTGGGAACTCTTTTTTGTGAAGGGAGCGCCTATTTGTCAGAGGGTAGAGAGTGGGGGCGAATTTGGTCGAGGCTTGGTGACTGTGGTGGCAAGGTGGGTTCGTGGCAGCAGTGGCATCGGCGAGGTTGTGTTGTGGCAACAGAGAGGCGGCTAGGGAGAGGAGAGGAGAGGAACAGGGAAATTGATTACTTATTATGCGTGTCCTATCGATAGGGGTGAGTGATTCCTGAGTAGATTTCCGACTTGATTTTTGTTTTGTCGAAAAAACAATTTTTATAATAAAATATTTGTGTTACACCATTTCTTTATATTAAGTGGTTATATTGTTGTGTCTTCATGCCGAGGACCATTATTTGATTCTCAGTAAATGTAAACGCGTTTTTTTAAGTAAAATGTTTGTACATGTTTACCGCAAATAAAATCATTTTATCATATTTGGGACATTTTTATTATGAAAATAAATTTTTTTAGCATAATCCGACACATATTTACCATGTGATAAGTCTTTTTATATCATATTTGATGTTATACTCACATTTCAATTGCTGGCGATACACTTTTAAATCAATAAATATCAAGACGCCAGTTCCTGGTTCTAGACCCGATGCTCACCCCATTGGTCGCTAGATATCTTTAATAACCAATGAAATCATGTCATGTGTCCAGGCTTTTGTGTTAATGGTGCATCCGGAGGTGGTATGATCTGTCCTGTTACAAAAATTAAAAAGCGTAATCTCAAATTAGTAGTTTGTTAAGTTGTTCAACATGTGATGCCAAGGAAACAGTAAAATTCATCTCTTGCAAACTTCTTTTAAACTAGAAATAACAAAATTGAAGTTTTTCTAAAGTTGGGTTGCCGTTTCTAACCTCTTATATGAATTGATCCACTTTCGATTGCCTTTGCCACTGGAAATTGGGGAAAAAAAAGTTAAGAGAAAACTCAAAAGTAGAAAATGTGTGCTCAAGCATTATTATGTATCTATATAGATATATAATAATAATTTTTTCCTAAAGGTTGTTTCTGAGTTGAAAGGTATTGACCGTTCTCCTTGCCCGCATTACGCTACCCGTTTATTAAATTCGTCCCTCTCCGTCCCCTCCCTCTTCACATTTATTCTAATTGTATTCCTTTATCTTAAAGAGATTTTCCACCTTAATAGTAACATAATTATTTACATTAGTATACAAATATGTTTACTAAAAGAAACATATATAAATTACGTTTATTTATACCATAATAAAGAAAGAGGTCAACCATCACGCTAACTATTTCATAAATAAGTTGCCAAAAAAATTAAACATTACGATCTCATTATAAATACGATATTATGAAGGTTTCTTTTTACATGAGAGTCTCTTCATTGTGGATTTGTATGACAATCCGTGATGCCCGCGTAATGTGGATTGTGTCTAGTATTTGAGTATTTCACGGTCTTCAAATGAATAGTATTATCTTTTGTTTTTGGTTGAAAATGTAAGTATTATAAAACATAAGTACAACAACTTAGGGGCATCACCCGACATTACAAATAGAGCTAATAATTCAAACAGATGTAGGTAAGAAGTCTCCACATAGTAGCCAATACAACATTTGATTGAGAAGGTTTAATTTTTTGGTAAAGTGAAGCTCTACCTCTGATATTTTTGTGCACCTTGGCCAAAATAATATGGATGTCAGTTTTTTTTTTTTTATATGGATGAAAGTTGATTTATTTTGAAATCGTCTATGGTTGCGCTTCTTCCAAATGCAATATATTGTTTCTAGAAAAAATACTTTGAGGAGTCTCACTATCAAATCTTTGTCCTTTGTTGCCCTACTCATCCATTGAAGTTCCCCATTCCATCCACCTTGAGAACCCCTAATCCCATGTTGCGCAAGGATACTATGCCAAATGCTATTTGTCAATTCACACCCGAAGAATAGATGAGTTTTGTTTTCTATATTGGCTCTGCAGAAGTTAGTACTACACCGTACACACAACTACAATATAAAACCCGATCGACTAATCTAGAACCTTAAGAGGGTTTATGGGTGGAATCCTCGAGTAAATGTTTGTGGTAATCCATTCTTTCACTTGCTTATCCTAATCGATAAAAGTTGCATTGACTAACAATAGTTGCGGTGGGTAAATTTCTTTTATCTTTTGGAATGAAAACCTTGAGCCTTTAGTTTTCTCACTTTAGACATCAAAACCCTTACAAGTTTCATGCGATGTGTGATTTGTGATTGCCATGAGTTCAGTTGGTAAGATATTTGTGACATCCTGGTTTTCCATTTCTGTTATCAATTTAATGAATTGGGCATTTCATCGATGTGCCTATAGTGCTATTCTCTAAGCTGATCACTCATGAGATAACTAGACTATTTGGGGGAATCTATTAAGGGATTTTAACGCAATAGACTCGAGGATTGGACTAGGAAACGACTGCTCGATTATGCTCATCTGCAAGGGTCATTATGATACCGTCAAAATCGATCAGAGACCAGAGATAGGTCTATTTGATAGAGATATGTGATTAGTGTGTGTGTGATTCTACTTGATTGCAAAATTTCTATCAAACAGCATTAAATTGATTTTTCTGTCATTTTCGTATTCTGTGTTCATATTTGAAATCTCGAGATTTTCATGACAATCGAGAATTGTCAATGTGTCGTAGATATACAATGTAGCTTGAAAATAATTAACCACGGGTCAATTGCACCAAAAATTCCTAAAAGCTACCCATTAAGTTAGGTCACGCTAAAATCGCATCAAATTGAAATTAACCGCGAATTTGAACTTGATTTTAGAAATTGAAAGTTCTATCATGTCACGATTTATTTTAGGAATATCGACTCATCCTCCGAAGAATTTTCGGCGAGCCCGAGATTTTTACGGGAAAATCGATTCAAACGATTCGGAAAAGAATGAAAATTCGAATGAGCCAAATGGAAGGGATTTTTGGTCTCCTTACCGAGCCTTTAGGTGATGGGGACTTGCAAAAATTTAATGGGCTTTATTCTTCATCAAAATTTGACGTCGAATTGGGATATTTCGCTAAGGAATTAAAGCTTATTTAACCCACCATCTTCGGTCCACCATCACCCTCCTGTCCAACGCCACATCCAACGTCAACCCTCTCCAAACGAAGCTGTGGCATCCCAAAATTCAGAGTCAAGCCATAAGGTGTGTTAAAGTCTTTAATTAGGTGATAAAATTTCCATGGCTTATGCTTTAGCCATTAGTCTTTTAATTAGATGACTTGTGCCTATGATTGTGAAAATTTAAATTTGATAGATTAATAATCTATGCTTGGCCATAAGATTTATAAATTAAATTTCAATAGACAAGATGTCCCAAGACTTTGGCCAAGATTGAAAATGGAAATTTAAAAATATTTATAGAATGAATTCAACAAAAAAAGGGGGAAAAAGAAGGTCAAAATTCGAATGGGCCTTAAGCCCATTTGGCCTAAGCCTTTAATGGGCCAAGATGAGCGGCCCAAGAGGGGAAGTCGACCGGCCCAATAGAGGCCCAAGAGAAGTGATCGCCGGCCATAAAGGAGCCCAAGCCCAAGAAGCCCAATTCAATTCAAAATTCAATGTACAAGTGGCAAAGGGGAAGGCCATGCATTGGCCATGGTTGAGGCAAAACAATCATTACAAATGATGAGCTCTAGGGGGGTATAAGAAGGGAAGAGAGAGAGAGTGGCCGGCCATTTGCTCGCCCAAAGGAAAGGAAGAGAGAGAGAGGTGTGTGAGAGAGAGGAGGAGCGGCCGAGAGAGAGGAGGAGGGAAACCGCCATGTCCGTCCGCCGTACGTCGTCGATCGTTCATCCTAGAGGCAAGTGGAGTCCTCTAACTTCTCTTGCATGCTTGTATTGTTGATTTCATGTTAGATTTTAGGTGTTTTAAGTGCGAAAAACCAAGGTAAGGATGGCTCGTTCTTAAGTCGTGTGACTGTTATTGCTCGGGTTGCGTGAGTCAGTAACTTTTTTGAGCTTGCATGTTGATTTTTGTTGAGAATATTACTTCGATGTCTTCATGAAAGTTGTAGCTAAAATCCTGTACTATAACATACTGAAATTTCGTGGAAAATGATGGAGATTTGAGGGGTTAAAGTCGCATCTTACGGAGACCTCAGATCTGGAGAGTTTTTACTGACCTTTTGCTGGATTCATGGTTGCATGTTGGTTTTTGTTGAGAATCTCACTTCGATGTCTTCATGAAAGTTATAGGGAACATCTTAAAATACAACACACTCAAATTTTAAGCAAAAAGAACAAGTATATCTTGGTAAATCGACTAGATCTTTAAGACGATAATTCTGGTGATGTATTCCGAGACACTCGAGACTTAAAGGACTAAAATGAGGACTATACTCTGGTTATTTGACCTAGATCTCTTCATGAAACTTGTAAAGGAAACCTTGGTACATAACATATCCAAATTTTAGAGTCCAAATTTTAGAGGAAACGAAAGAGAGTAGATGGGTGAAATCTTAATATTTCGGAGATGGAGGCACTGGACGATGCGGTAACAGGTCCAGAAGCTTCGTGAGGTCGTATAAAATAATATATAAGTAATCTTGTGACACCTCGAACCCTTCGCAGGTCGTCACCAGCGCCGGTGTTACACTTAATTTCCTTTTCCATCTTGTACTTAATACAAGCGTCATTAATCACGGGCATTTATTAAAATAAAAAAAAAATGAATCGGTCCCAGCGCGACTCATAGCGGAAGCAAATTAAACATCTCCATCTCTCCCCTTACTAACCATGGTACCAATACACACCACTAATCATCAGAATTTAAAAGATAAGCCATGCCACTTTTATTTACATATCATCGTGATGGGTTTTTCACGGGTCGATACAACAAAAGGAGACCAAGATTTTCAACTATACTCGGCCTCATCCCAAAAAGATACTACGACCCCTAAGGAAAATCACATGACATCCTCCATCCAACAAAGTGGCGGCTATTCCCAAAAAGAGACGCCAGCTCTCTACCCTTCACGCAACCATCACACCCATCCAGGTGCATCCGGTGGTGGTGGCGGCAACATCCCCCTAAACACTCCGTCTCGGCGGACATGAACAGACAAAAACTCCTGGATGACTGGGCCATCAGCCAAGCCCACATCGTACATGACCAGCACACGCACTCGCACATATGTCAGTCCAGGGATAGTGACGCAGTCAATCTCCGTACAATCTACTTCTACATCTGACGGGATACCATAGAAGGTGCCTCGCGTGACGGTAGGAAGCGGCATCTTTCTAATCTGAAATGTTATCCCCAAAAGGGGTGAGTACAACTACTCGTGAGATAGGGAAATCCAATAACATCCCATTGCATCATGCATATCATCACACGTTGCAAGCATCACTTACCTTGTAATCATGCGTATCATGCATCATCACATCATATATATCATCATCATCATGGCATATCATATATCATTATCATCATCATGCATTTCATCATGCATATCATACCATGGATGATCATCATGTCACATCACACATCACCCTCATGCATCATCATGCATATACTATCATTCATATCACATCACATGCCATCATCATCATGCATCATCATGCATATATTATCATAGGTGATCATCATATCACATCACATGCCATCATCATCATGCATCATCATGCATGTATTATCATAGGTGATCATCATATCACATCACATGCCATCATCATCATGCATCATCATGCATATATTATCATAGGTGATCATCATATCACATCACATGCCATCATCATCATGCATCATCATGTCATGAGTTAATTATCATCTTTATCTTTCAATTTTGATCACCACATCACCCATTTCTCAAATCATCAATCTCATCATCAACCCTTCGGGCAGAAACCTCCGACGGGGTTCCTGGCTAACTCGGCCATCCCATGGCCACCAGGCTTCCGGCCCCCACATTCCGAGCATCTCGCATCTCAACTAGCATCACGAGGCATTCCCCTCGGGCAGAAACCTCCGACAGGGCTTCCGGCCTTTACCCTTCTAGCTAGGCATCCCACACCCAAATCCTGGTGTCGCGAGGCATTCCCTTCGGGCAGAAACCTCCGACAGGGCTTCCGGCCCCCCACATTCCGGGCATCCTGAAACTCCCAGGGAATCTCTGGAATTACGCCACCAGGCCACCAGACAACATCCTCCACCACAACCTCATTCTCATCCACATTTATCCTTTTATCTCAATTTAACATGGCAATTGGCATGGCATCAAACAAATCACACTTGCATTTCAATTCACATGTCATACACATGCCAAAGCTTAGTCACATATGCATTTTAACTTAATGCATGTACAAAGACCTCATCACACAAGTGCCACACAAATGAAGTTGAATCCATGGCCAAATGAAAATCTATTTTATTTTATTTTATTATTATTTTATTATATTTATTTATTTCCATAAATAACTATTAAATTTAATATCTATGATTTTCCCAAAAATCATAATATTCAAACAATCACTAAACAAATCATTAGGATCACAATTTCATACAAAATTCATGGCCAAATTGAATTTCTCATAATTCCACCATTTTCACGAAATAGCACCCTATATTCGGATAATGGCCAGACTTGCACAATTTCCAAATATTTTCGATTAAAATACTCATATGGCCTTCAAAAATTTTGAAATTTTACAGGGTGATAGCCAACACATTTTCGCACCTTTCTTTTATTAAGAACTCTAAGCCAAATTATTTTTAGATTAATTTCTATAACCCTACGAAGCTTCTGGAACCATGACCGCGACGTCCAGAACACTCATCTCCGAATTTCTTAGTTTTCACCCATCAATTCTCTTTTGTTTCTTCTGAAATTTGAGTATGTTATGTAACAAGGTGTCCTTTACAAGTTTCATGAAGGGATATAGGTCCAATAACCAAGCTATGGTCACCATTTAAGTCCGTGAAGTCTCGGGTATCTCGGTACACTTCATCAGAATCGATCATCTCCAAGATCTAACCGATTCACCAAGTTATACTTATTATTTTTGCTTCAAATTTGAGTATTTTGTAGCTTAATGTGTCTCCTACAACTTTCAAGAAGACAACAAAGTGAGATCTCCAACAGAAATCAACATGCAACCAAGAAATCAACAAGAGGTCAGTGAAAATTTCGCAGATTTAAAGTCTCCGTACCATAGAACTTTTGACCCCTCAAATCTCCATCGTTTTCTACGAATTTTTAGTATGTCATAGTAAAAGACGTTAGCTTCAACTTTCATGAAGACACCGAAGCCAAAATCGAACTCCAAATACCCATGAAAACTCGAACAAGCCACTGACTCCAACAAACCGAACAAGAACAGTCACATGGTTTGCAAATAAACAACTCCTACCTCGGTTTTTCGCACGAATCATACCTAAAATCTAACATGCAAACACTATAACAAACATGAAAGAGAAGTTATGAACTCCACTTGCCTTAAAGATGAACAAGCAGCGATGAATGACCGCGTACGGTGGTCGGACAAGGCGGTTGAACGGCGAGCACACGGCAGCACCTCCCTCTCGGCTCCGCCTCCTCTCTCTCCCTCTCGGTCCCTCTCTTCCGCTCGAGCTCTCTCTCTCTCACACCTCTCTCCTTGGACGAAAATGAAGCAAGAAGTCCGGCCACTCTCTCTCCTAACCCCTTTTATATCCCCTTAATCCCATAATTAGTAATGATTGATTCACCTCATGTCCAACCAATGCATGCTCTCCTTTGTGCCACATGTAATTTTTTTTTATTTTTGAATTGATTGGGCTTGGGCTTAGGCCCATCCGGCCACTCCCCCTTGGGCTGGTTGAGCTCCCTTCTTGGGCCCTAATAGGCCGACTAGCTTGGCCCACCAAGCTTTAGGCTAATGGGCCCAAGGCCCATTTCGAAAATAACTCTCTTTTCTCCTTTTTTTTTTTGAATTCCTTTTTATAAATATTTCTAAATTCAAATTTCATCTTGGGCAAAGTCTTGGGATATTTTTAAATTATTGAAATTTAAATCATATGGCCAAGCATTAATCTATTAAATTTGAATTTCCACAATCACAAGCATAATTCATTTAAATTAAAAGACTAATTGGCTAAGGCATAAGCCAAAAGAAATTCTATCACCTAATCAAAGATTTTTAACACACCTTAAGGCTTGGCCTTGAATTTCTGGGATGCCACAATTCTCCCCTCCTTAGAGAATTTTGTCCTCGAAATTCAAGCACTACTCGCGCCTTCTTGAAATAAATAGGGATACTTTTCCCTCATCTGATCCTCACCTTCCCATGTGGCTTCCTCCACGTCATGATGTCGCCATAACACCTTAACCTATGGGATCTTTTTAGTCCTAAGAATTTGCTCCTTTCGATCCAATATTTGCACAGGCTCTTCAATGTACCTTACTTTCTCATCCATTTTGATGGCTTTATGATCGAGTATATGACCAGGATCCGGCTGGTACTTCCTCAACATCGATACATGAAACACATCGTACAGATTTCCTAACTTAGGAGGTAACGCTAAACGATAAGCTACATCACCTATCCTCTCTAGAATTTCAAAAGGTCCAACAAATCTAGGGCTTAACTTACCCTTCATCCCTAATCGAGATATTCCTTTCATTGGAGATACCTTAAGGAATACATGATCTCCTATACTAAATTCCAAAGGCCTCCTACGTCTATCTGCATAACCTTTCTGTCTACTCTGAGCTGTTTTAAGCCTTTCTCTGATAACATCGACAGCTTCAGCGGTAACTTGTACCAATTCGGGTCCTGTCAACTTCCTTTCACCCACTTCACTCCAACAGACAGGAGTTCTACATCTCCTTCCATATAATGCTTCATAAGGTGCCATGCCTATACTCTTCTGGAAGCTATTATTATAGGCGAACTCTACCAAATGCAGTCTTTCATCCCAATTTCCTTTGAAATCAATTACGCAAGCTCTTAACATATCCTCCAATATCTGGATTACTCTTTCTGTTTGTCCATCAGTCTGGGGATGAAAAGCTGTACTAAACTGAAGCTTAGATCCTAACGCAATTTGAAGACTTTTCCAAAAATTCGAAGTAAACCTCGAATCTCGATATGAAGTAATGGTCACTGGAACACCATGTAAGCGTACCACTTGACTTACATACATGTCCGCATACTTATCCATTGGGTAGTCCATGCGAATTGCTAAGAAATGTGCCGACTTAGTCAATTGATCCACTACAACCCAAATTGAATCATGACTCCTTGATGTCCTTGGCAATCCTTGCACAAAGTCCATCGTTATATGTTCCCATTTCCATTCAGGAATGTCTAATGGTCTCAAAAGTCCTGCGAGTTTACGATGTTCCGCTTTTACTTGCTGACACGTCAAACATTGAGAAACGTACTTAGCCGTATCTGCCTTCATACCATTCCACCAAAATTGCTGACGCAAATTTCTGTACATCTTTGTACTACCTGGGTGGATACTATAATTACTCTTATGTGCCTCCGACAGAATTTCCTTCCTTAATTCCTCATTGTCGGGAACACAAAGTCGCCATTGACATCTTACTATTCCATCATCAGAGATCTGAAATTCTGATCTTTTCCCTAAAGATACAGCATCCTTCACTTTCAAAATCTCTGGGTCAGATTCTTGCAGAATTTTAATTTTCTGGATAATCTCTGGCTCAATCCTTAATGCACTAAGTATACCAGTAAGACAATCCACTTCCAATTTAAATTCGGAATTTGCCACAGATTCCAACAATTCCCATTCTGCCATCCTCAAACTAGCTATTTCTGCAGCCGACTTTTGACTAAGAGCATCTGCTACTCTAGTTGCTTTTCCTGGATGATATCTTATCTCACAGTCATAATCCTTCAACAACTCCATCCACCTCCTTTGTCTCATGTTCAACTCCTTACGTGAGAACAGATACTTCAAACTCTTATGATCCGTGTAGATCTCAAACTTTTCCCCATACAAATAGTGTCTCCATATCTTCAAGGCAAACACTATAGCTGCTAGCTCTAAATCATGCGTCGGGTAATTTAGCTCATGAGGTTTCAATTGTCCGGATGCATAGGCTACAACCTTGCCATGCTTTGCATCAACACGCATCCTAGTCCTTTGTGAGATGCATCACTATACACTGTGAATCCATCAGATCCAGTAGGTATAGTTAGAATTGGAGCTGAAGTCAATTTCATTTTGAGCTCCTGAAAACTCCTTTCACATTCTCCATTCCACTCAAATTTTACATTTTTTCGGGTCAATTTAGTTAAAGGTCCTGCTAGTTTTGAAAATCCTTCAATGAATCTCCTATAATAACCAGCCAATCCTAAGAAACTTCGTATTTCAGTAGGTGTTGTCGGTCTCGGCCAATTTACTACCATTTCAACTTTTGCCGGGTCTACTGCAATTCCTTTTCCTAACACCACATGTCCTAAAAATATTATCCGATCCAACCAGAATTCACACTTACTAAACTTAGCATACAACTTATGCTCTCTCAGAGTCTGCAAAACTATTCTCAAATGCTGCTCATGCTCTTTAGGCCATTTTGAATATACCAATATATCATCAATAAACACAATGACAAACTGGTCTAAATAAGGCTGAAATATTCTATTCATCAAATCCATAAATGCAGCAGGGGCGTTAGTCAATCCAAATGGCATAACAAGGAACTCATAGTGCCCATAACGAGTTCTAAACGCAGTCTTAGGAATGTCCTCCTTCTTAATTCTCAACTGATGATATCCCGACCTCAAGTCAATCTTAGAGAAAACTGAACTTCCCTGGAGTTGGTCAAACAAATCATCAATTCGAGGCAAAGGATACTTATTCTTAATGGTCACCTGATTCAACTGCCTATAGTCAATACACAAGCGCATCAATCCATCTTTCTTTTTCACAAACAAGACCGGTGAACCCCAAGGCGAAGCACTTGGTCTAATGAATCCCTTATCAAGCAATTCTTGCAGTTGCACTTTCAACTCCTTCAATTCAGCTAAGGCCATTCTATACGGGGCTTTTGATATTGGTCCTATTCTAGGCATTAATTCAATTTCAAATTCAATCTCCCGCTCTGGCGGCAATCCAGGCAATTCTTCAGGAAATACATCTTGAAATTCGTTAACTACACAAATTTCCTCAAGATTAGGCTCCTCCCTTGCATAATCTCTAACTATAGCTAGGTACCCTTGACATCCTTCGTCAAGTAACTTACATGCTTCTACTGCCGAAATAAGCGCTACAGGAAGATAGGTTTGACCTCCTAAAAATTCACAACTAGATTGATCAGGTAAAACAAATTGTACCACTCTTCTATAACAATCCATTCTAGCCCGATACTTACGAAGCCAGTCCATTCCTATAATAACATCAAAATCATACATAGCCATTACAACCAAGTCTATTTCCATGTCCTTTCCTCCCATTGATATCTTACAATTTCCACACACCAATGTAGACAATACCATATCCTTTAGAGGCGTTTCAAAAGGCATAACTTCTATTTTATTCAAACATCTATATCTTTCAAACACAAACGAATGCGTTGCACCCGTGTCAAACAATGCATATGCCTTTTCACCATTAATAAGAATCGTACCTGAGATAACATTTTTGGAAGCTTCCGCTTCCTCCTGGGTAATCACATACACCCTTCCTTGTGCAGGTGGTCTCTGAGGATTTCCTTGCAGGTTTGACCTAACAGCACTTTGATATCCCTGTCGCACTGAGCCAACACTCACTTGCGACCTCTCTTGCGGACAATTCCTCCTAAGATGACCTACTTGTCCACAGCCAAAACAATTCTGCTGTCCCATACAAGGTCCTGGGCCATGTCTCCCATTACACCTCTGACAAATACCAGGCTGATAGGGTGCTTTCCCTATATTCAGACCACTCCTTGTCCCTTCAAAATTTCCAAAATTACCCTTCTTCTTCACGTTCCAGGTCTGACCTTGACCAGAATAAGGCCTCTTCCCCTTTCTCACATCACTAAAATTCAACGGTTTCTTAAATTCCGACCGCTCTCTCAACAACTCCTGCTCTACTAACTACGCCCTTTCATAAATTTCATTATAATCTCTTATGTTCAAAGGCACCAGTTGCTTTCTAATGTCAGTCCTCAGCCCTTTCAAGAATCTCTTGGCCTTCTCCTCTTGATCCTCAATCAATCTAGGAGCATATCTAGACAATTCAGAAAATCTAGCCTCATACTGATCTACAGTCAACCCCTTTTGTTCTAGCTGAACAAATTCAGTAATCTTTCTATCCTTAGCACAATCAGAGAAATGCTTTCTATTAAAAGCTCTAACAAACTCTTCCCAGCTCACATCAGTACCTGGTGGAAAGATTATATCCTTCGAAGCTCTCCACCAAAACTTCGCATTTCCCTCCAATTGATACTCTGCTAAAACTATTTTCTCAATCATCGTGCAGTCCAACAGCCGGAAAATTCTTTCCATTCCATCGGTCCATTGCTCGCCTCCTCGGGACTTCCCATTCCATTAAACTTAAGTGGCTTCAGCTTTAAAAACTGCTCCACTAGTCCTTGAGTACGACGTTTTGCTCCGGGCTGTTGCTGCGCCTGCCTCTCCATCAGATTTCCAATATTGGCTAATGCTTACAGGATATCTTCCATTCGGGGTTCAGCCCTTGCAGCAGAGGCATCAGCCCTCGATGGACGAACACTTTCAGCTCGCACCATGATTCTCCCGCAATTTCCAAGCATTGCCTCAGGAATAATCTGAGACTCACTGCCTCCACTCCAAGCAATTACTATCACTACATAAGTAACATATACATGTTATTGGCACCTAAAAATAACTCAAAACAAACTACTAGGGATCTACGAGTGAATTCTCATTACCCGTTATTCAATTATTTCATTTTAGATCCTATGGTGTGTATTGTCATCATGTTCCTCAATTTCCAAATGAGGCTCCTTATCACTCCACCTATAACCATTCGCTTTGATACCAAAAATGGCGGCTGTGACACCCCGAACCCTTCGCAGGTCGTCACCAGCGCCGGTGTTACAC